>CM062922.1:4145623-4770623 GCA_031878705.1 Tapirus indicus | reverse complement strand
TATTTTACACACATAATTTAGGTATTAATAAGTGTTCTCTTTTATAGGATGAGGCTTCAGAACAGTTGGAAAGAGAAAGCAAAGAGAGTGAGAGGGTTAAAGGAGGAGGGTGATAGATTTGATAAACACGTTCTGAGAAGCCAGTGTGGTCTTAATGCATTAGCTCTCTCCCCTGCCCTCTTAACAGAGACCTGCTAATGATTTACCATTTATTCCCACAAACACTATCTCCCTTTCATGGTTTGTAACTAAGAGATAATGTGAGTTCATTTCTCTCTTTGGCGTGCGTAACAGAGTTGGGGCATCCCTTTTTGTTACTGATCTCCGTCCAGAGCAGCAACAGCCAACATTTATTTCATCGTGCCCGAGACAGTCACATTCGTTACTAATACGTGTCTCATTTTCTCCATAGGATATAAGACTTTATGCTTGGAGCTTTTCCACTTCCATAAAGTTTCCTTGGAATCATTTGCCTTGCAGAAGAATACACTCACATTGCAGATGAAAGAGTTTAGTGTAGAGGTCATGCTGGAGAGTTTAGCTGACTTAAATGGAAAGAAACCACCATGTGTCCCATGTTAATTACACATAACCGATATCTTTTATTCAGGGAGGGAAACACACAAACAAAAGACCAACTTTCCCCAATTAAATTTTAAAAAAGTAATAAGAGAATTCAAAGTCTACTGACATTAGTAGATGAATTATTGGGGACAGACATTTATTTAGAATCTAGGAAATTTAATTAAACTCTTCACTTAAAATATACATTTTATTGTGTCCTTATAAAAAAAGAAGTTCCTTTTACCTAACTCCTGCCTTAGGTGTCTTAGGGGTTCTCTGCTGCACAGAACCATACAACTAATAGGTGATCAATAGTATTCATTGAAAAGAAAATTCCAGTTTTGTTTTTTCCGTTACCACTAAGCTATATTTTTCTTCTATACCCATCTGTATTTAATGTTGGGTAGATGCATTTTTTTCTTCTTTTTGATATATTTATTGCTTCTGGATTACATAGCACCTCTTCTAATTACTTTCTTCTTTTTAAATGTTCACAATTCATATCTGTTATGGAAAAATTAGACAATACAGGCAGGAAAAGGGGATCAATCATTCAAAATTACACTACTCAGTGATAACCACTCTTAAAATGTCGGTTCTTCCTGACCTGTCTATCTTATGCATAAATATATAAATTTTAAAATATGGAATTTGATTCTACATATTCCCCTGCACCTGCTTTTCTTTTGACATTTTCTGTATTGATAAATATAGGCTCATGTCCTAATTTTAAGGGATTCCATAAAATTCCATTGTATGTACACATGGTAATTAGTTGAGTAAAACCTTTATTGTTGAACTTTAAGATTACTTCATCTACAAAAACGTCTTTGAAAAAATACCTTTGCATATTTCTTTCTGTCTTTAGGATAGATTTCTAGAAGAGAATTACTGGATTTAATAACGTAATTTTTAAGCCTGTTGCATTTTGTCAAATTCTTCTTCAAAAAGGCTTAACAACCACACTTCTACCCGGATTATGTAAAAACTCCTACTTACACACACTTCATCAATACCAAGTATTTACATACTTATGCTAATTTCCTTCTAAAGGGCATCTTTTTTATTATCAAGTGGTTGATATGGGTTAAAAAGGACAAAGAAAGGAAGATCATTTTTGACAACCCCGAAAGGATCATTGATTGTTCCCATTTACTGAACCATCGTGGAGCCCCACCCCAAATCTCTAATTCATATTAATATAAATCCATATTCCTGATTCTTCTTGTAGTTAAATTAAATGTATAAAGAATTGCTTGTTTTCAGTAAAGCCACTATTAAACCTCAGAATGTTATTCATTTCAAGGTCCTGCAGCTATCAGTCTAAAAAGCTTTTAACCAAGTCCCTTAATATCGCTTAATATCGTCATCCTTTCCCAGTGGTTGAATGAAATAAGCAACAGAGAAAATAGGCTTAAATTGAGCTGCCAGTTTAAGACTTGGGACTTCTGCCATCTTCTGACTAGCACTTGACCCAGCTACTTTTTGACTTCTAATTGCTTCTATCTAGGTGACTCTTCTCCAGTATTCTTCAAAATAGAGAGATTGCCAGACATTTTTCTTCAGCTCCTTGTTATGATAAAAAACGAGAGAAAGAGAAATAAAATGCTGTGGGCTTTCCTGTTCACAGTTGTAATTTAAAAAAAAAATAGCAGGATGTTAAAATGAGATCTTTTTATCTCAGTTTTGACTAATGTGGTATACAGCAGATATCAAACTGCAGGCACAGCCTATAAAAGGGTTGAGAGGGTGGATATGTAGATGGAGGATTTGCAAAGAGATTTCTTTGGAGAGAGCATGGCTTTGCTCTGATACCCCAATCTCAACCTCAAAATGAGAGGAAGGTTTACCTCCGTCACCTTTAGCTTTCCAAGGGAGCATCCACTGGCTCCTTCAAGAGCTTCAAATGATTCTCTAAAGCTGGAAAACACTAAGGATGTTGCCTTGACCCTCATGAGAGAAAGACAAAGCGGCCTGCAGGTAAGGGATGGAAGACGCTTCCTTGCAATGGGCCACCGCTCCCAGAGATTGTCAGGACAAGGGATGAGAGCCTGTTCCTTGTGGGCATGGTGCAGGCCAGACAGGAGAGAAGACCAGCCTGGAGCCATGCTAAGTCCTGTCTAGAGGAGTATCTAGGAGGTGAAGAAGCCCATCAAGGAGAATCTGCTGGAGAGAGAGCTGGAAAATTCGGGGCTGGGGTGGCATGGTAGAGTTGGGGGGCGAGTCAAAGGCAAAGCATTGGTTGCATCAAAGGAGCTGCACTGAGAGGCCACAAAAGCACCCACGAAACTGAGTCCACTCGAAATACCAAGACCATGAGCCCATCCGGTCACGGTCAGAAATCGCAGCCAGCTTGTTGGGGAGGAAATGGACAGAGAGCCGCTGCCCTGGAAGCTGGTGGCTCACCAACAAGGGGAAGTCCAACTGATCAATTAATACAAAAGGGAAAATTGATGCCTTAGACTGGACATTGTAAACTTATGATCCAAATTGATTTGAAACTTAAAGAGACAGAATTGTCTATTGGAGCCTGACAGAAACAAAGTGTTATCCAGAAAAGGACAATATTTCCTCCCTGAAAAAAAAATTTAAGGGAACAACGGCAGACTTAATGACAGCTCACACATATACAGGGCTTCCTATGCACCAGGCACTGTGCTAAACGCTTCATGAAAGTTAACCCTTGTGATCTGCACCACAATCTCAGGAGGCAGGCATTATTTTTATCCCATTTTACATAGGAGGAGTCTGAGGCACAAAGAATTTAACTAATTTGACAAAGGTCACCCAGCTAGTAAGTAGCAGAGCCAGGATTAGATATTTAGCCATCTGATTCCAGCGTCCATCAAGCTCCAAAGTGGGATGCATCCACTAAAAACTATAGAGTGCGCACATCTGACGCTCTTCATGGACGGATGGACATGGTAGGGAAAAAGCCTCTGGGGGCTGTTGTAATCATGAAATATCTATCCCCCTCCCCAGCACGTAGCATACCAGCATTGCCAACTGCCCGGGGGCCCTTCTAGTGTTAATTAATTTGGGGGGCAAAATCATGTTTCCCAAACTAAATTGTAAGCTTCTTGGAAGTAGAGAAAATGTGGTGATCTTGTTTGCATAAACGTTGCATATGTAGGACCGTAATAACCATCTGTGGATGATGACATGAACTTAAGGGAATTTTAGGGGAAAAGACAATCCTTATTTCAACAATTTTGTATATATACCCAGGAGTGGAATTGCTGGATAATATGGTAGTTCTGTTTTTAATTTTTTGAGGCACCTCGATAGTGTTTTGCATAGTGTGTGCACCATTTAACAGTCCCATCAGCAGAGTACAAAGGTTCTAATTTCTCTACATCTTTGCTAACACTATCTTCTTTTTTTTGTTTTTCAATAAGAATCATCCTAACAGGTGTGAGAGGATATCTCACTGTGGTTTCAGTTTGCATTTCCCTGATGATTAATGATGTGAACACCTTTTCATATGCCTGTTGGCCATTTGTATGTCTTCTTTGATATCTGCACTCTCCTGTTCATAGCAGCATTATTCACAATAGCCAAGATATGGCAACGACCTAAATGTCCATCAGTGGATGAATAGATGAAGAAAATGTATAGGGCATATACATACAAGAAAATATTCAGCCTTAAAAAAGCAGGAAATCCTGCCATATGCAATATCCCATTCAACATCCCAACATTATGCTAAGTGAAATAAGCCAGTCACAAAAGGACAAATACTGCATGATTCCATTCATATGGGGTGTTTAAAGTTGTCAACCTCATAGAAGCCGAGAGTGGAAAGGGGGATTGCCAGTGGCTGGGAGTAGGGAGAAAGGGGGAGTAGTTGTTCAATGGGTATAAAGTTTCAGTTATGCAAGATAAATAAGTGCTAGAGATCTGCTACACAACATACTGCCTAGAGTTAACAATAATGTATTGTGAACTTAAAAAATTTCATTAAGAGGGTGAATCTCATGTTAAGTGTACTTACCACAAAAAAGGGGGAAGCAGTGCACGAGGAAACTTTTGGAGGATATAGATGGGTTTATTAGCTTGATTGCGGTGATGGTTTCACAGGTATAGGCATATGTCCAAACTCACCAAATTGTATACATTGAATATGTGCAGTTTTTTGTATATAGATTATACCTCAATGAAGCTGTTAAAAAATAAAGATGATAAAAATTTAAAATAAAGAAAAACAAATACAAAAAGACAATCCTTTTCTGCCAATGATTCAAGCTTGGTTTAAGATAGGTTTCCAATGAAGTATGAACACAGGCTAGATCTGACACTAGTGAAACATACCTTGCTTTTTCGAAATTTTCTATTGCTCCCTGAGAGTTAATATTGACTGGGGTAATGAGAGAGAGTCAACAATTGCTGAGTATCTGTTACACACCAGATGGTTTCATTGTAGGTTACTACCTTGTAGAGTTCTCATTAGAAAGATATTTAAGAAGTAATTGCCATTATCTTCATTTGGCAGCATAACATTTAGTGAGCACTTTCCCTGTGCTAGGTACTATTACGGTTTTTAAATTAATTCTCTGATTGCTCAGTAACTTTATGAATTAGTATTTATCTCATTTCACAGATGGGGAAACTGGAGCACTAAGAGATTAAAAAAACTTCCCCAAGATTTTGCCACCAAGACATGGCGGAGTGGGGATTTGAACCCAGGCAGTCCGCAGCAGAGCCCATTCAAGTGCTCAACTGCTCTTGTTCTTCACAGCAGAGTCAACTGGGATTCTGGGTGCCATGGACTGAAGGTTTGTGTCCCCCCACAAATTCATATGTTGATACCTGATGTCCAAGGTGAGGGTATCAGGTGGAGGGGCCTCTGGGAATTGCTTAGGTCATGAGAGTGGGGCCCTCGCGAATGGGATCAGTCTGTTATAAAAGAGACCCCACGGAGCCCCCTAGCCCCTTATGCCATTTGAAGTCACAGCAAAAATACAGCCATCTAGGAAGTGGGTTCTCACAGACACCAAATCTGCCTGCACCTTGACTTTGCCCTTCCCAGCCTCCAGAACTGCCGCAGGAACTCGTCTGGTCCTCTCCTCTCTGCACATGCGTGAGTCAGAGGTGCTGGTAGAACTTAATGAAAATCTCAGCTGTTATTAGTTTTAAATACAAGAGAAAGCTTGTTAGTCTTCTGGAAAGGGATACTTGGGGGCAAAATGTCACTCCCTGTTTTTATCAGCACCTCCTGGCAGACTTTAGGAGTTTGGACTCTGACCCCTGCTGCTGATAGCAGCCATTTCTGCTGGCTGCCATTCTAGACTGGCTTGGTTGTGCACACATGGTGTTCCCTTCTCTTTTCATCATACTATTGGCCCAACTTTTCCCTCAAGGATCAGCTCAAGTCCCACCTCCTTTGTGTGATGTTCCAGTGATTTCTCCTTCTCTGAACTTCCCTCTGGCTTTGTCTATACCTCTTAGATGGTGTCCTGTGTAAGCTGCCTCGAATCAGGCATTATCTATTATTTTATCCTCAAGGCCTGTC
Organism: Tapirus indicus; assembly: GCA_031878705.1. Classification (NCBI taxonomy): domain Eukaryota; kingdom Metazoa; phylum Chordata; class Mammalia; order Perissodactyla; family Tapiridae; genus Tapirus; species Tapirus indicus. The sequence goes on along the minus strand of CM062922.1, from coordinate 4,764,547 downwards.
TTCACAAGATTGAGATCAGGGACCTTGTCTTGCTCCTCTTCATCTCTGCTGGAGCCATGTACACTCAGTTGTGGGACTAGTTGAGAAGGAATGGAATCAAGAACCAAGTGGAGTGGCACCATGGAACTTAGCTACAGAGCAGGTTCCAAGAGGTGGCCAAGAATCTCCCTCACAATGTTCAATGGGAAGAGCTGATATTCAAGATATTTAAGTAGAATGGACTTCCAACCAGTCAGAATGGACTCCAACTGTAATGGCTGAATATTCTCCCTGACTAAAGGGATACTAGTTATGGCATACTACTTAGAGACATGAGCTCTGGAATTAGAGAAACTGAACTGAATCATGCTGCTGCTTAACCTTAGGGAAATTTTCTTTGACCCTCTGTATTGAATCTCCTTACCTTTAAAAAGGGTATAATAATAGTCCTTTCTTCAAAGGGTTTTAAAAAGATTAAATACACTAGAATAGATAACACATTTAGAATTATGTCAAGCACATAAATGCTCAGTAAGTACTGGATATTATTGTTAATTTCTCTGAGCTACAGGGTCCACTCTGTGCACATAACACAGTAGGTTGCACCAGGCAGAGGTGAAACTTGTAGTCAGACTGTCCATGGCTGTCCATTAGTTGACCATTGTTGAAGCAAAACCACTGCCAGACAGTGAAAGAGAGACATACTCACAGGCACAGAATAAGGCGAGGATATTTGAAAATAGAAGCATCTCACTCGGAGGTTTCATCCAGGTACAGCAGATACTGGGCTTACAGCAACAAGATTTACTCCAGAATCCACCCACTGGTGACGATGCAACATATAGCAAAGTCTCCCAACACAAGCTCAGCGACTGGGGAGGTGCTGATCTATCGGCTGATGGCCACTGGTGTCTATAGCTAAGCAGACCTGGAGAAATAAGGACCTTCCTGAGTTCCCTACAGAATTTGGGTGCTCAAGAGGATAGTGTTGATGATGACAAGGATATTGAAAGAATCATTTAGTTACTCATCTCATTAAAACATTTTCTTGAGGGCTTACTATGACTGAGACACTGTGCTTTACGACGGGAATTCAATAGAGAACAAGACAGACATGTTCTAGCAGGTCCAGATGAATTCTATGCTATATTCCAAATGTATTATCCTCCAAAACTTACGTTGACAGCAAAGTAAATGTTTTTACTTTGAAGGGAGCTGCTAGCTTCCACAAATTTGTTTTGCTAGTATCCTAGAAATCAGAGTGAGAAATATTCAGATTATATATTTCACAATCTGACCCCACAGTTCTCAACCACAGGCAGCACCTAACATTCTAACACTTCAAAATTCAATCATAACAGAAGCTTTTAAAAAAAATAAAAATAAAAAAACTCTTACTCCTTGAGAGTGCTGGTAATGTAGGGCAGATGTGATGTGCAAAGTCTGAATAGAAATATCCATCTTAGCACATTTCATTTTCTCCCTTAGAAAGACAACCACATACTGAACCCTTTCTGTTCTCTGGGGGATTGCTAAAAGGTCTTAGAAAGTAGACACGCTGTTTCCCAGTAGAGGAAGCTTTATTCTTCCCTTCGGCTTCTCTCTGTCCTTTTTTGGTGAGAAATCATGCTTTTTAATAATGTGGTCTAGGAGGGAGCGAAAACTCTGCCTCTCTAGATCCTAGTTTTACAGATGGAGCCAGAAGGGTCAGAGCCAAAGCAGATGGCGGATTCCAGAGCTTCGGGCCAGTGGAAACCTCCAGAGCTAGCATGGTACCCACCATTTCAATTTCATGCAATTGAATTTGCCCACAGTGATAGATGCTTTGGAAATTAAAAAACCCACATCAACACTGCTCAACACACACACACACACACACATTTGTGCTTTTGTTCTTAACCCTTCGATTGGTCAGAGGATGAAAGACGCACACCTAATTGAAAAAAATTTTTCTTCCTCTGGACTCCTAATGAGCTGATCATCTCTCTCACTGGAAGGAGTAAATGTCATCATTTTCACAGCATCAGGTACCAAATGGCTTCCCAGCAGGTGTGTGGTAGCTCAGCTTGAAACACAGCTGGTATTAGGTTCAAGAAGATGAAACTGAGAAGAAGAGTTTCATCTCCACCTTTAATCAGTGGCTCTCTGCAGCACCCAGGCCGGCAGGCGGTCTGCATTCTGAACTTGCCTTTCTCCCACATGAAGGAAAATGGAAGATGGTAATGAGAAGAGAAGGAAGACAGCCTGCAGGTGGTCAGTGACCCAGCCATCCTGGGACTGTCGCTTCCCTTTATTGCCTGCCCAACACACACATGCTTTGCTTTTCTAATCCTAACCCTGTGAGCTTCCCTAAAGTTGAGCCCTGGCAAGAGATGTGCTGAAAGTTTAAAGATCCATTCTAAACAGCACAGTGCCCTGAGCAAGATGGTTGCTCCAGAAATATTACATGATGATCATAAGGATGGAGAATGGGAATGTGAGAAAATCCAGACCCACAATATCCCTGTTGTATTCATACATTGAAACAAATCTTTGACTATCAAATATCTACTGAGTGACTACTATGGGACAGACACTGATGGTCTACACAAAAGTGAGTAAACACAGTCATAACTCCTGGCCCATGGAGCTTACATTTGAACGGGGGAACAGAAAATAAATCAAATGAGTGTAACCTTGCAACAGTGATCAGTGCTAACAAGAAGTTCAAGGGGCCATAAGAGGGAATTCTAGAAGAATTTGATCTAGTCTGAGGGGTCTGAGAGGTCTTTTCTGAGCAACTGACAATTGACCTGAGTTCTAAAGGATGAAGAAGAATGACTGCAGGTAGAGGATGGAGGGAAGAGGAAAGTGCATTTCTGACAGAGGAAACAGGATGGACACATTCCTCAGGTAGGAAGCAGCACTGTGAGAGCTAAAGGCAGACCAAGTGGCTGGACTGCTGAGGGCCATGGGGGTGATGAGATGAGATGAGGCCGCAAGGGCTTTGTATCCTGCATTAAAGATTTGAGATCTGATCTTAGAAGCCATGGGAAATCATTGAACATTGTTTTATGAGGGTAAAGGAGAAAGGTTTTGCATTTCAGAGAGCTCTCTCTGGTTGCTGCAGCCAGAATAGATTGGGGGTGGCCAAGTTTTTGAAGGAGTCCAGGCAAAACGGATGACGGCTTAGGCTAGTGCTGACAGTAGAGATGGAAAAAAGTAAATAGAGCCCAGATGTATTTAACAAGTAATTAAGATATTATTTTTGTTATTCACAGCCCAAACCAGATCATCATTTTTCACTCATTCATTAATTAATTCATTAAACAAACATTTCTTAAATGCCTGCTATGTGCTAGACTGTGGAAGAATAAGTACAATAAATAATGATACAGTTTTGAAAACTAATTTGAAAACATTGCAGGGGTCCATTTAGCAGAGCAGTCAAGAGTGTGGGCTGTGGAGTCAGATGGATTGGTTTGAATTCTGACCAGCTGTGTCACATTGGGCACAGCAAAGACTCTGACCCACTTTTATAAATGAACATAAATGGTACCTACTTCATTGGGTCTTCCTGAGGATGAAATGAGATGATGCATGTCAAATTAATGATAAGATGATTGCATTTAGAAAGCTTTTAATAAATGGCCTCTGTTTTTCTGGTTCATCAAACAATTAAAGTATAAAGATACATCATAGTAGGTTTACTTGCAAATGCAATGCTTATTTAAAGGATCCGTGGTTATAAGGTGGATATTGGAGAGTCCTTTCTAGTTGGGTGACATGAATTCACCACAAGCTAGCCACCCATCCTAGAAGTTGTGCTGTGCTCCACATATCCTGTTCTGGATGTGCAAACTGGTATGGAAGACATTTGCAGCACAAACTTTGTCACATAAATATCTTCTTCCACATCTTCTAGAAACACCATTCTCAAGACCCACCCATGTCTGTTATGGCTGAAAATAATATGATTTGTCTACTCAAAGGTAGCTATAGACAAATACGGACTAAAGCCAGTACATTAATTCTACCTGAAAAACCCTGCTATTGTGATCTTCCTTATCATAAATAAAACCCCACGATCATGATCAGTACTGGTATGCATGATTGCTAATGACTTTGAGTAAATCTATCATGGACCTTGATGCAGGAATAAGTAGATAAGCATTTGTTGGGGCCCAGGGCACCAATCCACAAATATCCCAAATACCCCAAAATATCCCACACTAGCATATTGATTATTTTGAATTAAAGTTACTTGAAAAGCAAAAAGGGCATTCTGACCCTCCTGTCTCTGTTCCCCCTGAAAGCAGGAATAAATCTCCCCTCTCTCTGCATCCTCATCACCAGAGTTGGGGAATTCAGGGCCCAGAAGCCTGTACAAACAAACCTTGCTAATTTACTACCTGAAGCATCAACTCTGCTTAAATTCCTCACTATTTACTTACTCCAATCCTGTTTCTTTGTCCTGTCAATTCTTCACAAATTTATTGTTTCTTTGTGTAAAAGATGTATATACTACCTGTTTTATTTACTTTTTGAGTGTCTTTTCTTTATGATTTCCAATACGTACATATTAAACTGGGTTTTTCTCCTGTTAATCTGGTCTTGTGTCAATTTTATTATTAGTCCAGCCATAAGAACACAAGAAGGGAAGAAACAGGATTTTCCTCTACCCCAAAAAATTGCTGACCAACTGGTTGAAGTCAGATTCACTCTGTGTTTTGAGAAAGGAATCACTGAAGAAAAGAAAGTTACCTTAGAAAACCTCCCTCCACCAACTCTTATTCCATTCAAAGGTTTTCAGAGGCATTTATGCATTTCAAATGACCACAGAAAATTTCAGGAAAAATAATACTAAAAATTTCGAGATAAATAATTTGAAAATCCTTAGAGCAATGAGACTGCCTATTCTTGCTATAGGAATGTTTATCAGGAAAAGAAGGCCTCTGAAGTCTAAAGTTAAATATACTTTTTAGCCAATAAAACCCACATAGAAAAAAATCTTCCAAAAGGATCATTTATTATGTAAATTCCATAGTAATTGTTTCACTTTCTTTACTCTTATTTTAATGACTGACTTTGGGGTTAGTATGATTTGAAATGGGATGTCACAAACAGATCACAAATTTTAGTATTGATCCTGTAAGAGATAAGGAAGGGATCTACTCACAAAGGCACACTTGTGACCATCGTCCAGAAAGGAATTAAATCAGTGGCTTTCAAACTGTTCTCAGATCTTAACAATGCTTCAGAGGTGGCTCAGGCTGCAGCAGGGCTGGGGGAAGCTAGGAGATCTCCCGTGAGTGCAGCAAGCTCTGCTTCCATCCCCAGCCTCACCCCTTTGACATGACAGCCTTTGGTACAAAGTTCCACTTGATGTTGAAAAAAAAGCTGCCACTTTTTAAAAAGTTTGAAAATCACTGAATTAGGATTTCTGCGAAACAGAGGGGAGTGGGCTGTCAGTTGTATGCCCCCAAAGTCTCAACACTTTTTTTCCTTTCTATGACCCTCCTCTGTTCTTCCTGTTCTTCTTCCTCTTCGTCTCTTCTCCTTTCCTCTGTCAGCTTCCTTTTGCTTATTCTCCAACATAATAAAACATGTGTTCAGTACTTAATAGCACTGGTAAGTCTTGTTGATGATTTTATATATTCAATAAATACATATCTTTGAAGATGTTTGGTGCTGGGGATTTAGTCCCTGTGGTTCTCCAGAGGCTCAAGGTGCAGGAGTGAGTGAAGCGCACAGAAACACGCCAGCGATTGCAGTGGGTTGTGGTAAATGACACAGACCAGCAGAGGCAGGTTAGTGGACACGTGCACAGCGAGGATTCTTGAGTCAGGCTGCCTGGGTTCATAACATCCTCACCCAACTATCTCACACACAAGGGCTGTGTGATCTTGGCAAGTCGCTTGATCTCTGAGCTTTGATTACACTGTCTATAAAATGAAGATGATATTATTCTCTACTTCATTGAGCTGTGGTGAAAACTAAATGAGTTATTACATGCAAAAGGCTTAGAATAGTGCTTAGCTTGTGGTAAGTGTTCAATGAGTGTGTGTTGGTGTGTTTTAAATGTAAAATCTTTTAAATGCAGGGGTGCCTAGGCAGAGTAAAGAATTTGGGGAATCAGTGATATTTGAGCTGAGTTTTCAATAACGACCAGACAATGATCATCAATACTCAAAGAGGGGGAAGTGATATTCCAAGAAGTAAGAACAGTATTCCAAAGACCTAAAGGGAAAGAAAGCATCGTTCCCTGGGTGCTAGTAATAATAACTCATCATAAAACTTATAAAACGCAGACAAGTACAAAGAAATAAAACTAAAATTTTCCTTTAATTCCATCATCCAGAAATAATTACTAAATAATTTGCCTGTTTCCTTCTAGATTCTATAAAGCCCAGATTTTAAAGCAATATAAAAATAAAGCAAATAAAAATCAAAATGCCTTATAGCCTACTTGTTTTTCTGGTTAGAAATTCATCATGAACATTTCTCCATGTCATTACTCTTCAACCCATTTTTAATAGCTACATAACATTCCATTTCAGGTTATAAATAGCACCCTTGTTCATATATTTTTTAGCACACTTAATTATTTCCTTCAAATAATTTTCTAGAATTGGAATTGCCAAGTTAAGGAATGACAAGAGATTTCCACATATTGAGGTATATGGGGTAACTATTCTGGTTCAAAACCGATTCAGTTTGAACTAAAAAGCCTGACCTATGGCCTATCAAACATAGATTGTACATCTGCTTTAACCACTAAAGTAAAGAATGCACTCTCTTAATAAGAATGCAGACTTCCCCTCCTACGCCAGTATCACCAGTATCAGCAATGCCCTACGGGTAACTCCTGTATTAGTCCTTTTCCCAACATCAGGGTCATGTTGACCCGCCAATTTGCAATCGAATACCTCTTTGAAACTTTCGTGAATATGTATCCTGGGTGTGTTTAATGTATGTTCTTCATTCTAAAAAGGTATAAGACTGGAGCCGGCCCAGTGGCGCAGCGGTTTAGTTCGTGCTATGGCAGCCCAGGGTTCACAGGTTCGGCACCCCGGGCACCGGCCAACGCACTGCTTGTCAGCCATGCTATGGCGGCGTCCCGTATAAAGTAGAGGAGGATGGGCACGGATGTTAGCCCAGGGCCAGTCTTCCTCAGCAAAAAGAGGAGGATTGGCAACAGATGTTAGCTCAGGGCTAGTCTTCCTCACAAAAAAAAAATTAATTAAATTTAAAAATAAATAAAATGGTGTAAGACTGTATGGAAAACCATGCTTCTCCAGAGCACTTTCTTCCTTTGTGGAAACTGCCTTCCTGGGTTACAATCCTCAGCCCAGCTCAAGTAAAACTCACCTTATCACACCACTCACCTGTCAGTAGCCATGCTGTGGCAGCCCCTCACATAAAAGAACTAGAAGGACTTATAACTAAAATATACAAAGCCATGTACTATGTGGCTTTGGGGTGGAAAAACCAAGAGAGGAAGATTGGCAACAGATGTTAGCTCAGGGTGACTCTTTCCCAGCAAAAAGAAAAAGATACCCTTCAGAAAGATTGCATTATAAATAGGGAACTGGGTGAGTGCCCTTTTTGGTCACGATAATGTAGGCACTTGCTGGAGAACATGCATCTGTCCAGAGTTAGGTAATTTTCTGGGTGAGACCTGAGTGCGTACATAACTGCGGACACAGCAATTAGTCCCATGTCCAGAGGAAAAGACAAAAGCCAGGAGGCAAGAAAAATGTCACAAATGTTTTGTGGCATCCCTGGTCATACATTTCTTTTATAAAAGGACATTCCTTCTGTTTAGTAAATTGATTTGCATCACCCCAGTTCATTCCCATCAGTGACCACACCTCTCTCTGCCTTATTCCTCTTTACTTCTCGCTCCATTGGGAGTGGGTGTATGAAAGTGAATCTCCTCCTTTGCTATTGGGTAGGTCGTGGAGCTAAATCAGTTTGGCTTTTTCAAAAAACTGCACTTTTGCAGCCCAAGGTGAACACTCAGTGACGATGCTACTGAACTTTGGAGGGTGGGAGGGTCTAATATTTGTTAAGAATCTACTATGGGCCAGAAATTCACATACATGTACCATGCCATGCAGGTGGTTATTGTAATTATCATAGTTTTTAAAAGATGAAGTTGAAACCAAAAGATTCAGTGACTTAAGTGATCCCACTGCAAACAGCTGGCAGAGCAGCGATTCCACCCACACTCTGCTGGATTTTGGTCCATCCTGTTTCCACTGCCTCCAGGAAGTGGAGATGCCCCCAAATGTGAATTTGACACAAGCTTATTCTAGCAGATACTTCAGGGAGCTTCAGTGTTTTCCATTGTCCCTTGGGATAACTAGGTGGGAAGGGGAAGGGTGCAGGGGACAGGACACAGGACAGACGGACACATAAGCCACAAGGAACCTGGCATGGAGTGGGTGTTCCTTGGTTACTATTTATTTGTTAAATGAGACACTAAAAGGTACAAGCTGTTTTCAAATGCTGCTTTAGTCCTTTCCCTCTCCACAATACCACCAGCTGGCCACTCATTGGGATGACAAATGAAGCCAGAATATCACTTTGGGACTGGGATTCAGGCCCTGGTTTCAAGGCTCCTGGCTAGAGTCCTGTGCAGAACATCAGATCAATCTTAGCCAAGAGAATTCGTTTGCATCTGAAACTCAGAGTTGAATGGATTTCTGTGAGTGTGTGCGGTGGGCGTGACATGGATTATAATTCAGATTAGGAGGTATGAGGAGATTTGCTTCATGACTCTACTTTTGGGAGGGTGAGGCGCCTTCTGCTCCAGGTTGCCTCCATTGGCTGGAGAGCTGCATTGAACACTGACCTTAAAATGATTCTTCCTCCTGTTCCCAGGACCTCGACTTCCTTCTGAACCTAGTCTACTTCCTTTGAGAAGGAAACAGAAGCCCAGAAAGGGGAAGACATGAAGCCAAGGCCACCCTGAGAGTGGAAGATGGCAACACCCCAGGACAGAGTAAAATTCTCACTTCGAGCTTGGTGTGAGGGAAGTTAGTGTTCCGACTGCTGAGGGGTTGTCAGTGCAACCTACACTAGCTCCAGAGAAGAGGGGGACCCCCAGTGCTGCTGTGTCCTGTCAGGCTGTTTTGTAGCCTTTAAGGGCCCTGAGCTCTCTCACCTTTGAAGAGCCCACACTTCACACACCAAGCATATTAAAATGCACCCACATCCATTTTACATTTAATGTTTGTGCAATATGTTTCAGTTCAGTGTTAAACTGTTTTCTTTGGGAGACATTTGATTAAACATTTATTCATTTCAACTTTTCAGTTTGTGTATTTTGAAGCCAATACTTTTTGTTCTTCAGGCCTCGGACATTTTCACAAGCTCTGGGCAAGCTGGTGAGCCTTGGCCTTTAGGGCCGTCCTAGAACATGTGACGTCTTTTTATAAATTGGACAAAGGCACATCCCTGTAGGCAAAAGAATTCCAAAAGTGTTCACCCTTCTTGGGTTAAATTCAAGGCCTTTGGACTTCCAGCTAGGATGAAGCAAGTGGTAGGAAGTAGGTGGAGGGCTTCAGAGCTAAGAAGCTGCCTTCCTAAGGCCGAGGAGGACTCTCGCTGGGTCTAAGGTTCTGAGTGAGGTGAGGCTGAAAGCTCAAGGTGGGGAAGCCTGGGCTTTTTAGCAGGATTCGCCCCTCCCCTTCAGCAGGCAGTCCCTCAAAAGGATATGCAGGGCAGTTAAACTCCCCAGCCTGACCTCTACTGCCTAATTAATAGCCTTCACTCACTTTTTGGGGGGGGGCTTTGAACAAAGATTAAAATTGAAATCTTTAAGGCTAAACTTTTGACAAGATTTGTACTTGAAAAATCCATGGGTCTGAGGTCAAAAGTAAGTCATCTTCATCATAGGTGTGGAAAGCTTAGGAGCCAATAAATTCACTAAAAAGATGAGAGGGAGAGCTAAAGGTGCAGACTCTCCCTAATCTGAAAATGACATATTAGGGGCAGCCCTGTGGCAGAGTGGTTTAAGTTCACATGCTCCACTGTGGTGGCCCGGGGTTCGCGGGTTCAGATTCCGGCACGGACCTACGCAGCACTTATCAGGCCACACTGTGGCAGGTGTCCCACATATAAAGGAGAGGAAGATGGGCACAGATGTTAGCCCAGAGCCAGTCTTCCTCAGCAAAAAAAAGAGGAGGATTGGCAGTGGATGTTCATTTAGGGCTAATCTTCCTCACAAAAATAAAAATAACCTATTATCACAGGAGACAGAACTCTAGAGTGCATGCAAGCTAGGCAGTGACAGATATTTCCAGGTATCAAAAGTCGTGTCCCAGGGGGTCCCAAGCTCAAATGTCTTCAGGGATCAGGCCCATAGGCTAATGTTGGAAACGGCCAGTTGTGAAACAACTGGATGTGTGGAGTGTGTGGGGCATGAAATGAATGTGCCCAGTGTTCAAATGAAAAAAGAAAATGAATGAACATTTCTTTCCCTAAATTTTTCACTGAGAATCAGGGAAGGGGGAGGGTGTCATCTCTTATGTACCCTTGTGCATATTCAGCAAACATATTTTAGCTCAGTCAAAAGATTAAAGAATTCCTAGTGGAAAATACAACTTAGTAGAACAAATTATTTGCCCAAAGATTTAGATTAGAAACTGAACTACAGCAGGGGAAGCTAAGAAAGTTGTGTAGTTATAGAATTGAGCACCCAACATTTTTTCATTGGTGAGTACCTAAATAATAAACGAGCAGTGGTAGGAAGTTTGGCCTGGCAACATCTTCAACAGTTTCACTCAAATAAAATTATTTTCACTGTTTTTTAAACCTTTTATTATGGAATTTTTCAAACATTCACAAAAGCAGAGAGAACAGTATAATGAAACTTCAGGTACCTAACAACCAGTTTCAACTAATGTCAATATTTTGCCGTTATTATTTCATCAATACCTTCCCCCATAAACAACATACATGCACAAATTATTTTTTTCTTTGGCTGGACTATATTAAAGCAAATCCCAGTTATTGCATTATTTCACTATAAATACCTCACTCAATATGGCTGACGAATAAGATCTTTTATTTCAACGTAACTCCAATATCATTATCATACCCAGTAATATTTTTTCAATTCTGTAACATCATATAATTCCCAACCTATGTTTGATTTTCCCTGATACTCTAAAAATATTTTTTTATAATTGAACATCCACATATTGAATTTTATTGATATGTTTCTTAGGTGTCTCTTAATATATGGAAGTTCTTCCTCTTTGTTTTCATACCATTGATCTGTTGAAGAAAACAACTCATTTGTTTTGTAGAATTGCCCACATTCTGAATTTGGCTAATTGCGTCTTCATTGTATCATTTGACATCTTCCTCAATGCTCTGTAATTCTTGTTTACTTGAGGTTAAATCTAGAGCAGAAGTCAGCAAACTGTAGGCTGTGGGCCAGCTGCCTGTATTGTGTAAGTAACGTTTTTTTGAGAACACAGCCATGCTCATTTGTTTATGTATTGTCTACAACTGCTACAACAGTAGAGTTAAATAGTTATGACAAAGACCATATTGCCTGTAAAGCTGAAAATATTTACTATCTGGCCCTTCTAGAAAATGTTCACCAACTCCTAATCGAGAGGCTTGAATAAATTCATTGAATTCTCTGACTGCCAAACATACTCCTTCATATCCCCCATTGTGTAGCAGCAATACTAGCATCTCACGGTAGTCAGGATCCAATATGTCAACTGTGGGGGATCAGAATTTGCCACCCCAAAATATGACTCCTTTGGCTTGATTATTTTTAAAAATAAAAGACACAGAAGGAAACTTTGATTTTCCCCTCTAACTGCCTAAAAGAATTTAAGATAGAAGACTTGTCCTGGGGTGGAGCTAACACCATAGATAACTCTAGGGGTGGTAGACAGGAAGGCACCTAGCAAGGCCCATTTTTTATCAAAGTTCTCTCTTGGGTCACATTGTCTGTATACTGCCCAGCAATCATTTGTTTACCAAACATTTGCTTTTCCATCTCCACGTAAATTTCCTTCCTCCTCTTTGAAGTCCCAAACCACTACACTCAATATCCTCCTTTGTCTTTAGCTGAAGATAGTATTTAAGGTGGTGGCTTCAGCCATTTTGGCAAGTTACTCAGTTTTCCTGGATTTCTTCCATGTATACATGTTATTAAACTTTGTTTGATTTTCTCCTGTTATTCTGTTTTACGTCAATTTAGTTCTTAGACCACCCGGAAGAACCTAGAGGGTAGAGGAATATTTCTTCCTCCCCTACACAACCAACAGAGTAATTCCTTTATTTACTGGATGGGTTATGTGCACGAGGAGCTCCAAGGGGCCAGGTGGCAGCCAGAGCTTCCAACTCAGAAAACTGTGCAGAGGCATCCCCTGGAAGGGGCAGACCCACTCCTGGGGGAATCAGGACCTCCAACACAGCGAGGACAGAAAGCACAAATTCCCCACCTGAGTCACTGGAAGCGATGAGGTCAAACCTGCTTCCATCTATTGTACCCTGAACCCATGCAGTCAAGCTATTAAAGACACAGCACTATATTAGCCACTGATTTGTTGAGTACATCCTGGGTGATGGTGCACCACTTGTGAATGGTGTTATCCTGGAGCTACTGTCTTTGTTAAGCCTTCAAAAGCCCATTTCAGTACCACTTGGACATCTGCTTCTTAGCACCAGAGTAAATAATATGATTAATGAATCACGTGATCATGTGCCCATTGTTGCTTTCTTTCTTTTCAGTAATTTGGTCCCTTAGTCTGAAGCAATATTATACCAGATATATCAATATTGTACCAGATATCACATCAATAGGCCATGATTTCCACAAGTCCTCTGATGGTGATGCTGACAGAGACACTGTAGGCAATGAAGTCAAATCCACACTTGGAGCAGGCATCAATTCCTATACAGACAAACTGCTCCCCACTCCATGTTAGAAAGTGTTCAATGTAAAGACTCTATCAGGTAGACAGCTGGTTGGAGCCAGGGCAGTCACACAGAGCCCCATGCTCAGAAGGGCCCATACTTGGTTTGATGTTCTGCTGTTGTTGTCTTTAAATTCTTAATAATTTCTGAACATAGGGCCCTACATTTTCATTTTGTACTGGGCCTGGCAAATTATATAGTTGGTTCTGTGGCTGGTCTTGGAGAGAAGTCCATGCAGTTGGCCCCAAAAATGTCATCTATTCCTGCAAAAGTGGCCCAAATGTTCATGGTCCTGCTACACAAGCACTGGCATGACTGAAGACAGAAGCTGGCATGACATCCACAAGACAAGTCCTTCCATCCTCCTGCTAGTTCCAGGCTTCCTCTGGTGCTTGGGGGCCTGTTATGCCTCCATGTTGGTACAGGGCCCTCTAGCATCTAAACTCACCTTTCTCCCATGGTGGTCTTGTCTGCCAGGAGATATCAGCTGAGACTACATCAATTCATCAAAGAGTTTCTAATAACTTTGAAACTCAACAGGGAAGAGGTCAAGTTTATTCCTTTTGTTTCCAGGAAACTCAATGACCCTTACTGACCTCCTCCCTAGGGATCAGTCACGCACGTTCTGAGAGGCAGCCATTGCCAAGTTTCAAAAACTGTTATGCCTTCCCTCAAGGCAATGGGTACAAGGTTGCCTAACATTGACATAAGTGAGAGAAACCACCCAAGCACTCAAGGGACTCTTCCCAAAGCAATATCTGCTCCTAAGGACACCTTCCATCTACACCCTAGGCAAGTTTAAATGACAACTTTTTTCTTAAAAAAAAGAGCCCTCACCTGGAGTCATTCACTACAGGATGCCCTACTAGGGTATGATAAGTTGCATTAGGCAGTTTGTACTTTATTCTAAAGGTAGAATTACAACTTAAGGATTTTAATTAGAAGAAAGACTCTGGTTACATTTTGTTGTTGCTGTTGTTGCTGAGGAAGAGTCACCCTGAGCTAACGTCCATGCCAATCTTCCTCTGTGTTTTATGTGGGTCGCCACCACAGCATGGCCACCGACGAGTGGTGTAGGTCGGCACCTGGGAACCAAACCTGGGCCGCTGACGCAGAGCACACTGAACTTAACCACTAGGCCACAGGGCCAGCCCCTGGTTACATTTTTATTTGAGGGAAAAAATTACTCTAAGTGCTGTATGGAAGTTGAATTTTTAAATAGCGTAATTGGAAGCTGAGATACCTGTAAGGAGGTCGTTGGAAGTCATGGTAGGACACATTAGAGTAGAGACAGAGATGATAGAAATAAGCAAATTGAGTGAAGAGATTTAATCTGTAGGACTTATTTGTATATGGGACATGAAGGAGAAGCAGGGATCAAAATAGACACCCAGGTTCTTGACTTGTATGACTGGACGAACTCTAGAGTTAGCCACTGACACTAGGAACACAGAGAGAGAGAAGGGCTCATGGGGGAAACAGATAATAATCAACTCAGTTTGAGAGGTTTGGGTTTAATGCAGACCAGGAGGGCTTTCCAGCCACACTCTGGATTGAAACACCCTCTCCCTCCATCACAATACAGGCTGTCCAGAGGAACATTCAAACAGACACCAGAGGGCACTTGGATAAATGGGTCTGCAAACTGAGGAGACATGTTGTTACCACACAAAGGGCACAATCTGCTCGCCACGAGATAAAAGCCAATCATCAAGAGACAAGATGGTGGAAAAAAGAAAGGGTTTATTATAGTTTGCTAGCAAAAGGGAAGATGGCCGACTAACGTCTCAAAGAATCATCTTACAGAACAAAGACCACAAGCCAGTTAAATTGGGGCTGGTCTCCAGATGGGAGAGGCATCTAGTCTCGGGGTGGGGGGGGCATCCATCTGATCTTAGTTCCTGAGTCTTTTGTTTTACTTGATATTCATCAGAAACTGGAGCAACACCCTATACCTTGGTCTTTCAGTTGTCATTGATGAAGGCTATCAGCCTAGATTCTCTGCCCGGGGGTCATCTCAAAAGAACAAGGTTATCAACATATAGCAGCTGGGAGGGGCCACAAAACCCACAGAGCATGTCTGGGCTAGTTAATCAGAGGTCATTCAAAGTTACAATACAATTTCTTTTCTACCACATGGCTTCCCTTATTTCAACCTTGTGTTGAGCCGGGATCAACGTCTGGGCTGAAGACAGGAATCTAGGCATCCTGGGAAGTCAGAAAATAACTGAAGCTACGGGAGAGGATGAGCCAGTCCAGGGAGAGGTGTAGACGAAAGAAATAAAAGGGCCCTTATCAGGGCCCTGAGAAACACTAGAATAAAGGAAGAAGCCTTCGTAAGAGACTGAGAAAGAGTGGCCAGAGAGGTGGGGGTGGGGAGACCGTGAGAGTATAACACTCCAGAAGCCAAGAGGATCTAACATTTAAAGGAAGGAAATGTCAGCAGAGGCAAATGCTGCCGAAGGATGGAACAAAGTAAGATCTGCAGCAAGGAGTCAGTTTTCTGCTTGAACGCCTTCGAAGACTCACCTTCCCTACAGAGAAATATTCAGAACATGATGTAACAGTTCGGGTTCTGCTCAGGGAGACAGAGGACAGTTTTTTAAAGAGAGGGCATTCAACACCAGGTGTTGGAAGGCTGACACGGCAAAGGAGATCCTGCAGTGATCTGGAGAAAAAGATCGGAGGAGGCAAACTGTCACTGACTAACTGCCCCTAGTTACTCAAAGGAGGTTTCTGGAAGCACTTAATTGTTTCGTAAAGGTGTTTTTTAGTTATGTTAAGAGATGCAATCACCACCGACCCTGAACCGGCCCAAACCCCACTGCAAGAGCAACACCCGTGCAGATGGGCTGAGGAGCACCCAAGAGTTACCTTTGCTTCATTGTAGTGTTAAGATCTCCACCCCAGGAGGAGCCTAAGCCTATTAGCATAACTTGTGATGTATGTGGAAGCATGTTTTCAAACTGTGCCTGCGTGAGCTTATGCCCACCTCTACACGTGATGATGAAACTTCCCTTTTGAATATTCATTCCCCATCCAAAATAAAAGGCACCTGTTTTCCTGTGCTCCGGGGCCACAGCTTTGGAAGCAATCCCTCATGGTCTCATTATTTGCTGCAAATAAATTTTATTTTGCGTGACGCTACTTCTGGTGAAGGCTTTGATTTCAACTTACCAAGAAGTGAATCCACTTTGGTTCAGGAACAAAACCACAACTCCTGGGAATGGGAACCTAAAGGGAAAAGACGATGTTTCCAGAAGTGAGGGGCTTGGTGGAGAAGTTCTGAGGGCCTGGAATTCAGACTTCTTGGAGGAAGCTCTGGAAAGCTGGTACTCAGACCACAGAGGAAGGAGAAGAATCCAGCAGAGGCTTGGACTGATTATCAAGGGATTTTAAGGCCCATCTGGTGAAGGACCTGGCAGGGCTGGTTCACTGATTGCCAAAGGGGCTGCCGCCCAGCTGCTCTTGGCAATCAAGGGGCACAGAAAGTCTGGAACCACATGTCTGTGTCTTTAGAGCAACATGGACAGAAAGAGGACAGCAGGAAGGAAATCAGCTTTCTCCTTCTCTCACTCTCCAGCCTCTTTCTACTGCCTTCCATGGGCAAAACCTAACAGGAAAGCAATGGGGAAAGGAGTCTGGGAAATGAAAATTGCAAAGTCCCAGGCCAGCATCACAGAGCATGTATAAAAGGGTGGGCTTGCTTATGAGAGAGAACAGATTTTTAAAAACCAGGCACATGGCACATAAGACCCTGTATAATCTGCGTCCACAAAACAATGCAGCCTGAGCAGAGAAATCCAGCTTTGCCACTTACCAGCTGTGCAAACACAAGCAAGTTACATGTGTCTAAGTTTCCGTTTCCTCTTCTAGAAAATGAGAATTTGATAATATGACGTGAGACATGAGATATGTCTCCTACTGCCCTGCACGGTACGATCCTGAAAAATCTCATGTTCCACCAAATCACACACTAAAAATAAAAGGACTGAAGGGAAAAATAAAATTGGGCAAATCTCTCAAAAGCTATGAAGCTTTGCAGCCGGAGTACTAACAGAAACAATAGCGGGTTCTCAGGAGATAATTCAGACGACCCAGGCAGGTGGCTCAGCATAGCTGAAGGCTGCTTCAGAGGATATTTCAAAAGCATTAAATTACAGAGTAGAGATCTGCAGATGAAGCACAGCTCTGAGCCAGGGGGCTGCATGACTGTAGACAGACAGGAACCACACCTGTCATGAGCCATGAGCCCGGGCAAGGCTGGGCTCTCCAGAGAGGAAGCCCCGGGCAGCCTCTCATGCTTAATTTTCTTAAAATAGTGAGGGCCCAGCCCAAGCCCTGGTTGAGCTGAGGGCTTTCTCATTTCCTGATGAAAGTCCTCATTTCATTCTTTGGAAGACAAGGGTCTTTCAATCCCCTTTGCCTAGGAAAAAATTGTGTTTGAACCAACCCAACTTCATTATACTGAAATCGTTCCCTATTTTTAATCACGTGTGAGTTAACTGGTGTTGTAGAAACACACATTGTAGCAGGACACCCTATATGAACATCACCGTGTTTTGTGGAAAGTAAATAGGAAGGCCACGAGAAGGCTGGCAGAGAATGTAGGGCCCCTAGGAAGATATGAACATCAGTGCTGCTCTTTTTATGCCCCAGCATCATCTTCAACTGCTTTCTCTCAAGCAGCCTAAGCTCCAGCCGTCCTAAGATACTTGAAGCAGCACCTGCCACGTATTCTTGCAATCCCAGCATCTGCTTGGCTGTTGTCTCTTCCTAAAATGTCCACCAATCCCCCAGCCCTATGCCCACCCCACATCAGCTGGCCGATTCCCATTCCTGTCTGCTCTTAGCCTAAGGAAGCCTGCCCTGGTGCTCTCCAGCCGAGACTCCCGGAGGGCTTGGACATCCCTCTCTCAAGCACTTCCTACACAGTTGGCTGTCTCTCCACCACCACTCAGACCTACTGGAGGGCAGGCCCTTGGTCTCATCTGTCTCTTAGCCCCAGTGTCAGTTATAGCTCCCGGAATATGACAGACAAGTTTGGCTGCTGACTGGTTACAAGGAGGGGAGTAGTAGACAATATGCCTGGGATTGGATTGTGGAGGGGCTCACATGTCCACTTGTAGGATTCAGTTTATTTGGTCAATACTGGGTTACTTGTGAATGCTTTTGGCGGGACAGTCAAAACTGGCCCTCAGATGACAGCAGCATCTCTAAGCAGATGGACTGGATCAAGGCAGACTGTGAGCAAGAAACCTCTTAGGGGATGTGTGCTATGGGGTGAGTGGAAGCAATGGGAAGGAGTAGGGGAGTCACAGGGGAAGGAGAGGAGATGGAGACAGCCTGGAGACGGAATCATCAGGACTGGACATTCGTCAGATGGAGAGAAGAGTCACGAGTAACTCCCACATTTTACGCTTAGGTCTCTGCAAGGATGATGGCCCTGTTTTCAGAAAGGGGAGGAGGAGAGGAAGGAGTTCGTTGGCAGGAGGGAGGAGCTGGGTTTGATTTCACGCGGGTGGCGTTTCATTTGCTCACGGGGACAGCCTAGAATTCAGCTCCTCGCAGCTCGAGTTAAACCGTGTGAGTTAATGTCTTACACCCTGGTATTCACAAACCTCTCCAGTGGCCAAAAAGTCCTGTGGTCCCTCCCTCTCTGGCTTGACTTAATACCGAGCGAATAAAGCCTGTTTCCAGACACTTGTCAGTGATCGTGTCACGGGGTAATGGAAAGAGAAGTTGGAGCGAGGACGGGACAGCCACCGAGCGAGGAGGGCTGGGACGGAGGGAGCGGCAGGACATCGCGGTGAAGCAAGAACAAAGACAGGCGGGGACACGAGGCCAGGGCCGGGTCTCCAGCAGGCCATCCCGCCAAGCCGGCGACGGCATCCGAGGAGCCCGGGAGCCTGCCCGCCGTCTTCAAGCCGCAGGTGCGAGCGAGCTGCAGAAACGCAACACGAACACGGCTGCCCTTGCCTCCTCCGCCCTCGGGGCTCCCGCCTGGGGGACCCGCATGCGTCCGCCCGCAGCCGAAGAGCCCGGGGACAAGGTTCGTTAAGAAACATTCTTTTTTTTCTAAATTAAAAAATGTTACACCAGTAATACACGTTCGCTGTAGAAACAAACTGGAAAATGCGGCTAAGGGAAAACAATGATCTCATCCCCGCGATAAGCACGGTTCATATTTGGTCTTTTATCAGAAATCGTATATTCTTGGTCTATGTGTGAATATATGTATACATGTGTTCTTTCTTAATGTTTTTTTCCCAGATTTCAGGTGGAAGAATAATGGGCAGTCCTCCAACGCCACTGATGGATGGTTTCCAGTCCTGCTGCGCAATCTGGGGTCCGAGACCCCTGCTGCCCTCAGCAACCCACTGTCGGCCGCCTGCAGGCTCTCCAGGGGTGCGTCACCCCAGGAGGGGGCCCTCCCTCGCGCAAGTCCACGGGCAGATGCTTTAGTCAGGCAAGTCCTAAACGCCCGCGAGAGGGCCCCAAATCCTTGGGACTATTTCAGGCTCTAAGTGTGCCCCAAATGGAAGGACTGCGGGGGCCGAGCATTCCCTGAGGGGCCTCTGGTGAAGGGAGGGGAAGAAGGAAGCGCTCTCATTTGGAAAATAGCCCCCATGCACCAGGCGGGCACTGCTGGGCCCTCCATGGGAACCACCCATCTCCTTTATACGAAAGGTTCCCAGGACCCAGGGCGGAGGCCTGTGCTGCATCCCGTTTGAAGGCTGGAACTTCAGACTTTGGGGCAGAGGTTCTTCACTCAGAACTTTTTAGAGACACCTGAAAAATAGAGACAAGCCAAGGGTCTCAAACAAGCTCCTTGAGAACAACTGCAGGTGGCGCTGTGGTCCCTCTGTAGGGCTGGGCTGGCAAAACCCGGCCCAGCAGGGACCTTGTGCGGTTGCTCTCTGCCTTCCCACAGATGACCAGCAGGTGACAGCAGAGCACAACTCAAATCAGAAGGACGTGGGCGGGATCTGGGAAAGAGAGGTTGACCGGTCACACTTTTTTTGTTTTGTTTTTGATTGATAGATTTTTTTTCACTTCATGGATAACTTAATGAGTCTTACCCCAACTGACTAGCCCGTGATTGTGTCCCAACCCCTTGGAGATCTGGAGTCTAGGGGTCCCCTGCCCTCACCCACTGCGATTCTAGTTTTCCGTCTCCAAGTCAGATCTTCCTGATGAGAAAGCAGCACACTTTTCCACAAGCTGGTTTTGATGTTGACATGCCTTCCACGCCTGTCCTCACTCTGCCACTTACTAGTTCTGAGTTGTTGGAAAAGCTACTAAGCCCCCACTTTCTCACCGGGATCTTAACTGTGTTGAGGATTCAAACGAGGACAGAATAAATCACCAGCAGGACACTGGTTCCATGAGAGACCTCAGTGCATCCAGTTATCTTGTCCCATCCAGGACTGCATAAACATAAAGTGACCAAAGAGATCACCTATCACAGGGAGCAGTGTCATTTCAAATAGTCTAAAAATTGTAGAGAAAATGATTCTCAAACCAGAATTTCCTCATTAATTTATTTTTAACTATCCTGCGGAATGCAAGCAATGTCAACACTGTTTGTCCTAAACATTTCACTCAAACTGATTTTGTTCAATGACGTTCAATCAAAATTTACCAAAGACCTACTATGTACCAGGCACTGTCACAGACGTGGAAAATACAAATACACATAAGACACTGCTTGGAGCCAGCTCTCTGGAAATGGCCATTACAGCAGGAAAGCAACAGAAATGATAAAACTGATGTGACCTGCTAACAGAGCTTCACTCATGAGGTCCAGGCATAGAGCAACTAAGACTGAGCTGAATCGGGACAACAGAGAGTGTCCTGGGCCCACACCATGAGCCTAGAACCCAGTGACAGGCAGCAGCAGCCTACAACTGGGAGAGGAGAGAATGGAGGGAACAGGCCTGGGGGTGGCTGGAAGTAGAGGGTGAGCACAAACACAGCAATCCCTCCGGCCCTTTGGTCCCCAGCCTGAGCGCAAGGCAACAGCACCCCAGCACCACCAGCTTTCCCCCTTTCATTCTTTGTAACTTCATCCTGCCACTTTGAGAAACCTGGCTCCTATCATTTAGAATATATTTATTTATTGCTCAACCCTAGTATTCAAATAAATTAGCTTCAGAAGTCCTAACTTGTACTCCTGTAAGAAACAAATTTACCAACGAGAGCACAGTGTTTACACGCAGTTCTTGTCTTCAGCCTCACAGCATCCAGTTAAAACACCACTTTCCGAAGCTACTGAGATCGGCTCCTTCCTCCCCATCTCCCTCAGTGTTGGTGCCATGATTCACTTATGACACATTCAGACCCCTCAGTCCCAGCTTTCTGTCTTGCCCCTATATCCTGGTTGAGATTTTTAACTCACATGCAGTAAAAGTCACTTTTTGTGGTGTACATATTTGTGGATTTTGACAAATGCATGGGGTCAGATGTCTACAGTTTTATATAGACATTTCCATCACCCTCCGAATTTCCACGTGCTTCCTCTTTATACAAAATCTCTCGCCCATACGCACAGCCCCTGGCAGCAACTTTTGTTTTCCTCCCTAGAGGTTTGCCTATGGAACCAAACAATATGGAACCTTTTTGTATGGCTTCTTCGGCTTAGCGAAATACATTTAAGATTCATGCGCACTGTTGGGTGAACCAGTGGTTCGTTCTGTTACATGCTGAGTTGTATTCTATTCTATGGATGTACCACTGCTTGTTTATCCATTCACCAGCTGAAAGACATCTGGGTTGTTTCCAGTTCCGGACAATTATAATTTCCAATTATAAAGCAGCTATAAAGATCTGTGTACAGGTTTCTATGTGACCATAAGTTTTCATTTCTCTTGGGCAGATACTTAGGAGTGAAATTGCTGGGTCATTTGCCGGCCTATGATCAACTTTATAAGAAACTGCTGAACTGTTTTCTAAAGTAGCCAAACCCTGTTCCATCCTAACCAGCAATATGAGAGAATTCCAGTGGTGTCACATCCTCTCCAGCATTTGGGATTAACCAGCTTTTTTTTTAAACTTTAGACATTCTTGTAGATATGTAATGGTATCCCATTTTATTTTTCCTAACTTTTAGTGATTCTGAGCCTTTTTTCACATGATATTTTCCATCTAAATATCTTCTTAGATGAAGTATCTGTTCAGACCTTTGGCTCATTAAAAAAAAAATGAGTTTTTTCTTATTGTTGACTCTTGAGTATTCTTTATATGTACTGGATACAGCCGTTAGTCAGAAATGTGATTTGCAAATATTTTCTCCAGTCTGTAGCTTGTCTTTTCAAACATTTAACAATGTCTTAGAGCAAAATTTCAAATTTTAATATTTGTAAATTTAATATAAAGTCTCGTGTATCAGTTTTTCTTTTGCTGGTTATACTTTTGGTGCATTATCTAAAAATTCTTTGCCTAACCCAATATCCTGCAGGTTTTCTCTTAAGGTATCTTTTAGAAGTTTTATGGTTTTAGATTTTGCATTTAGTGTCTGATCCATTTGGGGCTAATTTTTATATAATATAAGATGTAGGTTGAGGTTCATTTTTGTGTGTCTGCATATGTATGTCCAGTTGTTCCGGCACCATCTATAGAAGAATATCCTTCTCTATTGTAATGCCTTCCCCCCCTTCACCATAAATTAGTTCACTCTGTTTGGTTGAGATTATTTCTGGGCTATTTTATTCCATTGATAAATGAATCTATCCTTTCACCATTATTACATTGTCTTGATTACTGTAACTTTATAGTAAGCCTGGAAATTGGGTAGAGTGATTTCAAAATTGTGTTGACTATTTTAGTTCCTGTGACATTCCATATAAATTTTAGAATTAGCTTGTCAATATTTATGAAAAAGCCTGGGATTTTGATTAAGATTATGTTTAATCTATAGATCAATTTGGGGACCAATGACACCTTAACAATATTGAATCTTCTAAGCTATTAATACAGTATGTCTTTTAAAAATTTCTAATTCCATCATTCACTACTAGTATATAAAAATTATTTTACAGTTAATTTACAAATTATTATACAATTCGTTTTTGTTTGTTGACTTTGTGTCCTATAAGCTTGCTAAACTTGTTTATTAGTTCTAGGAGCTTTTTCGTAGACTCTTTGGGATTTTCTGCATATATAATGGTATGCATGTCATCTAATAAATATATCATCTATATCATATAGATTATAAATATATCATCTATAATAAATATATCTAATAACTGTATCATCTAATTTTTATTAGATAATATATCATCTAATAATATATATCACCTCTCTATATTTAAAATATATTTTGTGTATATATTTAAATCACAGTGGCTTGGACTTCCAGGATGGTAGTAAGTAGAGATGGTGAGAGAGGAGGACATCCTTGGCTTGTTCCCAATCTTAGGGGAGAAGCATTCAGTCTTCTACCATTGACTAAGGTGTTAGCTATAGGAACTTTATTTTTGATGACTTTTATCAGGTTAAGTTCCCTTCTGTTCATAGTCTGCCAAGAGTTGTATCACCAATGCATGCTAAATTTTGTCAAATCCTTTTCTTGCATCTATTAAGATGTTCATAAGGTTTTTCTGGCTTTTCTTTTCAATCTGTTAACATGGTTAATTGCACTGATTGATTTATGATGTTGAAGCAGCCTCATGTTCTTGGGATAAACCCCACTTGGTTGTGATATATGATCCTTTTTACATTTTGCTGGGTTTGATTTGTTAATGTTTTCTTGAAGATTTCGGGGTCTATGTTTATGTCTGTAGTTTTTTCTCTTGTAATGTCTTTGCCTGGCTTTAGAATTGGGGCTTTTCTGGCCTCATAAAATGAGTTAGGAAGAATTTTCTCCTCTTTCTTATTCTGGAAGAGATTGTGCAGAATTGGTGGTATTTTTTCCTTTAAAATTGGTAGAATTTACCAATAATCTGGGCTTAGAGTTTTGTTTGTTGGAAGGTTTTTAACAACAAATTCAATTTCTTTAATAGACAAAGAAGTAGTCAGGTTATCTATTTCTTCTTGACTAAGCTTTAGCAGTTTGTGTCTTTCGCAGAATTGGTCAAATTTGTGTATGTTGTTGTACCCTCCAAATTTGGATGGAGTTGTATCAGTCTGAACTATTGAACAGAGAGCAAGACGAGCAGAAGAGAACACTGGAGAAAGCCTGACTTTAAAGCCCACGGCCTGAGATGCGGTGAGGAATCCAATGATGCCCAAATTATGGTTAGGCTTTAGCAATTCATTATGTATTTCTCTGGGGGAAAAATGACAGGTTTACTCTGTTTCAGGCACTGTTCTAGGCATTGGGGATATACAATTGGAAAAAGAAAACAATTCCATGCCTTCTTGAAGCTTCTAAGCTTATATTCCAGTGAAATATGCAGATAATATAAAAGTAAGCAAAATAAATGTTAATATAACTTTAGTTGGAGAATGGGTTTATAAAAAAAGAAAAAGAAAGACTTGAAAAGGCACAATTTTAGTTTGGTCTTGGATGGTTTCCCTGAAGTGAGGAAGTCAGTCTGAGTAGAGATCTCCCTGAAGCGAGGGAGCGCCGGTGCAGACACATGGGGGAACAGCGGTGAGTCGACAGGTTGTCAGGTTCCCATGGTCTCGCTCTAATATGTTCTTATCTTACTTTACCTCTTGACAAGGATTTTGGTGCGTCCTACTTCTTTGTGGGTTTCCTCAACTTCCTTCTCTTTGTTTTTAGGTGGGGCAAGAAAATACGGACGCAGCCCATTTTAACATGTCTGCATTACTGCCATGTTGGAAGAAATGCAACTTTTTCATTTCTGTAAAGCCACTAAACCTACTTATGAATCTCCACTTCTTCTCTCCTGAGAGGAGACAAAAAAATCTCTCTGCTTTTCCTTGTCCATTCCCCCTTGTTTTCCACACTTCTTTTCCCATCAGAAGGTAACCTGTGTGGACTGCACCAACAGGCCTCCTCTTTCTCTGGTTGGGTTTGACCAATGGAAGCTGTGGGAGGAACATGGAGGGAGGTGAGGAGAGCGAGGCTGAGGCAGTTACTCCCTTGGCTCTCTCCCTGTCTGGAGCTGAAAGGCCTCCAGCGTCCTGTATGCCTCGATTGAAGCTTATTGCCCCTCTCAAAGTGCTGACTCTCTCTCATTCTCTTCTCTGGTGGGAGCTTCGTCCCCTCATCTTTTTGGACCTAGGGGTGGGAACGGTTTGCCTGTTACTGTCTCCTTTTGAAAAAGGAGTCCAAAGTCTTAGAGGAATAAGTAAGTTGGAATGGATCTATTTTGTGTAACCGCTCAGCCATCTCTTGTCATACCCTCCTCAGAGGACCAAAGGCTACTCCCTTCACCAATTAAGAAATGTCTTCGTGAAGGGGCACCCGCATCCTTGAAGAGCTCTGTGGCGACTGTTCTCTGAGGCTGGAAATGACCGTGCAGTATGACGCAACGGAATTGGGTTCCTGATGTCAGTGGGAAAAATAGAATATTGGCATGGTAGAAGCTAGTGACAGCACTTAAGAATCAGCAATAAGGTGGCACAAATACCACGGTAAGCCACAGGACAGGAAGTTAATCAGAGTGTTTAAAAGTAGTCCCAAACTAGCAATAGAGGAAAGAAGAGATCTAGGAAAATAAAGGACAAAAGAATGAAGATTAAAGCATGACAGTCTGTGTCTTGTTCATTGAATTTTGGGGAAAAGCTGTCTGATTTCAGGCAGTCATCTACTTGGTTTGAATGTCTTGGGTGGGAGCTGTCACCTTCTGGGAGACCATCAGTTTCCAGAAGATCCTAAGAATCCTCAGCTTGAGATCTGGTAGGAGCACCACCGTTGCAGCTCTCAGACCTTCCACGACAGTGTTAGCTCTGCAGTTGTCCCTATGGGTGGGCGAGCAGCTCCAAGGGCTTCCGCTTGGCCTTTCTCACCACAATAGCTCTCACTCCTTGGGTCAGAGAACAAACACGGTGATTCTGACAGTTACAAGGAAAGTCTGTTCCCACTACGTCATCTGGGACTAGGAAAAGAGGCACAAGATGAGTCAGAGGCCCAGGTCAAGACTCCACTTATCACCAATCTCCTTGAACTCTGCTCTCAGTGGGACACAGTGGTGTGTCTGATCTCCGGGAATCAGTGTAAATTCAGAGCCAGTATCTAACAACACCTGGAGGAGCTGGGTATTTTCCTGTCCCCAGTGCGCGGTCAATCTGGTAAATGGCTGCAGTTGCTCTCAGTGAGGGTCTTTGATTCTATAAACTGACTTAGTTCTAGGAACTTGGTAAAAAGTTGTGAATCTCTACTCTGGGTCCTCATGTCTTCTCAGCAAACCCCCAGTTTTTCTTCCCATGTGTGTCAAGCAACAACTTACTAGGCTGCCTATTTCATCTCTAGAGACTCTGATTAATTACCCATCACCACAGATCCCTGTGGTTAAAACAATCTGGCAATTCTGTGTTCTCTATCAAGTTAGCAAGGGTGATATCACAGAGGAGGAAAGAATGCTCCTTGGTTAAAGGTCTGAAGGTGAGCCCAGTCTTGGGCTGCAACATGAGAAATATCAGAGAATTATTAGAGATACCCACCATTTGAGTTTGTTGATTTTGAGGGAGAGGCTGTGATTTTGTGGTAAGGTTTAAGGTTTACATTGTAATGCCTATAGCAATCAAAAATTTGCGAGGTTACCCTTTGATATATAGAGAAATTTCTCCTTGTGAACTATTCAATATTTTTATTATTGTTTAATACAATCAGTTAACCTACATGCTTACTAATTTATTTGCTGAAGAATACCTCTTAATCTCACTCTGTCCTTCAGAGTTCCATTTCTCTCTCAACATCTGGTGGTTCTTTCAGTGAAGGTCTATCAGTGGCAAACTCCAGGTGCACTGTTTTATTTTTTCTTATGACTTTACATATATTATTCTATTCAAGTGTCCACTCTTGCTTTTGAGAAGTCTATTTACAGTTTAATTGTTCTTCCTTTGTAGATTGTCATTTTTTCTCTGGTTTCCTTTAATATCTTTTCTTTGTGTTCATAGGTTGGAAGTTGCATCATAGATCTGGGTATGGATTTAGTTTTATTCACAATTTGGGATTGTGATTGCTGGGTCTTAACATTCATGTTTTTCATTAATTCTGAACTATTGTCTGTCAGAAAATTCTTTGAATAGTACCTCTGCCTCATCCTCTTCATTGTCTCTCCCTAGAATTCCTATTAGACACATGTTACAGTTTTTTCCTCCAACTCCACGTCTTTTAACCTCTCTTTCGTATATTCTATTTTTTAATCTTATGGGCAGCATTCTGAGTAAATTCATGAGCTTTATCTTCTAGTTCATCAAATCTCTCTTTGACTGTGTTTATTGTGCTGCTGAATTTTCCATTACTTTTTAAATTGTTCATGAGCTTTATCATCTGGTTCAGTAAATGTCTCTTTGATTGTGTTTATCTTGCTATTGAATTTCCCATTACTTTTTAAATTATAATGACTATTGTTTTAATTTCTAGACATTAGATTTGGTTCTTTTTAGAATCTACATATTTGATTGGTAATAATGATATTCTATGTCATTTTCAATTATTTTATATCTAGTTATTATCAGCATGCTACTTTTAAAGTTCTTATGTATCTAATCTGTTTTTAATTGGGTCTGATGACTTATTCTCATAGTGTGTGGTTATTTTTTTTATTGTGTTTTTTTTTTAACTTCTCTTTAGTTAAAGTTATCTGTGGGAATCAAGGATAGCTCAGCTGAAGGCATGACCCTGCAGAGAGATTTAACAGTTACTCCTGCTCTGCACCTCAGATTCATCTATGGCAGTCACCAATTTTTAATTTCAATGACTGTATATTTTATTTCTGGAAGTTGTATTTGTGTCTTTTTCAGATCTGTCTGCTCTTTGTTAATATCTCTTTCTTTTCTCATATATTTCATTCCTTTGTTTCTTCAATTAAGTTACTCTTACTCATTTTAGAGTCTATAGCTGATAATTCCAATTTCTTACATTCTTGAGGGGTCTAGTGATGACGTTTTCCTTCTCCATTCTGTTCATGGAAGGTTGTATCCTCATGTATTTCATAATTTTGGACTGTGAGTTCATGTTTGGCTGATTTTAATCTATGTGAATCCTGTGGAGTCTGGGTTGAATATATGTCCCTCTACAGTAGTTTTGATTTTACTTTTGGCAAAAGCTGTAAGGATATTATATCACAGGACCACATTTATGGTAACGTCTTGACTTGTTGGTTCTAGACCTTGCAAATGATGTACATTCATTTCCCAAACTTGTGCCAAGATAGGACTCTGGATTTGAATTCTTAGGGAAGATTTTTTTCCCACTCAGATCCCAGGACAAAATAGATAAGGTCACAGTTATTCTTCCTTGCTAATAGCAAGATTTCATCTAACATTTTAACTGAGATTGGAGCCCTTCAACTAACCTGATCTTAGTTCTATATCCATGTCTCCCAAAGGCCCAAGATCTCATTTGCCTCTAAGATGCTACTAAAACACAAGCTCCTGTGTTACTTAGACCAGCAAACACTGCAGAGAATCAGCAGCAGAAGTTCAAGTGCTTATGGCTCTGGTTTTCAGTTCCTACTTGTTTTAAGCTCATGAAGGTATGCCTTCATTTTTGTGAGGTCATCTAAGCATTTAAGATACTTATCATAATTAATTAGCATTTCTAGATTCTTTATAAGAAAAATGTTCAACTTATTTAATTCACCATAATTCTGGGAAAGGAGCCCTGCTTCTCTATTACTTAAATTTCAAACACACAGAAAGTTAAAAGAATGATACAATGAACACCTATGAATCTACCATTTAGATTCAATAATTGTTTACATTTTTCTACATTTTTAAATGATATATATGGATAAGATATATATACACAGGTTGAACCATTTGAAAGTAAGTTGTAGGCATTTTGACACTTCATCTCTAAAACTTCAACATATACCACCTAAGAATGAAAACATTTACCTATATAACCTAAGAATGTTGAACAATAATTCCCAAAGAATTATTACAGCTAAGAATTTGACAATTCCCAAATATCATCTAATTTTCAGTCCATTTGCAAATGTCCAAAAGTGTGTATTATAGCTTTCCCCCCAACACTTAGAGTTTTAAATAAAGAGAACACCCTATTGCTACTGGATGTCTTTAGCATGGCAAAGCTTTGGAAGAAGAGGCTGACTATTTCATTATTTGACTACAAAAAGCCCTTGAAAAAGAAGGACACAATCTAAATAGATATTCTGTGGTGCATTTCCCAATATTCCAGGAATTTGAGAGTTGTAAAAGTCACTTTATCAACCTTAATTTTCAGATCTAATATAAATCTCCCAAACTCAAGAAATTTTTATATGCTATAATCTTTCCTGCTTACAGTTTTAGTTGGTTCCAACTGCATGCAAATTCTTTAATCTTTGCAGAATTGATGTTATTACACAAGATGAATAGTTACACTTTCCATTTAGTCTTTCAAAACCTACCTGTGATAGTCACCTTAGGACTGAGGGCCTGGCCACTAAGTCTGCCCCTCCTCATTTCCCAGCCATAATCCGTGAGCACGCATCTGTCTAGCCGAGTCCTCAGGAAGCCACACTGTGGTACAAGTGAGTTTGTCTAGAAAGCTGATGCATGCCTTAGCTATGATAAAGCAGACAACACAAACCCACAAAAACACCATCTTGGCCTGAGTCAAATCAAGCCATCCAAAGCTAAATTTTAGCTTCAGCTAACATTTTGCCATTACTACAAAGCCAATGGTACATTTTTCAATTTGTACATTCCTTGGCATACGCCTTCCAATGGTGAAGATGCTCCTCCTTAACTGGGTAAGGTTTCAAAAGTACTGATCGTAATTTGTTCGCTATTTTAAACAGGACCAACATTACACGTCTGTAAGGGATTTTTATTTTAGAAAACTGATTTCCTCATATGTAATGTTCTAGAATCACACATTTTTCTGGCTTTAGGTGTGTATATTTCCGGTGCAGTCAAGGTTGATATGGCCGACCTGCATCTCTTATACCTCCAGGTACTACTCAGCATGAATCTCTTCCTTCCGGGCGTGACTTTTCTCTTGAGAACCTTTCTCTCTTTTCTGCTATGCCATCCTTCCCACAGCCATAATACCTCTGTTAATCCCCTTACTCTCCAGTACTCGTGGCCTGCACATCTGGCTGAGCTATTGAATTAAGCAGCAAATCTCGGCTGGGAGCAGCTTCTCTGCCCAGTCTTCATGACCAGAGTACGCAGAGCCATAGCCTGGTACCAGACAATGCCGGCACATATTGCTGAAGTTGCTGAAAGGGCATTTAGGGAATTTGAGGCAGTCAATTTGCCACAAGGACTTTAATGGGTCAGTTGCCCTGGAGAGAATGATTAACATTTCTCAGTTGAAGGGCCCTCCACTGCGGATCAAACACCGCCCAGCTCACAAAGAATAGCCGCCTCCTGTGCACCTCGCATCCACTTCACCAAGATTTCATTTCCTTTCAGCATTTTCCTATTTTAAATGTCTTCATCTGTTAGATACGAATCGTCCCTTCCTCTGACGTTTTGACAACATTATGAAGTGTAAAGGGGTGATAACGCTGTATGTAGGTGATATAAGGGGCTTGAGAGCACACAGCACTCAAGATGACCTTCTGCCTTAAGTTGCCTCCCACCCCCACCCCAGGGAAGAGGCAGCAGGCAATTCTTTCTATAATGATAGACAATGATTATCAGTGATGAGCACATGACCCACGGCGACACGCATCCAAGTGTAAAGGACTACACAGTAGGAATGCTGGAAATTGTTGAAACCAACTAAACTATCTTCCTCCGATAACTAGACTGTGGAATACAGAGAAGAGCTTAAATCTACACCAATTCAGGAGTAGAGATGCCATGAGAGGCAGCCTGCATGGGGGTAGGGACAGAGATCATGAAATGAGCCTCAGTCCCTGACAGACTTCCACCTCCATGTAGAGCAGAAGCAGCTGGCCGGATAGGTGGGCGTTCATGATCATCACCGGCAAATGAAGAGGGGCAGACTTAGAGCCCAGGCTCTACGTCCTAAGTTAACTAAGAATGTAATTTTTGAAAGTAAATCTAAAGTTTCCTCATTTATTTTGTGAAATAACGTCAGTTCTGCAAAGATTGAAGATTTACACTCAGTTGGAACCAACTAAAGTGGTAAGTAGGAAAGATCCAAGCATATAAAAATTTCTTGAGTTTGGGAGATTTACATTAGGTCTGAAAGAGTAAGGTTGATAAAGTGACTCTTTTCCAGCTGCCTTACTCCCAGAATATTGGGAAACATACCAATATTTTTAAAAAGTACTTAAAATAAACACTTATTTTCTTGAAGTTACATAAACATTCTTTGAAATCAAAAAGCTTATCCTGCTCAGAGATATGCAACACCTTAAAATAATAGGATGTGGTCTAAGACTGAATAAAGTATTAACTGAAGGTATCTATATACATAAAGCAGAAGGTGGGGATTCTGCTTTAAACAGGAAGGTAGAGCGGGCCAGCCCAGTGGCCTAGTGGTTAAGTTCAGCACACTCCACTTGGGCAGCCTGGGTTCGCAGGTTCGGATCCCAGGTGTGGGCCTACACCACTCGTCAACCATGCTGTGGCAGTGGCCCACATACAAAACAGAGGAAGCCTGGCACAGATGTTAGCTCAGGGCCAATGTTCCTCAGGGAAAAAAACAAAAACAAAAACCAGGAGGGTAGACTAGATATTCTCAAACAAACAGACATCCCATTGCAAAACACCTCATGCTGGACAAAAAGTTAATGAAATCCACAAGGTCAGAAACCTTGGCCAGGGAGTTGAAAACTGAAAGATAAGAAAATCAAAATTCAGATACTAAATTTAGCAAATAAAAATAGAACACCCAGTTAAATTTGGATGTTAGGTGAAGAAATATATATTGCATGGGACACACTCATACTAAAAAATAATCCCTTGTTTATCTGAAATTCTAATATAACCAGGTGACCTGTGTTTTATCTGACAACTCTGTCCCAGGGCCAAGTGGCCAAAGCCCATGTAGTACTGGGAAAGGAGGCTTTGCATTTGCAAATAGTGGGAGCTAAACCTGAGAGTGTCACACAAAGCTAGGACCCTCTTTCTGTCCAGGGCACCAGTATGGAAATTTGTCTGTCTCTACCACACCTCTGGGTAGAGAAAAAAATATGTAGCCCTGATAAGTCTCCCCAGGAGAACATAGGACTGAAATTTAAATTTGTATTTTACAGTGTGGTGGGTGAAACTGTAAGCTGAGAAATTGAAGTTCTAACAGATTGGTAATGTGTCTGATGCCAGGCAGAAGAATATGCAAATCCACTCCGAGGGAAAGCATCCTGATCTCAGAGTTTCCAACAGTGAAGTTCAGTCAAACATGATTCCACAATTAAAAAATATATATACAAGAGTAAACAAGCCACTGTGAGTTAGAGTTAGCGGATGACCTAGGACTTCAAATATTGGCATTATCAGCTACAGAGTATAGGATAATTACTAATAAGCCACGTTCAAAATACATGTTGAGATTTTGAAAACATATGCATGAAACAAGATTTAATAAAAATGACTAGAAGATTTGAAAGAGAATTCCTCAAATTAAAAAATAATTTCAGTGAAATTAAAAAAGAATTCAATAAATATTTGATATGATAAGGCTAAGCTGCCCCACCAAAAAGACCCAACAATAATTCAATGCCTTAAAGGAGAGTGAAGTTTCTTTTCCTCTCACATAATAATCTGAGGGAGTGTTCAGGTAAACATTGAGCTCTACTTCATTTGGCCATTCAGGGATTCAGTGTGCCGCTCCAATATCCTCTAGGTCTTTATTTTCATCTACATTCTGGGAAGTGAGCTGTCATGGGTTCCAGCTAGCCAGAAAAGAGAAGAGAGTGGAGGAGGTGTGGTTGGCCCTTACATTTCCATCCCGGAAGTGGTGTACATCTTTTCTGTTCACGTCCTATTGACAAGAACTTAGACCTATGTGTGCCCCTTGGCCATCCCTTCTCTCTCCCCTCCCAACCTACTGACTCCAGACAAACACTGACCCATTTTCTGTAACCATAGATTACTTTGAATCTAGAATTTTAAATAAATAAAATCATATCACATATATTCTTTTTCTTTTTTGGTATGGCTTTTTTCACTCAGCAAAATTATGTTGCAATTCATCCATGTTACTGTGCGTATTACAGACAAAGAACACTGGTGTACGAGTCTTTGTATGGACACATGCTTTCATTTCTCTGAGTGAAATGGCTGGATCATATGTGAGGTATATGTATAACATTTCAAGAATGTTAAAGAAACCTTGCATATTTGGAATAAACCCCACTTGGATAGGATGTATAATTCTTTTATATATTATTGGAATCATTTGCTAAAATTTTATGAGGAATTTTGAAATTTACATTCAGGAGGGGTATTGTTCTGCAGTTTTCTTAGTCGTAATGTCTTCTACCTGATCTTGGCATCAGGGTAAGGCTGGTCTCATTGAATGAGTTGAAAATAGTCCCTCCACTTCAGTTTTTCTTGAAGAATTTCTGTAGGATTGGTATTATTTCTTCCTTAAATGTTTAGTAGAATTCACTGGTGAAGCTAAGTGAATTTTCTTCATGTAAAGATTTTTAATTACAAATTTAATTTCTTTAATAGCTATTGCAGTGTTTAGGTTGTCTATTTCTACTTGAGCGACCTTTGGTAGTTCGGATCTTTCAAGGAATTTGTCCGTATCACCTAAGTATCGAATTTAGTGGCATAAAATTGTTTATAATATTCCCTTATTTTCCTTTTGATATCTGTTGAAACTGTAGGATATCATCTCTCTCGCTCCTGATTTTGGTAACTGTCTTCACTCTTTTTTCCTGCTCAGTCTGGCTAGATTTTATCAATCTTACTGGTTTTCTTAAAGAACCAGTTTTTGGTTTCATTGATTTTCTCTCTTGTTTTTAGGTTTTCTATGTCATTGTTTTCTGCTTAGATCTTTATTACTTCTTGTCTTCAGTGTACATCAAACTTCATGTGCTCTTCTTTTTGTAGTTTCTAAAGATTGAAGATGAGGTTATTTATTTGACAGCTTTCTTCTTTTCTAATGGAGGCATTTAATGATATAGATTTCCCGCTAAGCACTGTAAATGCATTTCACAAATTTTCGTATGCTGTGTTCTTATTTTAATTCAGTTAAAAATATTTTGTATTTTCTCTATTGATTTCTTCTTTATCCATGGGTTTTATTTATAAGTGTGCTATGTAGTTTCTATCTATTTGTGAATTTTCCAAAGAGAACATATTTTGAATGATTTGAATCCTTTTCAGTGTACCGAGACTTGTTCTGTAGCCGAGAATGTGGTGTGTATTGGTGAATGTTTTATGTACACTTTAGAGGAATGGATATCTGCTGTTTGGGGGATGAGTGGTCTATGAATGCTAGTTAGGACAAGTTGTGTGATAGTTTGGTTCAAATCTTTTATATACTTACTGATTTTCAGTTTATTTGTCCTATTGCTTATTGAGAGATGGGTATTAGAACTCCAAATGTAACTGTGGATTTGTCTATTTCTCCATGTAATTCTATCCATTTCTGTTTATGTATGTTGAAGCTCTACTTTTAGGCACATGCACATTTAGGATTGCTATATCCCTTTAATGGATTTATGCCTTTATTTCTATGACGTTTCCGTCTTTATCACAGGTAATATTCTTTGCCCTAAAATCTGCTTTGTCTGATAGTATTATAGGCACTTCATCTTTCTTTTAATTAGTGTTAGCATCGTATAACCTTTTCCATCATTTTACTTTTAATTAATTTGTCTTTATGTTTAAAAGGGGTTGCTATCATCAGATATAGTTCTTACATTTTTCATCCTAATAAAAGGAATACCAAAAAAAACCTACAGAAAATATTACACCTAATGGCAAGTTGTTTAGAGTTTTCCCCTGGGATTGGTAGTGAGATAAAAATGCCAACTCTCACCACTTCTACTCAACATTATAATGGAGGAGATACCCAGTACAATAAGGCAAGGAAAAGAAATAAATGGATTAAGAATTAAATGAGGAAAAATGAAACAGTCATTTTTCACAAATGACATCACTGTAGATGTCGAAATCCAAAAAGGATCTACAGACCTTTTATTAACTAGAATTAATCAATGCAGTTTGAAAGACTATAAGCCATATATACAGAACAAATTGGGTTTCCACATACCAACAATACTAATAGAAAATATTTGTAAATCATACCACTTATAATAGTATCAAAAAAACAAATATCTAGCAATAAATCTAAGAAAATTATATATGAATCTCTACACTGAAAAAAAATTATTGAGCAAAATTAAAGGAAATCTAAATAAATGAAGAGCTATACCATGTTCATGGATTGGAATATCTGATATTTTTAAAATATAAATTCTTCCTAAATTGATCTATACAGTCAAGGAAATTCCCCCTCAGAATCCTGACAGATTGACTTGCAAAATTAACCAACTGATTCCAGGATTTGTGTGGAAATGTAAGGTGCCAAGAATAGTCAATGCAACACTGAGGAAGAGCAACCTGAGGGACTTACACTATCAGATATATGGTAAAGCTACAGTCATTAAACAAGATAGGTACTGGCACAAAAACAGACAAAGAGACCAATAGAATAGAATAGTGTCCAGACACAGACCCAAATATGTCAGGTTAGGACAGAGTGACACTATAATTCAGTGGGGGAAGTGATAGTCTCTTTGATAAATGGACTTGGGTTAATTGTATACATGGGAAATAGAGAGAGATTGTGGTAGGCAGAATACTACGATGGTCTGCCATGACTCCCACCCCCTGGTAGCCATGCTTTTGTAAATTCCACTCCCCTTGAGCATTGGCAGGACCTGTAACTTGCTTGTAAAAGATAGAATATGGCAAAGGTGGAGGGATTTTTAAGATGTAATTAAGGTCTCTAATCAGTTGACTTTACATTAGTCAAAAAGTCAGATCATCCTGGGTGGGCCTCACCTAATCAAGCAAGCCCGTTACAATAGGACCTAGGGGTGAGCTACTCAAAATAGCAGAATATTCCTCTCTCCCTTGCCGGCTCTGAAGAAACAAGCCACCACGAATTCTACAGCCACAAGGAACTAAATTTGGCTAACAGTCATATGACCTTGCAAGAGGACCTCAAACCTCAGATGAGGCCCCAGCCCAGTTAACACCTTGAATGCAGCTTTGTAGACCCTGAGTGGAGGACCCAGGTAAGCCATTCCAGGACTGCTGACCTATGGAAACTATGAGATAATAGAATATGTGTTGTCTTAATCTACTGACTTCGTGGTGATTTGTTACACAGCAAGAAAAAACTAATCCAGAGACCCTTAACTTACACCTTACTGAAAAACAAACTCATTCTAGATGGATTCTAAAAATAAATAGAAGAATATATTTGTAATCCTAAGGTAGGTGAAAATTTCTTCAACAGGACTCCAAAAGAATGCTAATCATAGAGAAAAATAATAAATTATACTATATTACAATTATGCATTTCTGCTCCTCAAAAGATTTCATTAAGAGAGTAGAAAAGCAAGCCAGAGTACTAAAATATGTTTGCAATTCATAAAGCTGACAAAGAATTCATGTCTAGAATATATGAAGAATTTTTACAAATTAATTGAAAACAAAAGCAAAAGACCTAGTAGAAAAAACATAGGCAAAAGACTTAATCAAGTACTTTTAAAAAGTGGATATCTGAATGACCAAAACATGTATGAGAAGATGCTTAATCTCATTTCTCATCAGAGAAATGCAAAATGACACTCTACCATACCATTACACATTCCCCCAAATGCCTGAAACAGACAAGTGCCATCATCTAGTGAGATGTCATGGAAGCCTGAACTAGAATGGTGATAGAGGAAGCTGAAAACTGTGGGTAGGTTTAGGAGACCCTCAGGAGATAGAAATAGTAGGATGTGGGGATATATTGGGTGTGGTAAGTAGAGAGACGGTGGAGTCAAATTCCCTGGCCAAGTGCCATACCTTTAATGCAAAGGGTTTCGAGACCTATAGCAAAAAGCTGGACATCTGGCCACCTTGGGGATTTAAGAGAAGTCTGGCGCAGTTTCACTAAGAGGTATTTATCCATTCCAAATGCAAAAATTTTCCCTGACAGCCTTCCCGTGAAATTACAGTGCCTTGAAATACCAGGCTTTGAGGCTGTAGACAAAATACTTACAAAAGAGATTTTCATGAAGATAGGCCTTCAGCATTCATTTGATGTACTATTATGTCCTGTTATATATATTATGTCTTGCTTTAAAATATATATTTATTCATACACAACCATATCGATATACTTATAGAGATATATATATACATTTCTCTCCATCACATATCCCAATGTGTTGTCAATATCGTCTATGTGAGGTTGTAAGCAATTTCACCTGTCTATAGTACTGCCTCCACCTGCATCAAGCTGTTGATAGTTCCCACCAGTTTTATCCACATGAAACTCCTTCCCCAGAGGTTTAGCTCCCGATTGTGGCTGCAGCACATTTGTTGCACGTGGGCCCTGCTTCAAAGCCTGTTAAGTGCAGCTGCAGGAGAGCTCTTGAAATTAACATCAGCACAGCAGAACCCAGAATGTTGAGTCAAAAAGAAAAAAATACAACTGGGAGTGAGAAATGCCCCCTAGGTCAGCATCTGTTTTGTCCTTACTGTTAAGATTGGTAATCTCAGTAAAGAGCAATACTGGTAAAGAAACACGGCCTCAGAAATTTGGAGTTGAAAGACTCCAAAAATTAAGTAAAGCAAGCTTCTCATCTGACAGTTACAAGAACTGAGGCCCAGAGTTGGGAAGGATCTACTAAGGTCACAAAATGAGGTAAGGGCAAAAAAGGATTGCAAATCTAGAGTCTGTCTAGGAATCTTCAAAACAGACCATCTTGTCACCATGCTAAAGAGAAGACTTTCAGGGAAGTTTTGCTGGGCCCTTCAGGACCTCCAATGTCATTCAAGGCAACTGTCCTTTTTTATCGAGTCCTATTTTCTGAGAAAGAGTCTGAATATTCTTCCTGTGTCAAATATCCCAAAATTTTCAGGGAGAATTTAAGGGAGTTCAACCAGGTTGGCTGGAACCTCTTAAGTGCGTTAAATTTTCTTTACTGTGTCTCGTCTCAGGTCAACAGCTGCTCGCCTGTCTTCGTATTACTGCCTTGAGGCACGGTGTGCTATGTCAGGAATTTCTAACTATGTGAATGGCATCCATTATTTCTAGGAGAAGAAAAAATATACACTAAATATTCTTCAGTTTTATTAGGTTAAGGGTTTGTGTTCATCTTTAAGATGGTGAGTTTTCTGAGAAATTCTCAACTTCTGAGAATTGGTCTTTCTTTTTCAATTTAGTGAGGCTGGTTCTCTAATACCAGGCACAGAAGAACCATCATCCTCCTGGGCATCACTCACACAGTGCTGCTGTTTTTGTGATTGCAATCACCCCACTCCCAGGTCGGTTCCTTTTTCTCTGTATTAGTTGAGATACTCTCAGCTATAAGGAGAATACCCAGTTAAAATGGTTTAAACCACAGGAAAAAAAGTATCTCCTCTCTTAGGAGTTCAGAAGTAGGCAGCTGCAGGATTGGTTCAGCAGCTCACTACTGTCTTCAAGGACCAAACCTTTTCCATTTTTCCCCTCTGCCTTCTTCAGCACATTGGCTTGGTTTTTCAGTCTTTGTGGTTCTGATACTGTCATCTGTTTTTCAGCAGACTCTCACTGCTTGGACCCATGTCATGTGTAGGTGATTTTGTCAACGACCATGTTTCTTGGAACTTTATAGTCTTATGGGTTTAGGTTGAAAGTGGATTTCCCCCCAAACTGACTCCAATGCTAGCACATTCCTCTGGAATTTCCTTACTTTCCCTTCAGTGTAGCCATACATTAAAATGACTTTTTTAATCTAGCATTTTTTTATGTATGCTATATTGAGAGAGATTTCTGTGAACATCTGGTTCACCTATTGCTAAATAAAGAAATCTTTTATGCTATATTTAAGAGGCAGATATGTGTATACAAATAATATCTATTTGCTACTAGACAGATGTTTTCAGGTGATACAATAGGAGAATTAAATCAATATCTTGAAGTTCTTTAAAGTGCACCATGATTTCCAGATGTTCTATACCTGAACAAATTTGATAACCACTGGTACATTAAAGTGAAAAAAGCAACAGTAACAATTACCGAATGCCAATAATACTACAAAGTCAAAACATAAATGAAAAACTGCAACGTGTTTAAATATATGAGAGACAAGGAACACATTTTAAATATATAATGAGTTCTTGCATACTTCCAGTAGTTGTCATGGCAGAGGAGTTGTATCAGATTTACTCTCCCATAAACAACTATAAAACTTGACAAAACACATAACACAAGTACTTTCTGGCATTAGACAGAAGACAGCAGAGGGAGATAAGGGAAGGAAGCACATGAAGTAAGTCCTATATTTACCATGACTTTCTCCCTGGAGTTATTCTCAAAACACAAGGAAGTGAGCCCCAGAAGAGAGAAGCAGTGTCTCTGGGAATGTCAGAGTTTGAGTGTTAAGGCAGTTGGTATTTAGAGTGCAAGATACTCAGTAGGAGTGAGCTGTTGAGAGGAATCACCAAAAATCCACATGAGGTTTCCCTTAGATCCCTGGACAAATCTTAAGCTCTGTAATCACTGGGTGAAACTCTAATATCCCTAGTACAAAAGAGCTGCTTCAGAATTAAGGGCTGAGTAGTGGGAACAGCACAATATTGTGAAAAGTTTAGAGTTTCATCCTGGCCAGAATGGAAAGATATTGGAGAACACCCCAGAGATTTAGTTGTAACCCTGGAAAGGTCATGCCTAGGAGCAATAGTAAAGATTATACCTAGGATTATATATAAAGAAATATACCTTCCATCAAGTAGCCTAAAACAAAGCCTGAATATGATCAAAGTGATCCATCAATAATTTAATTGCCTAAAAGGCTGAAATTCAACATTTTGTAGGAGAAGATAACATAATCCAGAGTCGCTATAACTCATTATTCATAGTATCTGGCATACAGACAAAAATTACTAGTTATGTGAACAGGAAATCAAGAGATAAAATAGTTAATAGAAGCAGACTCGAAATATTTACATATTGAATTAGGGGACAAGCATGTTGAAATAATTATCATTAAATGTTAAAGGAAATAGAGGAAAATATGGATGAAGTTTCAAGAGCAATTCAAGATACAATTAAAATCTATAAAAAAGAATCAAAAGGACAAGAACTCATTGGATAGGTTTAACTACAAATTGTTCATAGAAATGACATAATTGGTGACCTCAAAGACAGATCAAGAAAAAATACCAAAATGAAGTATAGAGACAAAAAAAGATTGGGAAAAATAGACTTGTGGACTTGGCCAAAATAACTAACATGTGATTTCAAGAGTCCCAGCAAGGAAGGATAAATAAAATGGGACAAAATTGATATGTGAAGAAATATGGCTGAGAATTTTCCAAATCTAATGAAACCTATTGACCACAGATAGAAGAAGCTCAATGAATACCAGCAAGTAAAAAGAAAACCACACCTAGACATGCAACAGTCAAACTGCTAAAAAACAAAGATACAGAGAAAAATCTTTAAAGCAAACAAACAAAAAAAGACATATTACCTTAAGGGAAACAACAATTACAATAATGGCTAACGTCTCAACAGTAACCATGGGAGCCAGAAGACAATAAAATGACAACTTACAATGAAGGAAAGTCACTGCCAACTTGGAATTCTATAGTCAGCAAAGATGTCTATCAAAAATGAAGGTAAGGGCCAGCCCTGGTGGCCTAATGGTTAAGTTCGGCCAGCTCCACTTTGGTGGCCAGGGTTTGGTTCCTGGGTGTGGACCTACACCACTGGTCAGTGGCCATCCTGTGGTGGCAGCCCACAGACAAAATAGACGAAGATTTGCAACAGATGTTAGGTCAGGGTGAATCTTCCTCAGCAAAACCAAAAAAAAAAAAATGAAGGTAAAATGAAGATGTTCCCAAACAAAGCCTGAGAGAATTTGTCACAATTGATCCACAGTACACGAAAGTTCTTTAGGATGAAGGAAAATTCTCCCAGATGAAAGCATAAATGTGCAAGAAGGAATAAACAGCACTACAATGGGCAAATCTGAAAGACTATTTACTTCTTAAAGCAACACTATAACAATACGTTCGGTATTTATGAAATATACAGAAATAAGATATATGACAAAAATAGCAAAAAAGGCAGGAGAGGGATTAATTAATTGTCACTCCAAATCATTATGTAGTAGAGAACTGTAAACTAAAACCAGAAGAAACCATTGTACAACCATCAGAGTGGCTGAAATTCAGAAGGCTGACAATATCAATGTTGATGAGAATATGGTATATGAAGTACCGGAACTCTGCCACTTTACTGATGGCAGTGTAAATTAGTTCAACTGTTATTTGGCAGTGTCTATTAAATCTAAACCAGAACTTATCCTAGAATTCAGCAGTTTTACTGCTAGGTATATACTCAGGGGGAAACGTGTAAAAATTAAGCTATAGACTGAGGGCTGTGCACTTTACAGTACATAGTTATATCTCAATTAAGAAAAATTAAGATCACATATCTTAAAAAGAATTATAAGAAATCAATAAAATTATAATAACCCAATAGAAAATTAGGCAAGCAGTATAAAGGTAAAGAAAAACAAGTGGCTCATAAACATGAAAATACATTCAACTTCATTCATCAAGTTAAAATTAAAATATCAAAAAGGTACTTTTGAATCAGTTTCTTACACTTGCAACCAAGAGTCCTGACAAGTAGATTTGCCAAAATATACCAAGATATAATATGTACAAGAATGCTCCTTTCAGTTATTGCCCATAATAATAAAAAATCAGAAACCACCTAAATGTTCACCAATTGTGAAGCATTTACTTAAATCACTGTACCTTTATACAATGGAATACTATACAACCATTAAAAATAATGAAGTCAGTATATCTGAATTTATATGTAAATATCACCAAGATATATTAAAGAAAAAGGGTAATTTTATAACAGCAAGCAGATTATGATCCCAACTATATAAAATTTTAAAAAGGTATGTGGTATTATAATAACAGAAGTTATTTTGGGGAATAGGAACTGAGGGTTGGGAGTGGAGAGAGACTGACACTTTTTATACTTTTTTCGTATTGTTTGAAATTTTTCCTGTGTGTATTTGGGTTTTTAAAAATTTTTTTATTGAGCTATAATTGACATATGACATTATATTAGTTTCAGGTGTACAACATGATGATTCAAAATTTGAATGTATTTTGAAATGTTCACCACAATTAGTCTAGTTAACATCATCACCACACACAGTTACAAATTATTTTTTTCTTGTGATGAGAACTTTTAAGATCTACTCTCTCAGCAACTTTCAAATATACAATACTGTATTACTAACTGTAGTCACCATGCCGTGCATTACATCCCCAGGACTTATTATTTCATAACTGAAAGTTTGTACCTTTTGACCACTTTTACTCATTTTGCCCACTCCCCACCCCCCACCTCTGGCAACCACCAATCTGTTCTCCGTATCTCTTGAGTTACCTTTTTTTTTGGATTCCACATATAAGTGAGATCATATGGTATTTGCCTTTGTCTGTCTGATTTATTTCACTGCATAATGCCCTCCAGGTCCATCTATGTTGTCACAAATGGCAGCATTACCTTCTTTTTTATGGCTGAATAATATCCCATTGTGTGTGTGTGTGTGTGTGTGTGTGTGTGTGTGTATAATATGGTATATATATGATCTTGAGTGATATATATATACACAGCACATTTTCTTTATCCATTCATCCATCAACAGACACTTAGGTTGCTTCCATATCTTGGCTACTGTAAATAATGCTGCAATGAACATGGGGGTGCAGATATCTTTTCGAGTTAGTGTGTTTGTTTCCTTCAGATGTATTTGTATTATTTGCATTTTAAAATTAAAAAGCAAGAAAGAGAACATATCTGAATACTAGCTCAAATGCTAGTTAAAATCTCAAATTGCTAGAAACCTAAGTGACCAAACAGATGTTTGTAAATCACGATTTCTTAAGAAACTAAAGAAACTAAAAATCTCTCGATGTTAAAATGAGTAATTTTTTGTCACAAGTGGCTACAATGCCAGCAAGAATTTGGTGTGGGGTGATCTGTTCAGTAGGGACCAGAGAGAGGAACAGTAAAGGGAGATACTTGGATCCAACATGTTTTCAAACTCCTTCCAAAGACAAGGCATGATGTTTGTAGGAATTCTGAACACACAAAAGCTAACAAAGGGTGACACTTTTATATTAACTACTTACACAAACTACAAGAATTACTTCTCTATATTTTCAAAATTTTTGCTGAAAGACATAATCCAACAATGGATAACATAATCCTAAAATAACTTAAATTCACAATAATTCTATTTGGCCTTTCTATTTCTCAATATTCTGACATTGCTTATGATTCGTAATGATAAAAAATGAAAATATTCACAGTCATGATATACACTTCTTTATGACTTTAGGGACATAAAGGAGAATAAGGACAATTAAATTGTATAGAACAATTAGTGATGCATGTTTCAGCACTTATGTTTATAACATTTATTAACATACCAATTATGATTAAAGACAAAGTCTTAACTGCATGCAAAATACTTAAGGACAAGTTTTAAAAGTACAATATCAACATTATAGGTATTTCACTACAAAATTAAATATCTTCCATATTCTTTCTCAGTTCCAGGTTTTTTGAATGAACATGTTATGTAAAGTATCCAGTCAAAGATCCCCATAAAATTGAATTTAATGCCATACATCTTAAGCATAATTAATTTTGAAAAATAGACATCTTCAGCAGCTTTCCAAAATAAATATTGATCAATAAACTTTGTATAAAAATAATTCATTCAATATAAAAACTCATGACACCGTTTCCTGATGCTCACACAGATGCAGGGACCAGTATCCCAGTTCTAACACAGCCCTTGTACTCTGAGGTCCCCCCGAACATTGGGCATGTTTAGGTGCAGGAGTGCTTTACGCTCTACTGCTCTAAACTAGTTGTTCAAGAAACAATAAAACTACTGACTTATCGAGTGTCCTTTTATTAATAGTTCTTCACATTTTTTAGGTAGCTATGTTTAAATATTTTTCCTCAAATGCAGCTTCTTTTAATCATAGCAGAGTGGACAACTATAATTTTGTGTTTTCAAATTTGAGAACGTGTTTTCTCAATAATGAATACCTTAGAAAAGTTTGTAATGACCAAGATGACC
Organism: Tapirus indicus; assembly: GCA_031878705.1. Classification (NCBI taxonomy): domain Eukaryota; kingdom Metazoa; phylum Chordata; class Mammalia; order Perissodactyla; family Tapiridae; genus Tapirus; species Tapirus indicus. The sequence goes on along the minus strand of CM062922.1, from coordinate 4,720,274 downwards.
CTTGAAAGGTGAAAAGTAGAATAAATTTCTTTTAAAAACTACAGGAAATAGGGGGCCGCCTGGTGGCGCAGTAGTTAAGTTCGCGCTTAGCAGCCCGGGGTTCGCGGGTTCGGATCCCGGGCGCCCGCCGACGCACTGCCTGTCAGCCATGCTGTGGCGGCGTCCCATATAAAGTAGAGGAAGATGGGCACGATGTTAGCCCAGGGCCAGTCTTAGCAAAAAGAGGAGGAGCGGCAGTGGATGTTAGCTCAGGGCTGGTCTTCCTCGCAAAAAAAAAAACTACAGGAAATAATTTGGAGAGAGGTCTTTTTTCATCCACATAGGTGACATATAGTTGCCGCATGTCTTCATCCATTTAGCACATTTTCCGACTCCACATGAGCCCCGTAGGCAGAACTTGTACAGCCCAATCTCAATCGGTATGCTGTGCCAACCAAAGTAGCTTTGGAATCTGGTATCTGTTTGCAAGGGGAGTTTATCTTCTCTCAGTAGTTAAGATGGATATTCCTAAAGGAATATGACCATATGATATTTGGAAAGAGGGAGTTGGTTTTATTCGAAAGGGACGAGAAGAGGTAGAAGAATGTCCTGCTTAGGATCATATAACCTTATTGTAGGCCCAGGATCACCTATTGGTTTGGGAATTTCATCCAAGTCCTTTTACTACTTGAGACTAGGTTTAAAAGCAAGGACTATCTGTTCCTGATTCCTCTTGTCAATACGCGGCTCATCCCTGAGGGGGACATAGGGCTCCAAGAGGAGGCCCCTACTCTTACTGAGAAGTGTACCTTGATTTTTTTTCTTCTTCTTTGTCTTTAGGGGGTCTAACCGAGGAAACCTATAATCTCAATAACCCTGACAAATGATTTATCTTCAAGCGATCTGTTTAAACTTGAAGCACAGCTCAAATTACTAATTTCTGAGTTTTTTTCCACGAAGTTCACGTTTAGAGAGACTGATTAGTAGCTTGTGTTTCAATTGAGGGCCCTTAAATGAAATACTCAAAATTCCAGATTATCCTGTTTAAAAGTCCAAACCCATATTTCAGCTCCTCTGTCCCTTAAAATCTTTTTACAGAATCTCTGGGAAGAAATGGAAACTATCTTACTATCCCGAAGTATAAAACATTCTAAATTTTACCTACATTTTTATGCAAACCCAGTATTTAATGGCAGATAATTTTCATGAAGACTCAACAACATATAGTAATATACACAGTGAAATGAACTTGCAAAAGTGAAAATCAGCACACTGAGAATAAATATGATCGAAATCCGTATAAACCAATAGACCAAACTGTACCACTTCAGACCGCTCCATGAAAAAGTCCCTTGGAAATTCGATATTTCTGAAATGGTTGTTTCTGGAACTGGAGCTTCACCAGGGTGGCGTCAGTGATCTCAGGTTACTGTGCAGTCACTAAAGTCCTTTGACTCAGACCTGCAGCGCAGCCGCCGTCCTGGGACGTCTGACTTCACCACAGTGAACTCGCAGCGCGGTGAAACCTTGGACAGATTGGGACATCTCTCCGTTCCTCTTCCCTGTTGTTCTGGGTCCCAGACCACAAGAGAATGTCGTGTCTCAGTGGACATGCTCAGTGTTTAATCTCTAATTATATGCAGAATGGGGCAAAATGTAATTTTCTCTCTGTTCTATACTGTACCCCCAATTAAATGTCTATGTTCTACGAGAAGGATTAAAAATAATGGTCAATCTTACCAAAACTTCCATAATGTAATAATTTCTTTCTTTTTTTGAATCTGTAAACCACTTAAAAATCAGTGAAAAAAAGTTTTCTTTCTCAATTTATTTTTGTATAGAACTATGGCTTTCATTGATGCTCTAGTTGTAAAGATGCGGCGCTCTCACTGCTGCAGCCCAGATTCGTCTCTGTCAGGGAACCACACTACCCATCTGTGGCTGTCATACTGTGGTGGCTGCATGTGGCTGGGATGCTGAAAGCTTGACCACTGGTATTTCAGATACCAGCAGGGTCACCCCTGTTGGACAGGTTTCAGCAGAGCTTCCAGACTAAGACAGACTAGGAAGGAGGACCTGGCCTCCCACTTCCAAAAAAACTGGCCATGAAGGGCCGGCCCGGTGGCGCAGCGGTTTAGTCCGCGCTTGGCAGCCCGGGGTTCGCGGGTTCGGATCCCGGGCGCCCGCCGATGCACTGCTTGTCAGCCATGCCGTGGCGGGGTCCCATATAAAGTGGAGGAAGATGGGCACGGATGTTAGCCCAGGGTCAGTCTTCCTCAGCAAAAAGAGGAGGATTAGCAATGGATGTTAGCTCAGGGCTGGTCTTCCTCACCAAAAAAAAAAAAAAAAAAACTGGCCATGAAAACCCTGTGAAGAGCAGTGGAGCATTGTCTTACGGAGTGCTGGCAGGTGAGAGGACGGGACAGGGTTCTGCTCTGCAGCCCACTGGGTCACCATGAGTCGGGAATCCACTTGGTGGCACTAACAACAACAAAAGGCTTTCACACCACACTAATTATTCAGTCAGTGGATATGAGCTCCCTACCTTTCTCTTGTAAGAGGGTCATGAGTTGAGTATGTGAGATGCTGAGACATCTCAACAACTTAGGACATGAAACAGCTTTATTGATTTCTAAGCAGTAAATGATCATGAAGTGTGAAAAAATATCTATCAATTGGGGTCTGAGATCTTTGTCCTTGTTTAGGACTATTCATTTCATATGGCCACAACTGGAATAGAGATGGTGTGTAGGACTTTATTTAGGGTAACAGCAGAATTCTTTCTCAATCTAAGTATGAAACTGGTGATGTTTAGCGACCCATAGGCAAATTTCTGAGGACTAAAGTATTTCTGCTGATGATACTGATGATCTTCAAATTCTGACTTCTTGCCATTCAACACCTGTCTGTGCAGGTTTCTTAGTTTGTTGCCCAATATGCTTTCAGTTTTCTTGCCATACCAAAAGCTGAAATAAACAATAAACTTAAAAGTCTTTAAAGGCAAAGAAGCATCTGTGTAATTCTCACTTAATTCTCATCCAGCATTATATTTCTACTTAATAAACGTTTTTTGATTTCATGTCAGCTTTTCGTCTTTGTTTTATGAATGGCAATGTGAGGTATAGGTTAAAAACATAATCACTAGCATTAAAAAGATCTGGGTTTAAATCTGAATTCTGGTTCCATCTTCCACTAACTCTGACCTTGGCCAAATTACTTAATCTCCTAATCTTTAAAAGGGGTGTAATAGTAGTACATGTCGCATACAATTATTTTAATAATTAATTGAGTTGAAGTATGGAAAGTATTAGAACAGTGGTTAGTTTATATATAGAAAAAATGCTCAGTAAGTGAGAAAAAAAATAGTGCACATGCCAATGGGAATGAAGGAAGACAGTGATTCCAAAGTGATGTACAGTGACATCTGGCAATCATTCAAAAGTGACCATTTCAGCATCTCTTGTAGAGAGCAGTTAAGACAGACATTATGGGGGCTGGCCCAGTGGCGTAGTGTTTAAGTTCATGCACTCTGCTTCCGGTGGCCCAGGTTTCACAGGTTCAGATCCTGGGCATGGACCAACGCACCATTTGTCAAGCCATGCTGTGGCAGCGTCCCATATAAAGTAGAGGAAGATGGGCATGGATGTTAGCCCAGGGCCAATCTTCCTCACAATAAATAAATAAATAAATAAAAGATTTAAAAAAAAAACATTATGTTTTCAAAAGTGCTGTGTTGTCATCAAAACACTGGTTGTGGGTATTGCCATTCTAATCACTGGTTTCATTCTATGCTACATTTCTTACATTTGAGACATAAAGATTGGCTTACTTTTCAGTCTTCACAAGCATATCCCCTAGACCAGGGCTAAATCCTCTATTATCTGGAACATTTAGCAGAGTGCCTACCACAGAGTAAATGCTCAGGGAAAGTTTGTTAAATTGAAAAATCTTCAAATCACAATCTAGTAGCACAAAATACAAACACATCACATACTTTAAAAATGCACAAAGATGCCTATTAGGTATAAATGTGTGTGTGTAAATTAGTGCAAAACAAAGACAACGCAAGGTAAGGCGACCACACCCTTGAAACAACAGTTATATCTCACGAGTGTTAGTTCAAGTCTTCTCTCAGACGTAGGTGTAATTCAGAAGATTAGCTCTTTCTACACAGGTCTAATGTTCACATACGATCTCTGTCGGGCTTATTTCGAGATAGAAACAAGCCACTGGAGACCTCCCCACTGTAGCTTGTTAACCGAATCATTAGAAGAGTCAGTCTACATTGCTAGGCTCATGAAGGCTTTGTCACATTTTTGTCTATATTACGGAGAGAGGACAGATACCATGAATTTTGAAAGAATCATTTTCAACTTTGACTGAGTTTTCTTTCCTCTCCCTTATCCACAACGTGGTGGAATATATTACACTTTCTATGATTCACTATACGGAAATCTGAGATGTTTCTCAAATGAAATTAGACAGTTAGGTCACACATCTTGTTTTCCATAATCTTCTGAGTCTGAGTGGAACAAGTCTGAAACTGAGGCATGTAAGATACAAAAGTCTTCTGACCGGAAGTTCCTAAGTTGAAGTTATTTTCTACAAGGTGTGAGCAACTGTCCCGGAGGATTCTGATGTCAGTGAATAAACAGGGGGCTGGGCACAACACTCTTGATTCATCAGTCAAAAATACGACACTCTCTCTTTTTTTGATTGAGGTGACCCCTAAATAATAGACAGATCTTTCATGGTTATTTTCTTCAGGGAAATTTCCCTCAAGTTTCAAAAGTTCATCCAATCCTCCTGAGAATGTAAGATGAGGTGAAATTATATTGGGATGCTGATCTGATAACATAAAAAATGCCTGGGTTTCTATCTCCCATGACCTATTAGAGAAAGAATCCTTTGAGAGAGAATTCTGGCTAGAGAAGCATTTGCTGACTGAGCTATTTATAAGCCCTTGCTCTTCATCACTTTCACTTGGTTTAGAGCTGCTGACCAGGGTGGCATATTTAACAGAGGGCTGTCTCCTGCTTTCTTCCTCACAGGTTATCTCCGTGCTTTCGGCCTCAGAGAAGTTAACGCTATTGCGTCGGTCACTAAGACAAACAGAACCCTTTTCAAGATCTGGAGTTGTCAAAAGTAGAGAGACCATAGTGGTGGGAGCCATCTTGTCTTTATTTTTCCATGATGTATCAATACTGATATCTTCTGAAATGGTTTCGGGCTCCAAAAGAAGAGGACCAAAAGTCACCGATTCTGTGTGCTTGACAAAAAGATGCTCAAACGTTTCCGGCTAAAAGAAAAGACACATTTTAATGCTCAATTGTATTATTATTTTTTTGCTTCACTATGACATGCTTGCAGAAATGGAAGTGGGAAAGGTTACTACTAAAGGACAGAAGTCAACCACAAATTAGCTAGTTTTAGACTGCGACAGATACACCCAAACTCATAAGGGAGAGGCAGTATAAGAGAGGGTTTAAAAGTGGGACAGAACTGATTTAGGTTTGAGTGGTTCTATTTCTATGACCATGGACAAGGACATCAACCTCTCTGTCCTTCCATTTCTTCTCTTGTAAGAATATGTTCAGTACTTACCTCATGGCATTGTGGTGAGGAATAAATGGTCTGAAAGTGCTTAGCTCTAATTAAAGATTAGTTATTGTATTTGGAAAGTGCTATCTTCCGAAAATTCCTAATATTTTATAGCAAATTAGATTTCCATAAACCAAAAATTTAAAAAGTAAATTGAAATAAAAGCAAATGAGCAAAACAACTTGTCCAAAGATAGTTAAAATAACTACTCCATGACATAAGACATGATATGGAGGCAAAACATTTGTGACTGACTGTTAAGAACTTATCTGCCTTACATCATACTGAGAATCTGAGACTATCTGAAAATAAGAACAAAGAATACCTATTTGTTGCAAACCATGATGATGAAAGAGATGATCACAGACCTGTAAAATTCATGTTCCTTACAAATAACTTCATATAAAAATACATACTATGGGACATGTGGAATGAAGACAAAGACACAAAACAAATGCACATCATATTTTTTATAAGAATGGTGGTTACATCACAACAAAAAATCCTGCCAAGCAGCTACACATCAAGAATCTGTGTGCAAAAGGCTCAACTCTTACAATGTAAACATACTGAAAAAATAAATGCAAAATAAAGAATAGCATGGATACATGACATTGAAAACACAACTAAATGAAGTGCTGCAGAAAATGTGTTCAATTTGTATATCATACATATAATTGAACTTTTGAGCTTTATAAACTTAAACTAATAGAACGAATTCAGGTTTATTGCCTGAAATAATGATACACCCAACTATTCTTCACAATGGCAAATATATTCCATATGAAAACACAATTCATTTAGCATAGTTTTGAACTCTTAAGTGAAATATACTGGTGATTATAACCATAAAAGAATAAATATACCAAACACTAAATATAATAATAATGAAAGACTTACATAGACTTTAAAATACTGCATAATGACAAATTGTGTTCATACAACCGTTTCTGCTTTTCTATGAACATCATATATGAGGAGAAAACTGTTTCTGCCCCTATTTTCTTTCTGACAGATATCGATAATTAAGTTTACGATGTGTTTGCTCATTTTGTTTTTTCTTAGGGTTACTACTATATATGTACTGAATTTCTTCAAATTTAAATGAACCTATAAATGAAGATCACCAAATAAAGGAATTACATGCTATCAACATGAAAACAAAAAATTCACATACATAGCCCATAGCACGCAGTTAAGCTCACATATGTTCTTCTAATGATGTGTTTGACACATTTCACACTCTCTAAAACTTCATAATTGGTAACTAATTATGGATACCAAATATTTTACATGTCTTCAAACGCATTCAGATAGAGGATTTCACTAATAATTAATAGGAAATCATATTCTCATATATCACTGAAATATAGTTGATCAGTGGGTCACAAACCTTTATTAAAACTATGTTCATAAAAATCATTTCAATTATTACATGCATCTAATTTTTTGAGATTTTAGAACAGTCTGGGCACATATTAAATATGTATTCAGCTGGTAGGAATTAAGGAATATCCTTTCATAATTTCACACTTAGATTTTACATGCCGATGACATCTGTTAATAGTCAACAAAGGGAGAAAAGGACACATTCTTCCTAATTTTTAGTTTCTTTTAATATTCAAATAAAACTATGAATGAAATCTAAATATAAGTGATCCATATACACCCTAAATTTGAATAGTATTTGGGTTCATCAAACAGAGGCTTTGGTTTAGTTTGAATGCGAGCAACTAGCACGCTTAGTATGCTAAATTCATAGAAATAGCAGGCGGTATTTTTTTCAGGGAAAAAAGTCCTGTTCCCACCATGAACTATTTGTAAAAGCTCCAGAGAGTCTCCCTTTTTGCATCACTCCTCACTTCCCTGCCTGCCAGAAGCTTTGCGTGGGTCAGCGTAAGCAAATTTAGGCAAGAATTTTACAAGCAGGCTGAATTGGCAGCTGACATGGTTTTCTGATCTGGTCAGTCTGACCTGGATATGTCAGGTCATCCTGATATGAACTGTAACTTCCACTGGCCTGTGACCAGCACAAATCATAACTTCTGGCTTTCTTTGAACTGAAATGGAAGTTAGCACTTAAGCCATTTTCAAAGCTATCAAAAACTGAAATTTCCAGACTGACCAGTTAGATATACATAAAAGCTACAAGACATTCAAAAGACTGCGCAAATGGGCCACTTTAGAGGCTGAAGTGTCTAAGAAAGAAAGGAAAATGGAAAAATTTGGACACAAAAACATAAAGTAAATATTTTCACTTCACTCTGTAACTAGAGTCATTGTTTTTGCAAAGTTTTGTGGGAAAAGTGGCAGTTTTCACCTAATTTTGGCATTGTTTACTATATATTTGATGATATCTAACAGATATGTGGTAACAGCAACAGTCACGCTATTTTAATGTTTTATGACCAAACAAATGATAAATCAAAATCCAGATATCATGGATATTACTTTAAAACTTTAGGTGACCTGAAAAGTAATCAGACATCCAAACTGAATTAGATTCAGACCCATATCTTGACCCCAAATTTACCCTTCTATTTTAAGTTCCAAATCAACATAATCCACCATATTTTAGTTCTCAATAGTTCAACCAAAATTTGTTTAAATTTTCTCCCCTTCTTCAAAATGTAAAAATCTTCTAATATTCTATAAAATGTCGGGAAGTTGATACATTGGATTCATCTGTAGTAATCATGATTAGACTTCAAAGAATGTCCGTTCTCTGTTTAGATAAAATAAAACAAAATAAGAAAGCAAAATCATAAATCACTCAGAAAGCAAAAAGTAAAAGATTTCAAAAACATTTGCTGTCAGGCATGGGTTCTGGACTATAAATTCTTGTGTTATATTAAGGTAATGCATCTTTTCAGGAAAGTGTAAAATTTGGACCTAAGGTGGCCTCTTCCACTTTCTTAATGCATGCCTTAATATCCCACTCTAAGGAAGAACAAAGAGCTGGAAAAATAAAATGAGAGTGGAGGAACAGCAGCAATATTCCAGAGTTTGGAACAAGAAAGAGTAAAAGAATACAGCAGTGAAAACAAAAATAAAAAATTAAGAGACAGAAGAGCCAAAAGAGTGAAGAAGAATAGAATCACAGAATCATTATGATGATTTTTTTAATCTAGAAAAAAGATCTAAGAAATCATCTGGTCCATGTCTCTCCCTTCTCTTAAACAAAGCAATTGAGGCTTAAAGTTACACAGCTAGTTAGAGCAGAGTGAGGGTGCTGACTTAGTTCTTTCTTTTCCAACAATCTTTCTATAACACAGTGGAAGATGAAAAGGCATTCCAGACACGAATAGGCAGGAGAACACGTCCTTTGTTTTGCTTTTTCTACCTGCTGTGTTAGATTTGAGCTGATTAATTCATACTCTCTTCTGGTTCCTTATAACCCAAGGGTATATATATAAATCTTAAGAACTAGAAAATAAACAAAACTGAAGCCATTTTTTAGGGGAGTGAAACATACACTTATAAGCCCAGTACTGTGCACTTCTAAATAGAACTTCTAACTCGAAAGTGCCCCAGCTTTTCCACACTTCTGCAAGGCCATTCTAGCAACTTCGGGGATGCTCTGCCTCAGATCAGTGGCGATGGTGTTCTGGGAGTCGATGGGTGGCTAAGCTGCTTCTTTGGAGGCCTGACGCAGGCTGAGGAATCTAGGATAGTCTTTGAATTACAAGGAAAAATCCATTTGGTTTTAGTTTTAACACTCCTAATGTAGGTTGTTGAGTAGAGTACACTCTTGTGAAGATTGACCTTAATGTAGACAACAAAGGAGCAGGATTAAACCAAAATAAATAAATAGGATGATTTGGATTTAGTGGAAAAAAATAATAGATTAGGCAAAAATGCTAAAGAAAAGGGTTAAAAAAAACCCAAATTGGTTACAGTCTTTTAACCACTGTGAAATTTGAATTAGAAGAAGGGGAAGGCTATTGAGTCACTATGAAACATGTTCCTACAAGAATTCTACCTTTGTTTAAAATTCTGATTTTTATTTTATTAAAAAATTTTTGTAAGATTCTGATTTTTAATGTATCAAGAAAAATGGTGTAGAGGAGTGTTCTGGTTCAGGATGGCAAATTGAGCATATGTGTTTCTCTCTCAACTCTGCAGAGACGCTGTCAGAATGAAAGTACATGAATAAATCAAACATACACCCACAACAAAGAAGATCCTCTGGGAAGGCTAAGAAGGAATGAGATTTTAAATTCATTTCTAAAAGATGGAATGGGGGCCGCCCGGTGGCGCAGCAGTTTAGTCCACGCTTGGCAGCCCGGGGTTCGCAGGTTCGGATCCCGGGCACCCGCCGATGCACTGCCTGTCAGCCACGCCGTGGTGGCGTCCCATATAAAGTAAAGGAAGATGGGCACGATGTTAGCCCAGGGCCAGTCTTCCTCAGCAAAAAGAGGAGGATTGGACGGATGTTAGCTCAGGGCTGGTCTTCCTCACACACAAAAAAATAATAAATAAAAGATGAAAAACAACTGTAGCAGACCAAAGAAGATGAGCAAAGGAAGCTGCAGACCAAAACATCTCCGGAGTGGGCTGTAGCTGAAGAGAAATCCAGTTTGCCCAGTTGAATACAGTGCAGATGGTGGGTGAAGAAGTGGCAGGTAAAAACGTAGGAAGAAATGAGATCTGAGGCTGAAAACTGGAAGTTCTGCACATGGAATGGGGCTCTTCTACTCCTAGCCTTCATATAAGAACTACCCTCCACCCCCAAACTGAGGTTCTGTTCTCAGAAGCAACTAAGGATATCTGGGGAGGAACCGAGCAGCCGTGGGGGAGTAGAGTCTATGAGCGCTGTCTACCCATCCAGGGCAACTATCCCTGCCTACCTGCACTGGGCTCCCAGTCAGCCTGTCTACTGTTTCATTTTTAAACATGAAAGGGAAACACAGGATTACCAGATATTTGGCAAAAGTATGAGATAAAAAAGAATGGCCAAGATAAACAAGAGGAAAACATGTTCCTAGCAGAAACAGAGAATTCAGGGAATAGAAGAAAAGAGAATTTTTAAAACAAACAAACAAACAATGATCCTCTAATTGGCATTTCTAGTAAGATTTAAGAAAATATTGCATGCATAAGACCAAACCAGAATATTCTGAAAAAGAATACTTGGAAATTTACAAATATAATAGTTAAGTAAAATTTCAACAGAAGCACTGGAAGAATGGGGTGTGTCAAGGTCTCTAATGTAAAACAAAAAGACGAACAGAACAGATTAGAGAAGAGATAAGAAATAAAGAAGATCTATGCAGAGGGTCCAACAGCCAACAAATACAGATTCTAGAAAGAGAGAACCAAAGAAACAAGAGGAGAGGAAATTACCAAAGAGGTCATATAATTTCTTGGAGTTGACAGGAGACATGGAATCGAAAGCGTCTTCAAATGATAACCAAGTTAAATGACAAAGAACCTCCTTAGACCCATCACTAAAATTTTAGGACGTCAAAAATGGGGAGAATATTTTAAAAGCGAGAAATTCACAAGTACCCAGTGAGGTGCAAAAATCAGAATGGCACCTGACTTCTCAGAAGCCAAGCTGGATGCTACAGGATAAGGCAAGAATTGTTTCCAAGTTCTGCTGGAAAAGTTGGTTCAACCTAGAAATTGATACTCCACCAAACTATCAATCAAGGAAGGCACAATAAAGAGAATTTCAGGCATGCAGAGCCTGACCTATCACACAACATTTCTTAGGAGGTGACTTAAGGATGTAGTTCATCAAGAAAGAGGAATCTAGGAAACAGTATTCACTAGAAACCAGTTAAGGGAAAACTCAGAGTGATGGCTTGCAGCAATTTTAGAAAAGGCCTAATCCAGATTGAATTAGGAGGGCAGAGGGTGTCTTGGACAGAATGTACTGGAAGAAGGTCTCCATGAAGAAGCTTATATAATAGCAGCACACAGGAGGTCAAAAATAATTTTAAAGAAGCAATTAGAAACTCAAAAAAAAAAACAAAAACAAAAGAAAAGCACATAAAAACTAAAAATGAAGCCAACTAAAATTTGATCCACAGGTGAAATGTTTCTAATATATATATTTTTAATTCTTCTGTAACATTGGAACCACCAAGAAGTGTAATCACATTATATTACTTGGTTCTACAAGGAACAATATTTACATGCTCATAACAATGTAAATGCAGTTTAGTGGTTTTCTATTTTTTAAAATGAACCCATAGACAAATTATAGCATAGAACATGTTATCAACCTGATTTAAGTAAAAGTGTAAAGTTATAGCTTACAGAGACGGGGAAGGGGAGGGAGAAATGGAGGGAAGGGTAAGACTGCTGATGTCTTTATTTTATTTAAAAAGGAAAAGAAGACAGGGGAGGGAAGCTCCAAGAAATCGTCTCTATTTGATGGAACAAGCAATGGAGTTTAAAAAGATTTTTCTGAGGTTGCAGAGGTGATTACTCAAGGAATCGAAAAAAGTGACAAAACAGTATGTGTTGGAAGCATAAGGAAAGGGGAAGGGAGGAAAAGTGTGTGTATGAGGAAATCCTCGTTACAGCCAGAAATCAATAGATATGTCTACACTTCATAGTGACAGAAGCATTTTATTTTTAGAAATATAAAGATGACTTGCCACAAAAATTAAAAGCAAACCAGTTAAAAGTAATGGCATTTGAGAGCAAGACAAAGTGTAGGCAGGAGTGGAGGAGGAGACCATACTTTCCAATCAATGTTCATCCATACGATTTCATTACTAAACCACGCACGTGGTCAGATGATAATTCAAAAACTTTTTTTGTAAATAATGGGAAATATCAAGGCATATACCCCCAGAGAACAAAGAAACATACACAACCATTTTTCCTACAGTATTGTTTGTAATAAATAGAAAAAAGTTTCAAACAACTAAACTATCCATCAGGAGGGGAATGGATATATGAATTGTGGTGTATTCATAGGATGGAATACTACACACCAGTCCAAATGGGTGAACTAGATTAACTATATTAACATGGAGAGATCTCAGAAAACAGTGCTGAGAAAAATATAATTTTTGAATGATATGGAAGGTGTATATTAACATTAACAATAGCAAAAAGTATTACTGTTCATTGGTCCTGGATACACACATGCAGGTGTGGAAAGTACAGAAGCACAGACTAGACGAACACATACTGCATTCTTGAGAGTGGGGGCCTCTAGGCAGGGAAGGAGGGACCACACCTAGTGAGGGGAACAAGCAGGACAGACTTGATCTGTAATTTTTATTGATAAAAACATATGAGGCAAATATGAAAAAATGTTAAGATTGTGTTAGTACAGAGGTGTTTTTATATTGTTCTATTTTTATGTGTTTATATTGTCTTTATATTATCTTTAAAGGGTAAAGGAAGTGAAACATACAAAAGAAAGAACATCAAGGGGAAATTATACTGGGAGGATTATTTTTAATCACATACTAGCATCATCCTATTCTTATTAGCAATGTCTGACATACTGTAGTTTTAAACAAATGTTTTGCTTTGATTTTCCCTTTAGAAGATCTCAAAATGCTGGCCTTTTTTTGCATTTTGGATTTGCATATTTACAGGTTTAGTATGGATTGAGATTTATTATACACCAAAGGGATGGAGAAAGATAGCTTAAAAAGTAGAAGAGATTAATTTTAAGGAACATTAGAAATCAGGTTGGATGTCTAGGAATTACAGGTATAGATTACTTTCATAAAAACTAATGTTCAAAAAAATCTGAATTTGGAGAACAAATTAAAGGAAATACTTCGTATAAAAAGTCATTACCGCCTTTAAAAAAAAAACTATATTTGAATTCTTTTTAAAAACAATGGGCTTCCACAGTCTGTTTGCTTTGCAATACATTGCAGAGTTTTGGCTTCTTTGTTTTTTTCCTTTTGTTTTAGAATTGAATAGACCACATTTTGCTGATCCAGTCATCATTTGATGGACATTTGAGTTGTTTCCATGTTTTGGCCGTTATGAATAATGCTGCCATGAACATTCATGTACAAGTTTCTGTGTGGATACATGATTTCATTTCTATTGGATATATACCTAGAAGTGGAATTTTGGGGTCATATGGTAATCCTATGTTTAATTGTTGAAGAATTGCCAGACTATTTTCCAAATGGCTGCACCATTTTATACTCCCACTGGCAGTGTATGAGAGTTCCCATTTCTGCACATTCTCACCAACACTTACTATGTCTTTTTGATTATAGACATCCTAGCTAGTGCAAAGTGGTATGTGGTGTTTTTGATTTTCATTTCCCTAATGCCTAACGATATCAAGCATATTGTTTTTTTGCTCATTGGCCATTTGTGTATCTTCTTTGGAGAAATGTCTATTCAGATCCTTTGCCTATTTATTATTGTGTTAAAATACACACAACATAAAATTGACCATTTCAACTATATTGAAGTGTACAATTAAGTACATTAAGCAACACTCTGTTACCATGGAATTGATGGCAAAGGTATCGGTTTGAGTCAGATGGACCTGGGTTGAACCAAGGTTTCTCCGTGTACAGGTTGGATGATTGAGACAAATTACTGGACTACTCTGCACCACAGTTTCGTCATCAGAAAATATAAGGCTATTAGGCTTATGAGAAAATCAGATAAAATAATATGAATATGAAAGCATAGAGCAGATAGTAAATTTGCCTTGCAATCTTTAGTAATATAATGTGAATTATACTGTATTATTTTTCCCTAAAAAAAGTAAATTTTAATTATTTAAGAGATTAAAGCAGAAAGTGAGATGAAACAAAGTTACTGAATTTTAGAAGATCTTTATCATTAGTAAAATCTTTCAAATCACATTCTTCTTCACGTTTCAAATATTCCCGTTATATTCCAAAAACCGATTTATTCCTAATTGTGTTATTTGTGTATTTGGTCAGCCCTAGTAATAAACTAAGCATCTTGAGGGCTGGTTATGCTTAAAAGAATATCTCATGAGATTATAAAGTCAAGTATTTACACAGCAAAATATTTGTCTTACAAATAAGGACATTCACTCCCACTGTAGGTATCTTAAAAATTCTACACTCTTCTTTAATTTAGCAGAACCTGGGAAAATTTGGTGATTTTTCGTTCTACTTGTATACACTGTCGGATGATCTGCCATGGCATCACGCTCACCCTCAGAGAGGGTGCGTGAGACAGTGGCGTAGCCCAGTCTACAAACATTCACTGATCCAACCTACGCCCCCGAGGGGTTCCTCTGTCTCAGGCTTTTTCTGGAAAAGGGGAAAGTCATTTGGTGCACGTTCAAAGTGCATTTTGCTGAGGTTGGCCTGATCATTTCCCTTCCCTGGTAAACACTTAGAAACCATTTTCCTGGTGGTTCATAGGGGAGATTTCAGAGCTTAATGTGTTGAAGAGAGAGTGTTTTAGCTTCTTTTTAAGAGGCACAAAAATGGTTATTCCCTGCAGTAATATCTACTCATATAGTGAAGCTTTTAAACTTTTATTTAGATAAGTATTTAGATTTTTTTGACAAAAAACTCTTATACTAAAAGAAAACCCCTCATATTTAAGAAAAAAATCTCTTCCTTACTCTGTCCTCTCATCTCCCCATTTTCAGTTGTGAATGTGCTAAGGTCCTTCCTACCATGTGGCTTTGTATTTGAAGGTGGCCTTCCCTGGGCTCCACCCTCCACCACAAAACCCAGTTAGTGAATATTCATCCTCTAGATCTTAGCTCAAATGTCGCTGTCTTCACCTGCTCACCCCTACCCCACACACTAAGTTCTTAGCACACTGGGTCCCTTTCTTTTACAACATATAGTTTACAATTATTACACACTATATAATATATAACAACATTATTGTATATTATATTTTATAATTCTTTTTTTTTTTTTTTTTGTGAGGAAGACCAGCCCTGAGCTAACATCCGTGCCATCTTCCTCTACTTTATATGGGACGCCGCCACGGCATGGCTAACAGGCAGTGCGTCGGCGGGCGCCCGGGATCTGAACTAGCGAACCCTGGGCTGCCAAGCGCGGACTAAACCGCTGCGCCACCGGGCTGACCCCATATTATATTTTATTATTATTTATTTCCATTATAAATTGATTAATGCTTAGCTTCCCCACTAGACTCTACACTCCATGAGTTTCTGTTTTTCTCATCATTATAACCCCAGGGCCTAGCATAGTGGTGGCATAGGATTCAATAAATAGTCCTTGAACAAATGAATGAAATGAATGAATGAATGAATTTTAAAATGAATAAGCTACTTTGCAGAGAGAAAAGAAGACAAGTTCTTTCTATCCTGCTTCCCACCCAGCCACTCCTCTATGACTTCACTGTCTTATTTCCTACATAGTAAGGAGAATCTCTTAAAAATTTGTTTTCCAAGAGCCTAGCAACATCCTAGACTGACTTACTAGACTTACTAATACTCACTACGTGCTTGTTGAACAAGTGAATGAATGACAAAAAAATATATACAGCTGAAATATCACTATAACTACAATAAATGTTACTGTATGAATTCATAATGGAAGAGAAAGGAGAGGAATAAATATTTTACTAATTGAAAATGATCAGCTATTTTAATGAAAGGAGACTCATGGCTTATAGTGAGCAAGGGTAGAGCTGAGGAGTGTAGAGGTGTGGGGCCGTTTAGACTCAGGCAAAGTGAAGTTTCTATAAGGAGAATGATCAAATGTAAAACTACACTGCTGCCTGGTCTCACGATGGGACAATGTCTCTTCTGCTGAAAGATTACAATTTAATCTTTTGCACTGTTATGTCTACAATAGTACATGCTTGCCCATTCATTCATTGATAAGCTGTAAAGCAGTGTTTTTCTAACTGCAAATCATAGGCCAGTAGTATGTGAAATCAATCTAGTGGGTTGCAATAAGTATTTTTTTTAATGAAATAAAAATTTTAAACAGAGAGCACTGCAAAGAGTAAAACTGCTCTGAGCATCTTTTGTTTCAGTTTTGCACATCTATGTCTGCGCATGTACTAGGTTGAAGGTGACATGTATTTCTCACTGTGGGTCATGGTCAAAAAAAAAAAAAAAAAAGAAAGCCACTGCTATAGAGAAGAGTTACTAACAGAACAGCCTCCAAAGTCAGACACATTGGTAAGCTAATCCTGGCTCTATAATGAGCTACCTGACCACTATAAGCTTCAGTTTTTTCTTCTATAAAATGGAGATAATAATACATATCCCACAGGGAACTGAAAGAACAATAATATAAAATATGTAAACACGTAAAATAATGATAACTGATATTTATTGAGACCTTCCTAAGTTACAAGTACCATCTTCTTTAATCCCTAAAACAACCCTATGAGGTAAGTTCTATTAAACTTCATCTTATTGGAGAGGAAACTGAAACACTGAGAATTGGAGTAAAAATCTTTAATGAAGGTAAGAGTATGTATCTCAGTGGTTTGCACACAAATAAATGGACACTATTATTATGAATTACCAGCAATTCTTCGATGAATTCCCTACTTTAATTCTTTGCATACAGTGGGAGGAGTTCAACAAATACCTGTGACAGGTGAGCCCCAGCCCTTGAACTCAGAGCACCTTCACAATAAATTAAACGATAAAATGCTCTGGGAGCTTGGAGAGCGGGAAAAATTCTGAACTGTTAAAGAAGGCCTAGAGCAGGTCTAGAGTAGGCCCCAAAGCAGGGACTAGAGCAAGGTCTCCGTTGGTGTGGGGGTGTCTGTAGAGGTGGGAGGGAATGGTAAAGGCGAGGTCAAGGCCCAGAGACAGAAACAATGAGATATGCAGGTTGATGAGCGATTGTAGAGAGAAGTCGCAGAGTCGAGTTTAAAGGGACTGTACTTTGTCTTGTAGCTACAAGGAAACCACTGAAGACTTTTAACAGTGACTAATGATAAAGATGCAATTATGAGACTGCATAATAACCTCCATATGATTATTGTTTAAAACATCATGTAGATATTTTGACATGAAAACTGAATTTTATTTTCCCAATTTTATGGGTGGAAAACCAGCTTTGCTTTAAGAGAAATTATGAGAATTAATAAAACATTCATTAAGCTCTACAGCTGTCTGAGAAATTCTACTATAGACATAGGTACAAATTATTTTATTATAGTTGACTAATTGTATCATAAAGTACTTTAGCTTGAAAGGAACTATTTAAGTGTTATTATGATTTCATTTTTCAAATTGCACTGTTTGAGGCTAGGATTATTTAAACAGTTTTTGAATTGATTTAAATAATTATAGAGATAATGATAAATATTAAAAATATTGATTCCAGCCTTTTGCCTAAAGACAATTTATACCAAAAAAAGTGTATCCAAATATCCACTCTCCAGGGCCGCCGGGTGGCGCAGCGGTTTAGTCCGCGCTTGGCAGCCCGGGGTTCGCGGGTTCGGATCCCGGGTGCCCGCCGATGCACTGCTCGACAGCCACACCGTAGCGGCGTCCCATATAAAGTAGAGGAAGGTGGGCACGGATGTTAGCCCAGGGCCAGTCTTCCTCAGCAAAAAGAGGAAGATTGGCGACGGATGTTAGCTCAGGGCTGGTCTTCCTCACACACAAAAAAGAATAAATAAATAAATTTAAAAAATAAAAAACAAATATCCACTCTCCATCAGACTTGACCATTAATATCCCGATACTTATTTTATTATATACTGTGACCCAGAAGAAAGATATGTATATTATTAACTCTCATATAACTACCTATTGAATTTTGTCCTCCTAGTTTCAAATCCCTGCATCCTGCTATTCTTGAAAATATATAGTAGATTAAACAGACTCATATTAAAATGAACTGAATAAAATAAGAACTTCTAAACCTTAAAAATGTTTAAAGTTCTAGAAGGCATATGGCAACTAAAGTACAATCTTATATACTTGAGGTTAAGAAAACAGAAAAAGGGACCTTCTGAAAATTAAGTCCTTGTGCCCAGGAACAATTCTTGGGGTTTGGAACATCTTCCCAAAACAGCTTTTTCATTCTACAAAGGATAAACAAGGCGTTAGAATTAGAGAAAAACATTCATATTGAAAACGTTCACAGTTAGTGAATGTATAAACTAGACATTTATCCCCTAGGCCAGCTATGCCTCAGTAGGGTAAGATTCATTTCACACGCTATCACGTGAAGATTTCCACCAACGTTCTGTCTAGAGCAAAGTTAGTAATCACTACAATGATAAAAATAGCCAACCCTCATTGAAAGCTGTGTGCCCGGCCTGTGCTAAATGCTTTGCATAGGTTTTTCTCAGAGAAAATAAAATATTAAAAATGGTCATCAAGTGAGTTTTAGAAACAATTCCACTTGATATGGCCCCATCAGCTCACTGAACTGAAAGATCAGCTCAGACTCTAAAATCTCTCTGCCTTTTTTGCTAGAAGGCAAACGTTCCTGTAGACATCAGCCATGTGTGAAATACCCTCATTGGTCTGGACCTCTCAGCACAGAGCGATGTGGCTGCCACAGAACCATCCAAGAAATTCAAGGCCATTGCCAAACCACACAGACTGGAGCCACACGGGGCTTTTTAAAAAGCAGGGTGCTTCCTGACCATAAATGAACTAACTGCTTCAGGTGGATCTTCACTACAAAAAGTTCTCAACCACACTGCCCAATTCTGAAAGCCATTTCTGCCACCTCCAAGGACATACTGCCTAGGATTTCCTGTCGTATGCTCGTTATTTCCTGAATGTACATATACATAAAAAAACTAATTTCTTCTGTGAGGTTTATGCTGTACTAGCAAAACGGAATGTGGTGTCCTTAAAGGAGGCCTTGTCTTTTTATGGCATCTTATACATTAATGTTTCTGATTTGGGTTTTAAATCAAGGTTTAAATATGCTAAAGATTCTCCGCACCAAGCACACTACCTTTGATGTGATATTAACAATGTTCCAAGCAATAAGATTGAAGAGGAAATAATTATTGGCGCAATTACATATAGACCTGCATCATTCTGGTGTTTTTCAATATCACCTGAAAAAGAAACACAATTCACAGAATTCAGAAACTTGACGAAATAATAATAACATTCTATATCAAAAATTATAACAGACTTTTTTCTGATTTCATCATCAGTCTGATTTCATCATAAATCTGTATTACCTCAAAATATAAAAGAGAAAGATAAGTATAGTTACGATCACATTAATAAAATAATTACTAGTTTCTCCAGAATTACACTTATTGTAATTTAGCAAAACATCTTTTCAGAATTACTTATTTGTCAATTCTCTCCATCTGATCGCTTTTAGGTTATACGAGTCAAAGTGCCAAGTGTGATGATGACTTTCTGTTGCAGCATCTGCTTCTGGAGAAGCCAACCTACAACACCTGCCCAACTCTATCTCGTTCACTCCAGACACATTGACCTCTTTGCTGTTTCTTGAACCACCAAGCCCGCTTACTCCCCAGGGCCTTTGCACTTGCTATCCCTTTGCTGAAATGCTCTTCCCCTTTGTCCTTACAGGGCTCTACTCGAACATCACCTGCATGGAGAAAAAGACCACCTTTGGCCACCCTAACTGAAGTCAACATTTTAACTCTATCCTTTCATCTTACTTTTATTTTGCTTCATGGCACTTATTTCTATCTGACATTATATCATACATGATTTATTGTCTGTCACTCCCATTTGAGTCCTGGAGGTTAAGCTCTATAAGGGCGGAGACTGATGGTCACAGTTCAGTCCCCAGTGCTTCTGTTAGAACAAAGCCCAGTATATATTTGTTAAATAATACATGAATGAATTTTTCTAATTATTTTAATTCTAAAACCAGGTAAAATGTTTCTCTCTTGAAACTTTATTATTGGGTGCATGGTTCTGAAGACAATTTGAAAAGTAAAAGCAAATTGTTGATACTCCAAGTACGGTAAAATGAATCAGAAATATATGAGGCCCAGGGAACTTATGTTTATAACTCTCTCTCCAGTTTTACTTTTAGAGGAAAAAATATTTCCTTTAGAAGATTGATTAAAATTTAAAGACTTACAAATATATGCCCCAAACATATTGTTTGGGGTAGGTGCATTTTATTATACAGAAAATTAGTATTTTTCCAATTAATCTCTACAATGATGTATTTTATTGTATAGCTGTGTATTTCTCTTTAGTTTGATTCCATCAACTTTTTACCCAATTTAGACTGAAAATTTTACTTACCAATAAAATAATTCAATATCATGCCTGATTATTCTCCTTCTTACTACCAACGTGGAATCACATACCCTTACCACAATCACCCCATGACACATCTACATAAGACTCTGGACTCTCCCAAGATTCCATCAGAAGGAGAATAATCAGATGGCAACATTACTGCTGACTAAACAGGAAATGACACATCTGCATAAAAAAACAACTAAATGTAAAATTTTTACCTTGGGTAAAACTATCAATTATCTTTGGTTTCCCCACTCCTTCCATAAATATTGGGTAAAGACTGAACTGATACTTCTCAATGGGGATAAAATGATCTGAGGAGAAAAATATATTAAAAGGTCATTCTTATTGAATTAATATAAATGAAATCTATGTAAAAAAATTTTAAGTGACTCTCCTATATTTCCAAATATAGTAATTAGTTGTTATTTATGGACAGAAACTGATGATTAGGGAGTTTCAAAAACAACAAAAGCACTCCAAATTCTCCTAGTGATGACAATAATTTACAAATAATTTTTTATAAATAAGTTTTAAATAATTTTTTAAATCTTACCCAGAGATAGAAGATTGCAATTTTTCAAAGGCAAGTTCCAGTGGTAGCCAATCTGTTCAAGTTCAGGGTGTATGAGTTGTTTTATTTCCCTGTCCAGGACAATACGCTCTACCTCCTCTCCCATGTCCCCAAAGCCAGCAATATTCTCTTTACATGGGAACTTAGCTTACTTAGTTTCCCCATTCAAGGCAGCTGGGAGACTAAAGCCTTGTGAAATCCTACGCAAAGAAGATGAGGGTGGGGACCAGGAGTCCCCTTGCAATACCCAGTGTCTAGATCCACGGAGGATGACCATCTCCATAGCAAAGCTCATATTGAATCTATCAGTGATCTATCATTTTACAAACGCTAATAATATATACATATTACTCCACAGGAGATACATCTCCTTGAAGCCTAAATCCTATATGCACATGGTTTAAAGAAAAGCACAGAGAGTTACCATCTGGACAACAGTGGTAATGAACAGAATTTAGGTCTCTATCAATAATGTGTTTCTATTTACCCTGATGCTAAATTCTAGGCCTTTGGAATGAAATAAATGTACAAGTCTTTGGGGTGATATTTCATAATAAGATCATAGCAATCTTGAGCTTCCCTACTTAAACCTTATCAGATGTGGAGATGCTATATTATGCACTTTGATTTTGTATTTTAATCACCTCCTGGGGCAAATGGTCTACTTCCTGGAGTTTATGCTAGTCCTAGATCCTCAGACCTTCAGCCTGGCACTCCCACTCATTGCTACTTGCATTATAAGTTGGTACACGATTTGTGAAAACAACTTAGCGGTAGATATCAAAAGCCACTAAAAAAATGGTTTAAAAAAAAGGTAAAGCTGGAAGCAACACAAATGTTCTCAAATAAATAGCTTAAGTAGATTTTGGAATAAAATGCTACATCATTAAAAATAACGGTTAAAGGATCAGAGAAAAGATAGAAACATGCTTGTGATATATCAAAGAAATCAGAAGAAAAGTAGTAGATGATGTGATTACAACTGTGTAAAATATTTATGGGAAACAGGATCAAATGAAATAGAACTAAATGTTTGTGGTAAGGTGATAAAATTATAGGTATTAAGATGGTGGCATCATCTGTATTTTTGAAGTTTTCATTAATTGGCTATGTTATTTGAATTAATAATCTGTAGTATCATACTAATCCATAAGAGAAACTTACTAAAAGACAGTAAACTTACCATGGATATAATATTTCTTAACAGATGAAGGGATTCTAAGCCACTTGATGTCACTGTCTTCACTGAGAATTTTCCACTCAATAATAAAAGACACCAGGTTGTAATCACTGGCTTCTAGGGTCCAGGAAACAATCACACAACTGCTGTTTAAAGGATAAGCACGGAGTGACTGCACGGTGTTTACTAAGGGGAAAAGAAGGAAATCTACTTTTAAATTTGAAATTAATGAAAATCTCCTAATACCCTTGAGGAACATACAACTACTAGAAAAAGGGAGAAGGAAGAGAAGGCAGACATTTAAAGAAATAAATACAAGACATGGCGATAATTTTTGTATTACAAGAGTTGTATAATCAGAGAGACATGGGAATATATGCTATTGAGGAGAAACAAAATTCTACCTAAAATCTAAAAAAGGGGGTTGGGGATATAGTCAAAAAGGTGTTCACTGGAATACTGCACAAGCCTGTTAATCATCCTAATTCCCTCAAACTCTTCTCTCCTGCTGACGGAGACATGCTTCCACAGCACCAGCCTGATCATTTAACACCCTCTGCACAGAGACCCACTGAAAAGCCTCCAGTGGATCTCCACACGTGAGATGAAATTCCTGTCGTGTCTACAAGGCCCCGAGGCCAAGCGTCAGGCCACCTCTTGGCCTTTCAAGGTTTTCTACCCTGGAGCCACCCTGGTCTTCCTTGATGTCCTGTCCTGCGCCATAAGGACTTTTGGTCAGATTGTTCCTCTCTCGGGAGCCGATGGTCATCCTCCCACATTTGGGCAAGTTTAATGCCTATACCACTTCCACAAAAAAGCTTCTCCGATCCTCAATACCACGTCAGGTTCTTATTTTCTTTTCTTTTATAAAATTATATTCTTTTCCTGAGAACATTTATCTTGGTTTGTAAATGGGCATTCACTTTACGATTATTCAATTAATGTCTATCTCACCTATTGGACTCTGCGAATGCTGAGACCATTATACTTTTTCTTATGTTGAAATTCCCAGCACCTAGCACAGAGCAGCATTCAATGAATATTTCTAGAACATATACATTGAAAATATTTTAAGTGTAAAACACTGTGCTAGGTGCTGTGGAACTTACATGAAGCTTACACTGTACATACAAAAGTAATCATAAGGGGCTTGCCCCATGGCCAAGTGGTTAAAGTTCTGCATGCTCCACTTTGGTGGCCCAGGTTCACAGGTTCAGATCCCAGGCACGGACCTACTCCACTCATCAGCCATGCTGTGGAGGCATCCCACATACAAAATAGAGGAAGACTGTCACAGATGTTTACCTCAGGGCGAATCTTCCTCACCAAAAAAAAAAAAAAAAGTAATCATAATATAAGGCAAGATATAAAATACCTTAAGAAAGGGAGAAAACACTCTGAGACTTACAGAAAGAATAGGACATGTCTAACTCAGGCCATAAGCAAGACTTCATGGAGGAGGTAACACTTGGAAAGGCCTTTATAGGTCGGTAGAGGTACAGGAAATTTTAATTTTCCACTAAAAAATTATACTTTGAATATTCAATCCAGATTAGAAACTCCTATTGAAAGTGGTTTTCCATTTACAGATTAATCAAATATATCAAAATTAATGAAAGAGGGTTCACTACTCATATTAAATGAAGTACAGGGCAATTTTCAAGTCTGAGCAATTATCTGCATCCATATAATACGTCATACCACTACATATATATGTAATCTACATAACACACACAAACACGTATTTATTTTTACATATTTTATATATATACACATATGTGTGTGTGTGTGCATACAGAAAGAGAGAGAGACATTTATCTACAACCTCCACTGGTCCAAAAGATTTAAGTATTAGATTTACTAGCATATTCTCACTTATACCATTTCATCAATATTCTACCACTTGAAAACCCAAGGTCCATATTACATACTCAGGGTGCAATCTGTTTTATTATTTTTCAGACAAAGAAGAGAGAAAAGATGAAAGAGAGACTTTCAGATTCAGAGAATCACAGGCTTCTTGGAAGACCATTTAGAACGGGAGGAGTTTGCAAAGACTAAATATTAAAAGGGGCACAGGTTTACTACCCTGTACCTTTTCTTACTTTTGCTCATAGGCCACGAGAATGTTAAATTAAAATTCGCAAAAGAAGCACCAATTGAATTGACGGCCAGAACTGTAACAGAATGTGCTTGCTCTGTCCACAGGAAAGTGAATTGAGTGTGATTTCCCACATCTTCTGACCATGTTCCATTGAGGGAAGTATGATGTTTTACTACATATCTTCTCACACTGCACAAGGAGTCATTTTTCATCAGGGGCTGTAGTAAACATAAAAATGGATGAGTTTAAGGGCTACAGTGCTTTTTATACCATTTTTTATAACAGAGCTCATGGAACTCTTACCATACATTTCCCATAGTGGGCAGGGGGCAACCCAGGGCAAGCACTGCCTATTTCAAGGCTGAAATATGGGAAGCTGGGGTAGGACAGAAGCTGCCTCTGACCATGGCTCCATGAAGGTGGCTGGGTGGGTATGGAACATAGGACACTTATTTTCCCCTTTTGGGGTTTTTTCTTAAGACTCAGAGAATAAATCATTTGAAGATAATGAAGTATTAGATACAAACAGGATGCATTTCCACCAAGAAGTTTCACTCTAATTCTAGAGAAAAGAAAGACTGGCAGGAGTCTCCTCATCTAAAAAGCAAATAAGGAATAACCCTCTGGTTCTGTAAAGCAACAACAAGAAAGAACTATAAAGATGTTAATCAGCACTTATATTAATCCCAGCAACACTTGTCACTGGTTTGCCCTTCCCCTAATATGCTGCCACTTCAAGTAACAGAGATTATCAGGACAGTGTGGATGGCAGCCCAGAATTTCTGTCCTATAGTTTAAAAAAAAAATCATACCAGGTCATTGATGATTCCAATATAAAATACATATCTAGTCCAATTCTGTTCTTCCATTCTACAGAGTATAACAATATACCTCACTTCCCCCATCACCTTCACCTGTTGCAGGTGAGATTAAATGCTGCCAATCCCTTGTAAACCCAAAGAAAGCTTGACTCTACACAATAGACTAGAACAGTGCTTCTCAATTTCTTTTCTTGCTATTGAGATGCTTCGAAGTCAGAAATATCAGAGAAAAACCCACAAACACATATACATGTATCCCTGCAGGGTTTGGAACAATCTGGGTAGGTGGGGAGTAAGATTTTAACAGCCACTGCAAGAAGGAAAGGTCTAAAAAGTCATGCAAATTTTGCATTTTGTTTTTAAAAATCTATGTCAGTTTTCATATACAAATATTTACTTTTGTAACCATCAAGTAAAAAGGATGACAAACTTCCTTATTACCTGGTACTACAAGTTGCTCCAGACTCACCTTGTGTATTTCCTGCCCCAGCCCTATAACCAGCCATTTGTTCAAGGACCCCTAGTTCCTTTCATTGGAAAATGGTATTAGAAAAAAATTTGGGCATGCCCCTTGCTACTGGAGTGCTGTTACTTCAAGGCCCTCTCAGCTTACAATTAAGGAAACATAGGTGTGTATACTAACCCCTGTATATATACATATCTAGAAATATTCCCAAATGAATCCATCTGTATCCATATTAAGCTAAACCTGAGTTCATACTGACATCTTCAACTCTAATCCATCACCACATGGATCATTCCAGTCTTCTCCTCCTCGCTTGTCTGTAACCAGTCCAACAGGGAGAAAACTGGGTCCCACCATCCATCATCCATTTACTTAATTGTACAATTCCAGTTTGCATGTGTAGTGGTACAAGAATTGTTAACCCACACCCTGTGAGAAATAACTTTATCAACTAGAACAAAGTGCTTATGCGCAGTTTCTTTTCCCTTTAGTTTTAAGAATCCATTCATTTACAAAGTTACTAAGGCCTGCGCTTTTTTCTCCCAGATTCTTCAGTGAGGTTGTTTCACACTTGTAATACAGTTAGATTCTCTTGTCGCAATCTCCAGATTTCATCCTGGGATTCTCCAACCTCCTAAATGATTTATTTTTAATTTGAATACATGCAGGTTTGCTCTTTGTGCTATAAAGTTCCATGGGTTTTGGCAAAGGCATAGTGCTATGCACTCATCAGGAAAATATTATACAGAATAGTTTCACTGCCATAAAAAAAATCCCCTTTGCTTCACCTATTCAAACCTTTCCCCATCAGCCAAACCCCTGGAAATCACTGATCATTTTATCATTTCTATAGTTATGCCTTTTCTAGTATGTCATATAAGTGGAATCATAATGTAGCCTTTTCAGATAGGCTTCTAGCATGTCTTTTTGTAGCTTTATAACAATTTCTGTTTATCACTGAATAATATTCCATTGTACAGAAGTACTATAGTTTGTCCACTCATCTACAGAAGGCTACCTTGGTTGCTTCCAGCTTTTTGTGATTATGGATGATTTTGGAACATTCAAGTGCAAGTTTTTATGTGGACACAAGTTTTGAAATCAGTTGGGTAAATACCTAATAGTGCAATGCTGGATCATATGGTAAGACTAGGTTTAACTTTGTAAGAAACTGCAAAACTGTCTTGCAAAGTGGCTGTACAATTTTGCATTCCCACCAGCAAAGAATAAAAGTTCTCTAATTTTTTTGTCGATTTTTTGGATTTTAGACATTCTGATAAGTATGTAGTAGAATCTCATTGTCATTGTAATGTGCCATTCCCTAGTGACAAATGATGTTTGCTACGGACTGAAGGTTCGTGTCTTCTCAAAATTCTGACCAAAAACATTTATTCACTTGGAATAGAAATCAATTCATTTGGGAGAGAGAATGCTTTGAAAATAACATGTATTGTTTGGGAAATATCCATTGTTTATATGTCATCACAGAAATGGAATAATCTCTTGTTTTAGATGCCCTTGAGACACAAGGGGAAGGCCACATTTGCTTTGTTTAGGATTAAATACAGACAGAATTTGGGGACTTGAAGGAACAGCAGCTATCATCTAGTCCAATCCTACATTTATACAGATGAGGAAACTGAGGGTAAGAGTCTAGTGGCTTTGCTAAAACAGTACTGACTGACTACAATATGTTCAGATGACAAGAGAATCACCGTCTCCTAAATCCACGCCTGTGCTCCCTCCACTATACATATTAGCTGTCTGCAGTCATGTCTCAAAATGGAAATGAAAACATGGGATTGTAGAGCCTTCTGGAGATTATTAATGTCAGGATTATGAACAATGAAGTAAATCTTTTAAGAGTATAAAAGTAAAATTTAAGAATAACATAAAAAGCAGGAATACCTTCCAAAGTAAGGTGACATTTTTCTCTTTTTTAGTGGTATCTTCATTAATTATTCTCCAAAATTCAGGTCCTCTCATAGGAACTGCATAATAACAAGGAGCCCAAGTTGTACGTGTGTTCTTGGAAAGACTATTTTTCAGTTATATTTGAAACACACACATGCATTTTAAGACACATTTACAAAAACTCTGCAGACCTTTTATATCCATGACAACTGTGTAGGCTGGAGTACTCCAATTACTCCAGTATCCCAGTCCATCCTGCCTCTTGCAGCGCACCTGAACAGCATACACTGCACAAAGGTCTGGCACCGGGAGACTGGCGGATTTTGATCTTGCATCATATACCTCATACATCTGTAAAATAAGTCAAAGCATTTCAACTACAAACACCTATGTAGCTAAAGGGCCCTGAAGTGCATTTTATTTTAAACTTTCACACTATTCCAAAATTAAAAGAGAACTGACTTTGTGTTTTCTGGCTTTAGAAATACTCATACGAGGCTTGGATCATGAACTCCTTCAAGTTGAAAATTGTCTTAGCCATTATTTCCCTCTCATGACACGATTTAGACTGGTTCACTTGCAACCTCACTTCCCAAACACTCTCTTAACCCTAATCTCTGTCCACTAACCCTCTATCCACAAAGACTTTCAAGAACTTTAACCCAGTGGTTAGATAGGGCCTGCTGTAGAGAATCTCTGATATTCAGTCTCCTCAATAAGTAGGTAAATTGTCCCATTCATTTCAGTTGAAATCATTGCGATCTAATGACATATTGAGGTTCCTGGTAATTCTGGGTCTTTGCAGGCCGCCATCAGAGAACTGACACGACAAGTCATCATATGCACACTTGCCATGATGAGTGTGATTCTGGTTGTTCGATGAAAGCAGCTTCTCCCAAAATGCATGCCATTGAATGTATATGTACTAAAGAATATTATCAGATGTTAGAGGAAAAAAGGTTCCACAGGAGTTTGAGAAACATAGGATGAAATAAAGTCATAAATGTTTCTTTAACAAAGGACTCTCTAAACCTTTAATATGTAACATACTGTGACTCTACACTAGGGACATACCGTGATGCAGAGTTTCCTAAACATATTTAGCCATGCAATCTTTTCTCAATGAACATTTTTATGGGACCAATGTACTGTAACACTCCCTTTGGGAAATGATGGATTGCAGGAAATTTCATTCCTTAAAAAGTTTAGACTTAGATCAATCTATTTAGAACAAATAATTACAAAATACAGGAGGATGTACAGTTATGCCAATAAAATAAATCTTACACAATAAAATTCTTAAATAGTTATAAGAAAGAACATTTAGTGAGGGAAACTGAAGAAACTTCCAGGTAAAAGGTACCTTCCACTGTACTTCTTTTCCACTTAAACCATAGCGAATCTGGAACTGAAGATTATTCTCTGGAAAGACTGGCTTTTCCCAAGATATTTTCAATAATCCAATTTTTACAGTAATTTCTGCTTTCACACTGGATGGAGGCAGCGGTTTCACTAGAAATTTTAAAAACAGTATTATATAACCGTAATTTAAATGATGTTTAAAAAACATTATTATGATATAATCTTTCATATCTTATATTTATAAAGAAATATCTCTTAAAAATGTTTTCATTCATTATCTCATCTGATCCCCTACAACTTTATCTGATACATAAGAATGGGATTATCTCTATTTTGCAAATAGAGAGGATGTTAAAAAAAAAATCAATACATTGTCCTTGTCACTCTGTGAGTTAATAGTTAACCTTCTTAGAAATGGAGCCATTGGCTCTGCATGCAAAAGCTACCATACTGAACACGTGGTAAATGTCAACAGCAGATTCTGCTCCACACGGAGCTTCAATTACAGGCAAACAACATGCACTGCATCCATTCCCACACCTGTGAGTTTCAAACTCTTCTCCTACTGTCTATTATTAAGTATTTCCAGGTGAAGGTCAGAGATAGTCTTGCAGACTAAAGCCTTGGTTCTCTATAATCTAAGAAAAACAGACTTTTAAAGGGCAGAAATGGAGGCAAAGAGGACCACAATGTCAAGAGCTCTAAACAAAATAGTAAAAGACAATATGTAAACTCAACAAATTTGGGAACTACGAGTCCCAAGCACAAGCTCAGGACTTCATCAACAATAATACCTGAGACTGTCGATGACCAAAACTCCTCAACTTTTCCATTACTACACGGTTTCTCACGCTTACTACTCACTTCTTCCTATGCCAAGAAGACATTCTTCACCAACTACTAAGATGACATACATTTAATCTCTTGAAAAACTAATTCCTCCTCAGGCAAGGAAGTATGAATGTTCGAAAGATCCTAAGATATTAAGTCTGGGATTGTACTTGACTGGATCATATGGATACCATATGGATATAGCCCATGAATATCTAGTTTGCAGAAAGGACGCTTTGAAGTACAATAGTTTATGTGATCCCCACAATACCCACACTGGGGAGGTATGAAGAGCTATCCACACTTTATGAGTGATAAACAGCCACGGAGTGCTTCTGTGACCAGCCCAAGTTTACAAGAGGATCCCAGAGTTGAATTTCCACATTGTTTTCTAGTACTAAGTAGGCAACATAAGCCCAACTTGAACTCCTCATTTTAGTACTGAAGAGAATAACATCAAGGATTATTCAGACGGCATACACAACTGAATCCATGCTGCATTTGTCCACACAGTACATGTGACAGTGTATCTGTGCATGTCTGTGGGGGGTGAGGGAGGAGGGTTCTTTGCCATCCTGAGATATTTAGTATCAGAGAAGTGCCACTTACAGTAAAATCACCTAAAATGGAACCAAACTAAATAGTGGGGGCGGGGGGGACAGCAATCAATTAACTGGGACTTTATATTGATAAAGAAACCTAAAAATTAGAACTCCTATATTTAATAAAAGGTAGCTTTTAATTCAGATGTATACTAATTATTTGAAATTATAATGAATCAAATATTGGTTTTTGGCATAATTTCCCAATAAAATAGTACATAGCACCAAAAGATATTCTTTTACCTCTGCTGCACAATCATTAATGGGTCATTTCTCAAAGATTTCACAGCAATACTCGAGGGAGATACCATATTTTCCAAGGGCTCTCTTAATCCTTTGAAATCAAAATATCTTTCAAAAAGAGTGTTTAAAATATCATGATGGATGTCATCATCCTTGTCTATTTTCTCTTCTTCACTTCACTTTACTTATTTTGAATCCTTCTGCTCCCCACAAAGCCTTACAAATTAAAGCTTTGGGTTATGACTACTCAGATTACAAAAACCATCAGAATACTCAAATTAAACTTTTAGATTAAAAATACCAAATGCTTTCATAAGTATATTAAGAGAAAAACACAAAGCAGTGCATTATTTAGAATAATGTTACTACTAAATTTCATTCCCAATGACCAATATAATTCATCGACTTGTATGCTGAAAATATTCCTATTGCTAAAAAATTGAGCTATAAATAATTTAAAATAAAATCAAAAATGTAAAACTTTCTAAGGCTGATTGTCTTCCCGATTCCACTGTAAATAGGAAAAAAATTTTTAATCTAGTGTGATCAGAAAATGGTAAAATACAATCAACCTGAATCCAAATCTGCTGATAAAAATGCAGACAGACAGCCCCGTATGACATACCCACAGAATCAGGAACGACACACGCTGGGGGAGAGTCCAGGGAACCCAGAGAGTGAGTGATTCTAACCCACATCGTGTAGCCAGATAACAGAAAGATGGGTTGAAACACGCATTCATGAAAACCATCTCTCTGTGAACGGCAGTCTTTGGGTTCAGATATGGGATGAACAGACGGCACATCAGAACAGTAAAGGCTGCTCCTTAAAAGATACAAACACACTCAATTAATATACATTGATGAAAGCAATAAGATGTTTGAGAATTCTGCTTTGCTGTTTAAAAGAGACAGTTTTTGCTCCACTTTAAAACAGACGTTCTTATTGGAAAGCATTTTTGAATTCCCAGCTATGTCACAATCTTATGTCTTTCCATAAAAATAGATAATAACCCTTATCAAATATTTCATTAGACACTAAATGGGGATGCAAGTGAAATAAATGACATTGCTCTAACAAGGAGATAAGGATTCAGTTAGAGAGAGAACCTACAACACTTTGAAAGCTAAGCTAATATTATACCTAAGTGACACAATTTTAAAAGTATAGCTCACAAGTAGCAATGGTGCATTCCTGAGATTGGAAGGAACGTAAATTCCTTACACTTTAAACAGAGGTTAAATTCCATGACAAATGGAAGATGTAACTGATAGTAAATATAGCTTAACTGACAGTGTTCTAATATTTTCTAGTTCAAAGCAATATAATTAAAATAACACCAATTCTTGATTTGCATATGAATCATATAGTCAAGAGTATCACTCATTTTCTCAGAGAAGAAAATTTTTTCTTCATAACTGCATCCAATCACCACTCCACCTCAGAACATACAAAGCATTTCTCCTGTTTGAAATAGCCCTACTGCCACTATTTGCTCTGAATATGGTATTTAAGTGGCTAAAGTAGCAGTTACTGTTTCCATAGGAATGAGAGTAAGCAGGTTACAAGAAAACGAAAAATCTATATTCTTCTGTCTCTCATTTTCCATTTTTTATGACACCTTGTTCTTCCTATTTCCTCAAAATTACAATCATGAGTGTGTGTGTGTGTGTATGTGTGTGTGTGTGTGAATGAGTGGTGGGGGTGGGGGAAATGAGAATGAGGGATGAGGAGTCACCTGCTGGTAAAAAATAAGAACCATGACCTTGTATGGAAGGTCAGTAACAGTCCACTTGGAATTCAAAGGTTAGCATCATTATCATCATGACAGCAATAACCACTGATTGAATGTTTATCATAAGAAATTATATCATTTAATTATTATTAAATGAAACATCGTTAATTCTCACAGAAACCTTAAAGTCCTATTATTCTCTCCATTTTACAGACAATGAAATTGAGGCTTAGAGAGGTTAAATAACTCGCCCAAGTATGTGCAGCTATTTCATGGTTCTGTAAAGGCCAGTAAGATAAACGAGGCCCTGGCTCATGTAACAGTCATCCACAAACACCTTTTTTTAATGTGAAATGCCATGGCAAGAAAGTAAAGACAATGGCATAACATGAACGTTCCATTGATTGAAAAATACTCCCGTCAGATAAGATGAAGGCAGCTATTACTCTCATCTGAGAAATGGTCCATTTTTTCTAATACTACAAAAGAATAGACTCGTAGCATTAGAAATAGAATTCAGATCACAGTACTTGAGGAAGGGACTTGTTTTCTAGCTAGAAATTTTACATTTTAAGAATAAATGAGCACAGTTAATCAAACTGAAAGTCCCCAGTACAAACTCAAATTCAAACTCAGATAGGGTGTTTAAGAGCAGCACAGATACTTGAAAACTACTATGGGATATTATAAAAATAAAAATGTATCTACCTTTTTCTAATCATGTGCGCTATCATTTTAGATAAAACTCTTTGTAGAGAGAAGGAGAATACTATAGGAAGATGAATTCTTTTTAAAATAGGGAAGGGTAAAAATGAACAAGCACAGATTAAAGGACACTTTAATCCTTATTAAGTATTTCTTCCTTAAATAATCTTACCTACTTCTAAAAGCCATTCATATATTCTCTTACAATCTTTGTGCCACTACCTCTGACTTTTTTCCAAAACATTAATCTTTAGCAAATGATATTCGGCTTCTGTAATCCTCGATATCCTCTTCTTGTCAACTCTCTAAGCCAAATTAAAATGTACAGAAACTAATTTTTCTTGGATTTCATTCAATAGTTAAAATGCAACTATGGAGAATTAATTGATTATCAGAAAAAATAATTTGAAGTAAAAACAAATTACAATTTTTTTTACCTTGTGTGAATTTTTTCAAGAATCACCAATTTATTTAATCCCTCAAAAATTTTCTAATTAAGTATATTCTACCTTCCCCTTTCAGGAAGAAAATCTACAAGACTACAGTGATGGCGATACTTCTACAAGAAATTTTTATTTCACCATGTCCACAGAAAAATAAAACAGCAAAAATAATACATACCTATGATATCTCAACTGCAAAGTACTTCCCACAAGTGATTGGAGTGCATTGGCTGACCATCTGCAAGTCATTTTAGTTAAGTACCCATCAGTTTCACATGATATATTGATATTGACATCTATTTAAAACACATTAAAATATTAATATAAAGCAAAAACACCAAAAACGTTTTAACGAAAATAAATTTTCTTTATGTCTTCAATGGGACTCTAACACAGGATCCATAACAAAAACTTATCTTGTGGAATAAAATAAAGAAACCCGCAGTACTCTTACCAATTACGTATAATTCAGCATAGCGGTGGTGGCATTCACGCTCATTGCAGCAGTACACTGCGTCATAGGTGAACTTTCCTCGAGGTTTGGTTGCGTTCAAATTGGGAAGGGTAACTTTGCTAACACGGCCACCCATAACATTATACTGGCTTTGAGGAATTTTCTCAGCTAAATTCATCCACCAAACAATCTTTTTTGAGGAAACAATCTCGTTTTCATTTTTATAGATGCAGTGAAAAGAAGCGTTAGACCCAACACTTGTCAGAATTTTAGGTGGAAAGTATATGACATCTGTAATGAGGGAAGAAAGATGGGACATGAGATGAAGACAGAAAATATCACGTTAGCAATTTACACCAGGTAAGAAAGATTCACAATGCGTTCAGGATTACGCTGTCCCTCCCCCAAATGAGTGTGCTGAGAGACTGCACAACTGTAACAGCCTGCTCGTGGACAGTCACTTAGTGTCCCAAGCACTCCCCTTCTCAAACAATTTGAGCTTCCATAAGCATCTTCGGTATTTTCTAAACATAGAGACTTATTCATTATAAAATGTTTTAGTGAGTAATTGTCACTTGCTAACTGACGGGCAGAAAATGAATGAAAATGAAATATAGTCTAATTCCACAATGACGTCTTCCATCAGACTCTGCTTTCAGAATCAGTGAACCTTACGGTGAGTTTTTAAATCAAATCACTTTAAGACAAAATCCCGAAGAAAAAACGGTGGTTGCTATTGTCCCGTCCGTATATATGGAAATTTCAAATAAGCAGGTAAAGTAGAGAAATAAGCTTTAAGAAAACTAGTTAGGAAACGTAAAATCAATCACTCACCAATATACAAAGCAGGAAAAATTGTAAATATTGGTCTGTAGTGTCATTTTAAGTTATTTTATGCCAGTATCTTCTGGTTGAGGACAAGGGGAAACAATATTTTTCTAAAATATTATTTTTTAATGCCTATACACTATTCCATACTACTTTTTCGGTCTCCTATTGTTGGAAGCATACTTTGCCTATACTTTTCATTAGAAACAGATAAAAATAAATGACTGTTTACATAGGAAGAAATTATTTCTGCCCTCGTGCGTTATAAAAGCAGTATATTTCAGTTGCACAATTTAAAGTAAGCCATTTTCTGCTGATAGAATGTGAATATCTGTTTTCATACATATCTTCTGGATTACACCCAAAAACAAAAACAAAAACACTTCATTGGCTTTCATTATTTAAGTTTTCTCTTTTCTGTAATAGCACGCTAAATTCAGTCTTTATATTTATAATCCATACAAGAAATCTGCATGTTGTATGTCTACAGTCAAGCATAAACAGGAAAAAACTTAGTAGCATAAAATGACTAGACAGAGCCAGTCCATTAGATTTCTAATCCTACCTCGGGTGGTACTCCCGCGTCACCAGTACATTCCTCAGAGCACGCAAGAACCTAGCACAGACCTGAGAGACCATTAAGCTGCCTTCAATATGCTCCACATCCCATTACTGAACTGTTTCAAAAACCTCAGAATCATTCAGTTTTTTAAAGAGTACAAATGAGATTTCAAAAATTAAGTTGAAGATTTTAATTTTAAAGATAAAAAACTCAAAGCATTTCACTTCAAAACTGAATGCCTAAGTAAGGCTTAATTGAGAAATAAGACTAAAGTCATAGTATGTTAGCATGGTTAAATGCTAAAATATTAGCTTAAAAAGAAGAAAAAAACAGTTATTAAAAACCTGGTGACTGGTTAAATTTTCATTGAACAAATGTATTGAAACTGATATGAGGTAAATGTTGAATATTTAATTTTCAAAATAATATGAATATATATTTTATTCCTGTACGAGATACTACACAATATTTAGTTTGTAAAATATGAAAACAATGATATTCTTCTCATGAACAAGTAGAATACTTTTGCAGGATCTATGTTAATGAATGTTATTAAAAGAGGAAATTCTATTGATAAATATTAGTGAATTACTGAAAAGAACATAAGCCATGAATCAAAACACTTTAAAGTTATTTTAAAATTTGTTTCTTCATTATAGCTTCAGAAAATAAATTTTTTAATTCTTGGAGTAGATTACCTATTTTTCTTTAAGGGGAAAACCTTTTCTCTAACCCATTATAAGACCTGCCAAGTATGAAATGTAGAAATTATCTAATATGTTTCTCCTCTTCTTTGGTAGCAACAAGAATGCAGTTAATAAAGGTATTACAAGAATTCAGCATTCTAAAGTTGCTTTCAGTATGTAGATAACCTAACTGCAATATTCTTGGACTTCATAAGTTCTGGCAAGGTCCTGGGTTTTCCTCTAAAAGTCCAAGGCCTCCCAAGAGGTTGCAAAAAGGATTCAAATCCCTTTGCTCAAAGAATAGGAAGTTTCCAAGTTTGGAGAAACACACTCTACTGTTGCACAGAGTTCAGGTGACAAGTGTGGAAATTGCTGCAAAGGTAATCCATCAAACCTAAACCTAACCAACACTGAAAGCTCATTACCAGGAATCATGAAGGAAATGAAATGCTCTACATAATTAAGCTTATCATTTACTAGCTTTTGAGTATCAATTTTTAATGCTACCGGAAATCTGGCATAATTATACATTATGCACTTAATCTTCTTATTAGTGGTTACAGACATGAACTTTGGAATGAGACTGCCAGCTCTACTACTTTCTAATTGTATCAACCTTTACAGGTTACTTAACCACTCTAAACCTGTTTCCTAGTCTATAAGAGAAGACTAAGAGTTCCTGTCTCATAGGGTTGTTGAAGGATAAAATAAAATATATGTAAAGCACTTAGAACAGTGCCTGAGACACAGGAAGCACCTTATAACTGTCCTTATTATTATTATTATTATTCAATAATTATACCTTTTATTTGTGATTCAGCACACATCGTTACAGCATCACAGCAGGTGACACTGTTATAGACAAATGTGCCTGGGAGCTACTCCTGGGTGTAAGCTTTTCTCCCCACTCTTGGTGACCTGAGTCTGCTTTCTTTTGGCAAGTTTCCATCTTTCCCTTAATAATTACCTGTTACCACTCAGTGGCATCTAAGCTGTCCACGTTCATTAAATTAGTAAGCCTAACTTTACTCTTATTGCTAAATCAACAAAGTCCTCCCTTTGGGGCAGCTATTTACTCACTGGATTTTTTCACTTATTTTCAGATTTTTCTGTCTAAAGTTACTAGAGAGAGAGTTGTGGTGAATAAGTAAAAGGCTACCTGTTAATGGTAATATTGTTGGATATTGTACAAGCAAATAAATTTGCAAAGTTTCTTTTCAACAAAACATATCTTTATTACCTTCATGTGCACAAAACACTAAATATTTGCATATGGAAGAGAATATATATGTGTGTGTGTGTATGCTTTATAGTGTATATTACTAAATCTGATTATATGTGAAAGCATACAAATATGATCCAACATATTAAGAAACCAGGCAAATTTAATCCTATAGATACTGACATGAGTTAGGGAAGTAATAGAAAAATAAAAAGGGTTTAGTAAAAAGTAAAATAGAACTAAAAATTTGTCTACCCAAAGGCCTAAAATCCTAAATTGAACAACCCAAAACAAAATCTTATGTGAAAGGGAAGACGAATAACTATTATATTATACTGGACCAAAATTTCATCTAAAATTTTTCATCTTAATCCACTTGAATATGTAACATTGCTAAGAATCATTATTCTAGAAAGGTATAAATGTATAACTCTTGAATATTTTCAAACTTTAAAAACAATGATGATTCTTTTAGAATTTTCCTTTTCTTCAGCATAGGTTTTCATATCTAATTAAAAAGTAAAATGGTAAAGAATGAAGTCATTTTCTTGTGGAAGAGAAACATTTCACCAGATGGTTAAATAAGGTCGGCAAGCCATGGGCCACTCAGTGCGGGTAGGGGCTGCTGCTTTCCACTTCCTTTATAAAACTTTCCTCCTCAACCACCCGCTTCACCCCATCCCACTATATGAAAACCTCCATGGGACAGTATTTGAAATTTGATGTTGTTAATTCATTCCTCTCCATATCTCACAGCCGGTCATTAAGGCCTACTAATCAATGATACATAATTGAAGATAGAAGATTTAACCTTCCTCAGAAAAAGAAAAATTCTAAAAGCTGAATTGTTTGCCTCATGTTACACACACTGTGATACCCAATGATTACCTGAGGAATAGAGATGAGAATGTCTTGTCTCCTAAATCTGCTCACACAGGTCCCCGACCTTCCCAATGAGAATTAACCCTCCTGTCGCTCAGCACTTTGTTTAGGTCTTCTCACAGTCTTGCTTGTGTTAAGCAATTAGTTATGTATCATGTCACTCTCTCACTCTCATTACTTTGAGATTTCGAATACTGAGATTGTGTACTTACAAACTATGACAGTATCCACTACTTACTGAGTGCTTCTAAGGGTAAGGCACTTCATGTGCATTATTTCATGTTATCCATATAAAAACATCCCTATTTCACAGATGAGGAAATTGAGGCATAGAAAGGCTAAGAAACTTTCCAAATAAATGGTGGGGCCAGGATTTCTATAAACTTAGGTCAGACTCCAAAGTCTTAAACCATTAATGCTACTTACTTTTTCACTAGTCAATGCTTTTTAAATAGTAAGTAATCAAAAAATAAACTTATTTAGTTAAATGTGTTAAATATCTGCTTAGTGTTTTAAATGTACTTGCTCTCTCCAGAATCAACCTGAGTGAGTTTGAGTAGGAATAATTTTGCCCATTTGACAGACCAGACAATGGGTCAAAGGACCATGAAGTGTCTTCCTGTAGTCACAACCCAGAATGTGACACTGCTAGGACTATTCATAGGCTCTCGAGCCTCTGTGTAAAACACTGCACCTCATCTTCATGAGGGAATTGTGAATAAACTGCAATTTTTCTGATGTTAAAGATAACTTTAAAAATATGGAAACTGAAAGTGGAAATTCTAAAAAGCAAGCATCTGGAATGAAAGAATTATTATATAATACATAATATTCAAATAAAGGTTTAATATTCGAAACTTATGTCAAATAAATATATCTGATTTTCAAGTGTAAATTAAGGAAACATCAATACATGCAGTGTTCTGAATTTGTGAATTTGGAACTTTTATATTAACTCTATCTTTGGAATAATTCAGCAAGATGCTGCTATGGACGTACACAAACTTGGGAGCTCTCACACAAGTTTTCATTAACAAATTAACTTGTTCAAAATTTAAATTAAGAGTTAATACTGTGTTCCACCTTTTGGTTTACTGCCACAAAACTTAAGATGCCTACAACATGCCAAAGGCAAATTTAGGAAGCATATTCCCCTCTCAACAGAAGGTACTATTACAAAACCTACCTTGAGTGGTAAAGATAAGAGGGGTACTCCAGTCACTCCAGACTCCTGGCCCATCCAGTCTCTTGCCCCTCACCTGAACCTCATATGAAGACCCAGGAAGCACACCGTCCACTAGCAGAGACGTAGCTGAGACAATCTCATCAGCCTGTTAAATATTATTTGAAAACATCAGAGCACCAAGTCAACATGGAACTTTTACCAAAACTGAGCACAAGCAGATCTCAACAAATTTCAAAGAATCAAAATCAGACAGAGTAGTGAGCTGGCCACAGTGGAATTAAACAGAAATCAATAACCAAATAACAAACGTTTGCACATTAGTCAATAAAATTTTAAATAGCCCATGAATTCAAGAAAAAAATCACAATGACAATCAGCAGATATTTTTAACTGAATGATCATGAATATTGACCTTTGAAAATTTGAGTGGTGCAACTAAAGTCGGCAGAAGCTTCAAGCCACTGCTGACATCTATAACGCACAGACAGAAAATGATCAACAGGGATGGACAGAGAACTATAAACGTCCCTAGAGGAAAGCATCGCAGAAGGAGGGCCTGAATAACTTTAAGAACCTGAACTACAACTAGCTAAGAATTGCTAAGCAAATAAATTCAGTTTTCCAGTGATGTACTTCAAAGCTGCTGAACTCCCTGGCGTCTTAGACTGTGGGGCGCTACAGACTAAAAATGGTGAAAAGCATTAGGAATGCATGAAACACTGTCAGATCACCTATATTTAAAATCTGATTATCTCTATTTTACAGATGAGAAAGCTGAAGCCCAGAGAAGCCTTAACTCTGCTTTTTCCATACATGACACTAAGGATTCCCATTCTGCTCTTTAAGAAAATAAAGTCTTAAAAAAAAATTAGCCGATATCTAAAAAGATCGGGTTTTTTTACCTCTAAATTACATAACAATTAGTTTCACAAAGTAAAGTGCAGAAGTCCTCGCATGCCCCAGGTTCTTTATGATCTCCTCCTTCCCCCCACCATCTTGGATTCATCCATACTCCTCTTGCCCTCACTCACTCCCCAGGCCACCAGCTTCTCATCCAGCATAGGGCCTCTGAATTGCTGTTTTCTCTATTTGGAACCCAATTCCCCCAGATATTTACGTCACCATCCCCTTCAAATCCTTGCGTAAGTGCTGGCTTCTCAATGAGATCTTCCCCCACCTCCATTTAATATTACAACCCACCCTTTCCCACCAGCACTCCCAAACTCCTCTTATCCTGTCCTACAATCCCACTGTATCCTGATGCAAGTAGAACAGCTCTTGACGTCTAGTGGGTGTCCAATAAATATCTACTGAAAGAATGAAAAAAGGATTCGACACACTTTACATTACAAATGCATGCGCTGCATGTAAACAAATGTACTGAGCAATAAAAAAATATATAAGGATGAAATGTAAAATCGGAAACCAGAGAAGGTCTGTAGGTGAAAAAATTATAATTATGAATTCAAGTTTCTGTAACCGGACTTCCTATAACCATTTAGCTCTGTGGGGGCGGGGTGGGGAAGAGAGAGAGATCAATCTAATAGACATAATCTTTTTTTGCAAGAGGAACTTTTCCTGGCACTAAATTCTGGGAGGAATTCATCATGCTCCTCAATAGATAACATGGATCCATATTTAAGTGATATTGAGTAATATTAAACAATTTTTCTAAAAGTACTTTTCAGAAGATGCAGAAATGCTGTTCATATGGTCACTTCCTATGCCGATCTTAAACGTAGCCAGTGGTACAACATTAAATGATAACTGACGGCTCTCGAGGGACCATCACATGGGTACACTGAGGGCATTTTCTATGGGACATGGAGTGGGTCTCACCTTTACTTATGTTGCTTCTTCACTTTTCCTTTTATTTACTAAAATATACTTACTTCTCTCATATTTGTTGTAGAATTCTCTGAATATTTCACTTGATAGTGAAGTTGAAATGGTAAAAATGTTGGGCTGGACCAAGAAATCTTTAAATTACCACTGTCTGTAATTTCCATTTGCAAA
This sequence comes from Tapirus indicus, assembly GCA_031878705.1. Lineage (NCBI taxonomy): Eukaryota > Metazoa > Chordata > Mammalia > Perissodactyla > Tapiridae > Tapirus > Tapirus indicus. The sequence goes on along the minus strand of CM062922.1, from coordinate 4,678,724 downwards.
CCTACTGGTGGATCCGGCTTCACTTAAGAAAAAAAGAGAACACTTTTCAGTCAAGCAATTTTTATGATAATCATAAAATGAAGTCAGAATGAACTTTTAGCATATCCTGTTCTTTCAACTACTTAAAAGGTGACCTTATTCAAGGGATAATTACAGAACCAAAATATTGGGTCTACTCCTTGTACCTTATCATAGCAATCTATGTATCTTCATTTCCTTTTCCCCAATTGATGAAAACTATAAATGAGTATGAGGTTATTTTGATAAATATGAATTGCCACTGTCAAAAAAGCCTGCTTACATTTATTTAACCTAGCATTTCCCAAACTTATCAGAAGCCTCCCCCCACCACACCCACCCACTCATGTTAGTGGGCAACAAGGAGAAAAGCATTTGCAAAGCACTATTTAGAAAATGCATACAGATTTTACATGCAAAATTTCAGGCAAATATGCATGCGAAATTCAGCAAATCTATTAATCTTGAAATATAACAATCCAGACATACCTGCTCAAATAACCCACGGCATGCATATTTTACATGCAATAAACATAGCATTAGCAGGCCCTGGCTTGTCACCAGAAATGGGGATGGAGTTTCTTAGCCTAAAGAGGGTTTAACCTGGTAAATGATTTTTGAGTCCATATGCATATGCGCGTGTTTATGTACGTATATATGCACTTGTGTATATAAATATGTGAAGATATGTGTCTGTATGTAGTTCTAAGCATACAATAAAACCTTTAAATTATTTGAGGAAACAATGTAAACATCTTACAATAAAGGATTGATTGAATAAATTATGGTTGAGCCCCATATAGGAAATCTATATAGCCATTAAAAATCATATAGAAGAAGAATATTGAAAATGTCTCATACCATTAGTTTTAAAAGTTTATTAAACAACATCTATACTTGGATTCTTCCTTGTTAAAATTAGCAAATAAAAAGGATGTGTACAAATATGTGTTAAAAATAGGAAAAACGCCAAAATGATGGAAAATAGAGGATGGATTTCCCTTCTTTGTACATCTCTATGACTGAAAGATTTTTACAATTAACAGGAATTACTCATATACATTGAAATAATCATTACATTGAAACATTTACTGATTTGAATTTTATTTTCAAGAAATAAAATAGTACATAAATATTTTTCACAGTGTATATTTTCAGGAATTTAGATATAGCTTTTCTCTTTTCCTTTAGTCAAAATTAATGAAATTTTTACTTTATGTCACATATTGCAAATTTTAGTTCCTTTAAAGAAGGAACACTAAACATTAAAGCCTAGAAACAACAGGTGAAATTCACTGAGTTTTCATGACCAAAAAGAAAAAAAAAATAGACACCAAACAGGAGTGAAATCATAAAATAAAAACTTCTGTCTGCATACAAATACACCTTAATATTAGACATCTAAAAATAAATCTTCCCCTGGACCGTCTATTTCCCCGTCCCAGATATACCCCATCCACCTGCTTCTTCCAGAGCAGCGTTCCTCAGAAGAGTTGGCATTACTCACTTTCTCCACTCGGCACCCCATTCCCTAACCTTCTGACTCGGTCAGGTCTTCCTCTTCCCCTGTCCACTGAACCTGCTCTCACCACGGCCACCACCCTCTGCCAAACGCAATGTCAGTTGCCTGATTTATTTTACTCCACCTCTCAGCAGCATTCCATACAGGTCACTCTGAGCATCTGAAATGCTTTTCCCACTCAGCTTCCAGGCCACCACGCTCCTTCGCTCCTCTTTCTCTCTGATCACCCCTCAGTCTTTCTCTCACTGAACTCTAAATGGGTGATCTCCCACAATCCCATAAACATCTATATGCTAGAGATGCCTAAATATACACTGCCCCTGGACTCCAGGCTTATATATCCAACTGCCTAGTCAACATCTCCTGGGTTTCTATAAGCGTCTCAAACATAATATTCACACACATCTAATCCTCCTCAAATTTTCCCAGCTCAGTAACTGGTACCTCCATTCACTAACATGGTCAGGTTGAAGCCTAAGTGTTATCCTTGCTTCCTCTTTGTCCTTCACACTCCACACCCACTCCACTAGAAAGTTCAGTCGGCAACGTCTCCCAAACAGATCCCCAAGCTGATCATTTCTTCACTTCTTCACTACTACAAACCTAAGGCAACTGGACAGTTCCAACAGCCTCCTCTCTAAGCCCTCTGCTTCCACTCTTGCAATTATCTTTCCTCCCTTCCCCATCAACTTCCTTTACCACACGTAGAGTGTACACACACACACACCTGATCATATCACTCTTCTGGATCAAAAGTTGCCACTGCAATTAGAATAAAATCCAAATTCTGTAACCCTGGCCCACGACAGATCTGGACCCAGAAAACTCTCTGACAACACCCCCATACATTCTCCTCCCTCATTTACTCTAAGCACAAGGGCCTTCTCTTTGGTTCCTCCAACTACCAAGCTCATTCCATCTCAGGTACTTTGTGAGTTCCATTCTTCCTGCTTGGAGCACCCCTTGCTCTGGATTTTTGCATGGCTATCTTCTTCATTCAGCTCAAATGCTATCTCCTAAAAGAGATTTTCTTTGACCTCTATAGCTGAAATAATAACCCCTACCCTTGACACTCTCCATCACACCACCTGTCATTTCTTTCAAGGCATTTAAAATTTTTCGACTTTATATGCCTAAATATAAGGAAAGATTTTTCCCCCAAATTATCCCTGAAAAAAGACAAAATTCTTTTTAAGGTTCTTGTAAAGTCTATCACAGCACCTTCTCAAATACTTTATTTTTAAAAACAATTCACTTCAATGCTGGATTTAAATGCTTCTAAAAATCACATGACAGAAATGGTTTTAAAAAGAGAAGATGATGATATTTCATAGATTTTGCATTTTCTTCCTGTGGTATAACTTCATGACTGAATTGCTTGGATGTCATTGTAATTATGTTGTGGCGATCACAGATATATTCTTAGAGGACAAATTATTTGAAAATGCTAATGTTAACATACAATGTCATGTGCAGATTCAAAAAGTGCTATATTCCCAGTAACTTAGAAAGAAGTGAAGGTGAAGTTGTGTGGAAAATTGTGTCAGATACCTTGAAAAGTGGCTCTAGTGATGTCAAAAACAATGACAAAAAGATGCACACAGAGTTTGTATATAATTGTTTCAGGAAATACAAGTGGAAAACAGTAACATTGCTAAATTATATATCATATATAATTATTATATGTATCATATATGATATATAATTTAACATACATATGCAAAACTGAGTTAATAAATTATACACTTGAAGATTTGCCTATATTATTCATATTTGTAATTATATATTCGAGTTGATCAAAATGTGGGGAATCTTTGCACTAAAAATATGGGGCATTGCCTATTATTTGAGTTTTTCTTATCAGATTTGTACAGCAAATTATTTACTTGTTTCCTTTTTTATTATTTCTCTCTGCCCACTACTGTCTGTCCCTGCTCTGTGAGGCAGCAACTTTGTCTCATTCATCATTGTTTCTCCAGCTCCTGGATTGGTGGCTGACACACATGAGCCTCTAAGAAATATTTATTGAGGAATAAATTCAGGTAAAAAACAAGCTTCTAATTATTTTCAAAAATAGTTATCTGAGATGGGAAAAAGTGATAACCAAACAATACATGTCTGTTAGACAGATCCAGGATTTAAAAATTCAACTGTTTTCAAGAATTTAAGGTACAATTGCAGAGACAGCTATAATACTGTTAAATCATTCCAGAAGCTGCCCATAACATTCCCTACTACCACCTTTACTATCATTACAGCCTTGATGAAAGTGAGACAAGCTAGTGAAAAATTTTGTAAGCAATTTTTAACCTGTTTGTATGGCTGAGGTTCAGATCTATTATCTTTTTTTATGCACAACTTACCAACATTTATGGGCTGAACTGACATTAGAGGTGACTGAAAAATTACTCCAGCAGATACAATTTTCAAATACATAAGAAGAGTGTGGTTGAGTTTGGCTGCTGGCACAGGCACGTGGCATTCACAATATCCATCAACACTGCAGTTGCACTGAGCAATCTGAAAACCACCTTTCTGGGGAATCAGATGTGACTCTTCCAACACTTCAGGCCTATATGAAAAAAGAAGGGCCAAATATTAACATAGATGTGAAAGTACTGGATATATTTAAAATGTAGGACACAAAATCCAAATTGAGGCAAGCAATTCTGGATACCCAGTTTAAAGGGCATCTGGAAGAAGAATACATTTTATCAGAGAAACACAGACAAGGTTGAAGCGGGTTAGGCATCAGAAAGGACACAGGCAAGAAGGCAGTGGAGCAACAGTGAAGCACCGAAAGGAAAGAAACACTGTGATCCTAAAGCCCCACACCCAGTGAAAATATCCTTCAAAATAAAGATGAAACAAAGGTTTCCCTCAGACACACCAAAACTGAAAGAATTCATCATCAGACCTGCACTATAAAAATGCTAAAGGAGGTCCTTTAGCCAAAAAGAAAATAAGAGCATATGGAAGTCTGGTCCCACACAGAGAAATGAAATTTAACTAAAAGGGTAAATATTTATTGACTGTTTAAAGCCAAAATAATAATCATGTAGTGTGGGGGTTTATAACACAGGCAGAAGTACAATGTATGACATCAGCACCCAGCTTGGGGAGGGGAGAGGTAAGTAAGTGCACAGCTGTAACTTTCTTACAGTTCACATGACATGGTGTAGTATCATTCACAGGTACAGTATCAGTTAGACCACAAAAAAGACCTGTACTATAAATCTTAAAGCAACCATGAAAGTATAAAATAAGAAGCTAATAGCTAATAAACTACAATAATCAAGCCCATGGAGTATTAGTGTACAGACAGAAAAGCAGATTAATGAAACAAAAGAATCCAACACCTATATGGACAACCAATTTTCTAAAAAGGCACAAAAGCAGTTCTGTGGGAAAAGGTAATCTTTTCAATAAATTGTGCTGGAACAATGGGATATCTATATGCCAAAAAAACTTCAATCCATACCTCACACCAGATTCAAAAATTAATTCAAAATGGATCATCAATTCAAATGTAAAACCTAAAGCTATGAAACTTCTAGAAGAGAACAAGGGAAAAAATATTTGTGACCTTAGGTTAGGTAAAAATTTCTTAGATGCAACACCAAAGGCATGATCTATAAAAGAACAAATTTATACATTGGACTTTTATTAAGACGGAAAACTTCTATTGTTTGAAAGACACTATGAAAGACAACAAAGAGTAAAGTCATAGACTGAGAGAACATATTTGCCAATCATCTATTCCAATAAAGGATTTGTATCCAGAAGATATAAAGAACTCTCAAAACTCAATATTAATAAAACAAACAATCCAATTTAAAAATAGGCAAAGATTTCAACAGTTACTTTGCCATAGAAGACTTAAGAATGAAAATAAGCATGTGAAGAGAAGCTTAACATCATTAGTCATTCAGGAAACGTAAATTAAAACCACAGTGAGGTACCACGATCCACACGTTAGAATGGCTAAAATTAAACAGATTCATCATACCAGGTATTGGCAAGAATGTGGAGGAATTGGAACTCTAATAAACTGCTGATGGGAACGTAAAATGACACTACTTTGGAAAACAGTTTGGCAATTTCTTAAGTTGCTAAACATACACCTACCATATGATTTAAAAAAAAAACCTGCAAGTGATAAACATGTTAATTAAAAATTCAGTGTGGAGAAAGTGTTGCTTTGGAAACCGTGCTAACTAGTCTATACATGAGCATTCAGATATAAACACACATAAAAGAAATGGACCCTAATCTGACTATACACACCCCACGAGGATTAAATGTTTTGAATTATGATAGATTTTCAAGTCTTCTGAGATAGACTTTAGTATGACTTTAGTCCTAAAAAAATCAATCAGGAAACAACATTTACAAACCTTTTAATGTGCAAAGCAGTCTACGGGGTGCTGTGTAAGGGATAATATTATTGTAAAATGCACACTAAATTAACACTGTGACCTAAAATCAAGTTCTTCTGTCTGCTTATGAGCCATAAGAGCACAGACAAGGAAGTTCATCTTTGGGAGCCTCGGTTTCCAGAATCAGTAAAACAGAACACGCCTGCACCATCTGTCTTTACGAGGTTGTTGGGAATATCAAAGACAAATGAAAGTGTTTTTGAAAACTAAAAAGTACTACACACCCATAAAATATTGTTTTGAATTGGAGGCACTTTCAATTTTATCTAAATCTTTAAACAAGGCCGATGAAATGCGATTTTAAAAAAATATCAGGCCATGCCTTTTATGTGTTTTTCAAATATTAAAATAAAAGCTTTTATCAAAAGAGGATAGAACAAATTGAAAAAATTGTGGTATTTTACGTCAGAAACATATTTGCAGGGTAATAGTCTTTGACTGAAGAACTCCCAAATTTTACGGCAAAAATAGAACTGAACAGAAAACAGGACACATATTCTCCAATAATATTTTTTAAAGAATAGGAAATCCTAGTGATATTTTTCTTTTGTAAAAGAAAAGGGGAAATTAGAATTGCACTGTCTTACTCCTGACGGCCTTGCTAATGCCGTCCTTTCCTCAATACAATGGGTATTTGCAGAATGAGGCTGATTACCAACTAGATTAACTCTGTGGTTTCTCTGTCCCCTCACTGCTGTGTGTTCTATGTAATCAATCTCACTTCACTTTCTTTATAATTTCAATACACACAAAAAGTAAAATATGCAGCATATATTCATAATAGTGACTACATAGTAGATATGCTATATCATACATATGTTATAGTGATTCATAATTTGTTTTTCTAAATAAAGCATCTCCACTCAGAAATTTCCCAAACCACCCCAACAGGTAATCCCATTATGAAGCTCTAAGAATCAATCTAAAACTAATTTTCGAATGTTTTAAGCAAGGATCAGGAAACTATAGCCCACAGGCCAAATACCCCTGTTTCTGCACATCCTGTGAGCGAGAAAGGTTTCTTACATTTTCAAATGGTTTAAAAAAAAAGAAAAAGAAAAGAGGAAGAATGCTGCGTGACTCATGGAAATTATATGAAACTCAAATTTCAGTGTCCATAAACACAGTCATGTTCATTCATTTACGTAGTAACTACGGCTAAAAGGTTGTGACAGAGACAGCATGGGCTGCAAAGTCTAAAATAGTCACTGTCTGGCCCCTTAAGAAAAAGTTTTTCAATTCCAGCTATAGGCCAAAAACATTTGTACTCCCTACTGGTGGGTACTTGATGGGCGAAGGACACAAAAATAGAGAAACTACATTAAATATACTAAATTTCATTATATAGCATATTTACAATTTACATAAAACACCCTGGGGATCACTATCTAATTCAATTTTTCAAACCATCTTATAAGGAAACTAATATCACCTACTTTATAGGTAAAAAACTGAGGCTCAGAGAGAATGCAGACCTGGAATTCATCCAATGTCCGCGTGACTATGCTCAGTGCTCGATTCATTACACAACAGACGACTTATTATCGCAAGATAAAAGTCACTGCGACCACTGCCATTTTATTTAGGGGATTAATAAAGACATTAGTGGCCACCACTAAACAATAATTATCATCTGAATCATGCTAATATTTATATAAATCAGAATATTAGAGAATTACAGAATTATTTCAAATTATTTTTTCCGGGAGGAAAACATTAGCTATTTCTCATATTTATGACAGCAGTTTTTCCAAGTTTGTGTGAAACCTGGGATACACCAGCCTTGTCACTTGCCAAAGTCAACTTAAGAACTTCTTTTACCTTCCAAAAGACTTTTAAAAGTTTAAGTATTTATGAACATCAAATGATACTCTAAACATTTAATAATTTTAAAGTATAAGGATTAAAATGATCAAATTTGTAAAATAAGAAAGAGATTCATTGGCTTAAAATAACTAAAACTTGAGAATTTCTGAAATTCTTGAAAAATTTTTATGCAGTAAAATATTTTATGTCTAGCCAACACACACACACACACACACACACACACAAATTCAGTGCCACTATTTAATCTCTCTATATGTCAGTAAACTTTACTTGAAAGTGAAAATAGTAAAAGAAATTGTTGAATAAATTTTAAATTCGGCTTCTTTGCAAATTTCACCATTTGGGCAATTTTTGTACTCAGAAGTTTGATATATAAGTATTTAGTACTGAAATTTCATTTTGGTAGCCACAATGATTTATAGAAAGGACATTCTGTCCTCTAGTCTTTGGTCAAATTATTTGCTCCCAGAAAATTTTTCTATGAATATATTCAAACTTCTCTAAGCAAAGATCTATGCTAAATCATTATGGGAATAACACCAAATGGGTGTCATCCAAGTTCCAGACTGTGACATAAAGTAAGAGCAAAACAGAGGGACAAACCAATAAACAGGAATTGGAAAATTTAGTACTAGCTTTCCATATCATTTAATCAAGTCACTTATTTTAAATCTCAGCATGGTAATCTATAGAAATATTATCCAAAAAATCTACTTTGCCAATCCCAAATAATTTCAAAGACCAGGTCAGTGTCCCAGACAGTCTCATTGTAAGAATCACCCGGAGCCTTGTTGAAAATAGATCCCTGGACCCTCCATGGAGAAGCTGGTAGGTCTGGGGCTAAGGAATCTGTTTGTAATGTGTCATAGATCAGTGGTTCTCAAAGTGTGGTCCCCAAACCAGGAGCTCCACCCCAGAGCTTGTGATTCAGGTCCAGGTGAGAAGTACTGACCTACATAAATCTCATCGAGACAAGTTTCAGAAGCATTTTGTAAAACACAAAGTACTCTTCAGATGTGAGATATTACCAAACAAATGGAAAATCAAGGATGGGAGGGAGGAAGAAAAAAGAAAAAAGGAATGCAAACAGAAACAAATAGATCTTAATGTATATCAAGTTAACAATATAACCACGTTGGGAGGAGGGGGAGGGTAACCTAATTAACTCTGGAATATAGTATTTTACCATGTAACCTTTAGCCTAGCAAAGACAAATGAGTCTAAACAAATGTTGTACTCTAGTTAGCATGTTTGTTTTCCACAGTGGTGTGGGTTAGCAATTCCAAAACTTCTTTACGTGTATTCTAGGACTGAGCAAATAGGTAATACATTGTGGGAAAGGGAAGCCAGATTTTTTCTCACCGCTGGAGAAAGCAGTTCCAAACAAAACAACAAAAAAAGGAAGGTTAGAATGGATCCTATGGTTTTAGACTAGAATGGGAGATATTAGTATGAACACATTTTTAATATATGTATATACAGAGAAATACAAATTTGTTTATATTACATATACACATTGTGTGTGTGTTGTGTTTATACATACATATAACTAGCTCTGTAGCTGAGAGGGCCTAGAAACAATGCCACCCAAGTGACAAAGAGCATCTAGCCCTCAGATATTGCTTTGTAAATACCATTCTCCAATAAAAAGGAATCAGGGCTCCTTGGAGAAATGGCTGATTCCAGTGGAATAGCAGGAGAAGTATAAAATCAACCTGAAAATCTTTAAGTGCTAGAAAGTAAGGAAGTCCTCAAAAAAAAAAATGTTGGTGACACATCAGAAGGACAGAGGGGCCACTTTGAATAAGCTCCCACTGGCCAAATACGGGACAATTTAAGCAGTAAAATAAATCATGATAGTAATGGATTATAGCCCACGAAATAAAATAAGAATCCATGAGCCCCTTTTGATAGGAAGGAAGGAAAGTGTATTTCTCCCAGAGCCTAGCACTGTGTCCTGTGCACACGAAATATTTCTTAATTGAATAACACTATTCCTAAAATGTCCCAATTCACATTCAGCCTTTTCGTTTATTTTCTTTCTCTAAAAATTTCAGTTGGTTCTTTTTTCTATCATCAATTTCTCTCCTAATTATATTTATGTTTTCCTTTATATCCTCAAGCACATGGAGCATATTAATAATAGCTGTCCTTGTCTGGTAATTCTATCATCTCTGTCATTTCTGAGTCTGTTTCTATTGACTGATTTTTCTTTGTCTCCTGGTTATGAGTTACATTTTCCTGTTCCTTCATATATCTAGTATTTTTAAGTGGATGCCAGACACTGTGAGTATTACATTTTTGAGTGTTAGATTGTATCGTTTTTCTTTAAAGAATGTTGGATTTTGTTCTGGCAGTCAGTTAAGTTACTTAGGCACCAGTTTGAACATTTCAAGCTTGTTTTAAGCTCTTTAGGGGACAGTATAGAGTAGCCTTGACTCTAGGGCTAATTTGGCCTAAAAGTCACACTTTTAAAGTGTGACTATTATGGGGTTTCTACTGAATGTCACTGATATTCTACAAGTTCTCTCCAATCTACTTGGTGAAACTTGAATAATTCCTGGTCCTGTGTGACTTTGGGGAATTGTTTAGCTTACAGCTCCTGGTAATTGTTCTCTGCCTAGAAGTTTTCCTTACCCAACATCAGGGGCAGATGGGTATTCAATGAAAGCATCAAGGAGACCCCAATGCTAATTTCTGTGTACTTCCCCGCTTCCAGTACTCTGCCCCATGAATTTGAGCCCCCTTACACTCTGAACTCCTATCTCTAGCTCCTCAATTCAGCAACATTGCTGGGCTCTGCTTGAGTGCCCCAGCCCCGTGCCATGTTCTGGAAATCACCTCCAGTCCAGAAAGCCTGAGTAATATAGGACTCACTTTGTTTCCTTCTCTCAGGAATCACAGTTCTGTTCTGCCTTTCTCCAGTATCTGAAAACAGATGTTGCCTACATTTTATCAACTTTTCTTGTTTATGTCAGAAGAATAATCTCAGACTCCATGATTCCCTCATGGTCAGAAGCCACTTTTGTTACCTTTTTATATTGACTTCTGAAGATATAAAGGGAGTAGTGAAATGGGGTGGTGAATACTTCTTGTACATGTTTCCATAAGTCCCTGTGTTCATTACATCACAGCATTTTCAACTTTGTTGTTATGTTCTTTGTCTTTACGCGGAGCTCCAGAAGGGCAGGGACTGAGCCCAAGCTGTTTAACACTGTTTTCCCCACACTGTGCCTGGTGTAGACAGTAGGCACCTAACAAAGGAAGAAAAGGATTTCCTTCCTAGGTCTAAGGCAAAATGTCTAAAGCAGTTCCAACATATCACATTTCTAGGGTAACTCTCCTTCAGATTCTCTGACAAACATTAATATCTGAGTTCAAATAATGCTTCCCTTAAGGGACATATTTATAGGGCTCTGAGTCCCTTATAAATATTAGGTTTCAGTTCCTTTTAAAAACTATACTTATTTACACCTGGAAGCATTTGAAAGATTTCTCTTGTGAATTCGCTAACGTCCAGAGAAAGTGATTTTGATTAAAAACTTTTCTATTATAAGCACCATTATGGATTTTCTCTTCCATGGAGGTCTCATTTGTTATACTGGCTCGCCCTTTCTCCTGATCTGAAGAGTGTTATTTAAATTATTTGGAGCTATATTGCCCAGAGATGCACACAAAAACAGAATTCAAGGCTGAAATAGCATGTGACAATTGGTAAAATGGACGTATTAACCAAAGCATATAAAGGAGAGAACAATTAATGTGGCAGGAAAAAAAAAAGATAATGTTTCTCAAACTGCATGCAACTATGACAAATTGTCCTATCCTAATATTTTTAGAAACCTAAGTTCAAAATAAAGTCAAGTCAAAAGAATCTGCTAAATGTATATGAGCAAGTTGAAAATCTAGTCAATTTATCATAATTTTCTCATTTTTCTGAGTCCTACCATTTAGATGACTACAACAATGACTACTCAGCCGATGAAACTGGAGTTAACAGTCTCAGCTGCATCTAAGTTACCATGCGATTTTATAATGCTTTGACATATTCACATACGTCCTTTTCAGAAAATGCAGACCTCAGGACACAACTACATTCTATAGGTAATAAAATTTAAATCCTTACACGTGGTCACAGAGCTTTTCAACTGAGCACACTGCCCTCGCCCACTGATAACACTTGAAATTCTCTCTAACAGGCACCCAGTGAGTTCTTGATCACCGTCCAAAGTATTTAGGTCATCATAGGAACGTACTACTTCGCAAAGGAATTCTTACCTCTAAACTAAAATCTATTTTGTTCAAAAAGCAGGAAAATTTCTGCCCCAAACCTCAAACATATCTTCACACACACACACACACACACACACACACACACACCCCGGTGCTTCCTTTCTTCTCTCAATACTCAGAAACTGAGAGGAGCCTCCTCCACTTAAGACCAACCCTCCATCTGTGCTCTTTTTCTGGAACTTGCCTGTCCAGCTGCTCACTCTCCACCATATATCGTCAGTGGGTCCCTTCTACCATATCTTCCACTTTTCTCTCTCTGCTGGGTCATTCTCTATAGACTACAAACAAGCTCATTCTCTACCATCCGCTAAATGTCCACCCTTGGCCGTGCATTACCCGTTAGTCCTCCACCTTCCCCACTTTCCAACCTCAGCCAGGCTTCCTGGGCCTCTAGGGTTCATAGCTCAGTCATTTCTGCTGTGGACATTTGTCTAGGCTTCTTGGCTGGCCAGCATCTGACTGGAAAATGGACCATTTTTTGAGTCTGAAACACTGGCAGGTAGGGCACATTCTCACCGGTTAGATACCCCCTTGAGCACACTGGCCCTAATGAAAACAGCACAAAGAAGCAGGGCCTTCTACATTCATCAGGGACCAGCATCATCCAGTGACCAGCATTAGACATGGAAATGATGACCACAGGAACACTCAATGTCCAGATGTGACAGCTGTGGCATCCTATCTGGGCTCCTCCTGTGGGGTGACTTTAAGAATGAGTCTAGTGGTCTCACAGAAGTTATAAATATTAACTACAGCCTGAGAATCACTACAAAAATGAGGATGGTGGCAGCGGTGCCTATTTTCTTCCTTAGTGTGTGCTTGTGTATATATTTATACATATTCACTAATCTCTTCCCAATCTCCTCTTTCCCCTTATTATTTCACATGAGGATTCTTGGTGGTGTTACCTTTACAATTTAGTATTCAGCTTAGAGAATATTCCTTCACGTGGGACTGTGACTGAAGGTGAGGAGCAGTTAATATTGCCCGGAGATCAATACTATATATGTTGCCTAGAAATGGATGCAATGACAATTGGGACATAGCATCTCCCCATTTTGGGGAGAGGGTAAGAGTATTTCCTTTTGTTCAAAGTGTAGTTGCATCTTATTAGGTGAAAGCATGAATTTATAGGGAAGTTGCAATTCAAGCAAATGTAGAAAGGTGTGTGTGGATGCTAAGTAGCCAACGGGGTGAACTATGCTGGTGATTAAGCTCTTGCTTCTCAGCTCCAAACCCACCCTTCTGTATTCTGTTCCCATGCTGGGGCTGGAACTCTGCAAACCTCCTGGATTCTTGCTAAATTCTACCTATCATGGGCACTGAAGAAGATCAGAAGGCTGATGGAGGAACAAGGGACTTGATCCTTCCTGCTTTGCTCCCCATTTTTGAAAGCATCTCCCCAGCAAAGGTTCTTCTGGGAAGCTGCAGTTGATTCCAGTAACCAGGCTTTATTCTCCCACATTCTCAGAACCAACCACAGTACACCCTCCTCAGGGTTCACACTTGTCTCAGAACACACGCCCATCCACGTGGGCAATGTCTTGCTACCTGAATCAACTGGAGGAGAAAAGAGGAAACCTAATGGAGAATAATGTTGTATTAAAAAACACATACAAACCGCCTCCTAGAAATGTATACAGATATAAAAGGACATGTAGGGCAGGAGAGGTCTCATAATCCACTCTCATATGTGGAAGCTCTTGCATTAAAAAAAAATTGTGTTGTAGAAATGTCCAAATTAATTTATTTGATACTTACAGAACATATAAAAGATGGACCTTAAGGTCATAATTCTTGAAAGGATTCTTAAATAATGACTCCATATAACAGATGAATAATTTCAAGTCCTCTTTCATCCAGCACTGTATGTTCCAGTTTGCACCTGAATTAAAAATAAACTACATTAAATCTGAAAAACATTCTGAACAACTCCATGAAAGAGAAGAGCTAAATTAAATTTATCAGAGTTCGGATACAACGTCCATACCCATTCTGAGAGAAAAAGGACAGGCTCTAACTAGCGGTGTGTGTCTGCCCAAGTCATTCAGTCCCTTTGGCCTTCAGTTTCCTTTTTCGTAAAGTAAGAGAATTAAATGCAATTCTTGCTTCTCAAACCTTTGTTTTAATCCTCAACCACTTAAGCAACAAAAGACCCCAAAACTCACCCGGCTTAGTTCATTCTCATTCTCCAAGAGAAAAGAGACATTAAATATCAAGGTACAAGCAAATCTGGAGCAATAATCTATGTGTCTGCTTCGCAATGAAAGCATGCTGATTCACATCTGGACTACGGTACGTGTCTTAAATTCCTGTTATTGTAATATTACAGGCCCCAAATACAACTGATGCAAGTATATTTCACTGTACACTGAAAAACTCACCTGATACTGAAAGATCAACTATTAGTGATTTGTAATGTAGAAAGCAAGAATAGCAACAATTGAAAATCATGACTAACTTAAGACAACACTAAAACTATCTTAAGGCAACACTAACATATTTCCCCAGACCTGAAGGATTTCTGGCTGGGACAGACGTTGCAACACTGTTGAGCCCTATGAAGTAAACAGCCTAGTTGGCAGAATAATAAATGGAAATCCTCATTAATCACCACTTTAGTTACAAAAAGTTAAACTCACTTAGAAGTAACAGATTATGAGCCTTTATTTAGATGTAAAATTAAAATCTACAGCATCATAATCATTCCTTTTGATAAATGAAGAAAGTGCTGACATTTTTTGATCATTTTAAGTCTCATCACAAGGACCCTGACTTCTTAAGTTCATTCTTAGTATATTTAATAATCACTAGAATGGCTAAATTCCCTTACAAATTAAAAAAAGTACTTCATTTAAAATTAAATTAAATTGCTATCAACCCAATTGGAGACACTGGGAGTTATTACTACTAACTTGTTTTAAAACTCTGATTTTATTGCATATGTATGGCTTATCCTTATTCCTAAACTGATTTCAACATGCTGGAGTGTTGCTTCCATCCAATCAGTGGTGCTCAACCAGGGGCAATTTGGTCTCCCAGGGGACATCCAGCAAAGTCTGGAGATATGTTTTGATTGTCACAACTGGGGAGAGAGAGCTCCTGACATCTGATGGGTAGAAGCCAGGGCTGCTGCTAAACATCCTACAATGCACAGAACATTGAATTATCTGGCCCCAAATGCCAATAGTGTTGTGGCTGAGAAATTTTGATTAACCTACACAAGAGTACTATACTTAGGTACATGTTTATTTTCATATTGTAGGTATCTACATTGCCCAGTCAACTGACTCTGCTCTATTTAGCTTTTCCAGAAGGCTTGGAAATAATTTTGTTGTTTAGATTTCCAGATGCAGAATTATTAACTACACTAGCTATGTTCAGTATGCATTATACTTAAACAACAAAAACTACTTGATTTAAAATATATATTGAGAGACCATATATTGAGAGACTCCTTGCTTGAAAAAATATCATTTTTCATAAATGCTTTAAAATTTAACTAATTCAACAGTATTATTAGCCATTTGTATTTTATCTATTTAACAAAAATAAGGTGTGCTTTTTCTATTTTAAAGCAAATTTAGAAGACTATAAAAATGTATTTATAGGTAAAAATAGTTCCCTCATTATATTTTTATTTTATTTTTATGGGATATAAAATATTTGGGGGCTTATTTGTTTGGTCACATGATGAATCCTGATTTTAATATTAATATAAAATGATGCTACGTGTTAAGAATCCCATCTATAAGACATCTATTTCATACAGGTTTCAGAAAATGAAACGTTTTGTTCAATACAGTTAAACAACAGCTAATGCTTAGAACATTCAAATACTTACCTATTTGTTGAAAAACTAAAGAATTTACTGTTGAAACAAATGTCTTCCCTTCAGTGTTGTCTGCAGGTACAGAGCAGTTTTTATCTTCCTCACCCCAAAAGCAACAGGGGAAAGTTGTTTTGGATGATAAGTTAGAAAAGTAGGTACCACTTGAATTAAATTTAGTTTCAACTGCCTCATAATGTCCATTCAAATCTGAAGTGTTCTTTGAGATTCCAGCAGGCAAGAGGAAGTCATAGGTTGTATTTGGTGGCATGCAAGACAACTTAAATCTCCAGGGAGTAATTGGATATGCCAAGTTAAAGGCACTTATCACATAAATAAATTCTGTTAGGACATTAAAAAGACACATAGAAAAACAATTGAGCATTCTGACTGGGCATAAATAGGAAGTATCTGATATTAAACTGTAGTGCTCAATAGTAACTATTTAACTCTCTAAGTGCTCAGTCAGTGCCAGCGTACAGCTCTGTGCTTCAATTCATACAACATGTGGTACTTGAGAGGGTGCACTTATAGAGAGAACTTTACTCTCTAGCACCTCTTTTTGGAAATTCATGCTTCATTTCCCTCATTAATCTAACATCTTATATTTATATTTTCATGAAAGAAAATTACAGCTAAATATTTCAATTTCCTTTTCTAAAAAAAGTTATTCTAATTAACTTACAGCATAAATTGGAAATATCTGGATGTGCAATTATTAAACAAATATTAAAGCACTGTTTTAACATTTCTTAAAGAGAATAACACCAAAATGTTAACACTACTTTTACTGACTGCTTTTAGAAAGGGTTTGTCTTCAACATCAGGACAGCTGGATGATCTCCTGACTCTGCCCATGATCCTTCAGGTATAGGACATCATTTAAACATGCCCTTAGTACTCTCCAAGAAATGATGCACAATGACAGACTTCTTACAGGAAACTTCCACTGCTGATTAAAGACAACCATCACTTTTTAGGCATATAAAAATTATGAACAATTATATAATCCCATACCCAAAAAATCCTCAGAAGTGATACTTGTTTTTTATTAAGTAACTGTTTGAAAATAAAATAATTAACTCTCCATAATTCTTTCTTTTACAAGTTATCCTAATAATCCAATGGCTGTGTTGCCTCATATATAAACTAATGGAGAATGAGAATTTTGCAGGAATTTGTACAGAATGAGAATTTTTAAGGATTAGGGTAAATGTAAAAATGTAAGAAAATAGAAATTTTTGAAAATCAATTTGCAAAAGTAGTTTTAAACTGCAAAAGAATTTTTAAGGATTAGGGTAAATGTAAAAATGTAAGAAAATAGAAATTTAAAAAAATCAATTTGCAAAAGTAGTTTTAAATTGCAAAAGTAATACATGTAAATATATTAAAACAATACATAAGTAATGACTGTTAACAGTTTGGTTTCTAAACCTTTCTATAAATAGAAATTAATATAAATATGCATCAGATGCAAAAATTAAGGCAAAAATGATTAACATGACTAATATTATTGTGCCCACACTGATAACAATTAGGTATAATAAAGTCACCAAAGGTGACTCCTCATTGCATTGTGTTCCTTTGGACTTAAATCTTTCTAACATGTTTCTGAAATCAGAACATCTCAATGAAAAGAGAATAGGTTATTTCTTTGGTTTTACAAAACCACGAATATGTAATGGTATTAATTAAAAGCATTATATTTTCTAGCTGCACATGGAGGATTCAGTTGGTTGAATTCAAATTAGCCTAAAATCCTCAAAGAAGTATTTGAAAATTAAAATGTATTAATGAACGTCATAGACATAGCAACCACTGAATCAGTTTAGTTAAAAGATGATTCTATTTTGTTTACATGCTTCCTTAGCAAATGATATTTCTTTCCCTCCAAGTGAGCCCTAATCAGCAAGGAGTCCAGAATTTTCTTCTGAATGCAAATATTATCATGATAACAATATCTCAGGACCTCTTCTGATTCGCAAAATCTGATCAAACCACAATCCTTTTGGAAAGCCAACGCAAAACATTTAGTGGAGCCTAATATAAATTAGATAGAGAATGTAAGAGAGAAAGAACACTTTGACAGTCCTTTGTGGCATAGTTTTTTTGAAATCTGTAACAGTGGAGTTATCCTGGATATTTTCTGTAAATATATAGATGGCTACAAGGAGAAAGAACAGTATGGACCACAAGGAAGACTTGTAGAGAAGCTCACAAGAGCACCTTTAGATTGGAGTGGCTAAGGAGATGCTCGGAACTGATTGACACACAGGTAATTGTTGCCAGATAAAATGGGTGTTGTTAAAGATAGCCTGACTTTAATTTCAAAAACTTGGAACACAACCTAAATTAGATGATTTGAGTTAAAAAAAAAAATCAGACTATCTCTAGAATGCATAAGAAACAAGTGAGAATAGTACATTCACAAGTCATTGGCACTGTGACTAATGTCAAACAGAAGCCCGCTGTGGTTCACAGATATTAAAAACACAAGACACTAAAAGAACAGCTATAAGTTTTCTCTTGAGGATATTCTGCAACCAGTAGGAGGAAGTCTAGTATGCATTTAATTTCTGAAAGCTTTCTTCTGGTGGTAGTCAAGGCGGAAATTTCGAAGGTATACACCACCATCCCTGATCCCCTTATAACATACTTGCCATGTTTACCAGAGTTATAATGGGGAATAACATTTAAAATGGCATTTCCCTTCCATTTGAGAATAAACCCATCATTCTGTGTCATAGCCATTTATTTTAAATATTACCACCAAGTAAATTGCTCCTCGATACAGAAAATTAAAATTTTGACTATCTGATATATATATTTGTAATTTAACAATGCTACATTTGCTAAATAAAATTAAAATATTTAAATGTCATCTTGTTTCTGAGCATGTATAAGGGTGTTACCATGTATACATAAATTTTCTATACTGTAAAAGAAAACAAAGTTAAAAAGGAAATGATGGGCAAGGAGAAAAAATTTGCAAAACATAATCATTAGGGCTGGTGACATTAACTTATGTGTCAACTTGACCAGCCCTACGGGGTGCTCAGACATTTGTTCAAACATTTTTCTGGGTGTGTCTGTAAGGCTGTTTCTGGATGAGATTAACATTTGAATCAGTAGACTGAGTAAAGCCAAATGCCCCCCTTAGTGTGGGTGGGCCTCATCCAATCAACTGAAGACCTGAATAGAACAAAAGTAAGACCTGAATAAGAGGGAACTTCTGTTGTTTGACAGACCAGAGCTGGGACATCAGTCATTTCTTTCTTTTGAGTTCAAACTGAAACACTGGCTGTTCTAGGGTCTCAAACCTGCCAGAGGGTGGGATTAGAATTCACACCATCAGCTCTCCTGGGTCTCCAGCTTGCCAACTACAGATCTTGGGACTTCTCAGCCTCACAATCCTGTGAGCCAATTCTTGATAATAAATCTCATTCTAGATATATAGAAATCCTATTGGTTCTGTTTTTCTGGAGAACTCTAATTCAGGGCTAAATAGCTATATATTTTAGAAATTTCTAAAAATCAACCAAGACCAATAAAATCCAACAACAAAATGGTCAAAGTATATGAATTAGAAAGTCATACAAGAAATATAAATGGCCAATAAACAGTGCTCAACTTCGCAAATAAGCAAATAAAATTGAAATGAGATGCCACATTTTGCTCATCTGACAGGGAAAAAGGTAAAATCTCTGGCAGAAATGCGATGGCATAGCATTCATATACTTGTGTTGGGACTGCAAATGGTACAAAGCATTGGGGAGAAGATTTCACAGTATCTATCACATTCAAAAATGTGCATGCTACTCAACATAGAAATTCCTCTTTAGGAATTAATCTACAGAAATATTCTCCCAAATATACACACATATATGTGTAGAAATTTCAATGCAGCATTATTTGTCATAGAAAAAGAAATGTCTATCAATGGGGCATTGGTCAAATAAATTAATAATTTAAGGTGCATTCATACAGTTCATTTTTGTGCAACTAATAAATAAGTACAAGAGTAAATACTGACAAGAAAAGTGGTCAAGATAAATTAAAAAGCTGCTAAGTGGAAAAAGAAAAACGCAGAACAATATGTATAGACCAATTCTATTTTCACAACTATAGATAAGAGTGTGTGTGTGTGTGTGTGTGTGTGTGTGTGTGTGTGTGTGTGTTATGGCTCTGGAAGGAGACACATCAGATTGTTTACAGGAGGTTAGGAATGGTTTTCATTTTCACACTTACACTTTCGTTCAGTTTGTATTTTTAATCATGAGCATGAGAATTCCTAATTGGAAATAGGAGATTCTGTAGCCAGTAAAGGAAACAGCATCTTTAAGGGCAAAATCTCTGCCTTATATATGGACATTTAAAAGGCAAGTAACTTACCCCAATGTAACAAAGCCACACAGAATTTTTGACAAGTCATCTTACTTCAGAGAAGTACACCTGAAAAACAGTAAATCTAAAACAAATACACAAACACACACACAAAACTGACATATATCCAAGCTGTCTGTGGAAGATATAAAAGGAAAAGGATTATAAATAAGTCTTTAGATTTTATTCCTCTATAATACTCTGGATTATTATCAGAGAAATGTCTCCCATTAAAGCATAAGTTATAGATTTGTCCTGTGCACATGCTATCCTACATAGTGAAAATATAAGCCATATATTCATATATGCCATAATCAAAAAATCTTCAAAGTTCCTTTATGCCCTGACAAACCAGGACAGGTATCACAGGATAAGAGTGAATTTTTAACTAAACAAAAGTGCTCTCATGTTGATTAAATACGTACAGCCAATCTAACATTATTAATATCATACTCTTCATTTTTTTCATGCTTAGTTCTTAAATTTCTTATTTTCTAAAGTCTTTATCTTTACTATGATACTACAAAGCCAAATGGTTATAGCATAGGGAATGACTGCATATTTATTTCCAATAAAGAGGAGGAAATTTTCCAACATGCTTTTGGAAAGCCACTGCTCATTTGCAGATGAGGTAATATTCACAGCAGAGAGTTATCAGAGTCATTGAAAGAAAGTCTGATGGCTTAAAATATCCAACTGATAAGGATGACTTCAGAGGCAAGCTTTCCCGTGAATTCTACTCAATTCAAAATACATCATGAATAAGATTATTTGTACTCACCTGTCCATGAATTAGAATGGTAGTATAATTTTAATGTATTGGGCTTAGATTTGTAATGAAACACTAAAGGCTTTTGACATTCCATTCTCCTTTAGTAACTCAAATTGGGAATTCAGTCACTACACAAAAGAATCTGAGGTAAAAAGCCCTGAATTAGGTGAAAGGAATCTTGAGTGCCAGCCTAGGCTCTTTGACCTAGGCTGTAGGTCTTGGGACACCAACACTGGACCCCAGGTTCCTCATCTACAGATCAGACTGATGGACGAGCTCTACAATCCCTTTCAGAGCTGCCTATGATTCTGAGAGATTTCATTTTAAAATAGAAATCACAGCTTTATCACAAAGAATATTATAAAATATTAAGTGAGAAATATGTTTCATAAATCATATCTGAGAATTGGTACTGCGTGGTGAGTAAATAGAAAAACACGTTTGTTTAGTTCACAACTTACATGGATCTTAGGAAGAAAATGGATGAGGATAAACATTTTGTAGTCTGGTAAATTTGTTTGTCAGACTATCAGTTTTTCATCAGAATTTTGGTTCTTTACACACTGACATCACAAAGTTTCTTTAGGATTTCTAGCAATCAGTTCAGTTTGGAATCCTCATTATCTAATCATATTAAATGTGTGCAAATTCCTCCCAGTTTTTATGCTACCTGTTTCTGATACAACACTTTCTCATAAGATAAACCCAACGGCAAGTTTTATAATCAGGATGTGTCATAGACACAATATGTCACTAGACTGTTTCCAATGAACTGACTAGTGACTAGTAATTCAGGCAACAATTGATGACTCACTTTTAGTTCAATGGATCCACCGAGTTAAGTGACCAAATAGATCAGTTGTTTTTCCTTACATAAGATAACCATTCTTTTATTTAATGTTCCATGCAAAACACAAACCATTCTTCTGGTTTGAATTCTTATAGTCAGGTTTTTCTCTTATATAACAGAGAAACAATCCCAGGTGTGAAAAGGGCACAGAATCAGCCTTGCAGCGACTGTGAAAGGTGGCACCCTACATAGGCTCAAAGAAAGAAATGTTTACATGCACCCCAAATTGTACCAGAACAAAAGAAGGCTTACAAAAACACAAATAATACAGAAAAAAATGACAGATTTTAAAACTGTGAGAAAAAAAATCAAGCGAAGGGAAAACTAATGGTAAGGTGACCAAAATAAGCCTATTATACAAAACACCATTAATATGAATTTACTTCCTAAGGATGAGCTATTTATTTGCCTTAAGCTTTTTTATGGTCAAACAGTTCAAGTATAAATTCTCAGTTATCTAAAAGAAAATGAAACCAGGAGCATAGGCAAAACGTACATATATTCCTAATACTAAGAATAGAAAGGAATTTTGCCTAACTAACTTCATAAGATAACAAGCAACCTCCTCATAGACATCCTAATAGTACCAGTGTTTCCTGAGAATTTCAAAATTCAATAATTTCTCACCACCTCCACTGCCAAGCCCCAGTTCTAAGCCACATCATCTCCTCCCTGGACAATCAGGAGAACCTCCTAACTGATCTGCCTGCTGCTGCCCTTGCTCCCCAATTCAGCTGATTCTCGATGCAGCAGCCAGAGTGGTCTTGTTAACACACAGGTCAAACCGTGGCTCTCTTCCCCAAAACCCTGCAGTCCTCCCCTTTGCACTCAGAGGAAACGTCAAAGTCTTGTGCAAAACCACAAGGTCCTGGGTCTCTATTGCCTCTCCAACCTCATCAACCACTTCTCTCCCTTTTGCTCAGGCTACCTTCTCAGAGGAGCCTTCCCTGACCAGCCGATCTAAAATTTCAACATCTTCCCCACCCAGACATGTCATATCTGCTGTTCTGCTTAATCTTTTTCCCCTTATTACTTAACACTATCTAACATGAATATGATTTATTATTTTTCCTGTTTATTTTCTAACTCTCCCCACTAGAATGTAGACTCCACTAGACCAAGAGATTTTTTGACTGTTTCCTTTTCATCATTCTATCCTTCACACACAGAAGCCTGCCTCCCATACAGAAGGTGCTCCATATATAAGCTCCATATCCATAAGAAAGATATGACTCTTTCTTGAAATATTCTTCAAAACAGGCTGGTGGTACCACACGAAGGCAAAATTAAATAAAAGTAATCTTTAAAAGAGGCATTCTAATTTCACCCAAATATAGCTCTTTGAGAATCTAGCTAAATACCAGAGAGAATTTCAGAGCAGTGATTCTTGACTATGTTTGATCAGAGAATTTGATGAAAGCAATGTACCAAGTGCCAAGAGAAGGCACATTCACCTAAAATTCAGGCTATAATTTCAAGGGGTTAATAAATTCTCTAAAATCTATCCAAAGCTCCCAGATTAAGAATTCCTAAAGTAGATAAATAAATGGAGTGCACATTCCTCAGGCAGTCTTTGGAGCCATAATCGTAGCTCCATGAACTGAGGCATTAATAGACACCAAGCTATAAGGTGTTTGAGATGATATTGCCTAACATTCCCCCCAGAATGTAATCATTCTATGTTGATAGTTCAAAGGGGTAACGTGTCTTATTCAAAATATTTGAAGAAATCTTTATAAAGTATACAAAGATTCACCGCAGTCTGATCTAAATGGTACCTCCATGGTATCTTAATGTGGCGGCAATAATTCAACTTGCATAATATACCACATGCAGTAAGCATATTAAACATATCACTAATTCTTCAGTCATTACTATAAACTTTAAACAAAAGGAAAAATCAAGATCTATATTCTACTGAATTATATTATCAGACTGTTTAACTTCTTTCATAGAGAATTCTTTGTGTTATTTTTATGTATTGGATTCCACTTAAATAGACACAGAAGAGTCTCAATTAGTGTTTGAATGAGTGATTGGGCAGGAAGGAAATTATGTACAGCTTGTTCCAGTGATCTCAAAAAGTCTCTAGATTTGTAGAAAAGTTCATGAGTAAGAAAAGCAATTCTGTTGCATTGATGAACGAACTCAATGAGCGCCATCTGCCACTAATTTTTGCTTTTACTTTCCGCTAGAGAAGCACCCATCTATCTTTCACTTAAATAACAACATTCAAGCATTTTATTTAAATATAAATGAAAGACACAATTTCTTCAAGTGTCAAAAATTTAACAAAATAAATATAGCCTAGTCCATTTCTAGGAACCTCATCATTTTAAGCATGCTTACTTTTACTTCTTCACTTAGGATAGAAATTGGTCACGTTATTCCCATCAAGTGGCTGTTACAGACTTAAATTATTTTTAAAATTTAAAAAAATCTTCTATCATCCTGAATAAGCATTTGTCACTCTGAAAACATAATTTCAAGTAATTTAATTCCTGATATTCTGATTGTGTGCTCTTGTTGCAAATTAATTCGTTGAAAATGCAGAGGGATAAACTACGATTTATAGACCCAGGTACCAAAGTTAACACAGTTGAGTCAGAATAAGCATCTTACCTACATACAAAGTAACTTAAAATCTGTACATAAATCAACTCCTTTAAATATTAACTGAATATTTGGTAAAATGTAAGTTACTACACAAGGTGCTAAAAATATAAAAATTAAGAAATCATCATTTACTTTTAGAAGTAACATAATTTTATGATTTTTTTGACATATCAAAGTACTACAGTATGAAAATGAATAAAATGCCATGGGACTTCAGATTCATCCCAAAATACTGAATAGTAGAAGACAATCCAGTAATGCCTGATGGAAAATTATTTACAGTTCTATTAGCCATCAAGCAAAAATCAGAGCAATACAAAAATATTTCAATAATACAATGATTTAGAAAATTTATATCCTATGAATCTCTTTCTCAGAAGTAACTTTACGAGGTAGCACAGCAAAATGAGGAGTAAACCAAGAAAGAGGGATTCAGGGATTCAGAATTCAGGAAAGCATGACTACAACCCAACTGATGGCTCTGCAGACTTGAGAATGACCAGTCCAGAGAGCAGCAGCTGGAGTACAGAGGATCCCTGAAATGAAATGGCAAGGAGGAAAGTGGGGATGGAAGGCCACTTGATATGTAATATGATTTTGAAACTGCAATAATTTGAAAATAAAACAAAAACACAGAGTAGAACCAGGGAAAAAAGGAAGTCATAGTTCAAAACTGAAGCCACTCGTCCAAATAAGAACATGACTTTCATGTTCTTCATGAAAGAAAGAAAGCTTCAAAAAGAAGAATGACATGGATTCTAAAAAATAAAGAGAATGAGTAAAAAACTGAAAATTATGGATACAATGAAGAAGGCCCACATATCTTCTCCCAATAAGAAAAAATAAAGCTAATTGGAAAAAGCTTTACAGAAAGTCCCGATCTAACTATGAACTAAAATAAAATACGGCATAATTTTGAGCAAATGCTGAAATTAAAGAATCCATTTGAAAGAAGGAAGAATCCCCTTAACCTTGAGTCTGGAAACACTCTCCTTTGGGTGGCTGAGGAGTCATATTGAATGAAATGTAATCCTAGAACACTTCTTGGTCCTGCAGTGAGTAATATTTACAAAGTCATAATAACATTAATGCTATTTACTGATTTTTCAACTTTTTGGCTCAACCAATAGACAAAAACGAAAGATTTAATTGCAAATACTAAATACAAAATATTATCAACATTCTCACTGTACACTGTCAAAATTTGGGTGGTATAATTATATAAAGAGAATTAATTGGTGGGAAGGCAAAGGGTGAAATATCCCAACTTTATGAAGTAGGAAGTCAAGAGAAACCATTTGTAGTGAATAGAACAAGAAATAGTGGTAGGATTTACAAATGTAACCAATAAAAGAGGTCAGAAAATTAACATAATTATATGTGAAGGAGGGAGAAAGAAAGAAGGTGAAATTAGTAAGCTAAATTCTTTTCTACCATGGTACCTGTTTAAAGTTAATAAATAAAAAAGAAAAGAAAAAAAAGTCTGCATAAGCATATTACTTAGCCCTACAGAGGTAGCCACAGGAAGAACTAAGACCAGAAATGATTCAAGTTAGTTGTTCCCAAGGTCAAGGAATGGCATAGTGAGGGTAATGGGGCAGTAGGTTTTTGTAACCATGTGCATGGGTTATTTTCACACAAAATTATTATTTAGTCTTTTAATTAAACTAAGTGCTATGGGATTTCAGAGAAAATAGCTACTAACAAAATCCTAGGAGACAATGAAAGATTCACAGAAGTGAAATGTTAGTTGAACTCCAAGAAATACAAAGGAAGAGAGTAGTGTCACATTTCTTCTATTTTAAGATTGCAGGGAGCAGAATTTGCTACCCCAAAATGTTTCTTTTTGGCTCAACCATTTTTGAGAAAATAAACTCAGGTAGAAACTTTGACCTTCCGCCTAACTGACCAAAAGAATTTTAGATAGAAGGCCTGTTCCAGGAAGGAGCTATCACCATAGATAACTATAGTATAATATGAACTAGATGTGGTGGACAGGGAGGAACCTGGCAAGGCCCATTTGATCAAAGTCCTCCCCATGTCCCATTGTCTCTGCAGGCATGGCAAACATTTGTTTACCAAACATTTGCTTTTCCATCTCCATGTGAACTGCCTTCCTCCACTTTGAAGTTTCAAACCACTGCCCCCAACATCCTCTTTTGTCTTTAGCTGAAGGTGGTATTTAAGATGGTAGCTTCAGCCATTTTGGCAAGTTACTCAGTTTTCTTGGGCTTTTCTCACATATACATGTTATTAAACTTTGGTTTTTTCCTCTTATTCTGTCTCATGTCAATTTAATTCTTAGACCAGCTGGAAGAACCTAGAAAGGTAGAGGAAAATTTCTTCCTCCCCTACAAGATGCACAATATTTTAACACCTCTGACATCAGGATGTGTGTTAAAATCAATTCATCTTACAATTACTGATGGCCTGGTAGCAGTGGTGATCCTGTTGTCATTGACTGCAAACGTACAAACTGGGGCTCTTTTCTAATGACAGACTGGACAATTTTAACCCATCAATATTTCAGTCAACAAACTATTTAAAGACCATTTGAGGAAGGAAAACGAGCCCTGAGTGTTGTCTGAAAACCTTATGTTGACATCTTACGGTAAGATCAATACAGAGCCAGCATAAAATTTGCAAAATGGACCAACCTGGAAGAAAATCTCAGAAACAATAGTGAAGCATTCCTTTATAAAGTGCTACAGTGCAAATATTCTTGATATCCCAGAGTATGGTTTTGTTTAGGAAAATGCTGACATCAACAGCACTCAGTTGAAAAGTGATTCAAAAAAACTAGATTCTGAAAACGAAAAATAATTCCTTAACCAATTTCTTTGATTTATACTTTTTTCTTATGAGAGTGATATGATTGAAACAGAAATCTTTATCTAAATAATTCTAAAAGAGCTCTTTCAGTAGGTGTAAAACAAAAATTCTAAATGATGAGAAGCACTGTAAAATAGTTAAATAGGCAGAGCTTTTTCTTTCTTAGAAGCACAAAAACAACAGTGTATCCTAAAAATCTATGATGTCTTAGATTTAAAGACTTTCAACTACCTAGAGAAAGTGCTAATTAGGAGAAATCAGAGAAATTACTTCTAGTTTCAGTAAATCATAACAGATTCTACGGAGAAGTCAAGATTTACCTGCCCCTTGAAGAATGGGGAGGAATATGAAGCATATTTAAGTATTATAAAAGAGATTCCTATAGAACCTACGGTTTGTAAAAACAAATATCAGCCCAAAGGTATCAATAAAACACAACAGGAACTCCTGGGTAAGAACTGATTTGCAAGTTTAGAATCAAAGCAGTCACAATCAAAAGTCACTGCTTTTCATAGAAGGAGTATTTTTACATCCCATTTGTTCTGTGTGAAAACCTTTTCTTCTCCCAAATCACACCTGTAACTAGCAGTGTTGTTGTAAGACACCATGTCCCTAGAGAAACACTCAGCTACCTCCTGGGTAGGTCTAATACGATAGGTATGTGTGTGTGTTTATCTATACGTGTGTATAATTTACTTTCTCTGTCATCTCCTAAACACTGACCAGTTTGGTTCACAAATTTTGTTGGCGCATACTGAAATCTAATTGTTCGATTATCTCATGTTTATAGTTTCCTAATTTTCGTAGGTTTACACACCCAAATAACAGCTGCTAGTTAAAGTAAAATGAGAAAATATAATTCTGAGAAAAACTAAGTTGTCCTATGCCTTCACTAAATGGATACTTGGTAACAGCTGTTCTTAAACATGAGTTCACATTTCGAAAGCCTATTATAATCCTATTATAGAAGCTCCTGAGAATCTCTACTTGGCTCAAACCTTCAGCTATCATTTAATACAAACAAATAAAACACTTAAACATTCCCATAAACTTTGTGGAAATTATTGGTACAGGAGTATAGCCTGTCTCTGTCTCTCTCCCCTACCACTTCCCTCCCTTCTTCCTTCTCTCTCTCACTTTCTCATTCACTACTATACACATATGTATACAGATTTGTAAGTCTATATTGTTTCTGGATTTTTTCCCCTCTAATTGGCAAAGACTTTAAAATTAATATTAATGCCACAAGACCCCTTAAGAGTGTCTCCAGTTGGGTCATTTTCATTTGCTAGTCCATAATATTCTAGTTTGACTCAAAGAGGTCCATAGGGTACCACAAAATTTATTTAAAATAGTTCTCAAATGCATGACCCTCTCCTTCCAGATCACCCCGAGTCCACCAGGCCATGGCTCCCTAGACTCTGTTTTCTCCTCAGCAAGTCTCCATGCTACGCTAAGCAGAGCCACAGCTTTATCCAGCTGAGTGGATTACCTAAAGATGTCAATGGCCAGGCGAATACTGTCTCACACTAACTGAAAGTGGACTGTATTCACTTTTGGGGAGACTTTATGGGTTACCATAAAATTGTATAAGTGGGAAGAATCTAGCCTAGTAACTTTATGGAAGAGTAAGTGACTTGCTGACTTTCATTCAGTGAGAATCAATATCCACAAAAATTTCACATAGCCTACCTTAAACATACTAAGTGTTCACAGTTCTGGAAAAGATTTTAAACTACCAAGTCCATGGCACTTAAATTTGACAGTGATTTTTACTACATATCCAGCATTTCTGTGTCTGATATTTCTTATAAACACTTACTAAAATTCACTTGAAAATATGATCATGGCATTAATCACATCTTTTAAGTCTGGCATGTCAGCATATAGATTCAAGGGTTACAAGAACAGATATTTTTCGTCTTCATGTTCAATCCAACAGGAAGTATGAGGATAATCATAAGTCAGAACTATTGAAAAGGGTTGTTAAATATATAAATATGTATTTTAAAATAATATCCCCCCAATAAAACCCTACAGAAACAGAAATATAACTCAAGAGAGTTAATCCAAGTTGATGAAAGCTTCCATTCAGTGGAATATATAATAATTTTAAATGTGTATATATACCATAACATAACCTCAAAATAACATATGCATATCATAATGTAGCTTCAAAATACATAAGGTGAAAATTCAGAGTACTACAAGGAAAAAGACAGAAATCCACACATATGCTGGAAGATTTTAACACACTCTCCTAAAGAACGAAAAGAACAAGCAGACACAAAATACCTGAGGATATATAAGATTGAAACAACAATAATAAATGACATTGGCACAACAACATTAACAAATTTGACATACATTGAATTCTGCTCCCCAAAACTGCAGATTACACATTATTTTCAAGCACCAATGGGGAAATTACAAAAATTGACCAAGACAAAGGCATAAAACAAGTTACAAACAAATCCAAACGACTAAAATCATACAGACCACATTCTCTGACCAGTGTTTTTAAGGCAGGAAAAAACAGAAAAATATAACTACACAAATACTATGGTAGGAAATTAAGAAAAATACTTTTGAGTCAATCACTGGGCAAAAAAGATATAACGAAA
The DNA here is from genome assembly GCA_031878705.1 of Tapirus indicus. Classification (NCBI taxonomy): domain Eukaryota; kingdom Metazoa; phylum Chordata; class Mammalia; order Perissodactyla; family Tapiridae; genus Tapirus; species Tapirus indicus. Next base: position 4,648,719 of record CM062922.1, on the reverse strand, counting down.
ATCAAAATATATTTTAAACTGATGATAATGAAAAAAGCCTCTCAAAACATATTTAATGCAGATAAAGGAGTACTAAGAGAGAAATTCAAAGTCAAAAATATATAATATTTCACAAAAAGAAGAAAGGCTGAAAATTAGTGAGCTATCATTCATTTTAAGAAGTTAGAATAAAATAGCAAAAAAAGGAATATCAAAGAAAGTGAAATGGAGGAAATACTAAAGATAAGAGCTTAAATTAACAAAATAGGAAACAAACATACAAAAATGAAAATCAACAAATATATAATTGTTGTAGACAAGTAAAATTAATAAAATTCTAATGAGATTAAAAGAGAGAAAGCACAAATAACCAATATCAACAATGAAACGGGGACATAAATGAAGAATTAATTAGGATCAACTTTATACCAATTAATGTTGAAATTTTAGATGAAATGGGCAAATTCTTAGAAAATATAATTTACCAAAGCTGACTCAATAAAAAGAAAGAAAGAAAGAGAGAGAGCAAGACAGCCCTGATGGCCTAGTGGTTAAAGTACAGCACACTCCACTTTGGTGGCCGGGGTTTGGTTCCCAGGCACAGAATCACACCACTCATCTCTCAGTTGCCACGCTGTGGCAGCAGCTCACATGGAAGAACTAGAAGGACCTACAACTAGAATATACAACTATGTACTGGTGCTTTGGGGAGAAAAAAAAAAGAGAGGAAGATTGGCACAGATGTTAGCTCAAGAGCAGTCTTCCTCAAGCAAAAAAGAGGAAGATTGGCAACAGCTGTTAGCTCAGAGCCAATCTTCTCAAGAAAAAAAAAAGCACTTGATAACAGTCAACATCCATTCATGACAAAAAAAAACTATTTGCAAGCTAGAAATAGAAGGAAATTATTAAATCTGAAAAGGGGTATCTACCAAAACCCAAAGCAAACATCATTCTCAATGTGAAATGATTCCCACATCCTCGATCCACTTTAAATCTACATTATACTTGAGGTCTTAGTTAAGGAAGTAAGGGAAGGGAGAAAAGTTTTAAGGATTATAAAGGAAGAAACAAAGCTGTCATTATCCATAAATGACAAAAAAGGTGGAAAATCCAAAAGTATCTATATGTAAGTTGTTTAACTTAATTACAAAATTCAGCAAGGTTGCTAGTGAAAAATATAACCATATAAAACCAACTGTTTTTAAACACTTCCCAACTTATTCTATGAAGCCAGTATTAATTCTGATATCAAAACCAGACATCACAATAAAAGAAAGCTACACACCAAAATCCCTTAAGAATATAGATGCAGGGGCCAGCTCGGTGGTGCAGTGGTTAAGTTCGCACACTCCACTTTGGCAGCCCGGGGTTCACAGATCCCGGGTGCGGACCTATGCACTGCTTATCAAGCCATGCTGTGGCAGGCATCCCACATATAAAGTAGAGGAAGATGGGCACGAATGTTAGCCCAGCGCCAGTCTTCCTCAGCAAAAAGAGGAGGATTGGCAACAGATGTTAGCTCAGGGCTGATCTTCCTCACAAAAAAAAAAAAAGAATATAGATGCAAAAATACTAGCAAATCAAATCCAGCAATGTATAAAAAGAATTATACACTATGACCAAATATGATTTATCTCAGGAATCAAGTTTGGCTTAAAATATGAAAATCAATGGATCAATCAACCATTACAATAGAATAAAAGACACGATCATCTCAATTAAAAAACTTTGACAAACTCCAACACCATTTCATGAGAAAAACATTCAACAAACTAATAATAGAAGAGAACTTCCTTAACCTGATAACAGCTACATATGAATAACCCACAGCTAACGTCACACTTCATGGTGAAAGACTTGGTGCTTCCCTGCTAAGACCAGGAACAAGATCAGGATATTCACTTGCACTTTCTATTCAACACTGTGCCGGAGGTTCTAGCCAGGACAATTAGGCAAGAAAAAGAAAAAGCATCCAGATGGGAAAGAAAGAAGTAAAACTATCTCTATTCTCAAATGACATGATCTTGTGTATAGAAAACACTAAGGAAGTAACAAAAAATATATTACACCTAATAAATAAGTTCAGCAAGGTTGTAGAATACAAGGTCAATGTAGAAAATTCATTTGTATTTCTACGCACTAGCAATGAACAATCTGAAAATAAAATTAAAAGATAACTTCATTTCCAATAGCATAAGAAAGAATAAAATACTTAGGAACAAAATTAAACAAAACAGGTGCAAGACTTGTACATTGAATACTATAAAACATCATTGAAAGAAATTAAAGAATACCTAAATAAATGAAAAACATCCCATGTTCATGGATTGAAAGACTTAACTTTATTAGGATGGCAATAGTCCCCAAATTGATCTCAGATTCAATGCAATCCCTTCAAAATCCTAGCCATCTTTTGTGCAGAAACTGACAAGCTGTTTCTAAAATTTATATGGATATGCAAGGGAATAACCAAAACAACAATGAAAAAGAAGAACAAAGTTGGAGGATTCACACTTCTGATTTCAAAACTTGCTTCAAAACTACAGTATCCAAGGGGCCAGCCCCGTGGCATATTGGTTAAGCTCAGCGCGATCCACTTCAATAACTGGAGTTCGTGGGCCCAGATTCCGGGAGCAGACCTATACCACTCATCAACCATGTTGAGGCAGCAACTCACATGTAAAGTGGAGGAAAATTGGCACAGATGTTAGCTCAGGACTAATCCTCTTCAAGCAAAAAAAATGGCAACAGATGTTAGCTCAGGACTAATCTTTAAGCAAAAAAAGAGGAAGATTGGCAACAGATGTTAGCTCAGGGCTAATTCTCCTCAGGGAAAAAAAAAAACTACAGTATCCAAGATGGTGTGGGACTGCTGTAAGGATAGAAATATAGATCAACAGAATAGAATTGTGATCCCAGAAATAAAACCTTACATTTTTGTGATTTGAGGTTTGACAAGATGCCTAGACATGGGGAAAGAACGATCTTTTCAACAAATGGTGCTGGGACAAGTAGATATCCACATGCAAAAGAATGAAGCTGGTCCCTTCCTTCACTCCACCTATTGTTCAAAACCTAAATGTAATTAATGTAATGTAATTAATGTAATTGTAATGTAATTACATTACAATACCTAAATGTATTAATCAAAAACCTAAATGTAAAAGCTAAAACTATAAAATTCCTATAAGTAAAACACAGAAGTAAATCTTCATGACCTTGAATTAGGTAATGGCTTCTTAAATATGACACCAAAAATAAGTACAAAAATAGATAAATTGGACTTCATTAAAATACAAAACTTTGGGGGGGCAGCCTGGTGGCGCAGCGGTTTAGTCCGCGCTTGGCAGCCCGGGGTTCGCAGGTTCGGAACCCGGGCGCCCGCTGATGCACTGCTTGTCAGCCACGCCGTGGCGGCATCCCATATAAAGTGGAGGAAGATGGGCACGGATGTTAGCCCAGGGCCAGTCTTCCTCAGCAAAAAGGGGAGGATTGGCAACGGATGTTAGCTCAGGGCTGGTCTTCCTCACACACACACACACACACAAAAAATATATATATATATATAAAACTTTGGGGCTTCAAAGGAAACCATCAAAAAAAGTGAAAAAAAACAACCCACAAAATGGGAGAAAATATTTGAAATCATATATCTTATAAGTGGTTTTTATCAACACATCAATAAAAAGACAAACAGCCCAATCAAAAAATGGGCAAAAAAATTTCTCCAAAAAAGATATACAAATGGCCAATAAGCACATGAAAAAAATATTCAATATCATTAGTCATCAGGAAATGCAAATCAAAAGCACAATGAGATACCACTTCACATCCACTAGGATAACTATAATCAAAAGTACAGGCAGTAACAAGTGTTGACAAGGATGTGGAGAAATTGGAACCCTTGTACATTACTGGTAGGAATGTAAAATGATGAAAACCGCTTTGGAAAACAATGTGGCAGATTTTCAAACGTCAAACATAATGTTACCATAAGATTCAGCAATCCCCCTTCTAGGTATATACCCAAGAGAGATGAAAACATACATTCACACAAAAACTTGTACACAAATGTTAATGGAAGCATTAACAATAGTCAAAAAGTGGAAACTACCCAAATGCCCATATACTGATGAATGAAAAAACAAAATGTGCTATATATATATAATGGAATATTATTTGGTCATAAAAAGGAATGAAATACTGATCCATACTACAGCATGGATGAACTTTGAAAACATTATGTTAAGTGAAAAAATCTGGTCACTGAAAGGCCTCATGATTTTATTTATATGAAATGTGTAGAACAGGCAAATCCACAGACACAGAGAACAGATCAGTGGTTTCCAGGGATGGGAGGAGGGGGAATAAGGAGTGACTGCTAATGGGTATAGGGTTTCTTTGGGAGGTGATAAACACGTTCTAGAATTAGGTAGTGGTGATGGTGGCACAACTCTGCTAATGTACTCAAAACCAGTAAATTGTGCACTATAAAAAGATGAATTTTATGATACATGAATCATAATCCAATAAAGCTGTTCTTTTAAAAATACTTTTAAAGGTCAAGTTTATTCCTATATGGCAGTAACAAACAAGACAATGAATGTTTTTAAAAGATATCATTCAAAGTAACTTCAAAAACATGCCGTTCCTGTGAATAAATCTAACAAGATGTTCAAGGACTCCTAAGGGAAAAATTAGACAATGTTTGCACTTATTATATTAGGGAAGACCTAAATGTAAAGATAGTCATGGATTCTAGGGCTGAATATTCAAAAGACATCAATTTCCTTTTAACTGTTTTTAGACTCAATACAATCTCCATTAAATTTCTAACAAATTTTTTAGAATTTAATGAGTTGATTCAAAAAAGGTACAGGGAAAGGCGAAGGGCTGAGGAATGGTACAGCACTCCTGAAAAAATTGCACAAAGTGGGAGGATTCACTCCCCAACTTACCAGGTAGCAAGACTTAATTTAAACCTGTAGTAATTACATCAACGTGGAATGGGCAAAGACACATCCAGAGACAAAAGGAAAAAATACAGAGACTGGAAACAGACCCACACATATATCAGCTCTTGATATTTGGAAATAATAAATATTTGTTCTTTTAAGCCACTAAATTTTGGGGTAATCTGTTACACAGCAATAGAGAACTAATAAATTGCTGCTCACCACTATTCCCAGATTTACTTTCCCTTTAGTACAGAGGAGGATGAACCTTCCCCGCTTCCTTGAAGTTAGGCACGCTACATGACTTCCTTTGCTTCTAAAATGTAAGTGGGAATCACGCATGTCACTTCCAGGTGGAGGCATTTAAAGCTAGTTCACGATTACCCCTGCTCTCTCTTCCGATACTACATCAACTGGGAAAGTCCTGTGTTCCGACAGCACCGCTACAGAATGATGGGCATTCTCTGATTTTGGACCTCAGAGTGACTGAACAGTCGCCCTGGAGAGTTGCCTTAATCCATAGGAAACTTTGCATGATGGAGAAATAAACCTTTATGGCCTTAAATTAATGAGACTGGGGGACTATTTGTTACGGCAGCATAACCGAGCCTATTCCTACAGATGCCAGGCTCAATCTCACTAGTAATTAAAGAAATGAACAGTAATGAGATAACAATACATACCCACCAGTCAGGCAAAGATTAAAGGTTCTGATAATTTTAGGCAACGATGTAGAGCAATGAAAGCAGGATGGAAATTGGCAGAACTGGAAATTGCTCCAAAGTGTGGCACTATCTAATAAAGCTGATATCTGTGAGCCCTGTGACCTAGCAGTGTGACTAGTAGTTTTATACTGTAAAGAAACTCCTGCATCTGTGCACCAACATACTTGTAGAAGAAGAATCATTGGTGGTTTATCTATGGTAGTGAAAGAGAGGAAGGAAAGGGAGGGAGAGAGGGAGGGAGGGAGGGAAGGAGAGAGGTGACCCAATTGTCCGTAATCATAATCAGTAAACAATAAAGGTGTTACATTCATACAACAAAAAATGTCACTTTTTTCGATGAAAAATGTCACATCTGACAACGACAAATGTCACTTGTATGTTGGCACGTAATTTAGCTGAAGGATTGGCAACAGAGGTTAGCTCAAGGCTGGTCTTCCTCACAAAAAAAGTTACCTAGCACCTTTTCTATGCTAGGCCCTATTTCAGGTACTAGGGATACAACAGTGAGCAAACCAGAAAAACATCTGCCCCCATGGAGTTTACATTCTAATAGAAATGAGACAGGAAAAAAAAAGAGTACTAAGTCATACAGGATTCTAAAAGGTGACAAGCAGTATGGGGAAAGCAAGGTGAAGGAAAGGAGAGAGCGCGTACTGCACGGTAAGATGTGCAATTTTAAATACAGTAATCAGGGCAGGCCTCACTGACATGGAGACGATGGAACAAAGCCTGGCGGGAAGTGACGGACCAGAGTAAGCCATGTGGACATCTGGAGAAGAGTGTTCCAGGCAAACGAAGCTAAAGTGTGAAGACTCTGATCTAGTCAAAGAGTAGAAAGGAGACCAGTGTGGCTGGAACCCAGTGAGAGAGAAGAACAGCTGGAAATGAGATGAGACAGGTACAGGGGAGCGGAAATCAGGCAGGTGATCCTAAAGACTTGGGTTTTTACTCTGTATGAACTGCAAAGCCATTGGAGATTTTGGAGCAGAAAAGTGACACACCTTGTAAGAAAAGAGCTCTGACTGCAATTTTGAGAATGGACTATGGAGGGCAAAAGGCAAAAGCAGGGAGACCAGTTAGGAGGTCCTCACAATAATCCATGTGGGAGATGATGGTGGCAGCCCTAGAGGTGATGAAAGTAATTATATTCTGGATTTATTTTGAAGATAGAGCAAAGAGGATTTCCTGACACATTACATCTGAGGTATGAGGGAATGGGAGAAGTCAAAGATGGCTCCAAGGTTTTGGGCCTGAGCAACTTGAAGGATGGAGATGGGGAAGACTACAGATAGAGTAGGCTTGGGCAAGATGAAGTTTCCGTTTGGAGCAAGTCGAACTGAAGACGTTTGCAACACATCCAAACGGAAATGCTGAGTAGGCAGCAGGATATAGAGGTCTGAAGTCCAGGGAGAGACGTCAAGGCTTGAGCTATCATTTTGGAATCATCAGTATACAAATACAGAGATTGCATGAAATCATCAAAGAGTATAGAGAGAAGAGAGCTCCCAGGGACTAACGCTTAAGGCATTCTATGGTTAAAACCTCTGAGAGAAGAGAGACCAGCAAAGGAGACAGACAGGAGCAGCCAGTGAAGAAGGAGGAATATCAAGAGGGGAGTCCTGAGAGTCAATAAGGAAATACGACAAAGGATACGGGGCAATAATTGTGACCATGCTACCAACAGAGGAAGTAAGATCAACACTGAGAACGGACTATTGGATTTAGGAAAGGGGATGTCACTGGTGACCACGACAGGAATAGTTTTGTCAGAGTACTGAAAACAAAAGATTGATAGGAATGGGTTTAAGAGAGAATGTGAAGAGAGGAATTGATGATAGGGATTACAGACAACTCTAAAAGTTTTTGCTTTAAATGGGAGCAAAGAAATAGCTTAATCTCACAAACACAATATAAGCAAAAGAATCTACTAACGAATGCCTCCTATATTCATATAAATTTTTTTTTAAAGGTGAAACTGAACTTGGGAACAGGAAGAAAGAAGCAAGAGGTTTCTGGGTATTGGCATGCTCTCTCAACTGTGTGGTGAATAATGGGGTATTTGCCTTATAATTATCTGTTATAACGATTTGCTATATTTACCAACCATTACATTTGTTTTATGTACCTCTTCCCCCTGTATATGTCATAGTTCAAAGTGTTAAAAAAATTAAAGATTAATAAGATCACGTGTGTGAAAAGACAACAGATAATATCATCACTGAGTCACAAAAGTTTTAAAAAGCATTTGAGAAGGAACATTCCAAATTATAAGCAGACCAAATTTGAATTGAAACTTCAAAAGGTTATATGCACTATATCTGGCCATTAGGAGAACATTCGTGGCTTTCTGATTTAATTAAAAGCGGAATTTGTAAATCGCATAAAATCTTAAGAATTAGAGGAGATTGTAAGCCCTTTTCTTCATCTTTAAATCCACAGGACATATTTTTTTAGCATGTGTGCTTGGCTCTCAGTATGAAGACTGCAGTACAGTGTCTGCCAAGACAATTCTTTTTTTCCTGGATATTTTTATTTCCAAGACCCCCCTGAGATATTGCACTTCACAAACACAAACCATTTGCTTATATAACAGTGACCTAAGTATGAAGACATCACTGTTGTTTCTTGGTAAATTCATTACAAACGCTCCTGCCAACCCTGATGACGCTCCCAAGTCATGAATGAGTTGGCTGTGGACCTGAGCAGTCAGATCCACCCACTGCTTTCGGTTGTTTTCCAGCAAGCACCTAGAAGCCAGGGCATTTAAGTTCCACTATTCTCTGTTCATTCAACAACCAATTTACTTAACTCTGGGCATCTAAAGGGGATGATCATCTACTTCCAGAGAATATGAGGGAAGACAAATGCCAGCCCAAAGGAAAAGGCAATGAAAATAAGTTTAAATATGTTCATAAAAAAGAACTTCAAATCCATTCCACTCTCCCAAACTGCATACACAGCACATGCTGGGTGGGAACACTTTATTTTATTTTAGATCAAAGCCACCAAAATGAGCCAGAGACACTTCTAAAGCTCTCCAAACTACTGATGACTAAGTCTCAAATGATTTTAAATTACTAGTAACAACAAAAGCTATTTGAACATTCTCTGTCTGCTTAAACAAGCCAACTGTTGTCTGTTGTCTGTTTTTTTATCGAAAGAAAATAAAAGGTTCACTGACACTTCATAGTACACACTTCTTGTACAGCTTTGTGTGTATGTCAATTCTTAATTTCTGGTTTATCTATTTAATTAACCTCTGCTATTTTCTGGGATTCATTCCAAGAACAACTAAAATGCATTACTAAAATTGGCATCTCTGCTATTGAGCTTAATTTCAGAGAGGCTCCGAAGTGGTCTGAAACCATTTTTTTAATATTCTGCACACAACTTTATGCTAAAAAGTAACAGATACCATTCAAAAGCAGTAATTGATAGGAAAGGTACAATTTTTGTTTTCCTCCAATACAATTTTTATTTCCTCCAAATGTACAATACTGAAAGAGAATAAGTACTATGCTAAAGCCACAAGTTTTTGTTGCAATGTTGCAAATACTGCCTTAAAGTTGAACACGATTTTTTAAGGTAGAGTGAGAGATGATCTAAATATTTACATAGAAACTATATATTTCTGAAATCTTTTATGAGTGTTTTGCTCTTTAATTTTTGGTTGAAAAACCCTAAAAGCATAAGTCATAAACACATATAAACAAAATGCCAAGATCTATATAGATTTTTTTAATTTCATGAAATTATGAATCTAGCAATGTTTGTAACACGTTAAAGAGTTAAAGAATTATAAATTTTTAAGTTGGGAAACATCTTGGATATATTCACAGGCCCTCAGAATCTTAATCCAACCCTCTGATTTGACAGATGAGGAAAATGAGGCCCAGAGAGGTTAAACTAACACAGCCGTCATGGATAATAAATGGCAAATCATACCAAAATCCAGACATTGGACTCCAAGTCCAGGGCTCTGAAAGAGTATTTGTTTCAATGTACTTTACTACTTATGGAAACACATGTTAACAGAGCACACTCCTCTGTATAAGGAACCCCTCAGGCTTACAGGAGCCGCTCTCACCTATTTGCAAACACACACCATAGAAAGAGCACCAGCAACTACCAGTTTCTCAGACGGCCTCATCATACCTGGGGTTTCCAAAGTGCTTCCTCAGTTGGGTCTCTTTTCCTTACCTCTACAAACCCCCTTCAATGAGAGCTTTGGTTGAGATTGCGTTTTGCTGTTTTGTTCCGTTTTTTAAATTTGCTTGGGGAGAGCAGGGGAGGGTGGAAAACAGAAGCTCAGCTCTAAACCACTCCCACAGCACAAGTTTTTGCTTTTGTCATCCAAACCAACAAATCCTTCCTCCGGGCCCCAGGGCTTACTGGTTTATGTCGCCGTCCCTGTAGTTTCGAAAGTAGGAAGGAGACCTGGAAAAGAAGTTGCCCGGGTGGCACGTCCTTTCGGTGGCGCCCAGCAGGTGCGCGCCCAGACTCCGCTGGCTGCCCTCAGCCGCCGCCCCGATCCTCCCGCCCCCGGGGCCTCCCGATCCCCGCCCCTGGGGGAGCCGAGAGCCCCCCGGCGCCCCTCCCGCCCCCCGCCGGGCGCTGGCCCGTCTGGTGGCGCCGCCGAGCGGGCCCCGGACTCCCGGTCCCCAAGTGGCCCGCGGGCTCCGCGCCGGCGCCGCGCGCCCCAGCGCTCCGCTCCTCGAGCTCCCGGGAGCGGGACGAGGTGGCGGTAGCGGGTGGAGGAGAGAGAAGCGGGTCCCACCTGGATGCCGGGTCCAAACCTGGCGGCAGGCAGAGATGGCGGCGGCACCGGGCTCGGGCACCTGCGTCGCTCGCGCCCGGCCGGCCGTGGCTCTGCGGTGCGGCGGCTCCCAACTCCTCTCCAAGGTGCCGGCAACTCTCCGGAGAGAGGAGGGCAGCGGAGGGCGGGAGGAGGGGCGGAGAGGGGGCGCCGGGGGAGGGAGGGAAGAGCCGGGGGGCCGCCCGCGCGCCCCGCGCCCGCAGCCACCGCCCCGGGGCGGGAGGAGCGGACCCCGAGCGGCGGGGGCGGAGACGCGGGTGACCCGGCGGAGCGGGCAGTGCCGCTGCGCGGGGCCGCGGGCCTGGGGGGTAGAAGCGGGGCGCTTGGGAAGGAGGACCCCTGCCCGCGCGGAGGCCGAGAGCCGAGACGAACCCAGCAGAAGGCGGCGCCGCTCCTGCACCCGGCGGTCAGCTGCAGCGCGCCCACCTGAGCCGGTGGTTCCCAGACTCTGGGCCAGGCACTGGGCTTCCCTCTGGCCTCCCACTTCCAAACTCCCAGGCCTCTGCTGCATCGGTGTGCACAATGCTACAATAAAGACTGCTTTAACTGGAAGGAGTGGGAAAGGAAAGCGAAATGGAAAAGACCAGAAGTAGTCAGGTAGTGAGTTTCCTGTCACCAAGGATGTTTCAGCCAAGCATTTTGGTCATGCTTGTCAGAAAGGCTGAAGAGGGCCCTCATGCATCTATTGGGGGCTGGACTAAAGGACCACTTGTCTTTCAATCTTGAAATTCAAGGGCTTTTGATGTAGCAAGTAAAAAAATAAAAATTAAATTAAAAACTCCGTCCTTGAACAGTCTGATTCCATCCCCAAGGTAATAGACATTTTCTTGCTCTCCACTCAAAATGTCCAGTGACTGATTTGTTTCTTTATTAATACATTTTTACTGAGGACCTACTGTGTGCCAGACAATATGCTAGGTGTGGTTATCATGTGCCTTGAGCTTGAAGTTATGAGAGACAGACACGCAGGTATTCATATAATTTACCAATCAGGATGGGTGATTTAAAGGAAACCAACAGGGTGAGGAAGAAAGAAAAAAGGGGAGTGGTCATTGTCTAGATAGAGTGGATGATTCGTTTTCAAAGGTCTCTGGAAGTGAACTTGCCTAACACCCCCATGGGAAGAGGCGTCAGAGGCAGAGAGAGAAAGCAGCCCAGAGAAGGATAGGGCCAGAAGCCATGTCTCCTGGCTCCCTGGACCAACCACCATGCCAACTTGTGGAGCTTTGTAAATGGAACTTTTCCCCATAGGAATATCCTCCCAGGACCAGTGTCACTTTTCCGAAGAGTATTTAGATCTCCAGACCACTTGTCGAGGCCACTTTATTCAGAAATGTCATATTTGTGTACTGAATGGACTTTCTGGAGCATCTGTGGTAGGCAAAAATAACCCAGAAGCACTAACCTTTGGATTTTCATCAAACCTCAAAAAACAGCCAAATGTCTCCACTGGATGGAGACAAGAATTGGAACAGAGAAACTGACTTCCCCAAATAATTATGAAATAAAACACAACAGAATCCTTAATTAGATAATCAGTATGAACTAGCATATTAGTTTCCAAGGGCTGCCTTGAAAAATGACCACTAAATGACCAGACTTAATGCTTAAAACAGCAGAAATTTATTTTCCCCCTGTCCTGGACACCCGAAGTCCAAAATCAAGGTGCCATCAGGTCCACACTCCCTCCCAGAGCTCTGGGAGAGAATCCTTCCTTGCCCCGTCCAGTTCCGGTGGCTTCAGGAATTCACTGCCTCGTGGCTGCGTCACTCCAACCTCTGCCTCCAGCTTCCCATGGCTTCTCCTTTGTGTCTGTCTTCTTCTCTACTGTCTCGCATAAGGGCACTTGTCATTGGATTTAGGGACTATCCAGGTAATCCAGGATGATCTCAACTCAAGATCCTTACTTAATTACATCCGCAAAGACCCTTTTTCCAAATAAGATCACATTCACAGGTTCTGGGGTTTAGGATGTGGACATATTTGGGGGGAACAAAACCACCATTCAACCCACTAAATCTGGTAAACTAATAGGGACAAAAATCATCGTCTACCGTGGTATCAGGGTGCCATTCCAGCACCATTATCCAAAATTGTAATAATACTAAGTGCAATTAATTATTTCATTGTGAACTACTAAAAATAAGCATCATTAAACCTGGGCATTTTGAGAAATAACTACCGTAAGGAAAAGTACAGAGGCCCACGCCTTCAATTCATGTTTGAGTCACAGGCAAAACTTGAAGGCCAAGCGTGGCTCCTCAGAAGCTACCACTGTGAAATTAATACAGAAATACCCCCCACATCCATGTGTACGGATTTCTGATAATGAGATCCACTGCTGAATGCCCGCCAGGCACCAGGCTCTGCGTCAGGAGCCCTCAGGGAGCTTACGTACTAGGTCAGGGGACACCTTTCAATCTCACTCCCTCTGGCACGGATGTGCCTGCTGCATACCTGAAGCCTGATTAAGAGTTGTTGAATGAATAGATGAGTAAAATAAATCACTACCAATCAGCTAGGCAATTACTACCACACTGACAAACACCTATAAGAAGAAGATAGGATTTATTAGAGCAAAACAGATTAACACCCTGACTCATTCAGTACTTTCTTGAGTGAGAGAAAAATCCTTAAAAGGAAACCTTTGATTTAAAAAAGGAAATAATGAGATCACCTATCTTCTCTTTTTAAAAAAAATCAATAATATGCCTATTTGCTCAGATACAGATCCTGCTGGGAACAATCAATCATGACTGAAGATATAGTTACTTAAATTGAATAAAATATTTTGTCCAAGTATTTTGGCTGATATTTCAAAAACATAAACATTATTCAACTGTTAATGTCGTAATATTGATGCAACATTTCTTTTGTTTGCTTGTTTGTTTTTCTTTCTTTTCCTGGGAAAGATTCTCCCTGAGCTAACATCTGCCACTAATCTCCACCCCCCCCCCGACCTTTTCATTCCTCCCCAAAGCCCCAGTACATAGTTGTCTATTCTAGTTGTAAGTCCTTCTAGTTCTTCTGTGTGAGGCACCAGCACGGCATGGCTGCTGACGAATGGTGTGGCTCCACGCCTGGGAACTGGCCCAGGTGGCCAAAGCAGAGGGCAACGAACTTTAACCACTAGGCCATCAAAGCTGGCTCTAATGAGGTATTTCTTGAAACTCTTTGCAAACAACAATATCAATAAGTCCACTCTCTCCTGGTTCACCTCTTCCCTCTTTGACTTTCTTTCTCATTCTTCCACTCTTACAATTTTAAACGATCAACCAATATGTTAACAACTACCAAACTGAGTCTCATCCATTGACTTACTTGGGTCATGGGCCCATCCCTGAACCAGTCACGGTGGCCAATGAGTTGGAATATGATGACCATCCAGGTGTGAGTCACCCGTGCACTCCTGGAAAACAGGGAGTGGGAGGAGAGTTGACCTCACTCTAACCAAATAACTTAGAGTGGGGGGAAAGTGGTACCCCCAAATAAAATGAGGTGCTCTTACTGAAGGGGAAGTGGGCAAAAAAGCTCAGATATCCACTACAATAGAACCTCAAAAAGGTTTGTTGTTAACTGAACTTAGTCTTAATTAAAACAGCACTTCACCCTTTCTATGGCGTTCTAAATGTTTCCTAGAAAATTCTTTTAAATGAAATGATAATATTGACATTGATTATATGTCTAATTACCACACAAATCTTTAAAATTTACAATTATAAAGGACTTTGAAAAATGCTTTTATATGCATCAGAGGCCGTAAAGTCAAGCCGTGGCCTCCGGAATCTGATTGTGTTAGCTTTTATGCACATTTATTAGGAGACCTTGAATAAGTTCCCTCCCCTCTTTCTGTCTCAGTTTCCTTTCTGTCTAATCACCCCTCTGAAATGTCATCAAAAGTAATGAGATAATAACTATGCCTTCAGAATAGTACTTTTTACCTAGTACTCTACTATGTTTGCTTATTATTACTCTCACTTAGTCTTCACAGCATCCCTGGAAACCATTTCAGGTAGTTGTACTTTGATTATTTATTTTTCCATTAATAGATAATCGGTATCTATTATATATCAGGTACAATTACCAAGATAAACAGCATGGGTCCACTAGGAGTCAAGTGAGGATTCCCATAGTTCAACCAGGTCAGTGTAGGCACTCCACGCAGGGGAGCAGAGCATGAAAGGGAAGGACAGAGGAGAAAAGGCCTGGAACCTTGGGGGACTGCAAGAAGTGTAGCTAGAGCCCAGGGTGTGTTCAGAAAAGTGTAACTGGGAAAGGATGTAGAAGTCTCAAAGGAAGAACTCTGAAGGTCATGCGGATTTTAAAAGTCATTTGGACTTTAACCTCTATGAGTGACGACATGTTGGAAACTTTTAGACTCAGGAATCATGTTTTCAGATTTGTAGGAAGGAAAGCACATCCTGAGTGTATGAAGTATGGCAGAAAAAGAAACAAATAAGACTAGAGCCAGGGATAACAACTAAGAAACTAGGCAATCCCAGTAGATCTGTGCTTCTCAAACTTCAATGTGCAACTGAATCAAACTACAGATATTTAAAACCCAGATTCTGATTCAGGAGTGCTGAGGTGGGGCCCTGGAGTCTGCATATCTAATAAGTTCCCAGGTGATGTCGGTACTGCTGGTCCCCAGCGAGGCAGTGGACTACTTAAATACCACCAATGCTATTTCCAACAGCAAGAAATTTATATTTAATGTACATCAAACTTTTAAGTCCTCATGGAGAAATAATTTGCAGCTTGTAAAGTTGCAACTGCTAATTGAAGAACTATTATTTACAACAAGCCAGTAAGATAGAAATATTTTATCTTGATTCTTAAGATATCTCTGAGAACAGATCCCTTTAAAGCCTGAACATCCAAATGAAAATTACTAGGTTATGTGTAAAGAGGCAGCTGCGGTTAGCGAAAGAAGTATATATAATATGGGATCCTTTGATGGTCTTTTTGATATGTCAACTTGACTAGAGTATGGTCCCCAGTTATGCAATCAAACACTGATCTAGGTGTTGCTATGAAGATATTTTGTAGATGTGATTAAAGTCCATAAAGAGTTGACTTTAAGTAAGATAGATTATCCTAAATAATCAGAGTGGGCCTGGTTCAGTCAGTTGAAAGGCCATAAAAACAGAGCTGAGGCTTCCCTGAAGAAGAAAAAATTCCACCTGGGGACAGACACTTCAGCCCATAACCAAGAGATCCAGCTTACCTTTCCTGACAGTCTGCTCTATGGATTTTGGACTTGCCTAGCCAGTCCCTCCAATCACATAAGCCTTGTAATAAATATCTTACTATATATCTCCTACTGGTCTGCTTCTCTGCCTGAACCCTAACAAATTTTGGTAACTGGCAGCAAGGTGCTGCTGTAAAAAAAAAAAAGACATAAAAATATGGAAATTTGGTAGTGAGCCGAAACTGGAAGAATTTTAAGGAGCATGATGGGAAAAGCCTATCTTGTCTTAAACAGACTGTTAGTAGAAATATGAGTGTTAATCACTCTGCTAGTGAGGACTCAGAAGGAAGTGAGGAGAATGGCAGAGGAAACATACATCACCTTAGAGAATACCTAAATCATCATGAACAGACTGTTGGGAGAAATACGGAGATTAAAGTGGCTGCTGGGGATGACTCAGAAGGAAGTGAGGAACATGTTCTTGGAAATTTGAAGAAGGGGGATCCTTGTTAAGTAGTGGCAGAAAGCTAAGCAGAATTGTGTCCTGCATTTATGTGGAGAGCAGAACTTGTGTATAAAGAAATTGGCTATAGAGCAGAGGAGATTTCCAAGCAAAGCGTTGAATATGCATCCTGACTTCTTCTTGCTGCCTATAGTAAAATGCAAGAAGAAAGAGATAAATTGGGCAAAGAATTCTTAAACAAAAAGGAACCAGGACTTGATGATTTAGGAAGTTCTTAGTTCATCTAGTTGCAAAAATTAAGAGATTCACTGCCAGGAAAGCATGCTGTAGAGAAAAAGCCAAGAATGAGGCTGGTCAACCTTTTGCTAATACTTCAGATAGATTAAAAAATCAGAGTACTCAGTCACACAGAAGTCTCTTTGAAGAGATTAAGTATATGACTCCTAGAACTCCTCAGAGCCCCAAAATAGAGATGGCATTATCCTTATCGACAAGCCTCTTTTCTTCTAGAGTGAACTCCTTTAACATACACAGGAGACCTAAAAGCTTCTTGAGAATTTCATACTAGTAGAAACACTGCCAGCTTGGAATTAAAGGGATAGAGAACAAAATGAGAGAAAGCTGTTAGACCCCCAATACAGGAAACAGGTTGATAAAACTACTCAGCTAAACACAGCTCACACTACAAAACAGACAAAATTCCTGGGGCCTAACACAAATCTAATGAATAAAAGCCTCTGGAGATTGGGAAACAGAACTCTGTATGTTAATAGGCACACCAAATGAAAGTGGAGAAAATTAGTTTTGGAGGAAAGCAAGAATTATCATTTACCTCAAACACTGGAAAGACAATCATCAAGAAGATGTGGTAGATTTTTCTA
Organism: Tapirus indicus; assembly: GCA_031878705.1. Classification (NCBI taxonomy): domain Eukaryota; kingdom Metazoa; phylum Chordata; class Mammalia; order Perissodactyla; family Tapiridae; genus Tapirus; species Tapirus indicus. The sequence goes on along the minus strand of CM062922.1, from coordinate 4,631,709 downwards.
TATAGCTCCTGTAAACCAAACTAAAATCAGTGAGTGGAAAGCATAGGTAGCCACATTTAAATCAAATAAAATGAATAACGTTCTAGCTCTCACAGCCATTAGAAGTGGAATGGGCTACCTGGTGGGACAATAAGCTCTTCATCACTAGATATTTTTAAATAAGGACTAAAGGACTGTCCACCAGGAATATTGTAGGATGCCATTGGGTGGGAAAGAGGTTAGACTAGAATGATGGTAATTAAGGTCCCCTACCACATCAAAGAATCTATGATTTGGAGCAGCAACTTCAGAGTATTTATATGAAGAAGTTTTGGGGTGAAAACAACAAGTTATATAACAAAAATTTTACCTACTATCCACAGTAGAGTTGATTCATAGAACATGAACAATTTTTTTCCCTGTAAAGGTGATGATTGCTTTACGTACTTTGCCCACATCTGTTCTCTACTGTAATAAATAAATAAATTATATATATATATATGTATGTATGTGTGTATGTGTATCTTATTCCATCTTATTTGCAAGACAGGTGAGGTGAATCAGTAAATCTGAAACAGGAAAATTAATTGATGTAGATTGTTATTTGAGCATACATACACAGGCTTTGACTTTAACCACTTCAGTTAAGCAGTCAAAGAACCACTAAGTAATTTGACAGCTGATGATGTATACGCTCTGCTGTGACTTTCAGATTGATTGTGTCTGAATCCTTTAAGTCTGGGGCACCAGTACTCTGTAGGAACCAGTCGTGTCTCTGGTTATAGGGGTATTTAGCAAAGTTTCCTTGATATTGACCAGCTCTATATTCTGTATCCCATTAGTGATATCAAAGAGATGGGGAATAAACTGATAGAGGTGAGAGGACATTACTATTACATCTAAAAACTATGGGAGATTGCCCAAATGTTAAAATTTCATGAGAGTGATTTGAGACTATTTGGTTGTCATGGTCCTAAAAAGCACCACTAAGCTTGGTTTTTATTTTGTGACTTCTGCGTTGCTACAATTGTTCTGATTTATTCTTGCCTTTAGAAGGGAAAAGAGTGATGGAGTAGCAAAAATGGAATCTCAGAATACGTGATGAGGCTTTGTGAAATGGATACAAGGCCATTTGGATCCAACAGTGAGAGAGCTATATTTGCAACCTTAAAAGGTGCTTTGGTAAAAAAAGAATTCATCAATACAATTAATTACAGTAAATATTCAAGTATGTTCTTGGATTTGAGTAAATGCCTTCTTATATTTAATCGTACTGAATTGCATTAGTTGTATAAACAATATAACTGTTTAATTAAATAATGGATTATGAGACCAAAGTAAACATAGAAGAGAAAACCTTTTACATGAAGGTGTTTAAACTTTGGAATCACTTGACATGCCACTTGAGATAATTAACGGGCCAACTTATTTGAGTAAATGGTAGCCAGTAGCTCTGTCTACACCAGAAATATATTTAACAATGGAAAGGTAAGAGTGGATAATGTAAAAGTTGATTTAATGAAAGCCTAAAGTCAATTTTCTACATTAAACACAAACATTATCCCTAAAATACACTTCCTTTTTCAAAAAGTTTTAGCAGTTCAAAGTTAAATGAAGTACTTAACAAAGAATGAAGAAAAAAACTTAAAATTTTAGAAATTTTAGAAAACATTTAGAAATTGAAGAGCAAATAAAGAAAATCTGAATTTCCAAATATTTAGTAAGCAGAATAATTAGTATCAGCTACGAACTTTAACCATCTTAAGTGCTAGCAATTTTTCCTTAGGTGAATGATATTCAAAATTCCTTTTACTAAAATGCTATCTCCAGGCCCAGAATTTAACCCAAATTATCCAAGAGACATAGTTCCTATAATACTCACTAAATAACACAATATTCTACTCATATAGTTGCTCCATAAATGCTTTTTGAGTGAGTGAAGCATTTTATGAAAGAAAGACAAAGGGAACAAATATGTACAGAACAAATGAATGCTTCATTGCCAATCTATAAATTATAGAAGACAAATACTAATGACAAGGGAAGTTTAGATATTAAAATACTTCCAGAAATTCTTATCTCTTCTAATAAGTTCTAAAAATGTCTTGTTGGGGTGCACAAAGAAAAATAAAAACATATCAACTTTTATAAAAAAATTAAAAGGATATTTAGAAAATGGTATATGAACACCTACTTACACACAAACGGACATATCATTCCTTCTAGGAATTTTAGGTCCCATATAATATTCTTAAGGGATAGCCCTGATCATTTTATGCCCTGTTCAAAAGTGTCCATGGTTCTCCACCATCTACAGAAAAAAGCTTAAATTCATTCTGGCATTCAAACTCATTCTCATGTATTGTCTGAGATTTACTTTACCAGAGTTTTCTTCTACTACAGAGGTCAACTCATAGTAACCTAAACACATCTTTGCATTTTTTTTTCATTTCTTGCTTTTGCTCATACTTCCTGAATGTTCTTCCTCCATTCCTTCCTGAATGTTCTTCCTCCATTCCACAACACCCCTTCCTCAACCATCACCCATCATCTGCTAGTTGAAATCCTAGCCATATGCCAAGATCCAACTAAATTGACCCATCTTCATGATCTCCCAGATTGGAGCTATACTATCTATGATCTATGATCATTTGGAAATTTATTTTGTCTCCATTTTATAATAAAACACTTTCTGATTCATCTAATGGTTACTTGTGCATGTATCTATATAAATGTCCTGAGGGCAAAGGTTGTGTCTTATCATCTATTTTTTTTTTTAAATCCTAAGTGTTTATCACAGAATCTTGGATGTAGAAATTGCTCAATTTATGTGCATTGGACTGAAGTATAAAAGGCAAATCTTGTAGTTTTCCATTTGTATAATCAAAAAGAACACAAAAATCCTTTTTTAATGAATAATTACTTTATAATGACTATTTATCTATAGTACTGTTTAAAATTCACATACCAGGGGCCGCCCGGTGGCACAGTGGTTTAGTTCACGCTTGGCAGCCCCGGGTTCGCGAGTTCGGATCCCGGGCGCCCGCCAACGCACTGGTTGTCAGCCATGCCGTGGCGGCGTCCCATATAAAGTAGAGGAAGATGGGCACGGATGTTAGCCCAGGGCCAGTCCTCCTCAGCAAAAAGAGGAGGATCGGCAGTGGATGTTAGCTCAGGGCTGATCTTTCTGGCAAAAAAAAAAAAAAAATTCACATACCAAAGATTCTTATTCTAAATTTCCATAGCATATATATCATAGGAATTATATACGTAACATAATCTCGATGGATTTAAAAAATATATATGCCTAGGAAAAAATGATGAGAAATATACCAAAATGTTAACAGTGGCTATTTTTGGATTGGGGAATAATGGATGAGTTTATTCTGTTATTTATTTTTACCTTTCCAGGTTACCTACAATGATCATATGTTACTTTCATAGAGAAAAAAATTATTTGAAAATATCTGTGTAAGATCATGTGTTCTTTGGAAATTATTCTTGGGAACTAGAGCCATTCAGATGCTCCTTCAGGCCCAGGGCAGCCCAGTTACTGTCGGGCACTGCTCACCGGCCAGCTACCCCAATCTGTAACTCATTTAGGCTCCTAATCTGTTGGAACACTTTTTCTTGCCCTTTAGAATGCTACTGGCATAAATACAGGAGAATTGTATTATCCTGACTAACTAAAAAGCTATATAACACCAATGAAACTCACAGCAGCTATTTAAACTGACCAAAAAGCTGTTTGGGTTGAAAGGCAAATCAATTGGATTATGTTTACAGTTTAGTACCAAGAATAAAAATTATTTCACTCTAAGGTTAAAATTAGTACCAGAACTGGGACTAAAATATGACTTTTCCTTAGGGATTTATTTTTTACATTTTTTCAGTACTTTGTGCTATATTCTTATATTTATTGTCTGTTTACCTCCTTATCAGAAGTGGGAACCAGGGTGTAAGAGAAATTACAAAATTCTCCAAATTTTGTACTTAAACCAAATTAATTATTTTTTCCTTGCATCTAAAAGAATACAACAGGAAGTAAAGTTAAGAGAATAAATGTGGAGAAACTACTCCTAGACTATTGCCTGAAAAGGTTACTACGAATAAACAGCTGACTAGAATCATTTCAGAATTATGCAGCTAAATGAAGTTTTCATAGAAATACATTTCAGATTTAAGTCCCTATGGACTGTAAAGGAAAGTGGCCAATATTTCTGATAATCCTGATAATTGGTACACACATACCATAAACCAATTTTCACAAAGCACTTTCTTCTCGGCAGGAGGATAATGGGATTTGAGAGTAAAAGCACCAGGGCTGCTGGTCTATAAGCCAAGTCTCATAGGTAAGCTGTTGCAAAGTTTACGTATTTACAATGAAAAGGCTAAGCGTTGTTGTGTTTGTTTTTCTTTCAGAGCCCAGGTTCTAGTTCTGAACAAAGGGATCATAAAAGACATGGTCAGTACCTTTTTAATTATTTCAATTACTTGCCTTGATCAGATCAATGTGACATTAAGGAAACCTTTGATAGTGTGGTCCTGCTAGATAGATACCCAATTCAAAGAGACTGTAGTGGACACTTACTCTTTTATCAGCCAGTTCCCCTCTCCCCTTCCTCTGATCAAAGTACTTCCTTCGGGCAGAGGAACTGATCCTCCCCCGACTCTCGGCACATGGATCTAGTGGGAGCTGCCAGTCACAGCATCCCGGCTTCAGAGGCTACATAGCACATGGTCCAAGCTGGATCTCTCGTAGCATCTCACACTCCTGGCTCTGTAATTGGTCAGTGGGGTGAGAACATGACTAGAGAAATGCCAGTCAAGATTGTTCTCGGAGGCTTTTCAAACAGGCACTGGGATGCGGGTATCAGGGAGTGGAAGTCAAAGGGGTGAAGACCTTCTTCCCCTCCGATGGTGAAAATGTGTGCTTGTGAGCTACGGCTGCCAGCAGCCAGGTTCTCCGCCACACGGAAGAACATAGCCTGCAGCGGAAGACAGAATTCGAATTTCAGGCCACATAAGCAGATGTTGAGAAAGTGTGACAATTTTTTTATGCAACTGAACTTAATTTCTTCAGTGAGATCCTGTTTGACCAACTGATAAAGACTAAACCTCAATGAATTTAGGTTCCTGTTTCCTCTCCATGAGTTCACTTCTAACTTCTAAGCAGGGGACAGTGGCAAGGGAAGGTAGGCAGGGCCCAGGATAAGCAGAGGTTCTGATCCTTGGTCATCTGTTGAATTTGGCATCTGACTCTTCATCCTGTCTGTTTTTCAGGTCAGGTGTTGATCTATGTGAAACGAGTCATCAGCAGTGACTCCATTTTGTACTCTGGACTCCATCTTGTTAAAAATATGAAACTATGCTGACGTTGCTGACTTGCCAAAAGGGAGGTATTTGCTGAGAAAGGACTTTCCCAAGGACTGTGCAAAAATATACTTTTCCTGGTAGTAACAAGATGTTCTTGAGTAAGACAATGAACTGTAACATAAATTTACCCTCCACTCGTAAATCTCAGCAAACTGAGGTGATTGTTCTGGACTCTCTTGTTGCTAATAAAAACTCCTGACTTTTACTTTTCAGGACACTTTTCTGGCTGCTATCAGAACCCATGTTCCCCAAATTGCAACTCTACCACCCCAAATAAATGCTCTCCTTTTGTTTGCAGTTGCCTCTTTTTCCTAAGTTGGCATATTTGGTGTCAGAGACATGGGATCTGAAGTGACTTTCCACCTATTTCCGCTGCCAACGTTGGTTTTCAACACGATACCGGCGTGGGCCTCTTGTGCCCTGTCATCTCTCTGACGGCTCCAGGCCCAGGTGGTGAGTCCTCTCCATTCCAAACCTCCCACCTTGGTTGAGGCTCTGGCCTTTATTCTGGGTGTCTTTTGGAACCAGTTTAAGAAAATTTACTTTCTCTTTTGGTGAGTAGTACCTGTAATGGGAAGCATGCAGTCTAAGACTGCTACAGGGACTCAGCCCCCATTTGGGACTCCCTCTGGATCTGTGTTTAAAAATTACTGGCCTTCTGCATGTGAACTTTTAGCAAAATGGCACTAGCATACCAAGGATGATTTAAAACTTGCTTGGCCCCACTGGGGCTCCTTTGAAATACCTAAATTAGTTTATTTGCATGCATGGCTGGAAAATAAGGGATCCAAAACTAAGCAAGTGGAATGGGAAGCTTATTTTAATTGGTATGCTGGGGCATCCAAAAGATTTCAAGAGTCTAAACTTGCTTCCCTATGAGATACTGTCTCCAAATTGACTACAGCTAATAAAAGTTTTTCGGAGCCCTTGTCTTCTTAAGGAAAACATCTTGAGGCTGCTCTGCTTGCACCTTCAGCCTCAACTCCTCCTAATTCTGATCTCTCGAGCTGTCTTTCTATCCACAGGAGATGACGCCCTCTTCTTACTCTCTTGTTCTAACAGCACCTTTCCAGACTACATTAGACAATTCTGGAACGTCTGAACTTCATGTACTCCTTGGTCAAAAGCAGAACTTAGAGCCATTACCAAGGATTTCCCAAAGGTTACTGAGGATCCTTAAAAAAATTGCAGAGGAATTTGATCTAGTCATTCAAACTTATGAATCAGATTATTCCAACCTTTATCAATAATTCACCTGTTGGTAAGGGACAGTCAGGGAAAAACTTGGATGGAATTGGCAGGTCGGACTAAACCTTTTGATGATTTTGGTAGGCATAGAGCCACTGATAAATCTGATGTACAAAAAGTGGCTTGATGCTTACATGGAAAAATTAGGGATGCTTTCCCACAAACTATTAATTGGAAATAGATCCAACAAACCGTGCAAAACCCTGATGAATCAGTAGATTCATTACAATTAGATTATTACAATCGCCTAGAGGCTGTCTTTAAGCAATTTTCAGGCTTGGAGGAAATCAATAGGCAACGTTAAAAACCTTATCATGTCTTTAAAATGTAAACGCAGCCCACACTCACCTGAGACTAAAGAAAAATAATTTAAGATGATGGTTAACTGTTTAACATCTCATTAAAAACAAGTGTTTAAATAAATATAAATACAATAAAAGCTTTTCCTAAGTTAAACTAAACAATGGATGTTCATTGAATATCTAAATCATTTCTGGATAGGATGGTATACTGAGACATTGATTGCTAAACATAAGTTTTTCTAGTTTTGCTTTCTAATTTTTTTACAGGGAGACAAACAAAATTTGGGTGTGTTATTGACATGTTTGGTGCCACATTGAAAAGTTTGCTGTAAAGAGGAATATGCCCCTAGAAATTACGAAATGTGTCTATGGGTTTGCTAATCACTACAGGATGCTAATATACGATAGTTCACAATTGCCTGCTTCCTGGTTTTCACTGGAAAGCAAAGATTATAAATAGTTTAAAAAGCTGGAAGAAGAGCTGAGAATACAAAATGGACAAAGAGAAAATGTGAGAACACAGAGTAATAAACGTAAATTAACTCTACGCAAACTGTGTGCACGGATGCTGGGAGCATGCAGGCAGAGCAGCAGGTGCCCCTCTGAAAGATGAGAAGCAATGGAACTCTCATGGGAGCTTTCTCCTCCCACGGAAGGATTTACCGGAACTTCTTATTCTTCAAACTATGATCAATGACCATTGATAAATTATGATTAACATTTATTTAAATAGAGAATGTACATGGTATCTATATTTATCAATATAGATAAATGCATATATATCTTCAATTTTATCTATAATTCATAGATAATTCATTATAAATTTATTTATGATATATATCAGTGAAAGAAAATAATTTCATAAAGTGCAAAATAGAATGCATACATAGCATATACTAAAAATAGGGACTACATATAGGTTTATTAAACTTTTATTTCAGTTACTCATATGGTTTTATATATGTAGGTATATGCTAGGCCATAATATTCACTGTATTTCTTGCTGTGGAATGATCCAACATGGTTGAAATCCACTGCTCTTGTACTGCAGTAAACTGAGCGGGAGAAGGGTCTATGTGGCCAGATGGAGAGGCCAGTACAAGAGCAACCACCCTTTCTGGCCTGTACACACACAGTGACAACTCCTTAGGGGCAGACTGTAATCACTCTCTGGTAGGCTCATACTTTGTTGCCTTGACTTTTCAGATTTGCAGCCAGGCAGCAATCTTTGTTTAAAAGAACTTCCCCCATTTCTTATAATTACTTGCAGGACTGAGAATTCTGGTAGTGGCTCCCAGGTATTTGTAGCTCTGCCATCGATTTAGAAGTTGTTGTCCCATCTTTCAAATCTTTACTCTGCCTACACAACCTGGAGCAACGCTCCTCAGCAAGAATGTGGGGATCTTGTTGCCTCTGTCTGCTCTGTCATTCCCGGTCTAGCAGAGCAACGTGAGGATGAACCTATAAACACAACTGAATCTCGTACTGTACTCTCCAGAAAGTGTATGGTTTATTTTAACTACATTATGTAGAAGGAGTTTATATTATTTTAATGTAATGCATAGGCAATTATGTTGTCCTCTAAGAGTAAATCTGTAATTATTCTGTAACAACTGCTTTGCATCATTTCTTTTCTAGATAAGCTTTGTAGTTTTTGAAATTGGGAAAACGATTGTGTATAAAAAGTAGACAAGGAAGTAGGATGTGTGATTTTGGTAAGAGAAGGATGAAGAAGGAAGATGCATTTTTGTTAAGAAAAAAAGAGTGATTTTGTTCTAAAATAAAATGGTTGTTCCAGAACAAGAAAGAAAAAGATAGAACAAAACCTAAATAGACATAGAAATTTGTGAAATAGAAAGCTTTTTTTAAAAAGTTTTAATATGTGGTTAAGCTGGCTAAGATTAAAATGAATTTATTTAAAAATGAATTTTAATATCAGAAGTACACTGGTACAAAATTAGAATTTGGTTTTTCTCTATACTAAAAGGACAAAGTCGGGGCCAGCCAGGTGGCGTAGCACTTAAATTTGCGCACTCCGCTTCAGCAGCCCGAGGCTCGCACGTTCAATCCTGGGCACAGACAGATGCACCACTTGTCAAGCCATGCTATGGCAGCATCCCATATAAAGTAGAGGAAGATGGGCACAGATGTTAGCCCAGGGCCAATCTTGCTCAGCAAAAAAGAGGAGGATTGGCAACTAATGTTAGCTCAGTGCTAGTCTTCCTCCCAAAAATTTAATTAAATAAAAGGACAAAGTCTTCTCAGATTATTGGTGTGCTCTTAATAAGAAATTGTAAGCAAAGTTTCTTTACCTTTAATGCAATCTGCCTAGGAAACAAAGATTCTGTGTTTTATCTTTATCAAGTCTTTGATTACTTAGAAAAGCTGAGTTTTCTCAGTATTAAAAAAAAAGCTGAGTTTTGCTCAGAATTACGTAAATTTCTGTGTTTTCCCCTAAAGTCTTTTTGTCACTTTGGTTAAGTGGATAATTAAGTATTGTTTCATAAAAATCTGTGATCCTATTGGTCAAGTGCCTAAAACCTTTTTGATATTTTTGACAAACTTCCCCAAAATCAAATTCTAAATAAAGTCTTTTTGACCTGAGAGATATTAAACTAATTAGGCTTACTTGGTATGTTAAATTACATGGTAAACATTGTCAAATAAGAAGTAATACTAAACCTTCTTGGGGCCGGCCTGGTGGTATAGTGGTTAGGTTCTTGTGCTCTGCTTTGGCAGCCCGGGATTCACGGGTTTGGATCCCAGGCACGGACCCACACATCACTCATCAAGCCATGCTGTGGCAGCATCAGCCATACAAAATAGAGGAGGATTGGCACAGGAGTTAACTCAGCAATAATCTTCCTCAAGAAAAGAGAGGAAGATTGGCAACAGATGTTACCTCAGGGCCACTCTTCCTAACCAAAAAAAAAAAAGAAAGAAAAAGAAGCAATACTAAACCTTCTTTACATTGTGTCTATATAGATATAGTTATAAGTGTTCCAGAAATTATGTGAAATTCCTGGAACTCTGATATGTCCTAATAAAATATTATCAGTCATAACTCCAATTATTATCTTAAAATGTTGTATGTCACAAAAATAACCAAATTCCCTTGTCAACCACACAATAAACTCTTATCAGATCTTTAATAATGGACATTTTTCAGTCTTTTGTCATTTATAGATAGTTATTGTTTTACTCTGTTGCTACGGCAAAAAACTTTTCCCGCAAAAGTGCGTCATCTTCAAGTAGATTCACGAAAAAGACTTTGACAAGTACTCTAGAATACAGGTTTTTGGTAACCTTGAGATTACAGTGAACTGAGTGGGAATTTCTAAAACTCTAATGGGAAACTGATTGCATTGATGTTTTATCTTCCAGATTTAAAGGACCCCTTTCCCCCTCTCCTCTATAACTTACAGCAATTTGGTAAAGTGTATCCTTGCAACACAAGTTGAAAGGGACCTTATCAGGTACTGTTAACCAACCATTGCATTGCCAGACTCTAAGGAATAGACTCTTAGATTCACGTGTCACATCTAAAGAAAGCACCAAACCCTGACTGGACCTGCACCCCAACTGGCGACCTGAAAGTAAGATTTCCAGGAATCAAAGCAGATGACAGCTGAAGGAGACAGCTTTCCCAAGATTCTGGACCAGGCCTGTATATTTTTTCATCCATTCCCACTGAAAAATTTATTATTCCCTTCATACCTTTCACTCAATCATCCTGTTTTGAAGAACTCCTTTGTATGTTCTTCTATGTACTGAAAGCCCTGCCCCCAGATTGTAACTTGTATGTTTGCACTCCTTCTCATGGATCTCTTTACACAACGTGAAGAATTCCAAGAATAGGTTTATATTTGGCATCTTAACCTAGAAAGCATCTCACACATCCTTTGGGAGGCTGGACATGAAGGATTGTTGGATTGAAGTATTTGGGCTATTATTTGTCCTGTTAGGTATCTTAGTGCTTTTTGCTCTAATGCCACAGTAGAAATTCTTAGGTGGTGGTAAAACCCTATGAAATCAGAAGAACTCACTGCTCTTACATCAGTTATTGCCTCACGGATCAAACTTCTTGCTTGGTCGACACCAAATCATCTTTCTTTAAGTTCTTCTTACGATGGCTTTGTTATTAGGGGTAATTTTGGCTCTCAGGTTGGCCTTTTACTTTTCACATCCTTTTGTTCCTACCTGCAGAAACTTTCCGACTCTGCAAACCTCACTCATTGTTGGATCTGTGCGAGAGCAAATAATATTCATAATACACCTGAATTAGTGGTTTGGCCACTGTCCTTACAAGGATGGAGAAATTTATCTGGTAAAAATGCAGGCTTCTCCTTTCGGTTTTTTGAATCCACCTACAAGCTTCCCTCTGGAAACCAAGCCTCTGATGTTACCACCTTTCACTGGGTACCTCCCGCTCATAAGGGAATACCCCTTACTCAGATTTGGACACTGACCAAAAACCTTGCCCTTTGTTTTGAAAATATTAATGGGACTGGCAGAACTTTAGGTTACCTTCCATTGAATGCTTGTAACTATACACTCTTATATAACTCCGATGATCGTGAGTTCACTCCTTGTTGGAGTCTATATGACTACAATGTAATTTCTCATCACGTACCCTTATGGTGGGGCAATGAGATCTATAATGGAACTGGACACTGGAAAGCAGATGTGCTCCCTTTCAATAGAAAAATGTGAGGAATTGCTCCAAACTCAGCAGAATGATGAGAACTTAGTTCCACCTACCTTTTCCCCAGAGACTCCCCATATCTTAGCCAGAATTTGACTTACAAGAATCAAACTCATTTGCTGCTTCAGAAATATAGGATGCTCTTACAATCATTCACACAATTACCTCACAGATTACCATGTACTCTGTGAGTATGATTATATTTCTGACCATGAGGTTTCTTCCTTTGTAGCTAATAAACGAATCTGGGCAAGGGAACCTACTTATGCCTTGTCCTTAGAAGGCTCTGGATATTTCTTCTTACATGGCACAAATATATACTCTACTCTTTCTATTAAATGGAAAAGGCATTATGAAGTTTTTGCTCTTGCTCCTGACACCACCATTAGAAAGACTCTTTCCTGCACTGCTCACATATCAAATCTAGGATCCTTCTCATATCAATTAAAGAGACTTGGTGAAGCTGGAATGGTTATAATTTTGGATGGATGCTGACCAATAACCCAACTGTAGATAGAAAAGGTTTTGGTCATGCTTTTGCCAGAGCATTTTTCCCTTGGTTCAGAGTAATGGATCTTGAAAAAGCAATCCACAACCTCTCTACTGTCATGGCCACTACTTTCAATGCTTCTGTTCAAGCATTCGAATATCAACAAACTCAAATTGATAGCCTGGCAGAATTTGTCCCACAAAATAGAAGAGCACTAGATATCTTAACAGCTCAGCATGGAGGCACCTGTGCCCTACTAGGAGGAGAATGTTGTTTTTATATTAACCAATCTAGCAAGGTGATGTAAGAACTAAAAACAATAAAGGATAATATCAATTTATTGGCTGAAATAGGACACACACCAGGACTGGGGATTATTTTGATCTCTTTAGCTGGTTACCAGCAGGAAGATGGCAATGGTTAAGGTTGGTATTACAAAATGGATTACTGTTGTTAATCTTAGTGATATGCATTGTTATGTTAATCAAATGCTTACTAAAAATTGCAATCTCTGCTATAACTCGCTCAACTGTACAGCTTATGTTTGCCCAGATGACCATGTTAGATGCTCTTCATCAAGATAGATTTTATGGATCAGAAGGTTTAGAGGAAATTACTGTTGACTCTTTCACAAGACATCTCCCCTTCCCCCCCATCCCACCACCAAGGGACTAGATGGAACTGGAGCAGGTAATCAAGACACTCCGGCCTCAAGGGACTAATGTTGCTCTGTTGATGTTTTCTTCCAGAAAAATCATGAGCAAAAGGGGAAAATGTGAAACAAGTTGTCAACAGTGACTCCATCTCGTACTCTGGACTCCATCTTGTTAAAAAATATGAAACTGTGCTGATCTTGCTGACTTGCCAAAAGGGAGGTATTTGCTGACAAAGGACTTTCTCAAGGACTATGCAAAAATATACTTTTCCTGGTAGCAACAAGATGTCCTTGAGTAAGACAATGAACTGTAACATAAATTTACCCTCCCCAACAAACAACTGAGATGACTGTTCTGGCCTCTCCTTGTTGCTAATAAAAACTCCTAACTTTTACTCCTCAGGGGGACACTTGTCTGGCTACTGTCAAAAACTACTGTGTTCCCCAAATTGCAATTCTAAGACCCCAAATAAACACTCTTCTTTTGTTTTGCAATTGCCTTTTTTTCCTAACTTGACATCTACATGGGTCCATGCCAACGGTCACTTCAGGATCAATGACTCTCTTTGCTTGCCCCTGACACCGATCTGAAATGCACAGAGAGGTGCTCTCCAAACACCCCTCTGGGCTATGGCACCTCGGTGAGTCTTTACAAAGCCCAGAACCATATTGTGCCACTCTCAGGAATTATTCTACTGCTCTACACCTTAGTGCGGCAAGGTGGAACTCTACGAGTCTGCTTCAGATTTGACTACCTTCATCACACATTCCTACATACTGTCCCATGCTACCCCAAGTTGCCAAGAGCCCTAGGGTCTTCTTTATACCCCTAGCTCTATCTAGGATAAAGGGCAATGGCTCTTCCTACTCTGTGATTCTCTCGGCTCTTGGATTCCCCCCAAACTTATTGGGAGTGTCTGTTGCTGGTCCCCATAGGGTTCAGTCCTCAGATATAAACTTCACAGGGTACTTCAAAATTTTTATCTCAATTATAGATTGGCTGTACTTGATATTATGAAATACATTCAATTTAAAACACTAATAAACACAAATGGCCACTAAGTGTTGCTTAGCAACAGAGTCATCTACTGAATGCAGGGCCTGTTTCTCAGTAGTACACAAACTTAGCTCTCTTTGCTTCCCTCTTGGCTTTCTTCTTTTCCCCCTAACAGGATAGCTCTCTTAGTCGTCAGAACCTAAATTGACTCCTGGTATGTTTTTTTGAGATTCAAAACACAGTCTGCTATGACATCTCCTTCTGTGGCAATGGACACAAAAATGTCCATGATTGGAAGAGGGTTATAGGGTAAATAAGTAAAAGTACTAGGGGAAAACATAGCAGGTAATATATCAAAATACTCCTCCACAGAGGCCACAAGGGAAAAGTGAGTCCTGCTGGTAGCTAACCTTTGGCCTAGGCTCTGAGTCCCTCCTAGAGGGACCGCTCCTGCCTTCCTGAATCTTAGTTGATCAACTCTTCCTTTAATTCTGTGAGCTACCTCAAGATCTTTCCTCAAGTCTCTCTTTTTATTTAAGCTAATTCAGGCTATGTATGGTTAACCCAACATAATAGCTTAGCCAAAAATGGGAATTTTTATTTCATGGAATCAGGAAGATTTGAATAGCCAGATAACAGGAAGAGCGGACATGCAGCTGGTCTTCAGGAACCCTAAAACCACCAGTAACCTTCTCCCTCTCTTATCTCTGCTTCTCAGTATGAGTCGGTTTCTTTCCCTCTTACTGACTAACTCTCTCCACCCAGCAGCAAACATAGTTACTGACCAGTCCCGGGTTTTCCATCAACTGGTTTCCACCACAAGACAAAGGAGGAAATAAATCAGGGTTTAAAGTTTCTATTAATTTGTTTCAGTAGTAGAAATGTAAAGAGGAAAAAATTCTTCAGTTCACCAATTCTTCTTCCTTGCTATATGAACAATAGCTTGTGTTTGGATTACAACTGTAAAAAAAAATTCCTCTCTGTGATTATGCTATTTTGGCCCTTCTAAAGTTCTCTTTTAACAATGCATAAAGGAAAGAATGAATTTTAAAAGATTGCTTTGTGTCTTTTCCTAAGCTAAATGCAGAGAAGAGAAAGTAATGAGAATAACAGCAGCAAAAAATGTTTTCAAACAGAGGAAAACAAAAAAATCATGGGTTAATGCCTTTGCAGTCGAAATTAAATGTGATATGACATAACAAAGAAGGATATTACTTTCCCAGCATAGAAGAACTTTAAAGTCAAGGAGACTGCACTATGATAAATATATACACTATGTTCTTCCACCCTGTGAAGCATAGGGCACTTCAGAAGTTTTGTTTCAGTTATAGACTGGCTATACTTGACATTCTGAAACACATTCTATTTTAAACACAAATGTCCAATGCATGTTGCTTAGTGATGGAGTCATCCATAAATGAGCTTCTGTAATTATGTATAATAAAAAATACTTGGAATAGTGCAAATACAAACATTTCTGGATCTGTGAACATGGAAGTTCCAAGTCACTATCACTGAAATTCCACACTTCATGGAAGAATCCTTTCAACTTCTTGCTAAAACTTCCAGATGCACTCTTAGCCTCGCCCTCTATCCCTTCCCCCATCAATCTCCAATGAAATGCAAGACTGAAAGACGCAGAAGGGAACCACTTTAATTGTTACCGTTCCTTCCATTTTCCCCTGACACTATTTCCCTCTTTACCAGGAGTGGAACAATAAGTTATGCAAACAACTGAACCCCAGTAACTTGAGTGCCTGCCATGACAACTTTCACATTGGCAACTTTCACTAGATTTGTAAGATTCTTGTGGTAGTATGAATTACAGCTGAATTCCCTGAATGTTTCAAAGTCAAATACTCATTTAGATCAATGGTTCCCAGACTCTGGAATTTAAAAGTGAATTTCAAAAATGTGTGGTGAACCAGCATAAGTTTGCCAACTTTTTCTTTTGCCAAAGAAGGATTTAGGGAAAATAATGTTCTCCACCATCAGCATGATTTCACAAAATAAAGGACATTTTTAAGGCCAAAGAAGTAGGCAGAACATTATCTCAAGTTAAAAAAAATAGCGGGGGGGGTCATCATTCCCAAGAACAGAGAGTAGACAACTACACACTGATTGCTTCTGTCAGAACTCTGCCAAGGAACAGATGGTGCCCTCAAACGGTTAAACTAAAAATATTTCAGTGAAAACACTGTTTATAGAGGTGCAAACAAAATTTTTGAAAATTCAGTAAGGGATGGTGAGTTACCCAGAGACTAGCCACAGCAGGAAGCCATTACTTGTCCCGGGCCTGAAGGGGTGAGGAAAGGGAAGAATGTTTCCAGAGCCAAGTGAGAGCTGAAGCTGACAGAAGCTGGAGTTGGGACAGGTACAGCCCCTGCCAGAACCCTGATGAGAAAACGAGAGAATGGGGCTAAAAATACCATATCTACCTCCTCTATCCTGCCTGAACCCAACTAGAAATCAGAGGCCAGGGAGGCCTGGGTGTTGCAGTTCATAGAGTCAGCCTCCAGGAGCACAGAATAGGTCCAAAAGGGTGGAAAATGGATCCGGAGTTGGGGTCCACTAGAGCATATTGATATACTCTGGTGAGGGGACTGGGACCAGACAGAGGAAAGGGTGTTCGTGTGAGTGTCTTTTTTCATTTCAACTGCAGGAAAATTACAAGAGAAATTTTATTTTAAGATATAATATTACATGTAATTATATGCTTGATACATTTGTCAATTAGTGGCTCCGTATTCAATAGTGTACATCAAGTGGTGCTCGAAAGGGCAACATGTTCCAGTACTTTATTTTTATCATACTCATTATTGAAAATTCAATTTCACATAGGTATAAAATAGAAGCAACATTTAACACGTTCATTTAGCTTGGAACATTTTGAGTGAATTAAGGAATGCCAAAATCTACCCGCCTCCAGGCCCGAAGCATCTCCTACCCCAGAGGTTCCTAAACTTTGCTGCACATTGATATCATCTGGGATCTTTAAAAAAAAAACACTGATGCCTAGTTCACACTCCAACATTCTGATTTACTTGGTATGGGGTGAAACTTGGCATAGGAATTTTTTTGAACTTTTTATTTTAGAAGTTTCAGATTTAAAGAAAAGTTGTAAAGATGGTGGAGTTCCCATATACCTCATACCCAGTCTCCCCTATTACTAACATCTTACATTAGTGTGGTGTATTGGTCATAATCAATGAACCAATATTGATAACATAATTTTTAACTGAAGTCCATACTTGATTCCGATTTCATTCGTTTTTACCTTATGTTTTTCTTTTCTGTTCCAGTATCCCATACAGGACAGCACATCACATTTAGTCTGCTTGTCTCCTTAGACTCCTCTTGGCTGAATTACTTTCTCAGAATTTTCTTTTTTTTTTTTTTTGATGACCTTGACGGTATAGAGGAGTACTGCTCAGGTATTTTGTACATTTCTCAACTGAGGTCCGTCTAACGCATTTCTCATGATTAGGCCGTGGTTACGTGTTATATGGGGAGGAAGACCACAGGGTGCTGTTCTCAGCATCAGATCAGACTGTGTACATACTACCAACATGACTTATCACTGTTGCTACTGGCCTTGGTCACTGGCTGAGACACCGTTTATCAGATTTCTCCACTGGCACGTTACTCTTTTCTTCCCCTTTCCATACCGCACCCTTTGGAAGGAAGTCACTATGCAGAGCCCTCACTTAAGGAGTGGGAAGGTTTGTTCCACTTCCTTGAGAATGAGGATCTACCCAAATTATTTGGAATTCTTCTGCAAGGGAGATTTGTCTATTCTCTCACAGTGTTTACTTACTCAACCATTTATTTATATCATTCTGGACTCATGGATATCTATTTTATATTCTGGATTATAATCCAATGCTACTCTATTTATTTTGTTGCTGAAATTGTTCCATCTTTGGCCATTAAGAACTCCTTCACGGCTCTTGTCTTCTTTTCACATGCCCCGTCATTGTGGGGATTTTTTTTAGCACTTCCATACTTTCAACACTATAAGATGCTCTAGGCTCATCTTGTATATTTCCTGTATAGTCAGCCATTTCTCCAAGGATTCCTGGCTGCTTTCATTGGAGAATAGAAACGAATATATAGTTGCTAAATGTGTCCTTGCTTCTAGGCCCTTTGAGCTGACAGAGCAAGAAAATATATATGTGCATATAACTAATCCCTGTATATGCACATATCTATAAACATTTCTAGGTGTAAACATCTGTATCTATAGTAAGGTAAGCATGAGTTCATACTGATGCCTCCAACCCTAATCTATAACCACAGAGATCATTCCTGCCTCCTCCTCTTGCCTACCTGTAAGCTTCCACCTCAGCAGTGAGAAACTTGGTTCCCACCATCAGACATCCATTTACTTAATTGTTTAATTCCAGGATACGTGGACAGCGGTTTCAGAATTGTTAATCCTTTCCCCCATGGAAGACTTTATCAACTAGAATACAGTGCTTATGCACAATTCCTTTTTCCTTTAGTCTTACAGTCTCCACTCATTGCCAAAGTTACTTAAGTCAGCCAACTTTTCCCCTAAGCCCTGCAGTGAGGTTTTTTCATACATTTGTAACATAGTTAGATTATTTTGTCATGTTTTTTATTCCACCTTGGGATCCCTTGACCTCCTAAATTATTTTTTTTTAATTTGCGTACATTAAGGCTCACTCTTTGTGCTGCAGAATTCTATGGTTTTGACAAATGCATAGTGTCAGGTACCTGCCATTACAGTATCACACAGAATGATTTCACCACCATTTTCCTCTGTACTTCACCTGTTCAACTTTCCCCCTTCACAAACTCCAGAAATGACTGATCTATTTATTGTCTCCATGGTTTTGTCTTTCCAGAATGTCCTATAAATACAGTCGTATAGTATGGAGCCTTTCAGACTAGCTTCTTTTACCTAGAAACATGCATTTACCATTCATCCATGTCTTGCGTCACTTGATAGCTCATTCTTTTTTACTGCTAAGCAGTATTTCATTGTATGTATGTACCACAGTTTGTTTATCCATTCACTTATTGGGAGACATCTTGATTAGTTCCAGATTTTGTTGATTATGAGCAAAGCTGCTATAAACTTTCACATGCAGGTTTTTGAGACAATAAATTTAAATTGTTTTAAGCCATCCAGTTTTTGGTACATTTTTTAAGGCAATCCTAGAAAACAAATACACCCACTGAGAAGACTGAGAAGGGGTAGTAATGAATCAATGTTTCAGAAGTCAGAGGAAGAAAATGGGTGGAGAGCTGTTTGAACTGTCAACTACTCTAAACTGGTTGGATAATACCCAAATTATAAAGTATTCATTGAGTTTAGCATTACACAAATGTATGGGCATTTATTATTAATATTATAAGGAATTGTTAGGCAGTTTCAGAAGTAGAGAGAGCACTTCTGTCTAAAAGACTAAGGAAGATTTCATGGAGTGCATGACACTGAAGCTGGAATTTAAAGCCCAAGTAGGATTTCAATATGCAGAAATGGCAAGTATAGCAGTTAGAGGGGGGGAAAGTGAGTGAAATTATGGAGAGAAAAAAAATTCAGGACATGTTGAGGAAATGGCCAATAGAACACAAGTTCTTTATAAAGGAGCTATTATTTGGGGGTCGGATCATGGATGTTTGTAAATGCTAAGAAGTTTGAACTCTTCCCTAGAAATGGGATATGGCCCAATATTGAGTATAAGTTAGGAAGGTTGTGTGAAACATGTTGTATAAATACTGATGGGTAAGCAAAATGGACAAACATCAGGAGACTGTAGACAAGGAAAACTGGAAGCTATTAGAATGCCCAAAGGAGAGATTCTGAAGATCTGAACTGAAGTGACAGTGAGAATGGAAATGTAGTTCCTATTTTTGAAGCCCTACCATATGCCAGGTCTCCTACTGGCTGTATTATATATGTTATTGCACTAAACCTGACAACACCTCTCTGAGGTAGAATTTGTTATCCTAATTGTACACTTGTAGAGACTGTGACTCAGAGCCATTAGGCATCTTGCCCAAAGTCACAGAGCTAATAAATAGTGGTACCCAGAAACTTGGTCTATTTTTAGGCTCTTGCCTCATCAGCTCACCCCAACCCATCCTACAGCTCATGTTGCAAATTTTGTATTATTCAGAAAACTTACTAAATGAGATTCTGCACACTTTTCAATTTTGCACTGCCCCCTCCAAAAAGGGAGGAATATTGTGGAAACACAGCAATTCTGTCTGGGAAACCCACCATATTCTTGGCTTGCAGTTGGTTTGCCATATATTTTTCCCATCTTTCCTATCTCCTAAAATACAATGTGTCACTATCATAAGCATTTAATAGCTTTCCTTTTCCCACTGGTACCCAAGGACATCAGGTGCATTTTGACATAGCAAAGAAAAGAACCCTTTGAACTACCTATGAAGTGCTGCTACTCAGCGCACATTGGTTTTCCTTTTAGACTAGAACCACTTACTGCTTCTCTGTCACACACTCACTGATGACCATTTACCTTTGAGACATACATGAATGAATCAGGCAATTTTCTAATCATACTGAATTGGAAAGAAAACAGTCCCTTGATTCCCGCTTGTAAGTTTATTGCATCAAAATATAGATACAAACTTTGAAAGAGGGCACTCTTCTGTGCTTGATGAGATAGGACACAAGCCATTCTTTAATGAGCTTTTAAAGAAATATTTGATTTATTTATTTTTAAATAGTAAAATATTGTGAAGTCAAGTGTATACCTGCACCTTTTGGGCATTTAAGGAAATGATGAATGTCATTGCAAGGTAACTGGCTGCCATCTTTTGAGAATCTAAACTAAACTAAAAACATGAGAACTGGAGGATTAGGAAAGAAAAGCACGGGGACCGAATAATTGCCTTTCCTCCTTCTGTTTATATAATAAAGGCACTTGTTGCCATGGCAAAGGAGCCAGTCTGCTTTTCCCATTCCTCTCTTTCTACCCATCATTATATCCAACACCAGAAAATGTCATATTTCATCATCATCTTTCCTGGATCATTATGTTTATCCATCTACTCTGCATTTACTACCCTCCCCACAGTCTTTTTCAGAGGAATACTTAGAGAAAAAGTGATTTCAGGTGAGGCAAGTGGCTTCAGGCACAGTTAGAGGAATCAGGAAGCAAAGAAGGATGGAAAGGAGGTAAGGAGAAAAGACCGCAACAGTTATTTAGGCAGGAAGCCTTCCTAGTCTTGGAAAGCCCCTCAGATCCGAAAGGAAAAAAACTCTAAAAATGCCATTTAAAGCAAATTCTATGTTGTTGATAAGCTAAATCAACTTGGAGAGGTCTGTTCTGGCTCTCTAAACACACAAGCATAGGGATGGGGGCCACATTCTCTTTTGCCGCTATTAGGCTGAGCTCATCAAAGCATAAAGTCTAAATCAGGGGAATTAATACAAAAGACTCTAAAATAGTCACACAACATAGGGAGTATCCTACCTAATTCATGATGCCCCATTTTGTCAGGGACAGTAACACACTAATGTTTTCAAAAGATGACAACCAAGGTCTTGTAACAACATTTTCCCACTCATTAATTCGTGTATTCAAAAAATAATTAATTAAGAGCATATTATGTGCTAAGCACTGATCTAACTTGAAATTAAAAAAAAAAATGAGTAAAACTTTATCCCCTTCTCTCAGAAAGTTCACATTCTTATCCAGCCATGCAAGAGGCAGTTGAATGCACAAGGTGTTTTTATTTTAGAAAAGAGAAGACTGGCTTTGAAGAGCTGTCCCTGAGAAGACAGCAAATTTAGGAAAATGCCACAATCTGTAGGAAACAATCAGCAAGGGTAAGATAAGTGGTTTCATCCTGTTTATATGCCCTCAGGCCTGAGCGTATAAACAACCATCTCAAATGTTCTTTCTTGTTCGTTCCCATTCCACCAATCACGAGGGCAAAGGGATGAGGTAGCCTGCTACTCCTTCCGTAAATCCTTCAGTTGCTCACTCTGGTAGCCTTGTCAAAACAATCCTACAGGACAAGGATACTATGGGAAATCTCAGGACAGGAAGGGTTCCAGCCTTGAACAACCTAGGAAAAGTCCAGCCAAAGAACAACCTGGATTTTGTCTTCAAATATTTGAACAGTTCTCATGTGGAATAAGGAATAGACTAGACTTATAAAAAGTTGCAAGAAACTAAATTAAGACTAATGAATGGATACTACGTATAAAGAATAAGCTTTCAGTTCAATACTGAAAAATAACTCTAGAGCAATACTTACCAAATTTTAATGTGCATATGAATCACTGGGGAATCCTGTTAAATGTAGATTCTAATTCACATCTGGTGTGGGGCCTGGGATTCTTCATTTCCGACAAGATCCCCAGTTGTGCTGCTGCTGCTGATCATAGGACCACATTTCATGTATCAATGCTCTAGAGTTATCTGACAATGGGGCTCACTAGGACATTACTGGGTTGCCAGTCACTGGAACTATTTAAGCAGAAGCGGAACAACTATTTGCAACAGAATGCAACAGAAAGGATTTCTGTACTGCATGTGAGAGTGGACTAGATGTTTCCTTTCAAATCCAAACGCTTTGATTCTGGGCTTTTTATAAAAGAACTAATTTTACATGTGACTGCTTCATTTAAATATTAAAATACTTGCACATAGATAATGAAGAAAGTAAAGTGAGACATTACATCTCACTTCAATAGATCTGGAAACAAGATCTTAGACGCTCAGTGACTTGCTCAAAATTTACTTTGTCATACAATGAATTTATTGAGTACCTACTCTTAGCAAAGATCTGACAGAGGGCTGGACAACCAGTAATGATCAAAATAGACATGGTCTCTGTCCTCCAAAGATCACTGTCTAGCTGAATAGCACATAACACACCTATGTGATAAATCTCATTTCTATTAGCACATTGAATTGCTAGAAAAAGACTCCAGGATCAAGAAAAACTGACTACAATGGCAGTGACACCCCGGGGAAGAGAATTCATCATTTGAAGTGTCGAGTGCCAGAGAAGAGCACCTCTGAATTTTCTAAGCCATTCTGGTTCCATGAGGATGGGACAGCATGACTCTGGCACTTTGACATGCCAACTTTTCATCCCACTTCAAGAAAGTATGATATTGGCAAGGCTTAAATCATCCTAACTTCTATAAATAAAACAGAAACTGAAAACCCCAGCTACTCACTTCCCCACCAGCTGGCCTACCCACCCCACCCCCAACTTTGTAGAATGGGACAGAAGACCTCCCATTAGACCCTCTAGAATCCTTCATACTGCAAAAATAGGCAGACTGAGACCTCGGGGGAAATAGAAACCCACCAAGACATTACAGGCTGATCAGCACTTGTGTGTTCAGTTTTAGTGTGAAGGTAACCCAGGAATTTCTTCCTTCAACAATCTGGTCCATATAGCACCTCACTATAACTCTCTTTCAATCCCCTCAATAGTTCCTTGGATGATCTCCATCAGATTTCGTCTGCTTTTCTCAGACTTAGAGTACAGCCAGGCCCATTATGGATTAGTGCCCTCTGACTTGTCTCATTCTTACTACAAGGTTCTAATATTTTAATCATTTCCCTATACCATCTTTATTTTCTTGCCTTCAACCCACCATTCCTCGCATTTAATATTTAAGCTCATTCATTAGAGAGAAGATTGAGATAAGCTGAAGTATTTTTATATATTCTCAGGTCCCTTCATTGTGTGTCAAAGATTGGGTTTCCTGGGAAACAGACTTTAAGATGGAAATCCGTGTGCAGGTGGTTTATGGGGGAGTGACTCACAGAACACCACTTGCAAGGGAGTAAGGAACACCTGGGAAAGAAGAAAAACAATAGAGCTGCCAGAAATGCCTAAGGTAACTTGACAAGGAACTCTGAAGCTGGGATGACCCTTAGGAGATGTCCCTAATTGAGGCAAGGAGAGAGGGCTTTGTACCACCCACACTGATCAGTCATGGGATGGGTTGCTCCTGAGGTGAAGGCATGATCTTGGTCAGTTGGCTTTCTTTCTCCAGTGGCTAGTACTGGGACTGGACTCAGCTATAGATGTCAGCACTCCTGGCAACTGGAGAAATAAGAGTCTCGGTTCTCAAGGTATAGTGTGAGCAGCATAGCATAGCATCCACTACAGTTCACCTCTTGCACTGCTTGAATCCATTTGCTTCATATAATAAATTCACCTCACCTGGGGAGACCTCTTCCAGAATTTTGGTTGGTCTTTTCTCTTGGAAAAACTTTCAAGATGAAGGTTGGTGGGACAAACTAACTTCCACTACTGCAGCTTCCACCACCGCAGCTGGTCTCTAGACCATAGTGGATTCCTATCATCATTCTCCTCTTCTTCCTATTCTAAATTCCCTTTACTCAGCTAGCATCTCTGCTAGTCCAGTAGCTTAACTGGTGGGTGACCCAGACTCGCATTCTTGAAATGCACGAGGCCCTGATTACCATACCCCTCTTCTCAGGCCATGGTTACTTCACTCGTTCCTTTACTATCAACTTAAACATGAGAGTACCAAGAGACAGCCCAGTGGATTATCCGGATCCTAAATGTATTTTTCCCTGATGCCACCAGCAGCAGCCCTGCCACTTCCAAGAGTTAGTCATCTCTGCCAAGATGGTGTCTCTTTTTTGCTACCTATTTCTTGGTATGAGGAGCCTAAAGTGGCTGGTGTTAACTGAAGCGTAACATTCAATGGGATTCTTGCTGAGAAATTGTTCTCCTTTTGAAGTCCAGGAACTCTAGTCCTGTAAGAGCACAAATTTATTAAATGGATCACTGCGAGTGATGATTAAAGGAAATCCCTACTTCTATCCCATGGTTCCCATGTACTGTACTGATTGACAGCACAGCACTTTATAGTGGTCCTTGGTTTAGGGTGTGTACTGCATCCTAGAGGGCAGCACTCCATCCTTGCAGGGTATTATCTCTAAGCTGTTACCATGGCTGCCCTTTCAAAGGCCATTTTGTCATTTCATCAGTTCAGCAGTTTCTGGATGGTATGGCAGTTGAAAGAAGCAATGACTCCATGGTCATGTGCCCACTGTTGCATCCTTTTTGCTGTAAAGTGGGTGCCTTAATCCAAGGCAATATTTTATCAGATGCTGTGTCAGTGTATCAAACACTCTGTAAGCCCTCATGTGGTGCTACTGACTGACACACAATAGGTAAGAAAGGCAAACCAATACCTGGATTATATATCAATTGCAGTAAATATATAATTGCTCTCCTTCCAGGGTGAAAGAAGTTCAATATAATCAACTCGCCTTCAAGTAACTTGTTGGTCTTCCAGAGACGTGGCTGCAAAACACACTCTTTATGAGAAGGAGTAGTTAAGGAAGCCCAAAGTCAAGAGAGGAAACAACAATGAGAACACTAGAGGAATTTGAAGTCTCTGGTACATATTGCTACAGCAAACATTAAAAATAGCCCAACTCTTAGCCAGATTAATATAAATCCTCACACTGACATCCTATTTACTTCAGTTCCTATTGCCCAGTACAGCATATCCAACTTTCAACAAAAAATTACAAAACATAACAAATAGCAAGAAAAACACAGTCGGAAGAGAGAAAGCAATTATCAGAACTAGACTCAAATATGACACAAATGTTAAAATTATCAAACCAGGAATTTAAAACAACTATGAATAATATACTAAGGGCTATAATGGAAAAAAGCAGACAACATGAAAGAGGTTGGCGATGTAAGTAGAGAGATGGAAACTCTAAGAAAGAATCAAAAAGAAAGGCTAGAAATCAAAAACACTGTAACAGAAATGAAGAATGGCTTCAAGGGACATACCAGTAGACTTAATAGATCCAGGAAAAGAATGAGCTTGAAGACAGGTCAATAGAAACTCCCTAAACTGAAATTCAAAGAAGTAAAGAATGAGCAGAACATCTGAGACCTGTGAGACAATTTCTAAAGGGTAATATATGTGCAATTGTAATGGCAGAAGGAGACGAGATAATGGAGCAGAAGAAATATCTGAAGGAATAAAGATGAAAATTTCCCACAATTAATGAAAGACATCAAACTACAAATTCGGGAAGCTCAGAGAACACCAGGCAGATGAATTAAGAAAGAAAATTAAGCATATCTTATTAAAATTTCAGACAAGTAAAAACAAAGATAAAATCTTGAAAAAAGCCAAAGGAGAAAAAACAACTTACTTATAGAAGCACAAGGACAAGAATTTTAAAGGACTTCTCATCAGAAACCATGCAACCAAGAAAAGAGTAGAATGAAATATTTCAGTGTTGAAAGAAAGAAAAACAATAAACAAGAACCTAGAATTCTATATCCAGTGAAACTATCCTTCAAAAGTGAAGGAAAAATAAAGACCTTCTCAAACAAACAAAACTGAATGAATTCATCTCAGCAGAACTGGAGATGCAAGAAATGTTGAAACAAGTTCTTCAGGAAAAAAGGAAAATGATATAGTACACTCATACAATGGAAAACTATTCAGCAATAAAAAGGAATGAGCTATCAAGCCATGAAAAAACATGGATTGATGTCAAATGCATACTGCCAAGTAAAAGAAATCAACCTGAAAAGGTTACATACTATATTCCAATTATATGACATCTGGAAAAGGCAAAATTATAAACAAGCTAAAAAAAACAGTGGTCCCCAGGGCTCATAGGGAGAGGGGAAGATATGAATAGGTGAAACACCGGGATTTTTTTTAGGACAGTAAAATTATCCTTTATGATACTGTAATCATGGATATCATTTGGATTACACATTTGTCAAAATCCATAGGACTTTACAGTACGAGTGAACTTTAATGTGTGCAAATTTGAAAAAATCATTTAGAGGATCTCAGGAAGGAATTAAGAATGTGATAAAACAATCTAACTATATTACAAATATATGAAACAACCTCACTGAAGGGAGTTGGGGAGAAAGGTGCAGCCTTAAGTAACTTTGGAAACGAGTGGGGGCTTCAGACTAAAGGCAAAAGAAACGGAACATAAGCATGTACTCTAGTCAATAATGTTGTATCCCACAGGGGAACAGGTTAACAATTCTCAAACTACTATACATGTATATCAGAATCGAACAATTAAGTAAATGTATGGTAGAGGGCAGGAGCTAGATTTCTCACTGTCGGAGTGGGAAGTTAAAGACAAGAAAGGAGAGAAGGCTAGAATAATCCATGTGGCAATGGATTAGAGTTAGAGATATCTGTATGAACTCATGTTTAGTTTAAGATAGATATAGATGGATACAAATAGAAATATTCATAGATATGTGCATACACAGGGGTTAGCATACACACGTATATTTCCTTGCTTTGTCAGCTGAAAGGGCCTAGAAGCTCTGACAACCCAGTAGTAATAAGCACACCTAGCACCTAGATCTCAGTTTCTAATACCAATCTCCAATAAAAAGGGACCAGGAATACTTGAAGAAATGACTGATTCTGGGGCCGGAGCAGGAAATGTACAAGATGGCCTAGAGCATTTGATAGTTCCAGAAAGTAAGGAAGTGCTAAAACAAACAAACAAAAATACTACAATGATAGAATCATGTCAAAGTGAACCAGGAGCCCGGAAGCCAATGGAAAGAGCTCCCAGTGGCCAAAGCTGGAACATTTTGAGCAAGAAAATAAATAGAGTAGTACTGGATTATAATCCAGAATATAAAATAAATATCTATGAGTCCAGAATGATATAAATAAATGATTGAATAAATAAATTAATGAGAGAGAAGAGACAAATCTCCCACACAGAATTCCAAGTAAATTGTGTAGCTCCTCCGATTTCAAGGAGGTGAGACATAACTTCCCACTCCTTAAGCGTGGGCTATACATAGTGACTTTCCTTCCAAAGAACACAGTATAGAAAGGAGAAAAAAGAGTAACTCTATGGTGGAGAAACATCTCAGCCAGGTGATCAAGGTCAACATCAACAGTGACAAGTCACGTTGACAGTGTGTATCCTTGATAAGATGTGATGAAAATCACTTTACCTATGTGGTCCTGCTCCAGAAAACACATAACTTCACGAATCATGAGAAAAACATCAGACAAATCTCAATGGAGGGCCAGTCTACAAAATACTTGACCAGTACTCCTCAAAGCTATCAAGGTCATCAAAACAAAGAAAGTCTTAGAAACTGTCACAGCTGTGAAGAGTCTAAGGAGACACGGCAACTAAATGTAATGTGGCATCCTGGATAGGATCTTAGAACAGAAAGGCGACATTAGGAAAATATTAAGGAAATCTGAATAAAGTATGGACTTGAGTTAATAATCCTCCATTAATGTTGGTTCATTGATGGTGACAAATGATATTATAATAAGGGAAAATGGGTGCGAGGTACAATGGAAACTATCTTTGCAAGTTTTCTTTAGATCTAAAACTGTTCTAAAATAAAAGTTTTTGAAAGACTAAATTCCTTTTAAGGAGATAATTAACTTTTTAGTGAAACCAAACAAAAAGCATTTGCTATTATAATTATGGAATGATAATTCCATCCCAGGGCATGATAGAAATTTGGCCAAGATAAATAGGGGACTAAATTTGGAGGGATGGTGATATTCCAAGAACTGACCAGCAGAAGGTTAGGAGCCCAGAGATGAGCAACAAAGGAAACGGAAAGAAATCACAGATATGGCAGGAGACCTTGGAAATTGAAGAGAGAAGACAGTCCCCAGAATATTTCCAGCAGTAGGAATGGCTAAGGAAGGTGAAGAACAGTGTAGCTAATATCTGATTTAAATTTCTCTGCACCACTTGATGTAAGGTGACTTCCACCTTGTGCTACCTCTTTCTCCATTTAAATATCTCTTCTAGACGACTACCTGGAATAAGTGGTGTTTTTTGAGAAATTAAGGAAAACGGGATTCTTTGGGGTACATATTGGGTGGAGGATAGAGAACAGCCACAAGAGGCAAAATGTAGGTGAGAAAAGTAATTCCAGAAGTAGGGAATCAGAACAAGAGGTGACTATAAGAGGCATAAGCCCTCTGAGGTCCTTCAGAGATGTGGAGGGGGCAGGGGCGGATGATGGGTTTCTCTGAAGTCTGGAGAACATGGTGACATGTACAGTATAACTCTGTGAGGCTATAATGTAAAGAAACACATTACTAGTAGTGTGTACATTTACAGGTCTGGTTTAAAATGGGAATCATGAAAGTATTTGCCACTTGGCAATTTCATGAGCATAAAATATTAAACTCCAGTTCACATCCACCACTTCAAACAAAAGGAAATTGCAATTTATTTGTTACCATCTTACTTAGAATAATAATATGCCAGCACAGAAACTTCCTTTCAATTATGTGTTCCTGGCTTGCTGCCTTCTTACAATAAATAAACCAGCACTGTCCCACCTCCCAGAACAAAAACAACAGCAGCATGTAACAGTTAAGCCAAAAAGCAAACCCTCCAAGCCAGATGCAATCAACCCCATAGGCCAACTGCTGACTCTGTGGATGTTCACCTCCCTTGCTTACATAAGCGGAAATGTTTTCAAGATGCATACTGTTTTATCGAGAACAGAATCCAGGTCTGTTAGCAGAGGAGGTTCCTGTGGAGAGCACATTACACGAGAACGTGGGGGAAACTAGAGTCAATTCCACTTCATGAAGCAATTATTAACTGATTATACTGGGCAATTTGATAAGGGAATCAAAGGTCAGTCACTCAGTCCTGTCCTCAAGAAACTTCCAGGCTAATAGGCAAGCGAAAGCAAGCAAATAAATGCCCATTTAAAAATGCACAGAAAATTGCAAGATGTGAAAGTCCTGGAGATTGGTTGCACAACAAGTGAATATACTTAACACGACCGAACTATACACTTAAAACGGTTTAGATGGTAAATTTTATGTTATGTGTATTTTCCCACAATTAAATTTAATTTTAAAAAGGACAAAAACGTAAATAAAGATAACTGATTGACCACCTCCCCTCCTTGGAAGAATAGAGAGGGAAAGGCTGGCATTGGTTTGGCCCCAGGCAAGATTGGATTCTGAAGAGAATGGAACAAGAGCAGGATCTTACCCAAGAATATCCGCATTAGGAAAAAACCACACAAGTTAGTTCAAAATCCACTACGGAGAATCAATTATCCAAAGCTAAAAGAACAAATAGAAAACACCAAAGAACCAGAACTGGTGGGAGGCACAGAGAAAAGAGGGCAGAGAACTGGCAGAATCCAAGAAGAACTGGCAGAGTCCAAGAGCGTACCAGAAACAGAAAAAATGCTGGCGCAATTGCCAATGACTGCTTTGGGCATCTCGAGCTCCTTTTCTAGGCTGTTAGGCAAGCAATTTAGAATGTGTAGGGACAGAGTTTGGAGAGCTAGATAGTAAGGGCTAATGTTGGAGAACAAATTCAAAGGATCTGCCAAAGAGGAAGGAGGGAGATCAGGAAAAGCTTCCTGGAGAAATTGACCGTTAAAATGGGCTTTAAAAGTTGGATGGATTTTGTTACATGGGAGGGTGAAAAAAAAAAATTCCGTATGGAAAGAACAACATAAACACTGAAACTAGGCAAGGCCAGGGATTGTGGTAACGTATCTAGCAGACGAATTTATCTAAAATGTAGGAAAATTGTGAGATAATCCTAGGAAGAAGACTAGGGCCACACTATTAGGGTCTTTCAAGCCAGAATGAAGCATTACACAAAGTTAAATTGGCAATAGTGTTTTTAATATAATGTAGGGAGAGAAAATACACAAAAGACCTATTTAAGGCTTTTGCCATGACTCAGGTAAGAAGATTATACCCAACATGAGGTTTCATCTAGATAATTATTACTTATTAATTATTATTACTAGTTAGAGTATAAATTCCCAGCTGCTAATCCCTAGTACATAGTAGGTGAATAATAAATGTTTGTTGAATGAATACATTATGCATAATAAAGAAACACTTAATGGATGAAATCAGAGGGTCTGAGCTAAGATAATGACAATGGTAATGAAAAAATGAGGGACAAATAGAAAAAATATTAAGACAAAATCAACATGATGTAATATTAGATTAGAAATAGAGAAAGAATATATGATTTTGAACTTTGGAGCCTCAGGGATTTGGGGATAGAGGGAGAAGATAATGAATGGGTCTTCCACCTCGACCTGTGCATAGAAAAGATTTTTTTACTGTAAATCTTGCTCATTAGAGGTATCAACTATGGTTGAGCTTGGTAAATACCCACAGTACAAAAAGAAGCACAATAAATAGATTATAATTGACATGAAATTGGTTTTACAAATTATCTAGCTGTGCTTTTTTGGAACGGCCATAGCAATGTTCTTAGCTAACCCAAAAGGATTCTAAGCAACCTGTATGCTTCGATGAATGGATAGCTTAGGTCCAACTCAGTTTTTCTCAGTAGAAAACACAAAAAGAAAAAAAGCTAATAAATAGAAACGCTGCCCTATAGCTCATCTCACAATTTTAGAAGCAATCCATTTTACCCTAACTGCTCCTAACAGATACCTTCTAAAAGGCAAGGATACTGGTAAAAATGAAACTCAGTGTTCCCAGCTCACAGTGTTTCCAATCTCTGCCCATGGGTGGTAAATAAGCAAGATGATCTACATACTCCTACTGTAATATCTGGCTGTTTGCTAACAAAGACGTTTGCTCTTTACATCAGAGACCTCCTGAGGCCCCCTGGGCAGTCTCTCCCAGCAGAGAAAATGTTGGAGGGTGAATCACATCAATAAACTGACCGCACTTCTCTTTGAAATCTTAAACTAAAGCACAGGTAAAGGATGATCCCTGGTTCTTAACAGCCGATTACTTAGCAAAAGTGCATTCCTTAGTGACATATTCACTGAGAAATCTCATTTCTTGCTTCAGAGTAACATGAGCATTTGAAATTTTTCTGAAGTTTTACGTTCTAAGCACAGACACACACCTGTGCTGTGAGACCTGTTAGCTGGAAATGGGGCCTCTTCTTCGAGTTCTTTGATCTGCTTGATACATTCTGTGTATAGAGGAAATTAATTGCCTGTACCATTTACCATAAAAAGATTTCAAGTATATGACAAACATTAACCACTTGACATCTGAACCAGCAGCAGCAAAGTTTTAAGGCCAGGCTGATCGCCCTGCCAGCAACAAGGACTCATTTGGGCAAAGGAATTGGAAGCACATCACACAACCACATGTACGACTGTACATGGTTCAGCCATCGGTTTTTATCGTGGAGTTTAACTTTGTGGTCATTTGGTCTATCCAGTCCCCTGCTTTGCGAATAGTGTCCTATCCTGTTATTAAAGTCAGCAGGCATCTGGATTCCTCAGCCTCCCCTGCAAGTTTGCTCCACTGTTTCACGAACTTGATCAATTATTTACACTTCCGAAATCAACTTTATGAGCACAGTCCTTTCTAATTCTTAGTTTAAGTCTGAAGAAGCTCACTTAGGAAGGAGGTTGAAAGACACTTCCACAAGTCGTCCAGGAGGATGGAGACCAAGATACAAGCACTTCAGCCTCTAAAGGCATAGCAGTTGGCTAATAAGAACTTTTCCTTAGATCCAAGGATTAAAATACACAGGATAGGTCTTTTCCCAAAAAAATGTTTAGGAAGGGATGACATGTTATTGTAGAATTATCTGGGATCTTAAAACACAGTGTTCATTGTGAAGAATTGCCATTTCTCTTGTCTCTGTCCTCAAAATACCCTTCTTGCCACAACCCAGATTGAAACTATTGGGATTGAAAGGGGACAAGTGGAGAAAAGCCACGGTGCCTTAGGGAAAACAGACTCTCTACCAGGAAAACAGAAATTTAAGAAGCATGAGGGAATTTGTTCTCACAGAAAAAGAAGCCTGGGATAGTCCTCATAGGAAAATTCATATTTCCCCAGGACAGGCCTCTAAATAAATTGTGTTACCACTGACAAATTTTTAAGATTTTTTTAAACTAACATCAAGACTACCAGAAAATGTGCTACGCTCTTATAAACGCTTCTCTCAGTCCTCTACCATGAATGTTGTTTTCAATATTTTTCTTTGGGGGCACAGACAGCAGAATCTCACAGTAATAAAATTAATAAAAACTATCATCTATCGAACACCTACTCCATGCCAGGCACTATGCTAAGCATTTCATCGACATGAAGTCTTTTAACCCTTCCAACAATTCCTATATGTTGGTAGTACTAACCTCATTTTAGATATAAAGAAACTGTGGCTCCAAGAAATTAAGAGAATTTCAGAAAGGTTATACGGCTAAGAGGTAGCAGAGCCAGGGCTCAAATCCTTTGTCTTAGCCCTATACTGTTCTTACTGCTAATGAAGCGGAGGATGTACCAAGTATAAACTTGGCTATTGCACTGGCATGTGGACTAAGAAAAAAATGTGTCTTCTTCCTTATGTCCCCTATCACCCCTAAAATTGAACCCACAAGTGACAGGGCCAGGGGGATCCTATACAAATTGGAATTGCAGAAAAGCAGCTTGGAAATGTTTAAATGTTGGTTAATTTGATTGAAGTAGAGTGGGATGGAGGAGATGAATTAAAAGCCCAATGAAGGGCCAAGTTTAACCTTCAGTTTTATTCAAGACGCATAACGGGAGAGAAGTCCCAAGCACGTCTGCTGATCTGTAAATGTAACCAAGTTTGTTTACCCAAATGTGATGAAATCTTCCTCACTGCTGGATTCTGATAGAAACCTTACTCGATTTTACCCTAGCTATGTATACATATTTACATAGAAATTTCTATGACATATATGTGTGTATATCTATGTATAAAAACCACACGTAACACTCCGGTTATCCAACATTTGTTTACTATAGCTTCAACAACCCAGAATCTAAGAGAGAAAACAGAGAGTAAGCAAAATGTTCTCTTTGCACCCAAAATAGATTTAGTAAACATCCTGTCATCAGAGCACTACATTATCCCTGCACATGCCCACACTCAGAGCTTAAGATCTATTATTTTACTCATTACTGCTCACAAGCTCAGTATTTGGTAACCTGTTTTGTTTTTTGAGGAAGCTTGGCCCTGATCTAACATCTGTTGCCAATCTTCCTTTTTTTTTTCCTTTTTGTCCCCAAAGCCCCAGTACATACTTCTATATCCTTGTTGTAGGTCCTTCTAGTTCTTCTGTGTGGGACACCGCCTCAGCATGGCTTGATGAGTGGTGCGTTGGTCCACGCCTGGGATCTGAAGTGGCGAACCCCGGGCCACCCAAGCAGAGCACGTGAACTTAACACCTACACCACCAGGCCCGGCCCCCAACCTGTTTGTTTTTCATTCCACTGCTGATAAGAAGTAAATAGGGAAGATTACTAGAGGCAACGGTCCTTGTTAGCAGCAAAAACTGACAGGCAAATAGTTAAACTATGGAAAGTACATTCACGTATAGTAATTGCTTAATATCCTGTTGAATGAATGGGTGAATGAGCAAACTTTTAAAAAGATCTATCACACAATTAGTTTATGTGAAAAGACCTTGGTGTTTGAGTTATCTGTGTGCAAAAATATGAGTCAAGAATTAGTGTTATATTAGGTTTGATCAACTGTTCTGTGCAGTGATAGTTTGATTACAAGGAATAGAACTAACCTAAGCAACCTTCAGTACAGGTGTGTGTGCATATGTGTGTGTCTGTCCATCTGTCAGGGTGGAACAGTGTTTATTTTAAATATTCAGACATCTCACGAAATGAAGAACAGCTGACCCTCCTGGAAACCGGAACCAAGCTCTAGGAAGCCATGTGGTCTACCTCCTCTCCTTTCTAGGCCGGTGTGTCTCTCCTCTGTCTTTCTGTCTGTGGACCTGCACTGTGACTTGGTGCTGCTCCATGAGTCTGTAACTAGTCATGTGTCTACTTCCAGCCTCCATGCTGAACCTCTCAGCTCTTCTCCCTAGGGATAGGTCTTAATTTCAAATTCCTAGGAGAGGAATCTGATTGGCCCAAATAAAATCAGATGTTCATACTCAGTCCAACCAGTCGTGGCCAAGTGTAGCAGGGTCATACATTACACCGCAACTGCCTAGAGCAGCCCATAAGCATTTATTCATTCAACAACTTATTTATCTGTTTACGTATAATATGTGGTCCCTGATCACACGAAGCTCACATCTGAGAAGAGTTAATGGTCACATTTCATGTTCCACATTCAAAGAAATAGAATATTTTGTTTCAGTGGCTTTACAAAAGATATCAAGAACCTAGACCATGTTCGTAGATGGATCGCTAAGTTCATGAGAAATTTGAAGCACGTCTCATGAAGAATGGTTCAGGATTCTGAAGCTGCTAGTAGAGAAAAGAGAAAACTCATTCAGTCACTCATCAAGAAATTTCATGAGTATCTACTTTATTTTTTACACTGTTCTAAATGCTGTGGTTATAATTGACCACAAAATGAGACTCAATTTTCTCACATAGGAAATGTGCTTCATGAAGGAAATATGATCACTGTCTTCAAATTTTAAAGATTTGTCATGTATAGAATGTATATTTATTCTATGCTACTTTAGAATGCAGAACACAGATCAGAAGGTGAAAGTTACAGAAAGAAAGAAAGAAGAATGAACTATCTAACCATTAGTGGAGTCCAGAAATGAAATGAAAAATCCCAGGACATGGTGCCTCCCTCCCTGACTACGGCAAGTTGTGATAAGTATCAGGAATATCGTCAAAGTCACTCTGGCAGGGGAGAAAAGGTTGAACTAAGTTATTTGCTAAAATCCCTTTTATTTCTAAATTCTAAAATGGAGCTTCAGGGAATGGACTTCAGAAACATAAGACCCACATCTGAACCTCCAGTTTATCTCAGAGAGAGGGCTTCCAACAGCCTTTATTATGTTATTCCCCATCCTCATTCTTCTCAGATGTGCTCTGTACAGACGACATTACAGAAATGTTCGAAGAAACCCACAGTGGCTCCAAAAGAACATTTTTATAAGTAATGTTGTAGGCTGACTGTACAAATTGGTAATAGAAGCACTATAGCATCCATTGTTACTAATCTGTTTTTAGAACAACACTGAAAAATGGCACAATTTCTAACCAGAAAGGGAAATAGCCTGGCCTCTCTGACTGTGTGTGTGCGCATGTGATGGAGATAAAGGATTTATGGAAGCGACCTTGAAGATCATCTGTATCCTCCTAAGACGCGATGCTCTCTATGGCAACAGTGGAAGGCAATAAAGCCAAGAGTTTTACATGTAGACTTTGGAGCCCACCAGATGTGGGTTTGAGGCCTGGCTCCCTCATCTCTACTCTATGCCTGTTTCCTCACTTGTAAAGTGGATATAATCACAACAAATAATGATTAAAAGAGATAATATTCATAGGCACTTAGCCCATGCAGTGTCTGGCCCATAGATGAGGAAATTGAGACTTAGAAGAGTTAAGTAAATTGTTCAAGGACAAACAGCGAGTGGCAGAGCAGGAATTTCAACCCAAGTAGTCTTAAACCAAGTAGTTTCTAACTACTGAATACAGCTCCACTTCAAGTGTATTCTCTCTGCCTGGCATCTTTAATATCAGGCAGGTGTCTGAACCGGTATCTCAGAGTGGTTTTAATTTGCATTTCTAAGATTGCTACTGAGTTGGTATCCTGTCATGCTTGATGTACGTTCTTTGTTCCAAAATGGCACATAACCATGCTGTAAACCACACTTCTCCAGAGTGCTTGCTTCCCAAGTGGAGATAGCACGTCCAGGCTAGTCCTCGGGATTGGCTCAATAAATATCATTCTATCTTTCTTATCTATAGATTGGTTATTGATTATTTGCATCGACGATATACATGCATTATATCATACATATATATATATATATATATATATATATATATATATATATATAAAAAACCTTCTCCAAGTCTCTTCCTTTTTGCTGTCTTTATGTTGTCTCCCGACGAACAGAAGTTCTTAATTAATGTAGCTGCATTCATCAATCTTTCTCTTTATGGTTTGTGCTCTTTAGGTCTTGTTTAACTCATATTTTCTTACTCTAAGTCACAGATATTTCCTTATATTTTCTTCTAAAAGTTTTAGAGTTTTGCCTTCCACATTTACTTCTTTACTAGACATGGAATTGATATTTATGTTCACTGTGAAGCAGAAATCCAATTCCATGTTTTCCAATAATTTGACCGTTCCATTTTTCCACTAGTTTCTGTTATATATATCAAATTTGTTATGTTCCATTGGTCTCTTGGTCCCTAAGTCTTTGTACCAATCACTCACTTCTTTGTTTTTTCTTTTTTGTGTGTGAGGAAGATTAGCCCTAAGCTAACATCCATTGCCAATCCTCCTTTTTTCTTTTTGCTGACAAAGACTGGCCTTGGGCTAACATCCATGCTCATCTTCCTCTACTTTATATGGGACACTACCACAGCATGGCTTGACAGGTGGTGCATCTGTCCACGCCTGGGATCCAAACCTG
Organism: Tapirus indicus; assembly: GCA_031878705.1. Classification (NCBI taxonomy): domain Eukaryota; kingdom Metazoa; phylum Chordata; class Mammalia; order Perissodactyla; family Tapiridae; genus Tapirus; species Tapirus indicus. The sequence goes on along the minus strand of CM062922.1, from coordinate 4,594,566 downwards.
CAAACCGAGGGCCCCCAGAAGCGGAGAGCGCGAACTCAACCACTACACCACTGGGCCGGCCGCACGCTCACTTCTTATTTAATGTAACATTTCGGGACGATTTTGGCCATTCTTGGACCTTCGATGTTACACACAAATTTTAAAACCAGCTTTAGAGCTTTATTGTGTCAAGCTTTCAAGTACAACACAGATCATTTTTAGATTTTTATTTTAATGCCACTGAAAATATTGTTCCATCTGAGTAGATATATCATCTTCAAGATAGTCTACTTATTCACATATATGGCATATCTTCTATTAATTTTGGTATTTTTAATATCTTTTAATAAATTTTATAATTTTCCCCATAAAGATTTTTATTTTTTTAGATTATTCCAGGGGTGTATTAGTGTGTGTGTATAAAATTGCTATTGTAAATAGAATTGTACCTTTTTATTTCAACTATTTTCTAAGTTTCTGTTGTTGTATAGAAATGCAATAGATTTTTGTATATTAAATTTTATCCAACAACTTATCTAAACTTTTTCATCAGTTTTAGCAAGGTAGCGGTAGATTGTTGCAGGTATTCTGTGTAAATAATCATATAAATTCCTCATAATTAAAATTTCCTCTCTTTGTAATTCTTACACTCTTCTTTTCCTTGTTACTTTATTTTGTCTTGTTTGTAGCATTAACAAAGACCTGAAAAACAGTGTGTCTAAAGTTGTACTATTAAGTATGGTTTGCTGTAAGTTTGGGGGCGATGCCCTTTATTAGGTTATGGAAATTCCTTTTATTCCTAGTTTTTCCCAATCATGAAAAGATATTGAATTTTATCAAATGCTTTTCCTATAAACATTGAGATGATAAAATATTTTTTCTCTTCTAATCTGTTATTGTGCTGAATTTTATTAACAGACTTTCCAAAGTTGAAGCACATTTATATTCCTGGAATAAATTGAACTTGATCATGGTGTGTTAATGTCTTGCATACATTGCTAGATCTTTTCTGATATATTTAATATACTATTTGAAATTTTTGCACCTTTGTTTTAAACATAAGCCTATAATTTTTTAACACTTATTCAATCCATTTTCAGACTAAAATAAGTTGGTCAACTTTTTCTTATCTATTTTTTTTTTCTGGAACAACTAAATAATATAGAGATTTTCTGTTCCTTAGAAAATATGTTTGAACTCACCTGTAAAACCAACAGTCTCAATTCATCAAGGAGCGGGGGAGTAGAGAGGGGGAGGTTGATAATCAAATTGTTATTGGTGTATTTAATTTTCTATTTCACTTAGGCCAGAGTTTTGTGGGTTTTTCTCTGGAAATCCACTTTCCTAGACTGTTATGGGCTGGATTGTGTTCCCAGAAAATTTCTGTTGAAACTCCAACTCCCAATGTCTCGGAATCTGACTGTATTTGGAGACAGAGCCCTCAAAGGGGGGAATAGGTTAAAATGAGGCCTTTAGGGTGGACCCTAATTCAATCTGACTGGTGTCCTCATAAGAAGAGGAAATTTGGACCCACAAAGAAACTTGCCAGCAAGCGTGCTCTCACAAGGAGGAAATGCCATGTGGGGACACAGTGAGGAGGCGGTAATCTGCAAACCAAGGAGGGAGGCCTCGGGAGAAACCAAACCAGCTAAGAGCTTGATTTCAGTCTTCTATCCTCCACAACTGTGAGAAGACAAATTTCAGTTGTGTAAGTCACCCAGTCTGTGGTGTTTTGTTATGGCAGTCCTAGCAAACTGATACATTGACTTACACATTTATTGAAATATAAGCTAGTTGTTCCAAGTATTTTTTTCCTTCTCTTTATTGTGTATTTTGCTCACTCATATCTTCTCTTTTTCTCTTATCAGCCTTGCTAGCGGCTGTTCTGTCTTCTTAAGAGTAAACCAGACCTCCCAGTTCAGATCCTGGCTCTGCCTTTAACTAGTTGTGTAAACTTTGACAAGCTACTTAACTTCCCTTAGCTTCATTTTCCTCTTTTGTAAATGGAGATCATTATAACACCCTCATCATAGGGCTGTTATGGGGATTAGAGGAGTTAACATAGACAAATCACTTAAAACAGTGCTAGTAAGTACTAAATATCAGCTCTTTTTCTTAATAGCATTATGGTAATTATTCTAAGTATCATCTTTGGGTATTGTTAACTTTCTCTATTGTTTTTCTGTTTTGTTTTATCTCAAGTTTGCCTTTATATTATATTCTTCCTTCTTTTTGGTTGGGTTCTTTTTTTTTTTAGCTTACTCTGCTCTTTTTCCAGTTTCTTAAGTTAAAATCTTTGCTAGTTTATTTTTCAGTATTGCTTTTTTCTGTTCAGAAAATCCACTCATACCTATAAATTGCCTCTGTTTTAGCTGCTTCCAGCAAATTTTGATAAAAGTGTTTTCATTATCATTCACCTGTAGGTATTTTGTAATTTCCTATGTAATTATCTTTTATTGCAAGGCTTACTCAGCACCCAATATTCTTTATTTGTTTGTTCCCAGAGATTTAGAGTCTTTTATCCTCCTTCCATTTTATTATTTTAGCTTTATTGCAGTCCTTCCTTGGCCCATCTGTCTCCATCCAGCTTACTGTACCTGGGGCCTTGGAATTCTAATTCACAGACATCATATCTTCTTTACTTTCCGAGGATGCCAAACTATTTCTTAAATATTCTTCTGGATCCCAGAGTAGCTTGTTTTCAGATGTGTACTCTTCCCCCCACGTCTTCTTGATACTGTTTCTTTTCTTGGTTGCACAGTATTTTTCCCCACCATAGGGACTATTTTATTTTTTCTTCTTCTTGTTGAGCAAGGAAAGACCTATTCAAGCTCCAAGTTTTCAATAGTTAGGGTGGGTGAATTTTCCTTCGATCCTGCTCGTTATTCTTTGGTATAGTGGTTGACTGCTTTTCTCAAATCTGCAACTGAAGGGCAGATTCACTGGCTCTGCTCTCATTCCAACACGTAGATTCTAGTCAACTTCTCGCTGGCTTGCCTCTCCTTTACATGGTTAACATGTTCCTTCCACTCAACTGAGCTATTTTTTTAGTGATCTGAACTGATTTAAGTTTCTTCCTTTCAGCTTAAGCCTTCAGGACTGTCTTCCTGGTTTACCTGCTTAGAATGCAATGAATGCTGCTGATTTTCTTCTACTTTCTTCCCGGTTGTTTTAGGGGGTTTGAGGGTTAGTATCTATCTGCCATTAAGAAGACGATGGCTGAGTTTGATGGTGGACATAGGGAAAACCAGGAAATATGACTTCTGCCTCACAAAGCAGCATTAAAAAGGCTTACAGGGCTCCCTCTACACCTATTTTCTATTTGTCTGAGTGAAGAGGTAAGCAGTATTACCCTACTTTTGTCAGGTGAACGTTTCCGGAAGTGAAGCTGGCGAACGCCAGATGTTGCTTTGAAAATTGCTTTATGACGTGTCCTGTCTCTATGACTTCCTAACATGCAACCTTGGGGACAATTTTATTAACCTCTCTGTGCCTCAGTCTCCTCATCTATATAAAAGGGATACCTACCTCACTGGGTTATTATGAGGCATAAAAGGAATAAGCCATGTAAAGGACTTAGAACTACGCCTGGCTATAATAAATGCTTCTTCAAGGGTAGCCATTATCATTATTATTATTTAATAATGCTGTTGTTGTGAAAAGCACCCTGTACTGAGAGTTATGAGATGTAGGTCCATCTCTATCTCTTCCAGCTGAATAATTTTTAGCTTTATTTTCTTCTCTGTGCCTTAACTTTCTCATTTGTAAAATTATAGCGTTCAGATATAGAATCTTCAAAATCCTGCCTGCTCTGACATACTAAGATTCTGTGGAAGCTGTATCAATGCTTTGTTTCATGCATCCTCTGGGAACGGAGATCCTTTATAAGAAGTCTGTGTTGAACAAACACGTTTTTCTAAATCCCACGAAGCAGAACTGGGCCTGAGACAAGTCCTTTAACACAAGTTCTATTTGTCCTCGGGTGGCCCTGATCAAATACATGATGTTTCTGCTGCATCTTTCATTTTTTCCATCTTTCCTGTCTCCTCTCTAAGGTTCGCTCACCCTGTCTTAGTCAGCTCAGGCTACTATAACACAATATCACAAACTGGGTGGCTTATAAACAACAGAAATTTATTTCTCACAGTTTTAGAAGTACGAGATCAGGTGTCATCACAGTTGGATTCTGGTGAGGACCCTCTCTGGGTTATAGACCACCAACTTCTCCTTGTATCCTCACATGGTGGAGAGAAGAGAGGGAAAGCAAGCTCTCTCCTGACTCTCACAAAGACACTAATCCCGCGAGGGCCCCACCGTCATGACCTCATCTAATCCTAATCACTTCCTAAAGGCCCCATCTCCTAACACCATCACATCGGGGGCATAAGATTTCAAAATATGAATTTGGGGAAGACGTAACATTCATTCCTAACACCCTCCACTTCAAATCCCTGGGTCCTTTTCCTTGTTGATATGCTATTCCTCTTCTTCAAATTGAGCTAGATCCTCTATTAATCGATTCATTGACTAATTATACATTAGTATATAAATATGAAGTTTCATTCATACTATTAAATCAAAATTTTCTCATTCACTATACAATGTAGAGTTTTGTTTCCCTGGTAAAAGAATCCCAGGCTTCATTAAATGAGTGTGAAAGATAATTGAAAAGAGAAAGAGGTGAAAATAATCATGCAAATCACACATCCATGATTTCTCCTACCACGATGAGGCTTTATCCTTATATTATTTAAGTCAGACCTGACCCCATGATGGCAGAGTACTTTTTACCGGGTCTGTGCAGAAGCCATCATGAAAACCCTCAGCCAGACTCTGTCTGGCCTAACCTGGCAGAGCCCACTTCTCTCCTTTCACTGCCTTATTACAGATTGCACAGTCATCTCCGCTTCCCGGAATCATAACTCAACTCTACTACAACCTACAATCTACCACGAGAAGTCCAGATACTTAAAATAATTCCAGAGCCAGGAGTCAAAGGAAGGTCTATCTGATTCAGAGCCAGTGCAGCTGATAATTGTTTAATTGCATACTTAGGAACAGCATTTCCCAAAGTGTATTCAGTAAAAATCTAATTCCATGAAACATAAATGGGTTTTGTGAAGTACAGGAGAAAGATACGACGGTCACATAAATTTGGGAAGCACTATGCTAAGCAAAATCAAACAAGTTTATGTAGAACAAGAGTTCTCAGAGCCTGTAATATGACATTATACACTGTAAATATCTAAGAGATTGCCAAACTCTTTTAAACATGGTTCCATTTTTTCAAAGGACATCTGTGAAAGTTTGGATTAATATTTAGCAAACAGTCACTCCCTCTGCCCCCACTGCAGGTGAAGTATACTTCCCAACCCCATTGATGTTAGGCTTGGCCATGTGACTTGCTTTGGTTAATGGAATGTTTGGAATGTGATTGGAACAGAGGCCTTAGATGTTCTTGCACAGATTGTTTCTTTCTTGCACTTCAGCCTTTGCCCTGAGAACCTGTCGTCATTAGCCACTTGTCTCAGAATGATGAGAAACACATAGAGAAACCCAACAAGTAGCTTGGAATCAAGACTTGGTGACCTGCAACCTTGAAGTAGAGCCCGCCAGTGGAGCCCAGGCCAGATCAGCTGAACTGTGGTTGAACCGCAGACAGTAAGCATGAGAATAAACGTGTTTGAGGTACAAACCGCTGAGATACTGAGGTTGGCAGTCAGCACAAGCTGACTAAACACATCTCACTGAAGCAATGTTCCACGCAAAACAGTTTGGGAAAACAAGCTCTATCGTCCTTCAAGATCCCTCTTTCTACCAGCTACCATCATTCTCCAGTCTTTAAGAAAATTAGGGCAGCCTTTTAGATTTAATATAATTCTACAGTTTTCATTGATTCACATATTTATAGTTCCACACAATAGAGCTGAAACTTGTAAGTTAGGAAGAGCAGCCCCATTTCCCATCCAAATGGGGAGCTTGCAGGACTACTGATGGGCAAAGACACCGTGGGACCCAGCTCTCCCAGTCCTAGCCCCGGTGCTTTCCACTAAACTCTGCTGTCCCTGTTAATTTTTATAAAAACCCTTCATGCTCTTCCATGTGTTTAGTTCCAGATTTCTATTTTCAGATATACTTTCTGATTTGGAAATTCAATAATTAAAGAATGACTTCAAAACAATCTCCAATTGAATAATATGAGTGTGGGTTGCGTGTTTTGAACATTAATAATACCAAGAAGCCTTCCATTTATTTAGTCACACAAAAATAGTCATCCAATGTCCTCTACCCAAAATGGCCCAACTAACTTTAAAAGCTAGTCTAAAGGGATAGAGAGCTGTGGGAAATGACTAAATAACACTGAAAGCAGTACTCTGCTCTTAAAAAGTTCAAAAATTAGCCAATCTGTGTGGTAGAAAGATGTGAACTAAAGGAACCAGGACACAGGCCTGAACAAGTCCCAGAATTTGTAATGTGGACGAGCTATGTGCTCAAGTTCTGAAACCAGCAGCTGGGCATGTTTTTAAAAATATTCCTATCAAACTTGTTTGAGGGCAGGTGGTCTCTTCAGTACGGCATTGTCCTCACGTGTGGCACCGGCTTTTGGCCGAGGGGCCCCAAGCACCACACACTGCTTTAGTGTTGCAAGGCTCCTAACTCCCAGTGCCCACCACAGAGATCCTAGGAAGCATTCAAGAGATGCCGCAAAGTCCTACCCATCACAAATATTTCTCTGACGCGGACACCGCCTTACACTTCCTGGGGGAGTAGAAATAGGAGAGCGTTTCTGAAGAGAACCTGGGCAATTTCATTCATTCATTTATCCATCATTCAACAAAGAGGTATTAAGCCACCTCTCTGTGCCACACAATCTTCCAGGAGCTCTAGACACTGTAGGGAACAAAGCAGACAAAAATCTCTGCCCTTTTGGAGCTTATATTCTAGTGAGTGTTGGGGAGGGGGTGGTCGGAAGGGAGATAAATTAATCTGGGAAAAAAATAAATTAATGAAAATGTAATTAAGAAATAGAAGATGAGAAATTCTATGAAGAAAACTTAAGCGATAATGGGGAAGGAAATGGAGGTAGATTATACTTTTAAATAAGGTGGACAGAGAAAATCTCAATGATAAGACAAGATTTATTCCAATATTATGTTTATAGCTACAAAAAAGAAAGACCAAATGGAAACACACAAAGTGTTGTTCGTGATTATCTTAAGACAGGTTTGGGGTAATTTTTTGTGCTCTGTGTTCTATATGTGCGTGCTTGTGTGTTTTCAATTAATTAGATTTCTGAGAATGTACTTGGGCATCTCTTTAAAATCTATCCCAGGCGATTCTGATGCACAGTCAGATATAAAACTGTTTCCCTCCCACCTCATATCTTAGATTCTATGGTCAAAAAGATCCCGATAATTCTGAGCATGTTGAATTCAATATTTTAAGTTACGTATTTTTTAAATCTTCCTGAAATTCCCATCAATTAGATTACTAAAGAGTCATACATAAATACCTCATAGTGCATTGTGAGAAATAAATGATGTCATCTAAGTAAAGAGGTTAGCATCCTACTCAATAAACCTGTGGCTACCATCACCATTATTGTTGTTATTGTGAGAGGCTTAATGGAAAACAAGCTACCTGATCTGGACCTTGAGAAAGGAAGGGATATGGGTAAAGGAGAGGTAAAGGATGTGGATAAAGGTCAGATATTGGATCTTGTAGGCAGGGGAAATGCATGGCCAAAGACATGGGGAATGAGTTCATGGTGAGCAAAGACAACTCTTCCTTTCATCCAGTGTGCATTTACTGGGCCATCAGACCACTCCAGGAGCACTGGGACTCGTCCACCTTGTTCGCTGCTTTATCCCAGATCTTAGCAGAGCATGTTGTCCAAAGAGATGTAGACGTTTGTTGAATGTTCTAAGTATTTGACCACAACTAAAAGCTGTTCATTTTAGATGCGTCCTCAAGCCATTTCTATGACATCAGTCATCATTTTAATAAGATAATTAGAGCCATGCTGAAAAAAGGAGTTAACCAAGATACACTCAAGCTATAAAAATAAAATGTAATCATTTGTTGGATCTGTATGCAGTAACAACTCACTTATCTGGTGTGGTTAGGAAATTAGTAAATTCTTTAGAATGGAAATATCACTTTAACGTTAAAATTTTTAAATTTTATTTTAACAAAGTTGGATGGAAATATTTAAAATTTTTATTACAAATACCTGTGACTTTTGTGTGCACGTGTGTGAGAAAGATTAGCCCTGAGCTAACATCTGCTGCCGATCCCCCTCTTTTCGCTGAGGAAGACCAGCCCTGAGCTAACATCTGCGCCCATCTTCCTCTACTTTATGTGGGACGCCTGCCACAGCATGGCTTGATGAGCGGTCCACAGGTCTGCACCCGGGATCCAAACCTGTGAACTCCAGGCCACTGCAGTGGAGCACGCAAATTCAACCACTACACCACCAGGCTGGCCCCAACCTGTGACTTTTTAAACACTGCATATAGAACAAAATTGAGCCTTTCTTTTAATGAATCTGTGTCAGTTATCAATCACAAATTTTGAGTAGCCAAAAACATACCTTTGGCTAACTTAAGAAAACAAAATATTTTATTGGAATGTTTTAGAGTAGTCTCCCAAGTTAAAGAGAAATTGGACAACCAATCTTGAAAAGGTCAGGGATCATGCAGCTCCAAGGGTCTATGTGGAAAGGAAGAATGGAGTATCTATTCAGCTACCACCCTGGGATGAAGCCGTCCTCACAGCTCTGTGCCACTCTGCTCAGCATCCAAATCCCTTCCAGAAAGCGACTGACTTGGCTTGGACCACATGCTCAACCTTGTCCAGGAAAGGAGAGGACACCTGAAGTGATGGTTTCTCTGGAACTGAAGACAACTTGGAAGGGTAGTTTTCCAAATGAAAATCACAGCGCTTCTTCCAAAAAAGAGCAGAAAGAAAGCTGGGCACATGAAAATGCAGAGGTCCCACACAAGAATTAGTGATCATCTTAAACATCACTTACAGTACTAGGTTATAATCCAGTGACGTTCTTGGATCTTACTCAGCTGTTCTAGGCTACTTTTCCCCTTTACTTAATGGTCTCAGACTTCTGTACTTTTTGAGTTTCTAATTTTTATAATTCTATTATCTCTCTTTTTCTTTTAAAATGATTATTTGTTTCTTGCTATTTTCAATTTGCCTATCTTTGATACTTTCAATTTACCTGCCTCCTCTACTTGGCTATGGACCAAGAAATGAAAGAACCAGGTGTGTTAGACATCTATGCATAGTGAGGCTGTAAATGGGTACGAGTCTATTAGTAAAATACAGTGATAAATGCACAGACTCGTGTCATCTACATTGCTGCTCAGAGACTCCTCTTGCTAACATTTAATTATTTAGCTAATTTGATAGTGATTAGATGAGGAATTTCTCTGTAAATGGTATGCTGCCATTTTTTTAAGAATACACGTTCTTTTATAATTATTTTTTAATTCATCTTCACCATAGGATCTTTCACTGAAAGGAAAGAAAGGGCAAATATTTGTTCAGTTTTACAAGTATAAAAATGGAGCCACAGAGAGCTTAAAGGACACTGATGGACAGCCTAGTGCTCCGCCCCAGGTGTCCCAGTTTCCATTCTAGAAGTTAGTTAATAGATTCAGCTACATCAATATCAGGAGAGCTACAGTATCGTAGGTCAGAGAGAGCCTAAAACTCAAGGGATCACTAGGGGATGTGAAAAGTATATGACACAGACAGAAAAGCACAGGAAAATTCCATATGTAGTTGAACATGCAAAAAATCCTGAGAACAGTGTGAGTAAATAAATGGGAACAGAGACTTGACTTGTGCAATCACTTTTAGCAACAACTTGGATGAAATATGGAAAACATGTTTATCAATTGTCAGGTGACATCAAACTGGGAAGGATTACTAAGACACCAAATGGCAGAAGCAGGATTCAAGCTGGAACTATTGGCTGGAATTTAACCATGATGAAATTTAACATGGATTTTTTTTCTTATATCTAAAATTTAAATTTACAAACATGGTATAGGAGAAGCCTAGCTTGACAGCAGTCGTGTGAATTCTGGTTTACTGCAAATAAAGAAATAATAATAATAATGCTTACCATTTATTGAACATACTGCCAGGCATCATATTAAGTGCTTTACATGTATTAAGTCATTTCTCACAACAATTCTAAAAAGTAGGCATCATCATCATCATCCCCATATCATAGGTGAGAAAACCAATAATTTGGGAAGTAAAATGCCCAGAGTCTAACTGCTTGTCAGTGTTGAAACCAGGGGTTAAACCTACCTAAATCCATGTCTTAACTAATCTGCTACTGTTATCGTTTAAAAATGAATATCATTAATAAAACACTCAAGGAAGTCTCTTTGTAATGCTCACGTCTCAGTTGGAGTACTATGTGCAGTTTTCCGGGGATCAATAACTTTTCCATTGATCTGTGTATAGCTTACATACCTTGGATTTGGTCACAGTCTATCTTGAGAGATCTGGAGAGCACGCATATGAGATATGAATGAGGAAACCAAGAAGAGTTTAAGAGCTTCTTCTAATACACAGATTTGAAACAAGAATTACACACGGTGTTGAGGAAGGGGCCTAGGCGTTGGACTCAGCCAGACCGGGTCCCCCCTCTTAGCTGTGTGACCCTGTACCAGTTTCACCATTTGTAAAATGCACGTGATGATCCCTTCCTGGCGCCGTCGTTGGGAGCACTAGAAACCACGCATGTGATGCTCCTTGGCACAGCTCTGGTAGATAGAAAATGCGCAAGATAGTATTACTACTGCTCTTTGTGGACATTAAAGAAAAATAGACTCTATCTAGATATCAGAAAGAAACTTTAAAATGACAGCTGTCAGAAAGAGAATTAGCTGCCTCGTGAGATAGTGGACTTCCATCCCTGGGGCATTTGGTCCATTTATACATGCGTTTTAGGGGAATACGGCACTGCATTCAATGAGTTTTTGGATTAGATATTCTCTGAGGTCCCTTTTAAAGTTGAGATTCTGAATAAGAACAGACGTGCTTTCTTCCATCTACAAACCACGCTGACCGACCAGCAGAGGGAGCCCAGCTTTGAGCTGCAGCAGTGGGGTGAGGGTGCACGGAGACACCCTCACCATCTTACCCGCTCCCCACTGGACTCAAGGGCACACCCTTTCCAGAAGTCTGACAAGGTAGACTATTTGCAACTCCAGGTTGGTGGCCACTCTTCATATTGTTGAACAAGTGACTTTGGCATCAATTATGCCAAGAAAAAAAAGTACATATATTACTTACAACCACAGCTAAACAGCCTAGAGGGACAGCGTGAGCTGAATGGGGAAGTGGAAGGGAAGGGCTGCAGGACCGCCTGTTTACCGCTCTGGCCACCGCACCCTCTGCCCTTTCTCCCAGATGACAGCCCTGTTTATAAATCACAGCATCTGGTCTGAGTTGCTTCATTCTACCACCTCACACTGGCATGCCGTTGGTGAACTGATTTCACTCCTTTTTTTTTTTAAGATGAATGTTTGGGAGTAGCTCATATTTACATGATGTTTTGAAGACCTGAGATGCTCTTTGCTTTATCTTTTGAACCAGATTTCACAGTAGCATGTTTATTTACAGAGGCAGAACAAAAGTTTTACTATGTTACTAAAGTCTGGAAATTCATCTGGGATGATGAAAAAGAGTAATTACAAACTGACGTCAAGCACTGGGGAAGCTTTTGGGGCATTTTGTTTACAAGCCAGAGAGATGAAATCTACCTCTTTGAAGTTTTCTTGAGATTTTCTAATACCACGGGATGCTGGTTTTCTATTTTGGACTTGGGAAATTTTTCACAATACGAAATTTATTAAAGTTAAAATATACTCTGTCCCATTGCTCCTCCTGCTTGGAAATCTCTTCCCCTCACTCTTGACCAGACCATTTTCTACTCATCCTTTAGGTCTCTGTTAAAGATATCGCTTCCCCATTAGAGCCTTCCCCGTCTACCCTGCATTAGGTCTCTGTGTGCCACGCTTTTATAGCACTCTGCCATTTTTCTTCTGCATCTCCTCCACATTTGCAGTTACGTATGAAAGTATCCGATACCAGTTCTATCTTGTTTCCCTGTCCCTCCACACTTAGCACACTGTTTGGTATCTGTTAGGTGCTCAATAAATATTTGCTGAATGAATGAGTGCATTCTAACTTTTCACGACATTAAATTAAAGTGACTCAATGTTAAATTCCTAATATGGTAGATCTCCTCTAAAAGTTCAAAGTTCAACTCAGTCCCTCACTACTGCTTTGCTTTGCTTTTGAACTTTGGTTCACATTTCTTACTTAAAAACTATGACGCTATAGAATTTTGTTTGTAAGTAAATCCTTCTTGAAAACACGATTCTCTGTTTATCCATCAAAGATTCGAGCAAAGGTCTTCCAGAAAAACAGGTCAACCAGATCCTTTTCTGACTGGCCATGTGTGCAAAAGCATTCCGGCACAAAGCTCAGGAGCAATGCCAACGTCATAAGGGCACAAGACCTGCCGCCAGGTCGTGTGTCATTACTGCTGCCCCAAGACTTCCTGGGACTATAATGTTGTCAAGATAATGTTTTGGAAAAAGTAAAAGTTTAACTTAAAATGTGGGCATATTTAACCAATAGCAGTGGTTTCCAATCAGTTTGCCTCAAAGAGTTGCTTTTTGTTTTTTCCATACTCTGACCTCATAACCCACTCTGACCACAGATCCATGAGAACAGGCACCAAGTCCGCAGCGTTCTTCATCTTGCCCCTGGCGTCTGGCCCAGGGAAGGTTCTCCATAAGCAATCACTGAGTAAATTAATGGTTCGTGGCTAAGTATAGCCAGCCCTGGGGGTCTAGTGGTTAAGATCTGGCGTGCTCACCACCACGGCCCTGGTCCATATCCCGGTCAGGTTACCACACCACCTGTCTGTTGCTTGTCAAATTGTGGTGGCTGCATGTTGCTGAAAGCTATGCCACCAGTATTTCAAATTCCAGTAGGGTCACCCATGTGGACAGGTTTCAGCAGAGCTTCCAGACTAGACAGACCAGGAAGAAGGACCTGGCCATACACTTTCAAAAAAATTGGCCATGAAAACCCTGTGAATAGTGGCACAGCATTGTCTGATACAGCGCCGGAAGGTGAAAGGATGGCGCAAAAAGACCGGGCAGGGTTCCACTCTGCTGTCCACAGGGGCGCTGGGAGTCGGAATCTACTCCATGGCACTAAAGCCTTAAGGATGGTTCTCCTTGCACAGAAGCAAATTAAGGGTAATCAAAACAATAAATAAATAGAAGCTTTAGAAACTTTTACATCAGCAGGGAAAGTTTGATTGTAAAAGAGGTAGCTCTTTACTCCAGCATCACTGGGTTACCAGTCACCACGAGTATCGTCTCTCTGCACTGCCACCTACAGGAACAGCTTTGCAGCTCCTCCGTGTGAACTGCCTTCAGAAGCTGGTTGTGAACCATATTAGGAAGACCGTCTGTTATTACTCATACCCTGTCCCCAAATGATTACCAAATATTTCAATCATCCACTTTATTTACCAGACTTGACTTCAAATAGTCCTTGGTAAGAGTTTTAAATTATTTAATTATTACAAAATATTTTGGACATTTTTGAAATAAGAGTAGGACCCTTCTCCCATGCTGATTACTTGGATAGAGAAAACACTCATTGGATATCAAGAATGTTCGTTATTTAAATTTTCACATAAAGTTTAATTCCTATCACATATACAGAGAAGAGTTTTCGTTTCAAATCTTAATGGCAAAGTCATAAGCAACTTTGGGTTATCAGTGGTACATCATCACAGCTAAAATCAGAAATTTCTCTCGTTTGCTTATTTGGGAAGAGAGCAAGGGATTGGAAAGAGCCCCACCGGGGATTTACACTATTCACTGACCACTTTATCAAGGTAGCTAACAGTTACTCTTATTAATAAATGCTCTTGCATATAATGGAAATGAGGTTAGAGCTGCTCTGAGCTGCCTCATTGGACAGAGCTAGAACCAATGAGTGGAAGTAACAAAACACCAACTTTAATTTATTGTTAGAAAGGAGTAGCCAGCCATTAGCAATATCCTACTTAAAATACGTAGCTTCCAGTTTTTTGGGTCACCACAGGGGCTTATCATAAATCCTAGAAATAATATTTGATCTTGGTGATGGTGGTGAGGTGGAGGTGGTTATTTCAGTCTCTACTGGACTATCAAAATGCCAGCATTGGAACGACAAGTTTGAAATGTAACGCTATTGTTTTGGGAGGAATGTGCTCATCTAGTGGTCCAGTGGAATTTGAAGAGTTTTAAATAAAAATTATGGGCTAGAATTTAGGAGAAAGGATGCCTGAGGGAGGGTAAAAAGGGACAGCCAGGCAGAGAGGGAAAAATTCCCCTCCGAATAAACCTTTTTCATTTTGTTGGCGGTATGCCACACTTCAGAAGGCTTCCTGGCTGACTCTGACCTAATCTCACATCAAATATCACTGCTGTGTGCTGTGTGCACAGGCCAGGCGTGGGTTTCTCCATTTCGGCAGCTCTGGATCAGTGCAATAATCCTTGGGGGGTGTCAAGAGGCACTCGGAGAGGAAGGAGAAAGAGGATGAGTCTAGTGTTTGCTTACCGGCACAAAGCCGGGGTGCCCACAGGCGCTGTTCTGACTGGTGCCAGACAGGCCAGCCTAGCCCAGGTAGAAAGGTTATGGATATATCAAATAACCACACAAGGACTTATACACACACACTCTTTGGCTAATTGTTATTAATGGTTAATGGTCACTCTCACCTGAACCCAATTATTCTAACTAGACTAGACTCAGTATACTAATTTACTCTGTCTTGCTCTTTCTGGCTGGAAAGTCCAGGTGTTAATGTCAAATTTCTCAGTATAGCTCCTGATTTCTGCCCCGTGTGCCTTTAAGAGAACCTGGGCTTAGTCATCTGTTGCCAACAGCATAAAGTTAAAGCACCTAGGCCCATCATAATCTAGCTCCAACCTAATTTTCTAGCTCAGTGCCCCCACTTCATGAATCTTTATTCCAATCATCCAGTCCCCTAAACACACTCTCGACCTCTGCTCATGCCAGCGCCATGGGTGCCCTCCAGCTCCCTCTACATTGTCCCAAACTGTCAAGGACAGGCTCGGACATTCACTCTCACAGACCAGTCCTGTCATAGCCCAGGACACAGAGACCAAGTCCATGCCTTTCACTACAGAGACGAAGCTCTGGCTCCCCTAAATGAGTGCGCCTGGCTCAGCCAAGCCAAGTTTACAGAGAACAGTTGCGAACAGGCAGTGCAAGGACCATGTCCACAGAAGTATATCCTTTGACACAGTTCGGGTATGAATAATGTTTAACAAAACCTTTCTGAAACAGTTGCCAAGGTTTAAAAAGCAGACGATCCCATATTATTTTTTTTAATCTGGATTTCCAGCTTCTTTTGAAATATCAGAAAATATGGCATCTGAGCTTCCCTTTCTGCATAGCAAAATTCAGCCAGCACTGAATAGCAGCCATTCTTCCATCCGAGGCTGGTCTCTGCCATTTGCTACAGCTCCCAGAGCTCCGATATTTCTTATACCCAACTTTCTTTACTCATTTACACCACCTAACTGGGTGCTACAGACATTTGATTTCACATACCACCATCACCCACACCCGGGAATTGTCAAATCTCATCCTCCAGTACACACGACTCTATAGGGCTGTAGCTCTCCCCAAGAAAAGCCATGAGACAGCAGAGCAGAAACAAGCTGGACACCATAACTTGGCTCAGCCCTTCTCCCAGCCAAGCGTTACCTCCTTCCTCCCATACCAGAGACGAGTACAGGTCCTGGTCCTGTGTGAATATGGCTTCAACTCTCTTTTTTCCAAGACTGCAAGACAAACTGTCTACTCCTGCTCTACCACCTATTATTTCAGAAGTTTTAGATTCACAGAAAAGTTGCTAAGACTGTACATATTGTTCTCATATACCCCATACCCAATTTTCTCTGTTATTAACATCTTACATTAGTATGGTTCATTTGTGACAATTACAAACCAATACTAATACATGATTATTAACTAAAGTCCATACTTCACTCAGATTTCTTTAGTTTTTACCTAATGCTCTTTTTCTGTTCTCAAGATCCTATCTCGGATGCCACGTTACATTTAGTCCTTATGTCTCCTGAGCCTCCTCTTGGCCACGAGAATTTCTCAGATTTTCCTTGTTTTCTATGACCTTAACAGACTTGAGGAATACTGGGTCAGGTATTTTATAGAATGTCCCTGAGTTGGGAGATGTCTGATGTTTTTATCATGGTTAGACTGGGGTTATGGGTGTCAGTGAGGAAGCCCACAGAGATAAAATGCCATTCTCATCACATCGTATCAAGAATATAATCTATTGATGTTGACCTTGATCACCTGGCTGAAGTGGTATTTGTCAGGTTTCTCCACTGTAAAGTTTCTCTTTTTTCCCGTTTCCATACTGTATTCTTTGAAAGGAAGTCACAATGCGCAGCCCACATTTAAAAAGGGGGTGGTTATGCTCCACTTTCTTGAGGATGGATGACCTACATAAATAATTTGGAATTCTGTTTGGGAGATTTGTTTCCTCTCTCCCATTTATTTATTTATTCAATCACTTATTTATATCAGTATGGACTCATGGATATTGATCTTATACTTTGGGTTATAATCCATTACTATTTTATTTTATTACTCAAATTTTTCTATCTTTGGTCACTGGGAACTCTTTCTCTTGGCTCCTGTTTCCCTTTAACATATTTCCCTCATGGGGGGGGTGGTTGTTTCTTGAGCACTTCCCTACATTCTGACATTTAATGCACATCTTCAGGTATGGCAGCCTTATTTTTCACTTCCTGCCCCAATGCTAGAATTAGACACTTCTCCTAGAAGTCCTGGTTCCTTTTATTGGAGAATGGTATCAGAAAATAAGATTTGGGTGTCTGTCATCCATTTTATATATTTTTATTTTCCCAATACCCAATTTCTAATTTTCCAAGGTATTCCAAAGGTCATCTTTTCTGTGAAGAGTCCTATGACTACCCTTTCTAATAATTCCTTTTCTAAAAGGTATTATTATTCCGGGTTTGGGGGGAAAAGGGGGTGAGTGTATGAATGGGTCTGTATCTAACATGCACAATAAATAGGTCAGAGCCACACCCTGGGAAGGGAAAAATGGGTGGAGAGATGACATATAGTTTAGACAGAACATAGACCAAAGCAGGAACTAGTTTATTTTAGAAAGCCCACCCTAACATGTACATCAGATACATCCTTTCCAGCACTCAGGGAGCAGTGGTGCGGAGTGATGGTGAGCAAACGCACTGTGAGCAGCAGACTGAGGCGAACCCTGACTCTGGCATGTTCTTGGGGAGCCTCGGCATCCTCAGCCATGAAATGAAGATCATTCATTCATTCAGCAACTATTTTCTGAGAACTTACTACACGCCAGGCAATCTTCTTGTTGCTGGTGTGTCGTATGGATCGGGGTCCTGCTCTCATTTGACATATATTACATGGTCAGCGGACGGCGGAGCATAGTAACAAAGGATAAGACAACAGTGATGAGTACAATGAAGAAAGCAAACGGGAAAAGAGCAGAGAGTGTTAGAGACACTTTAGCTCTATTTTAGATTGTGTGGTCAGGGAAATCCAAATGAGGAGGTGGTATTTTAAAAAGACCCAAATATTAATAGAGAGCTAGTTATCCAAAGGTATGAGGGGAGATTGTTCCAAGCATGAGGTAGAGCAAGGGCATGGGCTCTAAGGTAAGATGAGCTTTGGTGTTCAAATAACAAAGGGTGCGGCTGGAGCTGTGTGAAGTAGGCAGAGTAGCGTGTCAATAAGGTTGAAGAAGTAAGCGCATGTGGACCCTGGTAAAGAATTGGAGTATCTTCTGTGTGTAATGGGAAGTTGTGACAGGTATCAACTTATTGCCTTTCAGCTCTAAGTTCACCCTTCTTTGCCGTGATTGTAATATCAGAGCTAGATTCTTTGCTAGTTGCACAATGTTAACCTTTGTCAGTAGAGGGCATGGGAAGGACACTGAAGGAGGAAGTGCAGAAAAGCACTTCCTGGTTCAAGTGCTTTTTGTTCTGTTTTTTCTTGTTCCTGCCACATACAACTGCCGGAAGCAAGTAGGACAGGCAGAAGGTGCCTTCCCAGGGAGTTTTGCCAGCCCCCCAAAGAGTGGTTTCCTAGTGAGTTTGGGCAGCATCCTACAGGGCAGCTGCCAAGTGAGTTTCAGTGACAACCCCACAAGTGACTTCCCAGCTAGTCTTGCCAGCACCCTAGGGGGTGACTCTCAGAGGTGAACTTCCCAGAGAAAGTCAGTGCAAACCCAACTGGCTTCCCAGCAAGGATTAGTGATAATACAGCTGGTGGTTTTCTGCTTGTCAACATCTTAGCAAACTTCATAATTCAGGGGGCCTGAGTCCATACTGCGATAGCAACCTGTTGCCCTTAGGGCAGAGGCAAACTTCTATTAGAGCTGGGGGAATGGAAGAAAAAAAATCTCTCTACCTGCTGGGGCAGGGGTGGGAATACATTCTGACCTCCTAACCAGATAAACATAAAACTTCACACTAAAGGTACATTTACACCAGGTCCTTTCATCTGAAAAATTATGTCTGTCTAATAGAAATGAAGAATGCCTTCGATGGGCTCATCAGTAGACTGGACACAGCTGGGGAAAGAATCAGTGAGCCTGAAGATATGTCAATAGAAACTTCCCAACCTGAAAAGCAAAGAGAAAAAAGACTGGAAAAAATATCCAAGACTGGTGGACTTTTACAGAAGATGTAACATAGGTGTAATGGATATAACAGAAGGGAAAGAAACAGAAGAAATATTTAAAGTAACAATGACTGAGAATTTTCCAAAATTAATGACAGACACCAAATCAAAGATATGAGGAGCTCAGAGTACACCAAGCAAGATAAATACCAAAAAAATCTACATGTACGTATATCATATCCAAACCATGGAAAATGAAACACAAAGTGAAAATCTTGAAAGAAGCTAGAAAGGGAAGAAAAGACCTTACCTATAGGAGAACAAGGATAAGAATTACATTGGATTTCTCTTCAGAAACCACCCAAACAAGAAGAGAGTGGAGTGAAATATCTAAAGTGTTGAAAGAAAAAAAACCACCAACCTAGAATTCTGTATCTGACAAAACCATGCTTCAAACGTGAAGGAGACATAAAGACTTTATCTGACACAAAAAACGAAGGATTTTGTCACCAGTAGACCTGCTTTGAAAGAAATGTTGAAAGGAGTTCTTTAGCCAAAAGGAAAATGATATACGTCGGAAACTCAGATCTACATAAGGCAAGAAGGAACATTTGAGAAGGAGTAAACGATGGCACGACTAAAGTGACTCCAGGAGGTCAGGGAGCTGTAGCAGCCCCCAGAGTCTCACACAGAAAGGCTTTCCCTCCACTATCACCCTAACTTGTCCCTTAGTATGGATTAAGTTCTTAAATTTTTTTATCTAAATTTGAGGTTTGAGGGTTCCATACAGTTGTCAAGCTGTTCCCGGCACCGTGGTTGCTCCAGCCGAGGAATGTTGTGAATCCCACAGTTCTGATTTCATGGGTCAGAGAGGTCACCATGGAGACACATGTTTGCAATTCAACCTGACCCTCCGCAGGTCAGCAGTATCGCCCTGCTGGCACATTTCAGTTTGTTCACCAGACAAGTTTTATAGGCCCGACTCTACAGGCATTCATATCTGATAGGCTAACCCAGTGTTGCATCAGCCCTAGCCTGTTGGTGGTGATGCTCTCGGCCAAGCATGCCTGAGGCACTTGCCTGGACCTGTATGACTCCTCCTGAGCCCCACAGACGTTTCCCCAACCAGGGCCACGGTTGTGGCTGGACCGGCCCTTGTGGTTCTTATTATGATCGCAGGACACACTTCAGCAAAAACACTCAGGGAACTTTGAGGAACAAGATTTACCACTCACAGGTCCCGGAGGGTACACGGCACACCTGAGGGCCACACAGCGAGGTCACGGGGGCAAGAGGACTTGGAACTCTGCTTTCAATAGAGGCTGAGGGTGGCACGTCTAGGGTTTCGCAGGTCCACTCCTGATTGGCTAATTTGAAGCATAAGAGCGGGAATTCGGGTGTGAGAAGGGAGACTCAAGCAGTTATCGAGGGTCATTTAAGTGGTCAGTTGTCTAGGTTACCCAGGGCATCCTGAAAGAGGGACCTTCACGGGGCGGGGAGGGCCTAATTCCTTATCTGGTTGTTTTGCTGGTAGCTGTGTCAGACAGCCGGCAATATGTTTATTCAGATGCATGTCTTTTGAATTAGTCGCCTCAGCCATCAAAAGCTTCATGTCAGGCATTTACTCTATCCCCAAGCATATCCAAGGCACGTGGAAGGGAAAGGAAGCCACTGGCCCGAGAGAAGTCAAAACCCATGCTGTTGAGAGCCGCTCAGACTGCGTATAGGCATACCATCAACTTCAGTTTTGAAACTCTAAGAGTATTCCTTTATCTATGGATTTGGATTCTTTTCCACTATTCAGTACTGAAAAGAAAAACTGATATCTCACCCAGACAAAGACACATTTATATGGAAGCAAAAGGAAATCCCCTATTAAACAAGTTTAGGGCAAAATAATTGATAAACCTCTAAACAGACTGATCAAGAAAAAAGAAATAGAAAAGAGGCTATCACTATACACCCTACAGGCATTAAACGAATAGAGATCTTCCTTGGGGTTACATCCCAATAAACCTGTCATAAATTGAAAATATCCTAAGTCGAAAATGCATTTAATACACCCAACCTACCGAACATCATAGCTTAGCCCAGTTTACCTGAAATGTGCTCAGAACACTTACATTAGCCTACAGCTGGGCAAACTCATCTCACACAAAGCCTGTTTTACAATAACGTGTTGAATATCTACGCATTTATTGAATACTGGACTGAAAGTGCAAAACAGAATGGTTGTCTGGGTTCAGAATGGTTCTAAGGGTTCTGGTTGTTTACCTTCATGACCACGTGGTGACAGGGAGCTGCAGGGGCTGCCGCTGCCCAGCATCACGAGAGAGGATCTTACCACACATTGCTACCCGGGGAAAAGATCACAATTCAAAATTCTAAGTATGGTTTCTACTGAAGGCATATCACCTTCGCACTATTGTAAAGTCAAAAAATTGTTCCTCAAACCATCGTTAAGTCAGGAACCATCTGTAATAAGGGAATCCTACAAACAATTCTGGGCCCATAAATTTTACAATTTAGATGAAATGTAAAAATTCCTGGAAAGACACAAACTCACAAAGCTCATTCAAGATGAAAGAGATTATTCACGGAGTACTCAACCTATCAAAAAATTAAATTTATAAGTTAAAAAGCACAAGAAATAAAAGAAAACAGATCAACTGGACTTCATCAAAATTTAAAACTTTTGTGCTTTTAAGGACATCAGAAAGTGAAAAGACAACACCAACACACAAAATAGGAGAAAATATTTGCAAAGCATTTATCTGATAGGAGACTCGTATCTAGAGTGTAGTAAAAAAACTCTTAACAGGGGCCGCCCGGTGGCACAGCAGTTTAGTTCGCGCTTTGGCAGCCCAGGGTTGGTGGGTTCGATCCCGGGAGCCGGCCGACGCACTGCTTGTCAAGCCATGCCATGGCGGCATCCCATATAAAGTAGAGGAAGGTGGGCACGGATGTTAGCCCACAGCCAGTCTTCCTCAGCAAAAAGAGGAGGATTGGCAATGGATGTTAGCTCAGAGCTGGTCTTCCCCACCAAAAATAAAATAAATAAATAAATAAAATGTGTGGTCTTCTATAAATTAAAAAAAAAAAAAAAACTCTTACAACTCAATGATACAAAGACAAACAATCCAATTTTAAAAAGAGCATTAATAGACATTTCTCCAAAGAAAATATATAAATGGCCAATAAGCACATGAAAAGATGCTCGATATCATTAGCTAGACAGGGATTAACCTTGCCGGAAGAAAGGTTTGTCTCTTGGCCACTGACCCCTGGGAGGTAACCTCTAGTAACCTTGGTAACCCTGGATGTCCCACCTGATGGAAGTATCTTTGTTTACCCAGGCCCTTGGCCAAGCCAGATAGTCCAGGCTAACAATGTGACTTAGGGTAGGGACCTTCAGCCATGCCAGTTGGTCTGTGCTAACAATGTGATTTATGACAGGAGCCTTGGGTCACACAGTACCAGCTCAACCTCTGGAGGGGCTGGAGACTAAAGTCAGTCACACAGATGGTCAGCAGTGTCTATGTGGCCCATTGCCAATAAAAACTCCAGATGACAAGGCTTAGATGAGCTTCCCTGGTTGGCAATACTCTACATAGCGTAACACATTGTGTCTGGGAAAAATAAATACCGTCTGCACAGTTCCACCGGGAGAGGACAACTTGACGCTCTGCGCGTGATCCCTCTTGGACCCTGCCCTCTGTGCCCTTTTCTATTGCGAATTTAATCTTTATCCTTTCCCTGTAATAAACCATAACTGTGACAACACTGCGGAGTTCTGTGAGTCCTTCTAGTGAATTATTAAACCTGAGCATGGTCTTGGAGACCTCTGAAACTCACAAAAGTCAAATTTAAAACAAGAATTAATCCTATTTCTATATATTAGCAATGAACAATTTGAAATTGAAATTTTTTAAAAATTATTATATAGCACAGAAAATACAAAATACTTAGGGATAAATATAATATGTGCAAGTTTTGTATGCTGAAAACAAACACTAGTGAAATAAATCAAAGACCGAAGTAAATGCAGAGACACACAGATTCATAGATCGGAAGACAATATTGTCAAGATGTCAATTCTCCCTAAACTGCTCTACAGATTCAATGCAATTCCAGTCAGAATCCCAGCAGGATTTTTTTGTGAAACCCAATATTTTATCTAACTTTCAGACTTAGTCAAGACAGTGTGGTATTGGAAAAATGGTAGTCATAAAAAATCAATGAAACAGATTATAGAGTTCAGAAACAGATCTACATACATTGTAAACTTACTTTTCATAAAGATGCAAAGGCAATTTAAGGAAGTCTTTTCAACAGATGGTGCTGGAACAACTGGATATCCATACGCAAAAAAAAAAAAAAGAATCTTCATTCATAACTCATACTCTACAAAAATTTAATTCTACTGGACCATAATTCTAAATCTAAAACTTAAAACTTCTAGAAGAAAATCTCATGACTTTAGGTTAGGCAAAGACTTCTAAGATGATACCAAAGCATGATCCATAAAACAAAAAAAAATTGATAAATTGAACTTTATCAAAATTAAAACTTCTGCTCTTCCAAAGGTGCTGTTAAGAAAATAAAAACACAAGCCATGGACTGGATAAAATACTGCAGATCACATAAAAACTCCACAATCTACTTATCAATCCTACTGTTGAGGGGCATTTGGATTGTTTTGGGTTTGAGCTCTTATGAATAGTGCTGCTAAGAATTTCATTAAATTTTTAAGCAATGTTTTTCACACAATACTTCTTTCAAGTCAGAGTCCCAAATCCTTGAGGGTAGCAAAGTGCTAGCTAATAAATAATACACCATATGACCAAAGGATCACCACCTCGTGTCCCAAAGTCCACCAGTATTTTGGGAAACATCTCTCCATCTTACAGCTACAAAACAAAACCGGCTTGTCTCAACCCGCTTGTGGCAGGATCCTCCCCAGCAACCTTGTCTGAGGCCTTTGGGGTGGCTTCCTTCTCTTCCACTCACCTCCGTCCCTGTTACTCGGGCTCCCTCATCTTTACCCGCGACTCACACGGCAGCGGTCCTCCTCTCTCTTAGCCCACCTTCACCCCGACGTGCAGTCCTTCTCCTTTTCTCCACCGCGTCCCCCATCCCTGGATGGAACAGTGTGGATCACCGGCTGGAGTGAGTCTGCGCAAGGCAGGGAGAGGCGGTGGGGAAAAGGAGGGTTTCGCCCCCGCCGCAAACCGAAACGTTGTCATTAGATCCCCTCCTTCTCAGAAGTCCTCGGCTGTCACCCTCGAGGAACGTCTCCCTGGCACTGTTTCAGGCTCAGGCCCAGCCCTTCTGGCCTGGATTTCTCTGTCCCCTTCCCTTCCCCTGGACTCCCCCTCCTCTGGTGTATCCCGCTCCCCCAACCACACCTCCCTCCCCATTCTGATGCAATGCCCAAATTCCCCTCCCTTTCTAATGCAAAACATTCAAACTCCTTCCTCTGTCCTGGGTCCAAGCTCTTGACACTCAAATGGCTCTTCTGAATTTAAATAAACAAAAAAAAATCGTTTTCTCCATAGAAGAATTGTGCTGCTGGCCATTAAAATAGCAGCTTTCCCCCTGTTCATTAAATGAAAGTAATGAATGCAGCCCAAGGGCTAATCCTTAGACATCACTTTCCTGTTATTAAGACGTCGTTTGAACTTAAGTGTGAGCCCCGACGGTGTGTATCAGTTACACCGAAGTCGGCTCCCAGCATCGCCACGAGGGGGCGGTAGCACCAAGGCGTCTGCACGCGGCGGGCTCTCCGACGCTCCCCCAGCCGGCTCTCCCGGCACTTGGGCCCCAGTCTTCCCGCCCCGGGGACGGACACCCCGAGTGGTCACTGCTGGCGGTGTGGCACACCAGACGCAACGCTGTGAAGACATAGTTTGGGTTATTGTGGTTTTACGCAGCATTCTTGGCCAACTTCACTGAAAACGTTTTCATGAGAACGCATCTCGTTCCACCTGCTGCCGGCTAAATTGATCTCCAGAGAGTTCCACATGGAATGATTGATCAGGGACCAAGCCATTTCCTGAGCACCTCGGACACAGCTGATTCTGTGCCCGTGATTCACCCTTATTGCTTCAGCCGTCTGTCCCTGAACAAAATATTTATTTCTGTTTTCTGTGGTTTGTTGGTCTCTTTTTCTCCTTCTTTCAAAGACAAACACAGTTAATTTGGAAAAGCAAAATTGTTTTTCCTCCCCTTCTTTATAAAATAGTTTTAATTAAAACATGGTCAGAGGAATCCCATTAAGAGCTAAGTCATGTCGTGCTACTCCTGCTCAAATCCTCCAGTGGCTTCTCATCTCTGAACAAATCAAAGTCCTTACAATGACGATAAGGCCCCACAGGATCCACCTAACCCCTACACACTCTCTTATCTCCCTCACCTCTCCCAAGTGCTCCTTGCCAGGCAACAGATACTCCACCTCAGGACCTTTGCACCTGCTGGCTCCTCTTTTTGGCTCCTCTTCCCCCCACTTGCCACCCCCAAGACTACATAAGTCTTCCTCCACCTCCTTCAGATGTCATCTTCTAAGTCAGCCTTTCCTGGCCACTGTATCTTGAATGGAAACCACCACCCACCCACACCCAGATGCACACTCACACACATCGTCTCTATTCCTTCCTTTATTTTTTTGCCTCAGCATTTCCAGTAACATACCATACATTTTACTTATTTGTGTAGTTTATTCCTTGCATCCCTACGAAAAAGTAAGCTGTGTGGGAGTGCTGGTTTTGTCTGTTTTATTCACTGCTGTATCTCCAGCACCAGAATAATATCTGGCACGTAGTTGGTGTGCAACAAAAATTTATTGAAAGAATGAATAAACAACAACGACAAAAAGAAAACAGAATTTTACCCTAAAAATAGGTCCCATCCTGTTTGTTCCTTCTCATTTGTCACATCTCTGCTCACAATCATCTCTGTCGCCCCATTTAAGTAGCCCTTCTTGCAAGTCATTCTCCATGCTTTTATCCTGATTTCTATTTCCTCATAGCTTTCACCATTGTCCAATTTTATTACTCAAATATTTATTTACTTTAAAAAATTAATTATTTGTCTTGCCCATTTGAAGTTAAGCTCAAGGAGGGCAAAGAATTGGTCCTGTTCACTGCTGTATCACCTCAGCTTAGAACTTCTTTCAATCAAACATCATTTGACCACATATGTGTGGGTCTATTTCTGAACCCTTCATATTGTTCCATTGATCTGCATGAGTATCCCATTGTCTTCACTACTGTATAACTTTATAATAAGTCTGGAAATCAGGCAATATGTTAATTTCTCCCCAAAATCTTGCTGGGATTTTAATGGGGATTTTACTGAATCTATAGATCAGTTTGAGGCAAACTGACATCTTAACAATATTGAATTCAATCCATTCAGGAATATATATCTGAGCACCTCATAAGCAATGAGGACCCGTGCCCTATTTCCAGGCAGCACCCTGGGAAAGTGGCAAGATCTGAAAGGGAAGGGAGCTTTACAATTTTAGGCCTCATCAGCGATGACCTTGCACAAATGGTGGCCCTAAAGAGATCATGTAACTGGGGGCAACGAGCACCTCAGCAGTGATCCATGACGGATAAGGATCAATGGCCGGGAGGTAGAGAACTGGTTCTCTCCTAGATTCTTTGTGCTGCCTTGGGTTTCAACTCCAAGAAAACTGCAGATGAATTTCCCATCAGTCCCGTTTGATGGGTGGCATACGAGTTGAAGTTAAGGCGATATAAGAAAATTAGATGTATTAGTCTCGGTTCTCCAGAGAAACAGAACCGATAGGATATAGATATAAAGAGATTGATTATAAGAAATTGGCTCACATGAATATGGAGGCTGAGAAGTCTTAAAATTTGTAGTCGCCAAACTAGAGATGCACAGGAGCCGAAAGTCTGAGAACCAGGAAAGTTGATGGAGTTCCAGTCCAAGTCCAAGTCCAAGTCCAAGTCCAAGTCCAAGTCCAAGGTCCAAGTCCAGGTCCAAGTCCAAGGCAGGAGATCGATGTCCAAGCTCAAAAACAGAGTGAATTCTCCTTCCCTCGGCCTTTTTGTTCTATTCAGGCCACCAATGGACTGGATGAGGCCCACCCACCCTGGGGAGGGCAATCTGCTTTACTCGGTCTGTTGGTTCTAATGTTAATCTCAGCCAGAAACACCCTCAGCAACATACCCAGAATAAGGTTTAACCAAATATCTGGGCACCTCGTGGCCAGTCAGGTTGACACATAAGATTAACCACCACATGAGATCATTGCCCCCGAATTTCTGCACCGGACTACCTTGTGACAGTAGAATCACTTTTCTGATTCATTGATGAGGAAGACATAGATCCAGAGGCTAACCTGAAAAGAAAAGAGATTGTAGGAGAAACTTTTCACAGTTTATCAAGAGTGAATCCAAGCATTCTGTTTTTAAAACAGTGCTGACGATAAGGAAATATGTATTTTTAAATATCAATGAAACAGCACAAGAAACTAGACTGCTTTTTACACCACTCACAAAAATTAACTCAAAATGGATCAAAGACTTAAATTTAAGACCTGAAACCATAAAACTCCTAGAAAAAAAACACAGGGAAAAAGATCCTTGACATTGGACTTGGCAATGATTTCTTGGATAAGACACCAAAAGCACAGACAACAAAAGCTAAAATAGTAGGACTAGATTAAACTAAAGAGCTTCTGCACAGCAAAGGAAACAATCAATAAATTGAAAAGGCAACTTATAGAATGGGAGAAAATATTTGCAAACCACATATCTGATAAGGGGTTAATATCCAAAATATATAAAGAACCCATACAACTCAATAGTCAAAAGGCAAATAATCCAATTACAAATGGGCAAAGGACCTGAATAGACACTTTTCCAAAGACATACAAATGGCCAACAGGTACGTGAAAAGGTGCTCTGCATCACTAATCACCACAGAAATGCAAATCAAAACCACAATGAGATAACACCTCACACCTGTTAGAATGGCTTTTCTCAAAAAGACAAGAGACAACAAATGTTGGTGAGGGTGTGGAGAAGAGGGAACCCTTATACATTGTTAGTGAGAATGTAAAATGGTACAGCCATCATGGAAAACAGTATGGCGGTTCCTCAAAAAATTAAAAATTGAACTACCATATGATATAGCAATCCCACTCCTGGATATATATCCAAAGGAAATGAAATCAATATCTCAAAGAGATATCTGTACACCCATGTTCACTGTAGCATTATTCACAATAGCTAGTACATGGAAACAACTTAAGTGTCCAATTGACAAGATGAATAGATAAAGATGTGGTATATATATATATATATATATATATATATATATATATATATATATATACACAATGGAAAGTTATTCAGCCAGGAGAAAGAAGGAAATGCTGCCATTTGCAACAACATGGGTGAACATGGAGGACATTATATAAGTGAAATAAGCCAGACAGAGAAAGACAAATATTATATGGTATCACTTATACGTATGTGGAATCTGAAAAAAAAAGGTCAAACTCATAAAAACAGAGAGTAGAATGGTGGTTACCAGGGACTGTGGGGGGCACAGGGGGAGGTGAGAGAAATAGGTAGATACTGGTCAGAGGGTACAAGCGTTCAGTTAAGATGGATGAATTCTGGAGACCTAACGTACAGTATGGTGACCAGAGTTAAAAATACCGTGTCCTATACTTGAAGTTCACTAAGAAAGTGGATCTCAAGTGCTCTCACCTCACACACAAAATGGTTAACGATGGGAGGCAATAGACATGTTAATTATTTTGATTGTGGTAATCACATCATTTTGTATACCTGAAATATATACAATTTGTATTTGTTAAAAATAAGTGAATTTTAAAAATCAAAAAAAAAGAAAGAAAACATTGCACTAAGTGCAAGCAGCCAGTCACAAAAGACGATATACTGTATGATTTCATTTATATGAAATGTTCAGAACAAGGAAATCCACAAAGACAGAAAGCAGATTAGTGATTTCTTAGGGCTGGGAGAGTGGGGTGGGGTTGCAGAATGAGTGACTGCTATTGGGTACAGGATTTCTTGGAGGGATGAAAATGTTCTAAAATTGATTGCAGTGATGGTTGCACAACTCTGTGTATATATTGCAAATTATTGAATTACACACTTTAAGTGGGTGAATTGTATGGTACGTGAATTATGTTTCAATAAAGCTGGATTTTTTTTAAGAAAATAAAAAAGACAGCAAAACAAAGCAAATATACATATCGTTCTACTTGTGAGTTAATTTAATTCTGTTATCAACGCAGACACTCTTTATTCCCATGTTGCTAAGAGTCGTGTCAAAAACAAACAAGCCGCAAAGGAAGAATTGAGAATTTCTCACTGGGTTGCAAGATGCAAATCTGAAAATTAATTAAAGACATCTTTAATAAGAAACCACATAGTCCTAAATTGCCAAGGACTGAAAAGCACAGGTTAAAATATAGGCCACAATCTAATCTCTTTAAACAAAATAAACCTATTTTTAGCTAAAGCTATTTAATCTTACTACACTAACCCTTCTCTAAGAAACTGCATATCAATTAAATTGCCATTTCATAATCAGAGCTCCTATTTGTCCTGATTAAAACATTTCTCAATCCAAATAAAGAAATCCATTTCTTTACCTGATAAAATATGTGAAACTAAAATCAATTTCACCTGATACAATATGTGAAATTAAATATTTCAAATTGCTAGAGCTGCCCAGAAAGAAAGGAGATTCAGCAGGTCCCTAAAATAATCACTTGGGTCATTGCAAATACAATGGGGTTTGTAATCCGACTGATTTGGCTTTGAATAAGTCCATAAGAATTGACGGTGTTCAGCAGTTTCCAACCCGCATGAGGACAATTTCAGATAATAAGAAAATACACTAAGAATAGAAAAATAAAGAGAGAGAAAACAAAAACTTTTTCCTTGCATTAGTCCTCAGAGATAACAGTCGCTGAATTCCAGGTACCAGCCACTGCTGCCTCGTCCATCCACGAGGGCCACTTTCCTTGCTCTCCAACTCAACCATCTCTTCTTCATCAATGACCATCACCCTACCAGAGTCCCAACCATCACATCCTTGCCTAGATTAAGAGCTATTGTATTTATACTTTTTATTTCTCAAGCT
The DNA here is from genome assembly GCA_031878705.1 of Tapirus indicus. Taxonomy (NCBI): domain Eukaryota; kingdom Metazoa; phylum Chordata; class Mammalia; order Perissodactyla; family Tapiridae; genus Tapirus; species Tapirus indicus. The sequence continues at coordinate 4,564,635 of CM062922.1, read as the reverse complement.
ATAAATGCCAAAGCTAGTTGGAATATTTTTTTAACGAAAAAAAGAAGAAAAGTCAGTGCAGACTTATTCTACCAAATTTAAAAGCATATTATAAAGCGACACGTGTTTTAAAATGTGGTACCAGTTCAGGAGCACACAAATCAAAAAGAACAGATGAGAAAAATCCAGAAATAAATTAGGTGGATATAAATTTTTACTATATGTTAAAGGTGATATTTGAAATTAACCAAATTATTTAACCAACTTACTAACCAACTGAGATATCTGGCTAAAGATATCAGGAGAAATACTCTAGCCTGATAGCATTTACCAAAGTAAATTCTAGGTGAATTAAAGTATTTTAAGTGAACCTATGCATACTGTAGGAGAATATATTTTCCTTCTTTTGGAATAGAGAAGACTTTTGTAAGAATACATACAAATTCAGATTTTTAGGGAAAAAATTAACATTTGACTAGAAAAACAGAAAATTCTGTAGGTAGAAAAATTATATAAACAAAGCTTAAAGTCACAGGACTACCTTTTGCTAGTCTATTATCTGATAAAAATTATATATTTGCAAAATATAAGAATGACAATGCTTAGAATCTTAATATGTAAAGAACTCTTACAAATCAATAAAAAAGATAAATTCACTAAAAGCAATGTAGCCAATTCACAAAAGAGATAAATGATACCCCCAAAAAAGAATGAAAAAGAATTTAATATCATTAGTTTTTAAATATTTGTTCAATTTAATATAACAATGAGGTTGGGTGTTTTTTTTTCTGAATTAGCAATTCTTTTAAAATATGAAAGCGTATTTTGGGGGTAAAGAGCATTCTCAAGAACTGCTGAGCAAGAAGATGATTTGGCACCACAAAAAAATGTGTATACAGCAGTCCCCCCTTATCTGTGGTTTCACTTTCCAAAGTTTCAGTTACCCGTGGTCAACCTCAGTCCGAAAATATTAAATGGAAAATTCCAGAAATAAACAATTCATAAGTTTTAAATTGCACACCGTTCAGAGTAGTGTGATGAAATCTCCCTCCATCCCACTCTGTCCCGCCCAGAATGTAAATCATCCCTTTGTCCAGCAGATCCACGCTATACATTCTACCTGCCCACCAGTCACTTATGAGGTCCACTGTCGGGTGTGGCAGTGCTTGTGTTCAAGTCACTCTTGTTTTACTTAATAACGGTCACAAAGCACAAGAGCAGTGATGCTGGCCACTTGGATATGCCGAGGAGAAGCCGTAATGTGCTTCCTTTAAGTGAAAAGGGGAAAGTTCTCGACTTAGTAAGGAAAGAAAAAAAATCGTATGCTGAGGTTGCTGTGATCTACAGTGAATTTTATTATGGTATGTTGTTACAATTGTTCTATTTTATTATTAATTATTGTTAATCTCTTACTGTGCCTAATTTATAAGTTAAGCTTTATCATGGGTATGTCTGTATAGGAAAATATATAGTACATATAGGGTTTGGTATTGGCTGTGGTTTCAGGCATCCCCTGGGGGTCTTGGAACATATTCCCTGCGGATACAGGGGGACTTTTACTCTTCAACCCAAATTTGCTGTTCTAGAAAAGCATCTGAAATAACTAATTGAGGATGTGCTCAAAGATTGACTCTTCCCTTGGAAATGCATGTAGCTCTCTTTCACCTCTTTCGGGTGAGAAACTGAACTCACAAGGCTTCTTCGCAATGAGGCCCATGTGGCCACCCCCTCTAAAGTCGCAAGGCCCCACACACTATTTATCCCTTCCGTACCATATTTTTCCCCCATGGCACCTGTCGTATCATGTATTTTATTTTTTATCTAGTTTTTATTTTTCTTCTCCCACTGAAATATAAGCTCTATATGGCAAGACTTTTTATCTGTGTTGATCACTGTCATGGTCAGGGACAGTCTTAGACCTTGTGGAGCCTGACGCACAATTTTAGGGTCTTCCTTTAAAATAAAAGGAGCATTTTTTAGTAGATTTAAAAATTTCAAATTTAAAAACTATAAGAAATAAGACAAATATTACAAATAGAATAAGGACAATACAGGTAAATTAAAACTTCCTCATAATTTGAATTATTTGGGTTTTGGCTGGATTCCTGAAGGTATTTTCCCACAAAGCCTGGGAATAACTGATATACTTTTTTTGTAGTTTAAAGAGAATTTATTCATTCATTCATTATATTTTGCAGATTTATTGAGATATAATTCAACATATAAAATTCACCAAGCACATAATTCAGTGGTTGTTAGTACAGAGTTGTGCTAACATCCCCACAATCAACTTAGAACAATTTCATCACCGATGACAAGTGTGCACCATACTTATCAGTTCATTAGACATTTGGATTGTTTCCACTTTGTGTGTGTGTGTGTGTGTGTGAGGAAGACCAGCCCTGAGCTACCATCTGTTGCTAATCCTCCTCTTTTTGCTGAGGAAAACTGGCCCTGGGCTAACATCCGTGCCCATCTTCCTCCACTTTATGTGGGATGCCGCCACGGCATGGCTGACGGGCAGTGCGTCGGCGGGCGACCGGGATCCGAACCCACGAACCCCAGGCTGCCAAGCGCGGACTAAATTGCTGCACCACCAGGCCGGCCCCGGATTGTTTCCGCTTTTTGGCTGTTATAGATAATGCTGCTATGAACATTCATTTACAAATTTCTGTGTGATGGATATTTTCATCTCTCTTGGGTATATGCCTGGGAATGGAAGTGCTGAGTCATACAGTAACTCAAGGTTTAATGTTTTCTGGAATTGCCAAACTTTTCCATAGTGACTGCACCATTTTATATTCCCACCAGCAATTTATGAAGTCTCCAATTTTTCCATATCCTTGTCAACACTTGTTATTGTCTGTCTTTTTATTCTAGCCATCCTAGTGGGTGTGAAGCGATATCTCATAGTGGTTTTGATTTGCATTTCCCTGATGTCTAATGATGTTGAGCATCTTTTCACAGGCTTATTGGCCACTTGAACATCTTTGGAAATACACCTATTCAGAGCCTTTGTCCATTTTTTAACCAGGTTATTTGTCTCTTTATTCTTGAAGTGAGTTGAGATGCCACTGGAGCACGAAAGTGGCCCGATCTGATTTACATTCCACAGGCCCACTCTGACCGCTCTGTTGAGACTGGCCTGAGGGGACAAAGGCAAAAGCAGGGAGATCGGTCAGGAGGCTTGTGCAACAACCCAGGTAAGATACAACAGTCTCGAACCACAGTGGTGGCAGCAAGGTAGAAGTGTTTTGATTCTGGATACATTTCGAAGGTAGAAGCAACATGATTTCCCGATGGACTTCACGTGGATATGCAGGAATGAGTTCTGAGACACCCCAAGTCTTTTTCTGAGAAATGGGATCACAGAGTGCAGGAGTTTGGTTCAAGACATGCTGAGTTGGAAAGGCCTGTAGGCATCCAGCTGGCGAGGCTGCTGGCAGACACAGTCTGGGGTTTAGAGAAGCCTGGGCTGGAGATGAAGCGTGTGAGGCTGCCTACAAAAGGTGATCAGAGCCACGAGCAGCGTGAGACCACCCAGTCGGTGAGTGTAGATACCGAGTGGGAAAGGTTTTCATTGAATAAATGGAAGGGTTACTCCTTCGTGTACAGTAAATATAATTTTCTACTAACTAAACTTCAAATTTGTGGGAAGTGTATTAACCCTGTAACTACTCCTGCCATTAACCAGCCCTCATGACTATGTTTTACGTGACACCTCGCACTCATCTCTCACTGATGTTTTAGGTCAAAAAAGTCCCATCTTCAAACCGCCTGCGTACCTCCCCCTCCCCTTTCTCCTTATTGATAGCTATAGGAAAAGAGGAGATAAATGTTGGTGCCAGTGTTTGGGGGGGACCCTCTGTTTCAGAGCATCTGGCTAGATGGTCTCAAGGTGACAGAAGCCTCCAAAACAGGAAACACATGCACAGGCAAGGTGAGTAGGTGACAGAGGTGTGTAAAGCACACCTGGGACTCAGGCCACCGTGCGTCGGCTTAGGGACCACTGTGAGACTCACAGCAAATACAAGCATGGGGTCTCGAATAAATCAAGCACCAGATTAAAACCTGTGCTTACAGCTCGTTTGACTCCCTTCCATCCTCGCTAAGTGGATTTTAGCAAGAGCACCGTCACAGAACCACAAATGGCGAGGCTGCAGCAGTAATGGCTGGAAGTGCTGGAGAATTCTGGATTTGTCAGGGGAACAGCGTATGGTTTGGGGAGAGGGCTGGAAGAGAAAGGACAATTTACAAAATACGCTTGTAGAATTCATTTCTCAACTACAGAGGACGTGAAAGTCCTAAGGCAGAAGCACAGGTGCACTTATGCTTTTTATTATTAAGTGAAATAATTACCCAGCTGAGGTTGAACTTGTTTTAGTTTTGAATTATTCTAAGGACAAAAAACTGAATGCACAACTTTTGATTTAATAATATCTAACAGATTTGGAAATGTATGAAATAGCTATAATTATCCAATTTTGATAGAGATAATCAACAGTGAAGAGATACTGTGCAAGTCTCCAAGTGTATTCTCCACATGAGCGATCTGAAGGTTAAAACCACTTCGCCTATGTGCCCAGTATTGAAGATGAATAATTGCTTCAAAATGGTCACCTATTAATTGTGCACTATGCCTGGTGAATACAGGGAAATTAAAAGAAATTGAAATTTATTTCCTACAAAGTTACATTTCTTACAAATGTGGGGAAAGGCTTGAAATTGAAATTCTTCACCAACTTTAGTTCTTTTTCTCTTTAAACAGGCATTTGTCTTCTACTTCCAAAAAATAAAGAAAAAGATTAAACTTGACTGATAAATGGAAATTTTTCAGAGCCACGTTAGGAAGCACAAAGAAGAAAATAACTTCCCAATTATACTTACTGAACAAGAACTTTTTATTCACATTTAGCTGACAAAAAAAAAAAAAAAAACCAACAAAAAACCCCCAAATAGGTAAGTATTTTTTAAACATCTCAAAACAGGAGATGCTGTTTAACCATCAGGTGCATGATTTCTCCAGACACACCCCTTCCCAGCCCCAGACGGGGAGTATCGATGCATCCAGTGTGCTTTCTAAATGAAAACGCGTGGACCAGAGAAGTTTCCTTGGGAGCTGTGTTTTCTTATGGGCATTTTAGTTATGCTGGTATTATCAAATTTCTATTAAAAATTTAACTTTACACTTAGTTGGGCAACACAAAGAATTAGCCTGGTTTCTTTATAGCCTGGCTGCCTAAACCCACCTGTAAGACACCAGATCGTCCCCAGATGTTTTGTGCATCAGGAGGACTCATTATTCCTGAAGCAGTTTATGTCAGTGCGTTCCTCTCTGTGGTGCGGGCTCTTCAGATGTTCAGCACTTTTTTTGTGTCGAGTCTTTCTCCTTTTTCCAGTTCTCGATTAACCGTGCCCCCACACCCACCTCCCACCCCGGGCATGTCAGCCACACCACAGCTGTAACTAGGGACTGGATTCCTTCTAGTTACACACATTCCTGGACTGCCTCTCTTCAACTATGATAAGTATAGGCTCAAAACTAGCCAAATTCACAGAAAGATTATCCATACAAAAACAGTGGGAAAATAAATCTGCTGGTCTCCTTTCCAAATACAATGCATCCCAAAGTAAAATACAAATGTTCTAGTTTAATAATGTACGTAAAAGTCCTTGTTAAAGTATAAATGACAAGTTTTATTTAAGTAAGCATCCTCATCACACATGGATGACGCACTCTAAAGCAGTCTTGGGGATCTTCCACGTCACATTTGGGATCACACAGATCATTGCTCTCTTCCAGGAGCACGGCCACTGGAAAGCAGACTATAACTCATGAGCTATAATGCACTGGGATTTTTGCAATAAGGTACTTCAGAAGCAGAAGGGAAAAAAGAAAATTAAAATGCACAACTTATATTCATCTACAGAAATAAAATATTTCCAAGTTGTGAACTAATCACTATGCTTGAAAAATGCTAGCATCCTCATAAATATTTTGGTTAAATTATGGTGCAAAATCTGAATTTTGCAGACTTCGAAAAGGCACATTTTTGTGATATCTAAGCATTTCCCTGAGAGCATAAGGAACGTTATTAACTTAAGGAAACATTTCAGCCTTTAGAAGAGTCTAGATCAAGAGGATACCTCAGAGGTAAAGATTTCTTGAGAACTGTAAGAAAAATCTGTGTGCTCATAAGTGGAGGAGAAGAAACAGCTATGAAAAGTAGGACTAGCTGAGAACTCGCCCTGAGGAAGGGAGGGGATGTGACAGGGCTGCCCGTGTCCCAGAATATTACTATCCTTCTCTAAGCTGCTGGAATGCTGTTTTCACTGTACTTGGAAACACTGCCACTTTCCGTGACTCAGTCATTGCGTCGCAAGGATTCCCCTGTAAACACATAGCTGCAGCACTGTGTGGTAACACACGACGCGGTATTGATAAGTGCTCAGGCGTGGGGAAGAGGAGCGCAGGCCATTCGTTCTTTCCGGTAGCGAGTTTGATCAGATCGCTTTCTTCTTAACACCACGTGGTATCAGCTCTACAGAGAAAACGATTGCTAGGAGTAGAAAGGTGGGTGATTTTGGAATCTGAAGCCGTCAGGAGGTGGGGCAGGCTAGGGAAAGGCCCCAAGTCCGGAGATGAGGAGTGTACCTGGACCCCCAGGGCGAGGAGATGGTAACCTGCAGATAGTGAAGTAAGAAAGACCTTGCTCTTAAGAAAAGAGATGGAAATGTGCACTTTCCTTCCTCCAAACTGTTCACACTACCCTGTTTCCAAGACCAGAAACTCAGGCAGGTCCCTTGAGTATTACAGGTCGGCCACATTAGGGGTTAGCCTGCCTCAGCAGGCCTGGCCTGGAAACTCAACCACCAACTCCTAACAGTGTTCCTGCGGGGAAAGTCCACCTGTGAGCCAGTTGGAAATGTGACAGAGAATCCCTTCATAAGATCACTTACTCGTGGGCAATTCTTCATGTGTATTCTGTTTTAGAAAGTAATCAATGTGCTTTGAATCTTCAAATTATATTCCATAGTACATAGAAAAAAACGAACCTTTCATAAGGGGAAAAAAATGCCCAACGTTGTGTCACCAAGATGAACCTTTTACATTGTACGTTCATATACAGCAATACTTCCCATTCACGTTTATGACAAAAGATACCCAGGCACTGCGGAATAAACATCTCCGTTTTCAGACACATAGCAAACCCAATAATCTATCACTTCAATAATCCATTCCATTATTAGGGAATAGCTTCAAATATTCTACATGCAAGTACTTCATATTCATATCATTCTGGACATATAATTAAGAGGCAATGCTCTAAGGCTACACATTAAGGCTACCTTGGTTATTTGAAATGTGTATAAGCAACAAAGACATTTTCGCAAAAGGTAGTATAAATTAAACACTATTTCCATCTTAGGAAAATAAAAGTTATTACAAGTCAACTAGACATTCAAAATGGTATCTTAAAAACTTATTGCCATTATTCTATCATAGGACAGATTATTGCTCAAAACTGTCCATTTTGGAACACCAAGAAATTCTCCCTTTTTTGTTATCTTTTAAGCGATGCTACATCAGAATAAAGACTTTTAAAATTAAACTTTTCTTTTGTGTTAAAAGTGAAATTTATTACAATACATGCAAGTGTTACTAAAAATGCTGGTTAAAATTATAGTGTTTATATAATTTTTCTATATAAATATTGGTAACAACAACTTTAACAATTCTACATGTACAGAGAACATTGAAAACATAAAATCATGCATAAGGCCGAAATATAACTTTGCACATTCTCCTTTTAGGCATCGCTTTTATCTTCTCCAGGTCCCAGCATCACTCCAGAATATGAAGGGTGCTAATCACACAGATTACAAACTTCAAGGTTTCAGTGTTTTGGATGTATGTCAATTATCACACATTAACAATGCTTAAAAATCACTGCCTATATTCTGATCAAGTGGTTCTATTTCCCATATTTCCCTTTTTAAAAGGTCTTAGACAAAACGCTGAGCTAGAAAAACTGTGATTACAGGATCCAACATGACATGTATGCCCGAAGATTCATTTAAAAGTGGCATAAAGAGTTATATATTTATAAGTCCTATAGGACATGAAAGACAATAAGTCCATCAACATGTAAATAAAATTAAGCAGCTTGCTTAATTTTGTTTTTTGCTTTGCTTGCTTACTTGGCTCCCATGTGTCTATAGAAAGAAGCGAGAGCCATCAAGAAGTGACGGCAAATCAGAGCTGGGGGTAAGGGGTGGGTGGGCACCAGCACAGGGAAGGAGCTGGGGAGAAGGGTGAGATTATGAACGGAAATTAAAGTGTTACTCATCTAGTCTTCCTCGTCCTGCTAAAGCAGGGACTGGTTTCAGCCCAGCCTCCCCTTCCTGCATCCCAGTGGGTTATTCTGGCATGATCCTGTCCCCCAGCACTGTGAAAACAGCCACTGCCTTTCAGATAGTGTGAAGGCACAGCTCTTTCTACTGAGAACACTTCACCAATTTGTGGAACAGCCTATCTATTACAGGTTTGGACATGTCACCAAAGAGAGTCTGAATTAGGCCACAACAGGAGGGCAGGTGAAACAATTTTTACAAATGAGCAGCTAACGCTCCAAGAGGTTAAGTGGTTCAGCCAAGGGGAAGACAAGGAAGCTGGATGTGACGCCTGTTCCTCTATGACAGCGCTCCTCAAACTTTAATGTGCATACGATTCACTTGGGATCTCACCAAAATGCACCGGGTCCAGGGTTGGGCCTCAGATTCTGCATTTCTAACGAGCCCCCAGGAGATGCCGATGCTCTTGGTCTATGGACCACACGCCGAGAAGCAAGACTCTACAGCACAGAGAGGGAGCCACACCTCTCTCTGGGCCACAGATACATCCTGGAAGTCCTGAGCAGACTGAGACCTGTTCCCGTGTCATCTGCCTCCCAAGCCCAGCCCCAGGCAAGGGGTGCAGGTACACTGTGTGAGTGAGCAGCTGGCTACAAGACTGTGTTAATGTATTTTCTGAGAACACCATGACCATATGAACAGCCAAACAAATAACATAATTCACCTCGAGTAAATGGAGAGGTCTATGTGCAGACTGAGAATAAAACTAATCTTTTTCTCATGTAGTCCTCCTTAAAGTGAACATGATATAAAGTTTTAAAAAACCAGCATATTAAATCTCATAATAAAAGGCCACATGTGCACACATATACACATAGTATGAATTCTAAGAAATTAAATGCATTTTATCAGAACAAAGCACTACCACTGCTCCCAGCTAAAATCATCTCCTCTTCCAAAGACAAGGAAAAAACCTAGAATCGTAAGGAAAATGACAGCATTGCCTGCCAGCACGAGGCCACAGGCTCCCCATTTGATCTGAAACACAAGAAAAGAGGATTAAATCTTTACTGTCTTCATATTGTACTCTTTGCAAATCTCTGTTATTTTCTGCATTAGAAACATCCAATGAAATATTACATAAAACTGCTAAAAGGCTTAATAATGTAACAGGCAGGAGACAGTGAGCTATTCAGTAATTAGTTTAATTACTTTGTGATGCTTGTTAAGTCTAGTATCATCTTTAACATTTTCCCCATTAGACATATTTCTCTACTTATTTTCAATAGTCAACGATCGCCTGAAGGAAATACATGTTGCAAGATTTATGAACGGACCAATTACAATATTGGGTATCGAAAGTTCTGCATGCATTGCCTCCTTTCATGAAAATAGGAATTGGAGAATAATGAATTGGCTTGTTTCTTTTCTAGGCAAGAAAAGACTCTAAATAAGTGCATGCAAATGAAAGCAGCTTTCCAGCTTGGCAGATGGTTTTATAGAGGCACTGGCGGGGATAACAGTACCCTCTAGTGGGCATTTTTTGTTTTAATTTTACCAGCAGAAAACATCAGTGAAAGTTTCTTAATAAAACGTGATGCAGTATTGAAAGGTAAAAATAGAAATCTTTACAGCAAAACTTAAGAAGTAACAGTATAAGGTACAAGAAGAATAAGGTCCTGACAATCTTGCATTCAAAAACCTTCAGTGCTTCTCCAGCATCTACATGGAGTTCAGTCTGGCATGGCACTCAAGCCCCTTCCCAGTCAGGCTTCAGCAACCTTTCTAGCCTCATCTCAACCACCCCGTTTTCGCTCCATCATATTGTTCTTTATTCCACATGTTACATTTTCACACTTGGGTGCCATTCCATATAATAGCTTTCCTTGCTTTATTCAAAACTCTATTTATCCTTAGAAGCCCACATCAAATGCCAGGTGGAATTTCTCTCTTCTTGGTGCTCCTATGACATTCTGATCATGTTTCAATTATCATAATATATTTATAGTATACTGACCCATCAGGCTAGTTTCTGTGCTCTACGGGAACAGAGAGAGTATCTGGCTCTTATTCCCAGTGTCTTACAAATAGCAGATGTTCCAAAGATATTTACTGAACGAATAAATAAGACTTGTGCATATCTGATATTCAACACCACAAATACGCATTTCATGAAATTGAAACAGTATATAGTTGGGAATAAAAGCAAAGAGTATGAAAGACAGTGAACGTCAAAGAAGTGAATGAATTATATGCACAATGTGTGTTTCGGTGACAAAAAAAATTTTATTTTGGATATGAAGATGTCATCGTATTCCCTGTATCTTCTAGTAGCTACATAGTTGTCCCTCAATTTAAGCCTATTGTATTGAGAATTGTGTCCACGATCCTATTTGCAGAAGAAGAATTTGATATGATGTTCATTTAGAAAAGTATTGCTAGTATAGTCCCTGTGGATTGCCCTAAGACAATGCAAGGATTTAAGGACAATTCCAGAAAATAGCATAAAGTAGAAAAAGCAAGGAATCACTTGGTCTGGCTAAAAGTCATAAGAGAAACAAAGAAAGCATTTTGAAAACATGGTCAAGATACTGACAGGTAGATGGAAAACGGGACTAGAGAAACGAAAACTAAGTCTGGCTTTCAGTAGTACGTCTAAGCAACGGCAATGAAATTGAGGCTCCTGACACAGGCCTTTGAAGTAAACTCAGCGACAACTGGCAAAACAAGAGAAAACAAAACTTACCACAGCCACACGAGCAAGAATAACAGGAAGTCCAAAGGCAGAGACGACGATTCCAGTGGTGAAGAAGTAAGCCAGTTCCCGGCAGGCACTGCTGGTCGCATCCGAGTCATCCGTTGCTCTTTTGGCAATGAAGTGCGGAATGGGACAGATGGCGTGAAATATCAGGACGAACAAGGGCCAGTAAACGCTGTCGGTGGACCCAGTAGAAACCCCAAAAGGAAAGTGACAGTCACATTTTAAATTAAAGACATACCACTGTTCGAAAGTTAATATTACTTTAAAAGTCTAGGTCAAAAATTATTTATTCAATTGTGAATATTAGTACATAAGATGATTTCTACCAGCAACAGATAAGAAGTAATGATAATTTAAAATTACTAGTCCATTAATATGTAGATAGCTTATACTGTGTTAAGAAACAACTACGCAATATATAACCTAGAATCTTTGTTTTCTGTTATTACTGAGCTCTAATTTCTTTTTTTTTTTTTTGAGGAAGATTGGCTCTGCGCTATCATCTGTTGCAATCTTCCTCTTTGTTCTCCCCAAAGTCCCAGTGCACAATTGTGTATCACAGCTGTACAGTCGTAGCTCTTCTATATGGGACGTCGCCTCAGCACGGCTTGACCAGTGGTGCGTAGGTCCACACCCAGGATCTGGTCCAGTGAACCCCGGGCCGCAGAAGAGGAATGCGCGGACTTAACCGCCACGCCACCAGGCCGGCCCCGGAAACTGTAACTGCTTATAGGGCAGGATCTTAACTTAGTCATCTTTGCTTGCTTTCTCTATGAAACATAGCTCAGTGCCTTGCACAGGCTAATTCCATCAAGATCTTCGGCGCGTAGACTTGTTGGAAACCCTTCAATGGCTTCGAATAAAACCCAGACCGCTTGCCCCGCCTACAACGTCTTACACGATCTGCGCAACTTCTTCCATTCGTTTTGTGCCACCTCTGCCTCATGCGCAGCCACACGGGCCTCCGTTCTGGTCCTTGAATACTGAGCCCCTCCCTGCCTGAGGGCCTTTGCACCAGCCACGCCCGCTGCATGGACCACTCCTCCCCGACCTGGGTGGCCGGCTCCTTCTTATCATGCAAACGGAACCCAGAGGTCTCCTCCTAAAGTGGCCTCCCTCACGTCCCTTTGAAACACCTCCAGTCACCCTTGAGCACAGCTGCCTCTAACTTTCTGCACTTATTCCCATTTGATATTGTGTTTACGAGAACAGGGATCTGATCTGTCTTGATCAATCACCATTTATCTCCAGGACCCAGAATGAAGTGCTCCATTAATATTTACTGAATGAACAAAACGATAAATGGATTTTAAGTTTGAAAGGCATGAAAAGAAATACACTGATTAGTAAAACCTTTAGAAACACTCTGTTTATTATAAGAGATCACAATAATACTGGAAGGCAAAAAAAGCGATTTTCTTCTCAAATTTCAATGTTTTGCATATATTAAAAATTGCCATCTGCTTTCCAATTGCATTTGCTCTATAAATACTTCAAAAATATTTTTCTCCATCAGTTTGACATTTATTATGCTTCATTCCCCGAGGAAAAAAAAAGGGTAGTCGCTACTCATTTTCATATATACCCATCACAATAATACAGATCACCACATCACCACAACACCACGACAACACAGATCCACCAGAGCTGGCCCGGCTGAGCAGGAGCTGGGGTGACGTGTACTGCAGTGAGAGTTTCTCATTGCAGCCACAGATCTAGAAGGGAAGGATGGGGACCAAAAAGTAAGAAGGGAAAGTGTCCTTCCTTCATCAAGAGGACTCAGGACGGAAGCACTGAGTTTGGGCTCTGAATTTGAGACCAGAGGGATTATAGTGTGTTTCAATAAACACCAAACACTATGGTTGGAAGGGGCTCTTAGAGATTCACTAGATCGGAGCCCTTATTTTACCAGTGACGAAACTGAGATACAGAGAGGAAAAGTCTGGAATAGTCCCAGCTGTCACCCAGCATGCCCACAGCCAAAAGGTCTCAATTCTTCCTAAAATACAGTAACAGTTTTCTGAAACACAATCTAAGAAACGACGTTCCCATTCACAGTAAGCCATCAATATTCAACTAAGAGACCTGTTCATGTAGAAGCAACTTTGTTTATACACAAAATTTAAATATTAAATATATACTATTCAGCAAACTTGTAGGCCCGGAGTTGGCAAACTTTTTCTGTAAAGGCCAAAGGGTAAATATTTCAGGCTTTGAAAGCCATAAGGTCTCTGTCTTAACTACTCAACTCTTGTCACTGTAGTGCAAAAGTAGCCAAAGATAATACATAAACAAATGAGCATGGCTGCGTTCCCAGAAAACGGTAATTAACGGGCAGCAGGTCACATTCGGCCTGTGGACCAGTTTGCTAACTCCTGATGTAGATGACAATCCTAGATCACCTCGGTTAAGATATAAAATTAGTTACCTTGTAGTAGCAGTCAGGGTCATCTTTCTACCTTACAGAGACACGGTGGATCAAAAAGAATGAAAACACCCGGTTTAGAGTTGGTCGTGGAATAGTGGAAAAATCTCTGGTCAAGAGAGTCAGAACACGAGTTCCAATTTGGGCTACATCTTTAACCACTCTTGGCTTTGGTTTCCCAGCTAGAAATGCGAATAACTTATATCCCTAAAGTTGGACTAAAGTAACAGCTGTGACAGCTCTGGACAAATTTAAGTCATTGCTTATACTGGATCCCTCTTGTGTTCAAATGATTTCTGTGCTGGTTGGCCAGGACTGGGGTGACAGACTTGAACTCGTCAATGTCATGACAACTAGCTCCAGCTGGTCTAAGTCAGTCACATCTTCTTCTCTCCAGTTGCCCAAGCCAATCACCTGGGAGACATGCAGGAACCCTCTCTCCTCCCTGAAGCCTGATGTCAATGAACAAACCCTGTTGGTTCTGCCGCCTAGACCTCTCTCCTTCCTTCCTTCCCATTCCTCCTGCCGCAGCCCTAAATGTGCGTGATTAATGGTAGCAGCCCCTTACTAGTCTCCCCGACTGCAGTCTCAGCATTTTCCTATCTAGTCTCACGTTTTGGCCAGACTGACCTTTTTTTTAACATAAACCCCCCAGCCTCCAAACCTGTTCTCAAGATATCTTCCCAGCTCCTGCTGCCTGACGTGTAAAATCTAACCCCTTCTCGGGCATGCAGAGCCCTAAGGACTGACTACATCCCTGACCAGCCCTTCTGTCCCTCGTCCCAACTACAACTGGTGCTCTGCCATAAAGAACCGCGTGGTCTCCTGTCTCTGGGCCTCAGGCTATGGCCTTCCCACTGCCTAACAGCCTCTTTACCCAGATATCTGCATGACCTATGACCAGCTTCCTTATTTTCTTTATGTTTCTGCTCACATCACCCTCTAGGAAGGCCTTCCCTGACGTCCTGGCCCCAGCCTCTGTGTTCTTTACTCTTTATCCATCATAACACTTCTACCTCTGATAAAATGTACATTTCTAACCTGTTTAATGTCTGTCTCCCTCACTGAAATACAGACTCGGAGAGAGCAGGACCTCTGTTTTCTTATTTCGTAATCCCCACTTCCTGTAACGGTGGCTGGCACATGGTAAGCCCTCAACCAATAGCTGTGGAGTAAAGAAATTTGTTGAATGTTCCCTCTGCCTGCAATGCCCTCCCTGACTCCTCAGCCCCATAAACTCTCAGTTATCCATCATGTCTCAGCTTAAAGATGACCTCTTCCATGCAGCCCTCCCTGACTCTCACAGGGAGACCCAGACGCGCCTTCTTGGAGCCCTCACGGTCCTCTGTGCACATCTCCACCACAGCGGTCAGCTTCCTGACGGGACTGTCTGCCCGCCTCTCTCTCAAAGTAGAACTGCACACTCCTTGAGGACAGGACTGCGTCTCTTCATTCTTTTACCCCCAGCTGGTCCACAGGAGGTGCTCAATAATTGCTTATTAAATGAATACATCAATTTTAAAAAGAGCTCTTCTCTGCACAAATACAACCGAACCATGAAAGGACTGGGTTCATAATCTGGGCTTCACCGACTCATTGGTTAGAGCTTGGTGCTACAGGGATCAAAGTCTCTAACGCCCACATCAGTAGTGACAAAGACACAAACAGAATAGGTCTTTTTGAAGTGATAACTTACCCATAATCCTCTAAGGCACATCCCAGCATAAGAAAAGTCAGTCCAATAGCCCCACTGAAGGATAATGCCACAAGAGCTGTGAAAAAGAAAACCAGGAGTTACAGGGCCAGATCAGGGGTTGCCAGGGGCTGGGGGAGGAGGGGAGGAATGGGGAGTGACTCCTGAGGGGTAGAGAGTTTCTTTTGAGGGTGATGAAATGTTCTGGAATTAGATAGTAGTGATGGTTGCACAACCTTGTGAATATACCAAAAACTACAGAATTTTACACTTTAAAAAGGTGAATTTTATGGTATGTCAATTATATCTCAATGAATAAATTTTAACTAAAAAAAAGAATAAAAGGTCCCAAAATTACAGAAATGTAGCAATTTACTTATTTCATTAGTTGATGTTACATTTGACTAGCAAATCACTGCCTGTGTCCACCGCTTTTAAATCATTAGGTAGAGAAGGGTCTCCAGCATTTCCGGGACCCAACCCCTCCCTATATGACATATGAATTCTCTCCATATTTGTCACAAGAGGCCAGCCAGCCAGTCCGTACAGCTCCAGTGAAGGGCCGCTCACTACTGCCCGGGGCAGCCCATTTCATGCTGACAGTTTCTAAATGCTGAAAACTCTCTCTCCATAAATTATCTGCAAAACTGCCTCCCTGTAATGTACACCCTTGGGTCATTTTTGCCTCCCCAAACCACAGGACTTCACATATTTGAAGGCTGCTTTCCCGTCCTCATAGAAAATGAGTCTCAACTAGTATCCACTGAATAAAATATTTATTCCCACCATCTGTTGGACACTATCTCCGAGGGGGGAGGAACGTATCTGTTCTTGTCACGCTGCTGCGTGGGAGACAAAGAATATCAGAGTCGTTTAAAAATCTTGAGCTCTGAGTCACCAATATGAGTTCAATTCTTAACTCTGCCATCGCCTGGTTATGACTTTGGGTAGAAGCTGAACCTCTTTAAATGTGATTTCACACATTGCAAGTTTGTGTCCCCCCCAAAGTCATGTTAAATCCTAATCCCCAATGTGATGGTATTAGGAGGTGGGGCCTTTGAGAGGTGATTAGGTCATGAGGTCAGAGCCCTCAAGAATGGGATTAGTGCCCTTATAAAAAAGACCCCAGAGAGCTCCCTCACCCCTTCCACCACATGCGGACACAGCAAGACGGTGGTCCATGAACCAGGAAGAAGCTCTCACCAGACATCGAATCTGCTGGCACCTTGATCTTGGACTTCCCAACCTCCAGAACTGAGAAATAACTGGTTGTTTAAGCCCCCCGGGTTATAGGGCCCTAAAGGACTAAGACACCCACCCTCCTGTCTGCAACCCTCTGCTACTGCACTAGCACAGTCCATTAGCATCTTGTGCCTGCCTCCAATGGTGACGCTTCCAATCCATGTTCCACAAAGCGGACAGTGATCTCTCAAATACATAAAGCTGGCGTCACCCCTTCGCGGTTGCTTTCACAGCCTACGAGTTGTTCTGGCACCGTGGTCTGAACCCTGACTGCCTTCCAGCTTCAACCCTCACCACTCTAAGTTCCAGTCTTAAGAACAGAGCTTAAGCTCCTGGAGAGAACAAGGGGTGCTCTTTCATGCCCCCTGCCCTACATCACATGTTTTCTCCACTTGGAATAAACTCTGCCCTCGCCCCATGCTTTGCCTAGTGAAGTCTTATTGATCCTTTTAGATTCAACTGAAGGATTGCCTCTTCTGTGAAAACAGTCCTCTTCGTCCCTGGAGCAGGGTTAAGTAATTCCGTCTGTATTAGTTACCTAGGGTTGCTATAAACAACGTACCACGAACTTTGAGGCTTAGAACAACAGAAATTTATTTTCTCACAGTTCTGAGACTTGACGTCTGAAATCAAGGAGTCAGCAGGGCCGTGCTCCCTCCGAAGGCCCTAGGGAAGAGTCCTCCCTGCCTCTTCCTAACTCCTGGTGGTTGTCAGCAATCGTTGGTGCTCCTTGGCTTTCAGCAGCATCACCCTTTCTGCCTCCGTCTTCACATGGTGTTCTTCCATGTCCACACGTCCCTTTTCTCATTGAGACACTAGTCATGGGGTTAGGGCCCACTCGAAGCCAACATCTTAACTTGATTACATCTGCAAAGACCCTATTTCCAGATAAGGTCACATTGACAGGTACTGGGGAGTTAGAACTTGAATATATCTACTTGGGGGACACAATTCAACCCACACCACCATCTTTGTGCTCCCACTGCACCTGAGCGCCCCTTGGCATTTACACAGTAATATAATTATTTCCAGCTCTTGTTATCCAACGATAACTTCTCATTTATCTTTTTATACCAAGTTTCAGGCATACATTAGTCTCTCAATAAAAGTTGAATTGAATTATCTGCAAAATGCTTCCTTCCCTTAGTCCTTTTCCATTTCATAGCCAATCTTCCTTTTTACTACCTTACAATTTCTAACACATTCACACATAAACATTATTATTATTCCATAGTTTCCGGGCATGACTAAACAGTGCAGTTCTGAGATACTACTGCATTGGCCTCAAACAGATATATTCCACACTGGACACTGTCCAAGTAAACCATGTTTACTAAACTGACGTCGAATAGAGAAGTCAGCCAGAAATAATGATAAAATGTGTCTGCTAACAGATCACACACGTAAATTCCACAGTGAACACACACATGCGTGCAAATACACTGTATACACGTTTACAGCAGATGTTGATTACCTGGGCAGGGAATATCTTTGTGGACAAATTTCAAAAAGGATAGGTACTCCAGCACAAAAACAAGTTATGCTCCTGTACTCAAAAGATTAGAAATCTAATGGTTTCCTACCAAAATAACAGGAAGCCTTCTCAGAACCTCTCCCACCGCTGCCATTCCCCATTCCTCTGAAGGCGCACAGGACAAGGGAAGCGGGGTTCTTTGGACCCCTCTTTATCACGTGCCATTCAGAAATACATACTGCACAAAGCCTACTTTGTCCATATATGAATAAACACTGAAGAAAGCACCGTTAAAATTCCACCTAATCTACTGTCCACAGTTACGAGAAATACTGCATTTCTGGGTGCTTTCCATTGGGACACCCGCCTGCAGTCACTCCACCCAAGTAGAAAACTCATCAGAACAAGAGGACTAAGTTCCCCACGCCGAGAACACTGGAGACAATGGCTCCCCGGGAAGACACGGAGACCGCGGGGCGACAGGAAAAGGGAGAGGCGTTAGGGGGACACGTCAGGAAGTGGAAACCTGGTGAGAAACTGGGCAGTGGGGGAGGGGACGCCCGAGGAGGCGAAGAGTCGGAGGGGATGCTCGCGGCTGTCCCCGGGCCCCCAGGGAGGCCCGCTCCGGCCAGGCCTCCGCCTGGAAGGGCCCGAGGGCCCGGGCAGGGCGTGAAGGCCAGTGGTCTCGCAAACAGGGGGCTGAGCCCCCCCAAAACGCCCTCCACCCGCAACCCAAGGGGCGAAGGGGGCGGGCGCGCGCACTCCCACCGCGGAGGCGGGAAGCCCGGCGAGTCCCGGGGAGCCCACCCGCGCACGCGCCAGCAGCGCAGCTCCAGGCCTGGCCGGGGCGGAGCGGCGACCCCGACGCAGCGCAAGTGGGCCGGGGGCCGCGGAGGTACCTTTAACGCCCGCCATGTCTCCCAGCTGGGCCGCGGCGCTTCCGGCTTCCTGCCCGGCCCGGCCCTCGCCCAGGCCCGGAGCCACCGCGGGGCCGGCCCGCCCGCCGCGCAGAGCCCGCCCCGCCGGTCCCCGCCTCCCCCGCCCCCACCGCGCGGAGCCCGCCCCCGCCTGTCCCTATCCTCCCTCCCGCTCCACGCAGAGCCCGCCCCCACCGGTCGCCGTCACCCCCCCCGCCCCGCCCAGCAGAGCCCGCCCCCGCCTCCCCCGCCCTCGCCGGTCCCGATCCCCCCGCCCCCGCCTCCGCCCCGCAGAGCCCGCCCCGCCGGTCCCCGTCTCCCCCGCCCCTCCACGCGGAGCCCCGCCCCTGCCGGTCCCGATCCTCCCGCCCCCTCCACGCAGAGCCCGCCCCCACCGGTCCCCGTCACCCCCCCCCGCCCCGTCCAGCAGAGCCCGCCCCGTCGGTCCCGATCCCCCACGCCCCGCCCCGCAGAGCCCGCCCCGCCGGTCCCGATCCCCCCGCCCCCTCCACGCAGAGCCCGCCCCGCCGGTCCCCGCCCCCACCGTGCGGAGCCCATCCCCGCCTGTCCCGATCCCCCCCTCCCCCTCCACGCAGAGCCCGCCCCCACCGGTCCCCGTCACCCCCCCCGCCCCGCCCAGCAGAGCCCGCCCCGTCGGTCCCGATCCTCCAGCCCCCTCCACGCAGAGCCCGCCCCTGCCGTAACGAACCAGCCTCAATCTAGCATGGCCCCGCCCCTGCTCATTCACCACTCCGCCCCCATCTCTCATAGCCCCGCCCCACCCGTTCGTAACTGTGCGCCATCTCGCACAGCCCCGCCCTTTGCGTTCTTAACTCCGCCCCCATCTCGCAGAGCCTCGCCCCTGCCCGTTCATAACTCCGCCCCATCTCGCACTGCCCCGCCCCCGCCTCGCGATCCGCTCCTGGGCCCGCCTGGCAAACTCGGCTCAGTGTAACCCCGCCCTTGCGCCCCGAGCCCTGGTCCTAGGGTTTGAGCCCTCAGCATAATCCCCGGCCATGCCCTCCGCTCCGCCCTTCAGCCCGGCGGCTGGGGCCTCGGCTCCGCCCCGCCGCTGGGTCCGCTGGCCAGATGGGGCCCGCAGCCCACTCGGGACGCGTCCCGAGGCCTTCAGGAAACTTTAGTAAATAGCTATTATTTTTATACCTTGGGTCATCAAAGTCTGCGGGTAAGCAAGGCCGATTTAGACCTCGGAGGGCCATTTTGTACTTACTTTCGTCACGGGAATGGAAAGTTTTGCCTTGGTGGGGACAATCTGAAAGAGATCTTAAAAATCATCTGGTCCAAGTGCTTCATTTGACCTTTACGGAAAGAGGCTCAGTGGGTAAGACTTGGCTGCTTCACACCTCCTTCTAGCAGAGAATGGTAAGGTGCTGCCCCTCTTCTATCGCTTTTAATTTTCGAGGGACTGAAAGATAAAGGGGCTGGTGGGAACCCGGGTTCCCCTGGCTGCCTGAGAACAACAAATTCTCACTACCTTTCAGGATCCCCGCTCGGTTTACTTTTTCAAAACTGTACACCGAGCATATTATTGTCTCAACACATGTTGAATCACCTGTGAGTTGTTTATTTTCTAGCTCCTCCCATTTCTCCTCCCAGATGGAAGGTACACTTATTGGAAGCGTTGTGTTGCTAATACCTGGCTCACTGCAGACCCTTGGAGATGCAGAATTCCACTGCACTCGACTTTGCAGCCTGCAGTCTAACTCAAGATGGTTGAGAACTTCTCTTTCCCTATTTTGAGTATCATGTTCTTCCTAGTTCCTGTGAATGCACTCGGGCGGCTGTCTACCACCCAAACCCTGGAAGCCTGTCCTTTTTAGCTCCCTTACTGTAGTGCCAACCTGCTCTCAGGAGGAAGTTGAGACTTTTTCTAGTTAATTGATGAGGATTTTCTACGAGGTCAAATCTCCCTATTTCCCCTTCCATTCCCAACACCCAGCAAGGTTCTGGAAAGCCACATGTAAGGGTTTGCTGGAGCCTTCCATGTTAGCCTGAGGCCGGCCCCACAGAAAGGAAATGATTTTGGACAAAAGCGCCATTACATCAGAGGCACAGCTTCGTTCAGGTGGCTTAGGCTTAGCAGGAAGAAACTGGAAGATGTTGAGAAGCAAAAAGATGAGGTGTTTGCCCCAGCGTAGTGTCTGGAACCAGAAAAACGCAGAGACAGTATTGGTCTCCAACAAGTTTCCTGCCCGCACTAGCCATCCTTTCCGGTTTACTAAACACTAAAGAGAAAGTTCGCCCTTTTGCCAGAGGCTTTAATAATCTCTTGAGAAAATCTGCTTTCCTCTTGCTAGATGTTGCCCTGAAAAATTGTTCTTCTAATTATCCATTCCGTCTTTCATCAAGAATAAGTCACCAGGGCCAGCCCAGTGGTGTGGCAGTTAAGTTCGCGCCTTCCGCTTCGGTGGTCCAAGGATCCCGGGTTAGGATCCTGGGCGCGGACCTACTCACCGCTCATCAAGCCATGCTGAGGTGGCGCCCCATATAGAAGAGCTACAACTCTACAACTGTGATACACAAGTATGTACTGGGGCTTTGGGGAGGAAAACAAAAAAGAGGAAGATTGGCAACAGATGTTAGCACAGGGCCAATCTTCCTCAAAAAAAAAAAAAAAGAATCCCCCCCTAGGGTGAGGAGAAGACATTTAAAAAGAATAAGTCACCAGAACCAGAAAGTAGAACCTTAGAAGCTGAACCCTATCCCCGACTTGCCATTAGTGTGTTAGGTGGATGTATAAGATCGTGTCCTCTGTCACGCTGCCTAGCACTACAGTGGACTTCTCCAGATAAATTTTTATATTCTCTCCTTGCTTTCAGTTCTCTCACACCATGAACTAGGTTTGATAGCTCCACTTTACAGATGGGGAAACTGAGACTCAGATAGTAACTAGTGATTAGGGAAGCTGAGGTCAAGCCCCTAAACAGTTCACCTGTGAAGTCAGACAATCAGCAGTGTTCTGTTCCCCACAGGAGATCTTCGGTACCAAAAAGGCAGGAACTGTTGTAGAAATTAGAAATAACAGGCCCTTACATTTAACAGGGCAATCAGATCCACTCATTCATTCGATTTTCCCTTACATATCTATTAGTATCTTATGTACAGTAGACACAAAATATTGGTTGAATTAAATATTAATAAAGTCCACCATATATAGTATCATCTCTCCCCATCCTACAGAAAAGATCTAGCCTTAAACTCCAGCTCTGGGTAAACCTCTGCATGCTTGCATTTCCAGAGGTAGGATTTACAAAACCTGCCTCTCAGAACTTTTTGAGAATTAAGTGAGAAAATGAATACATATAATAGCAACTAGGGCCGTACATGCAGGACAGATGCAGTGGAGCAAATCTGCACTGGGGCTGGCTCTCAAGTCAGCGCGGAAGTTAACGCCAGCACAATGCAACACTGCTGAAATGAGTCAGTGTTAGTTTTCCTTCCTAACCCTCAACAAGCACTTCTCACAAAGCCATTCCCTTTACAGAACCTACAACGCAAGCCTCTTTGCCATTTTATGCAGACAGATCTCCGTCAGCCCACGGAGAGAGAAATAAAGAGACAATCGTTTGCCTTTTCCTACTCACCTTGCCCCCCCCCCCCCGCCCCCGCCACAACGTGAGGATTCGGTGCAATTCCAGTGCCGACAGACTTGTCTGATTGACTCTCAGTAACAATAGCAATAACTACTATTCAGTGAGTACCCACTTAATAAAAGACAGTTTAGGTACACAGTCCCTAATTCCTCCATTGCAGGGTTGTTAGAATTATCTCTATTTTATGGGTGATAAGATTAAGACTTGGAGAGTTTAAGAAACTTGCCCTATATGACAGTCTTTAAGTAGAAAAACCAGGATTCAAACCTAGTCTTTTGGTCTCATACCAACACTGTACCACTATGTCCAAACACCATGGTTTGGCTTTAGAGCAACCAAAACCTATTTGACCTAAATTCCCCGATAGATGTTTCCAGTGGGGAAACTGTCCTGTTGCTGTGATGACCATTTCTGGAATTCAACCTTTGTGTTCATTCCTTACACAATGGTGTTTCAGCAGCAGCATTAGGATCCAATGTGAACATTCTTCCAGAGACAGTCCAGCGATAGTTCCAATGCTTTTGATTTGCAGCATTTGCTCCCAAATGAACATGCAGCTTCTGTCCTTAGAGAACTAAAACATCTGTTTTCTATGACTAACTCCCAGACTCCCAGGATCAATCTCTTTGCCTTAGCACACAAGTGCAGCTTTGAAAATTCGTTAATGTCTAGCTAGGAGACCAGGATTTCTATGCTGATTCTTTTTGAAACACAGTATTCACGTAGCACGAGCAAAAGTGTGTATGTGTGTGGCAGCAAGGGGGTTAGAGTATAAATCCAGGAATCCTGTCAGATTACATTTGGGGGCAAATGTATTAAATGTTTTTCATATTCTTTCCCCATAACTTTTCTTAAAAGTGAATCATGTCGGAAGGTATAATTCAAGTTTGTCATTATATTCCTACAGGTGTAAAAATAACTTAGGTTTCTACAAATATTTTTGAGCCTTTTAATATACATTACAAATATTTTAGACCAATCACATTTTGTGTGTAACATATTTACAAAACAAAAAATATATTACAATAAATATGAATGAAACAGTGGATCTGATCAACAACAAGCTCTGTCACAACCAGATATTTAAAAGGAATGCAAAAACCTGTTGGTCTGCATATGTTAAGAGTTTTGAGATAAACAGGGGTTCAGAATTATAATGTATGCGGAAAAGAGATGGGGGAAATCCCAAATTTAAGTTAGGTAAGATTCTTTCTCATTGCTAATTACATAATGTTTAATGATGTTTTAAACTGTGAGCATTGATGAATTATCCAAACATGATACAAAGCTAATATAGTTCTATCATTTCAAAATGTACGTGACATTCACATGATATCCTTTTAAGTATTATCATTATATACTATAGTTCACACGATATCTACAAATGTGAATGAGGAAAAAAACAAGTCACAGCAACATGTCTCACATTCCAGTTTTAAATAAGACAAGCACATACTGGATCAAACATTATTTTATAATATGTTAATAAATAACACTTGATTTGTTATGGTTACCTTGAACAGTTTACAGCTGTATATTTAAAAGGAGAACATTTTCTGCGAGTTTCACATTGTCAGTAAAAGGTAAAATAATGAACCTTTATAACCAAAAAAAAGGAAAGAAAGAAAGAGAGTTCTGTACAGAACACAAAGTATTTTTGACATGCTGCTTTTCCAGTACAGTTTGCCACAAGAAAATTAAAATAGAAAAAAAAATGATTGTCTTTTAAAAACAACTTTTGAAAGCTTTTCACAACATTGAGCATGAACCTTTTAAGATTAGTATGGAAATCTTTTTGCCCATCTGCTTTGCATATATATATATATACTATGCACATGGTGCATGTGCACAGCAAAAGAGATCTGTTAACGTCACTGGATAACAACTGCTTACCCCTCAAAATGAGAAATAGCCAAAACGCCAAACTGAAATCCTATCAGTTTGAAGTCTGCAAAAGTTTCCTTCTTGCTTTGCTTTCACAGATCTCCCCGTGTGAATCTTGTTCCTGTGGACTCCCAACTACTTTTAAAACAAGAAACCCCCATTGCAATAATCCAAGGGGTCCAGTTTCACCAGGTGGGGAGGGGCACCTGGTTCCTCAAAGAGAATCCCAACAAGCCATCTACTCGGTCAGCAGGTGAGCACAGCTGCTCACACCTGCACCTGCACCTGTCTGCTCACTAGTGCTCAGCGCTGACTTCTCTTCTCTCACCACTGCCACTCACAAACCTAGAGGATGCCGTGTCCCTGCTAGATACGGGTCCTGCCAAACTGCTTTACCACCATTTCCAGCTGAGAACATTTTCTTGGCTAAGCAAAAGGAAGAGCATTAAGACTTGTGGCAAAATGAGAAGTTTCTTTCAAATCAGGTTTAGAGTTGTTATGATATTAAGACTCTTTCTTTAAGCAACCACAGTTTTCTAAAGGGAAAGGAAGGGAGCAGCCCAACTTTCTGACCAAGAATAAAGATTACCTCCTCAGAGTTCCTATTTTCTTTCATCAGCATTTTCACTAATTTTTCCCTTATCCAGGAAAAGTTGGTGGTAGCCACTGGATGGTAGTATAATCACTTTGCACAGTTCAAGTTCTCTTACACCTGTCAGTCCTCTTGATCACAAGTGTGTATGGTCTGACGCTAAAGACCATCGTAAACTTCCATTAAAAAAATACTTGATGTAAAGCCGTTGCTCAAATTACATCTTTCCAAGAAAATCTAAAAACCATTAGTTAAAATCCACCGTGTAATCCTATTATCATGACTTTTGCTCATTAATCCTATTCTCAGACCATGAGTGAGATGGGTGTCAGGCCTTTGGTGGCCTCTATTTTCCATTTCCCCACAAAAGGCGGAATAGGCTCACAAAGGGCAGGCTGGAATGCTGTAACTCTGCAAGGTCATCTGACTCAACGTTCCTCTCCTGCGTTGGACCTTTTCCGGTGGGGACTTGAGAAAACAAACATCCACACTCCTTATCAATGAGAAATTAATTCACGAGTAATGTAACAGTTTAGTACTGGATACATGTTACTGGAGTTGTGGGTTCGTCTGTGAAAACCCCGGAATCGTGACACACACTAAGCGTCAGCACAGGTCTGCAGCAGAGATGGAGAAGCTCAGGAATTAATACAAGGGCTTTTGGCCCTGATTTTCAAATTCAGACCAGGCATCATTGAGCTCCATGAAAATCATCTTTGCATATTGTTCATAGGGTTGCCCGGTAGCCTATAGAAAAAACAAAACACGCATCAGATACCACAGACCAAAATTTTATTCATACTAAATTTTTCACTGCTAATATGCGGGCTCTAAGTAATTGAAATTTTTTCTATTAGGTCATTTCTCTTTTTACAGCCCAATCTATGTGACCCTAATTACTACAACCTCCCCAGAACGCCCTCTCTCTAGAACTTCTCATACGGTGGTAGTCATTAGTCAATGAATAAGTAACAAAGAACTCATAGGGCAGCAAAAGAGGCATCTCCATTCTCCAGAAGTATCTACCAAATGACAAAGGTTCATGACAGCCACTCTCCAATTGACTGTATTTCTAAACTCATATTTTCCCATTTCTAAAAATAGTTAAGTTCTTTGAGACCCTAAAAATTAGCAGTGACTCTTACACCTAAGTAAAGCCCCCATTCCGTTCCTTGTAATATATATTTTGATTTCTTTTTGCCCACTGTATAAGGTATAACTATTTGTTTAAATACCCAGTTTTAGCCCATGGACTTTATTTTATCATATAAATGGCCTAATAACCAGCAAACTGAAAGTAAGATGTTTTAATGCATGCTCACAAGCTAGTGAAACGAGGAGCAGACGCACGACACGAGAGGGCAGGCTGTACTCACTTTATCTGGGTGCACCACCAGCACGGCCCTCCTGTACACCTTCTTCACCTGCTCTGGTGTTACCAGGTCTGCCATGCCCACTGGTCTCCACTTGGTCTCCCCAGCCCATAGCACGGTGTGCATCGTGGAAAGAAGTGCTCTGATGTTTCTCTCTTTGCCTTCAATCCATTCCAGAATCTGCAAATGCAGGGAGAATTAAGATATTCAAACGCTTTTGAGTCCAGAAGGTCTTCATTGGGATGCTCCAGCAACATCACAGTACTTGGGGCTCCCTGCATACTCCACGCTGTTTCCTCTACTGGAGTGCTTCTCCACCTCCACCTCCCGCCTTGTCTTTCTGGTGAACTCTTCATCATCCTTCAAAAGCCTGCTGAGGAATTTCATACTGTCCACCTTTGAGATATGGTCATTGTCTGTGTGTTTGTCTTTCCCTGCCATTAGGCAGAGCTGTTTGAGGAAAGTTACTGTTTCTTATCAATCACAGTATCTCAGGAACCAAATAACTTGCCTGGCACAGAATAGAGCTCAAGAAGTTTTGTTAAATGAATTAATCCATTTAGTCATTCATTCAAACTGTTCATTCAACTATTTGAATCTTCATAGTTTGAACAAATGAGGTGATTAAGTTGAAGGGTTCGTAACCATGCATCAGCACTTAGCACAAAACAGGAGCTAAGCGCACATTTGTTGTTGAAGGAATGGCTGAGTCAAAGTTAGTGATGGCTACTCTCCCAAACAATTAAATACTCTGTACCAACTAAATAACCAAGCATGGTCTAAAAGATATAAATGACTTCCTTTTATACAAAACTGTGAGTTTGCCTAATGAACAGAAGTTATCGAGATGGAGCAAAGTTTTTAAAAGCAATATAAAGGCTCCGTGCTGTTATGTGAAGTGAAAAGCAAATGCAAACAAAGGCTCCTACGCTGTACTCACAGAAGTCTCCAAGAATCCATGCGTCTTCAACACATGTTCCAATCTGTCTGGAAATGTATTTTTTCAAAATGTGTAAGATTGGCTGGCTGTGCTGGTCCTGGCTTTGGAGATGTTTTAATGCAGTAACAAGTTAGAGCCTCATCTTCCAGTTTGTGACACCGTCAGCATATTTAGTATTTTGTTGCATAGGAATTCAACCTCTCCACCTCTGAAGAGCATTCCAAGTCTCTTGATCTTTCCAACTCTTCCACTACCTCACACAATCCATCAGTATAGCCACCTTTTTGTTTCCAAACTAACCTGGGTCCACCTGTCCACACAACATCCTCATCTACGAAGTAAGAGGGTTAGAGTAGCTGGTGTGCAAACTTAAAAAAAATAATTAAAAAAAGTGGAGAAACGTTCTTTTTCCCCAAATCAAATCTTACCTAGCCTTCCAGAATCAAAAACAGGTAAAAGTAGAACTGCTCTGGTTAAAAGTGGAGGGAAGCTGTGAGGAAGCCAGGAACGAGGGATGCTCATGGCTCCACACACATGACCTTGTCACTGACCTTGTCATACAGGATAATCACACTGACCCAGGGGCTCACTCACCTTTAACTTCTCAGGATCCATCTCCTTAGCCATTTCTTCCTTTCTCATCTCAGCTATTGTTCGAGGCCCCTTTTTGTCTTTGTGTGCATTGAAGCCCTGACCAGAAAGTAGGTCTTCAAAATCAGCTGCTTTTTGTTTCCCTTCTGCAATATAATTTTTGAAAAATCATTACAGTTTCTACTCTTAAACATAATATCATACTGTTATCTCAAATACTTAGAGTCTTCAAGGCGCTTTCACATGCATTAAAATCCTTAATCCTCCCACCTCCCCTGTGAGTAGGGTATGAGACTGTCATGCCTATTTTGTAGATGAGGAAAATGAAGTCTGGAGAACTTAGGAGATCTGTCCAGAATCATATACCATGTCCATGGCAAAGCTAAGACTCGAGGCTGGATCGTTAGACTAAATCCGATTCCACAATCCCGCTTCCACCGTACCATCGTTTATAGCGGAGGATACCCATGGCTCCCCGCCACAGTCATACACCTAGTTAGTGTCACTTATGGGACTAAGACCTGAGTTTTGGTTCTTGAAATCCACGCATGCCACCGCTCTCCTCCCCACACCCAGCTGACAGTTTCAGTCGGCACAGTGCTCTTTTTCTCCAAGTCTGACTGTGGCCTCACAAGCTTCTCAGTCTGTTGGGAGAGGCAGCCTAGCATGGAGGCGAAGAGCAAGACTCAGGAGACAGACTCCTCGGGCTTGCATTTCAGCTCTGCCACTTGTGAGCAGTGTTCCCTTGGGGCAAGTTACCCATCATCTTCATGCCTCAATTTCCTCCTCTGTAAAACAGGGACGGTGTTAATAATTCTACTGACCTCATAGGGCTGCTGTGAGAATTGATGTCAACATTCTGAAGTGCTCAGAACAGTGCCTGGCTATTTCAGTGTTTGTTAAGTTAACCCAAACACAGCAGTCCATGCAGTCAATGCCCATCCACCAGAGCTGGTGTCTGAACTGAAACCCATTTGCCATCTCTGTCCTGTAAGGTGTTCTGTACCCACGCTTGCACTTGCACACACTACAGTGTAAGTGCACTGAGACTAGGGATTTTGTCTGTCCTGTTCACTGCTGTATCCTCAAGGTTTTCCACGCTGAAGATGCTCCATGAATACTTGCTGACTGAAGACACTCGCCCCACATCAGCTCACAAGAAAAATGGAAAGGAAACCACATGACTCTGGAATTGTTCAAGGAATATCCACTGCTAACCAAAGAACAAACGCGATGCTACGGAAGAATCCCTGTCGTGCTGGTATTGTGAGAAGGCATCTGTGTGACAGCCAGGAGAGTGTGGCCACTAGGAGCAGGGTTTCTGGGTCCAGATTGCCTGGGTCCAAATCTTGCCTGGGTCTACTTGTGAGCTGTATGAATTTAGGAAATTACTTCATCGATCTCCGTCATAGATGCTTCATCTACAACCAACAGGGGTTGGTTGTGAAGATTATATAATACATGAAAATTGATTACAATAGCACCTGACATAAAGTGAGGACTCAACAAATGTTAGCTACTGCTACTAGGAAAAGGGGAATTTCCTTTCCCACGCTCCATAGACAGAAAGCCTGTTTCCTCACCATGTTTCTATACAGTTCATTCTTGGGGATGATCAAATCAACGGGAATGTAAAATGTATCACAACAAGCCTTTTCACAAACTCACATTTAACTATCCCTGCTATACAAAATACATTATTTTTTCCTCATCAAGAATCCCATTCAAAAAAAAAAAAATCCCATTCAGAGTATCCTCCAGGCTTAGCTGTTGGCCCATTTTCTATTCTTTTAACTTTCTTCTCAGGAGAGGAGAAAAAACCAGCACAGGAAACCCAATGATCTCGGGAACATCCACCAACCAGAGCATAAGAAAGACCAAATGTCCAAGACATATCCACTCTCCTACTCAGGACCAAGGGAAAATGGGAACACAGTGCCCGAGAGGTTCCCACCCTTTCTCTTCACCCCCTCTTCCAAAGGAGTAACAGCTTCAAGGTCCACCCACCGCTCCACTCACATCCATTCAAATCTTCATTTAGTGCCTACTGTGTGCCAAGCACTATGCTAGGTGCTAATGGTAACGTGGCAAAAAAAGAGCGGGTCCCTGCCTTCCACCTCCTCTCAGTGTGGAGAGAGACACCAAGTGAGCCGGCAGTCACAGAACCACATGGTAAGTGCTAAGAGCATGGTAAACCCAGGGGCTCCAGGCACAGAGTTGGAGGCAGGGACCATGTTGTGGCTCTTCAACTACAAGACTGCCTCAGAAACTCCTGGAAGTGTTTCCTGTCTCCTTCTTCAGATGTACACACGTACACGTATTATGACAACACAAGCCACCCTACAGCCAGGCTCCACACCATCATCCTTACCCAAATTAGCAGATCCTTTCCCACGTTCGGTCTGGCCCCCAGGCACGGCTGAGAAGCTCACGTTGTAGTTGGGCCGGTTCTGGGGAGAGGAGTGCGCCATGCTGGGCTGGGGCTTCGACTGGGTCTGCTGCCAGCTGTAGCCCCCCACCTGCTGCCACCCTCCACCCACGGGCTGGGGAGAGGCTTTCTGCGGTGAGCTGAGAGGGGGAAACCCTCCACCCAGTCCAGTGGGTGTGGTGGGTTTGCTGGCAAACGAAGAACTACCTACAGGAGAAACGGAGAAGGAAGGTAAGGCTGCTGTGAATAACCTCTGACCCTTATGTCCCAAATGGTCATTTGCAATGATTTTAGTGGAAATTGCCTTGACTGACAGCACAATTAACCTTCCTAAGAAAGAAATTGCAGGCATATGTTTCCTTTAATCCCTACGATGGCATTTTAGGTATGTATTAATAGCCCCGTCTTTTCTTCAGATGAACAAAACTGCAGCTCAGAACAGTTAAATGATTTTCTCAAAGTCACACAGCCAGCAAGTGGCAGAACTGGGACTTGAACCCCCAAGTCTTTGACTCCAAGCCAGTGCCATCCCTCCCCTCCTTCCCACCTCCTAAGCAGATACTATTTCTTCACTGGAGTAAAAAACTACCAAAAGAACAGGGAATAAAACAAAATACGTTCACTCTTTAAGGTGCTACTTCAACTTCAATTATCGGGATTAATCATTGTTCTAAATACAAGCATGTTTAGTAGCCAAGAGTAAACAAAGATGTTTTAAAATTTCACAAGTAGGTTTCAGTTTCACAGTACTTGCATCTCATTGCAGGAGAGTAAACACAGCCGGCACTCTGACAGCTTTGAACAGGGCTAAGGATCTTATTCAAGCTTTAAGAAATGATATTACTTTGTGTCAGGAATTTAAATAGAATCCTGATTCCACACCCTCCTAACTTTTACGTACCCACTGCACGCATTCTGGGCTGTTTCCAAGTATGAAGACCAGCTGCGGCTTACATTTAAAGAGGTAAAATGAGAAACTGACTGTGATGATCTCCAGGGACGCGTTCATGCACCAAACCCCAAGTCAGTGATAATAAAATAACTAACATTGACACAGCTCTTTAGGGTTT
This sequence comes from Tapirus indicus, assembly GCA_031878705.1. Lineage (NCBI taxonomy): Eukaryota > Metazoa > Chordata > Mammalia > Perissodactyla > Tapiridae > Tapirus > Tapirus indicus. The sequence goes on along the minus strand of CM062922.1, from coordinate 4,533,297 downwards.
ACAAAATACGTTTATGTGTGTTACTGCCCTCAATCTACACAACACCCGTAGGAGGGAGGTAGTAGTATTGGCCCCACTTTACAGATGAGGAAATCAAGCTCAGAGAGGTTTACTGATGAGCTCGTGATCACACAGCTAGCTAACGGAGCTGAGACTTGACCATTGGCATCTTGCCTCAAATGGCTCATCTGTTGTACTGTCATCCCTAATTCCTCCCCAAGTCTCTGAGCCTTTCACTACAACTCAGCCCTTACTCTCTCCTTGTTCTATAGACGTTCGCTCCAGTCTCATCTGGGACTCCTCTTTCCTTCCCCACTGGGGATGCTGTTTTATGGCCACTGGACTTGGACTGAATCTGAGTTTGAGTCTTAGCTCTATCACTCCTTCCTGCATTCACTCCTGCATGTGTTTACTCATTCATGTATCAGTGTTTCTGGAGCATCTCCCATGTGCCAGACACTGTGCTGGGCACTGGGAACACAGGTGAAAACAGTCAACAGAGAATCTTTGCTCTTCTGAAGTCTGGTGAAAGACTTGGCCTCCTTGAGCCCCAGTTTCCTCATCTGTGAAATCAGAACTCTGCCCGCAAAGACACACGGCTGTGTGCAAGTGCTTCACCAGCCCCAAATGAGGCGAATTAGGAGGCATTATATACTCTAAAATAAAGCACGTTCACGTGCTCAGCACACACTGGTGCTTCAGGAGGGCTCGATACATACTTGGTAATGGCATAAGGTGATGACTGAGTTTGTACTCTGACGCTCGGCCCTGCCCCCATCAGCCTGTAACAGAGCGTGAAGTTTCTCATGAGCCCCGGGGTCCTCCTGCCAACAGCACATCAGCATGCACCTCAGGCTGGGAATTCGTTCCGCACCGGGATTTCATTTTATACTTTAAGGATGCTTATTATCTTCCTTCTGAATATACAAATATTTATTATTTAAAATTTTGGTAAATGTGGAAAAGCCAAAAGAACTAAAAAAAAACCTTACATATTCCCATCCCACTGTCCTTCATTCGTTCATTTATGAAACACTACTGAGCATCTTCGACAAGCCAGGCTATAGATACAGCGGTGAAAAGGCAGATGCTGACCCTTCTCTCGAGGGGCTCATCAGTGTTGTAGGGCTTTCTGATGTCTACCCTTCCAGGATATTTTCTACCCATGTTCAGCAATTCTAATTTTTAATGCCACTGAAGCAGAGAACTGACAGAAATACAAAGAAGCAGCAAAACCCAGAGGCCACCGCTATCCTCATTAAAAGCTAAAGCAGCAGTTATCCACCTTGACTATGCACTCGAAACACCCAGCGAGCTTCTAAACTCCCTACACCCAAGCCACAGCCAGACCAATTAAATCAGAATGTCTATGCGAGGAACTAAGGCCTTGGTGTTTGTATGAGAATCGTTCAACGTGAAAATACCTTAAGGAGAGGACACTGTCTTGTCTTTTCTGAATTGCACCTATATAATTCCTAAGTTTAATTTTTACTCTAAAGCAATTGCCTAGGAATCAAAAAGTTTTAGCTTGCAGCTCCTGCTCATATACCTGTTCACTGTGTGGCTTTAGGAAAGTCACTTAACTAGTTTCCCCAGCAGTTGTAAGAATTACTGCATTTCAAAAACGACCAAGAGCTCTTGAATTCCTTCTAGATTGGTTGTTGTAGTGATAAGAGTGTAGCTATTCTGAAAGTATTTTCTATTATATTCTATACGTTTCTATTACATTACAACATTGTCTATTAATATTGTTGGGATCCAGGGAAATGGAAGATACACATACAGAATAGAGGAAGGCAAGGGAAGAACTGTGTGGTACTGGATGGAATTATACATATTTGTACCTTCTCGTCTCTTATCTCTATCTCCTGAAAGGTAGAGCAATGGTACCCACTCCAGTACCAAAGAACACATTTAACACATAGATTTTGGTTTCTAAATACAATTCCCCACAAAAAGGAATGAGGATTCCTTGGAAAATGACTGATTCCAGGACTGGGGGCATAAAAATTTCAAGACAAGCCAAGAAAGTTCTCAAAAAATGATGGAGTCGGGGCTGGTCCAGTGGCGCAGCAGTTTAGTTCGCACTTGGCAGCCCGGGGTTTGTGGTTCGGATCCCGGCGCCCGCCGACGCACTGCTTATTGGCCATGCCGTGGCGGCGTCCCATATAAAGTAGAGGAAGATGGGCACGGATGTTAGCCCAGGGCCGGTCTTCCTCACAAAAAAAAGATGGAGTCAAGTGAAAAGGGCACAGAAGTCAGAACAAAGGGGCTTTCAAAAACCAAATCTTAGATAACGTGAACATTAAAGGAAATAATGACAGTAATGGATGATAACCCACAGAACAACAACAAAAAATCCATTAGTCCATTCTGATGAGAGAGAGAGAGAGAGAAAAAGAGATTCTTCCTAAAAGTGAAACGCCAATTACTATATGTAGAAAGCAGCCCAGAATCAGAAAATCACGATTTTGCAAATATCATAGTAATGACTGCTTCAGGCAGGAATCATTAATGAATGCTAAAACCAGCAGGGAAAAGTCAGATGGAGAATAGGATATTCTCAAATAGGATTATCTCAAATAGGATAGTCTTACATTATCTCCCCTAGATTACTCATTAATTACAAAGGGAAAATGGTAACTTTACAATGAAGAAAACTGGCAGATATCACCTTAATCAAGTGATCCAAGTTAACAAATTGAGACTTTTTCAACTGGCCTATACCCTTCAAGTTTCAATGTTGTGAAAGGCAAGGTAGGCTGAGAATGAATCCAGACTAAAGTGTCTAAAAGGACATGACAACTAAATGCAAGACGTGATGTTCAATTTTAAAAAACAACTTCCTCGGAGCCAGCCCAGTGACGCAGCGGTTAAGTTCCCGCGCTCCGCTTCGGCAGCCCCGGGTTCGCAGGTTCAGATCCCAGGTGTGGACCTATGCACCGCTTATCAAGCCATGGTATGGCAGGCATCCTGCATACAGAGGAAGATGGGCACGGATGTTAGCCCAGGGTCAGTCTTCCTCAGCAAAAAGAGGAGGATTGGCTACGGATGTCAGCTCAGGGCTAATCTTCCTCACCAAAAAAAAAAAAAGAACTTCCTCTAAAGGTCACCTCTTCAGAGAGGCCTTCCCCAACACCTGATGTCTAAAATAACACCCCCACCCATCTGTCACTCACCATCACTTCTCCACCTGATTTTCTCACAGCACTCTGCATGCGGGTTACGTATGCAAGCTCCAGAGCTAGACTTCATGGTGTTGAAACCTCGGGACTTGGGCATGTCACTAACATTTTGTGCCCCAGTTTTCCTCATCTGCAAAATGAGGACTATCAGTCCCTCCTTCAAAAGATTATTGGGAAGACTAAATTAAAGGATATCTGTAAAGCACTTCAAATAGTCCCTGATACATAGGGAAGCCTCCAATAAACACTAATTGTTGCTTTCATTATTTGACATCATATTACATAGTTATTCATTTACTATTTGTTCCCCCTCTAGAATACAAGCTTTAGGAAGGCCGGAATTTTGTTTTTGTTTTGTTTGTTTGGTTGTTTTTTTTATTAAAACAGTGTTTGCACATAGAAGGCACTTAGTAAATAGATGTGGAGTGAATAAATGGATAAAAAATGAACAGTGCATGAGATTTTATTTGAAGTAGAATTTCAACTGATGTTATTATTTTAAAATGTGAAGCTTACATTAAGATACAAAGAAGGGGAACAGATCTAAGAGTTCTTAAAAAAAAAAGTCTAAAGAATATATAATGGAAGGTCAAGATTCTAACACTAATGGTAGCCACGCTCTCATTCCCTGCAGACAATTTGCCTTGAAATGCCTCAGGAGGGCTTTCTGAGAACCTAAGCTATCAACATGCCTACCCCACCCTTCTTTAACAACACTGCACTGCCCAGAGGAGGGAGGGAAAAAGAGGAAGACAAGTTTCAAGAAGTGCTAGTCCAGTGAACTACTCCTTGAAAAAAGGTTCCTTGGTAAAATAGTTGGAGAACCCTGTATACTACATCCCTTTTGGGGAGCATCACCACGAACACTGATTCTCAGAATTTTTTGCAGTCAAGTCCACTGAACCCAGTGTTTCCAAAATTACTTGCTCATGGAATACTTACCCTGTAACAACGATCCACATATGATGCAAAACACTTTGGAAATACTATACAGAAAGTCTACTTTCTGTATGGAGTTTTACAAACTGACCAGAGAGCACTGGAGTCGGCTCAGGGAAGAAGGATCCAGTGCGAGGACCTCAGTGCTAACATCCCAGGGAGGCCCATTCACAGCTGCCCCATGGGGTGCAAATCTACGTGACCAGCCTCGTTTCTCCGCATTTCCCTATATGGTCTTTACCTTTGCTGCAGCCAAATTCGGTTGTCCTGGAAGTTCCAACTTTATTCGCGCTACTAATCCAAAATTAGGTGTCAGAGAAACGGATTAATTGGGGTAATTTCCAACCCAATATTTGAAGCCTGTTTCAATTCTTTTAAAGCCAATCTCAGGTTTTAGAGTTTAGCTTAAGAGTACACATGATTTTAGGTCCCAGGTAACAATACTAGCTGATTAACACCAAAGATTTGTATTTGAGGCTTTGTAACCATAAGTAAATGTTGTTTATACCCTAACCTGCTAAGTTTGTACCTAAGGTCCCAAGGTCAGCAAAAGGATCCAGAGTCTGGGGTTTGTTCTGATGGGTGGGAGTGCCATGCGCGGATCCTGTCGGGCTGGTGGCAGCTGACTTGCTTCCCATTCCAAGACCTCCTGGAAAGGACAGAAAAGCATTGAAACGAGTTAGTCGTCCAACGCCGAATTCCAAAATTCAGGAATCCAATGCTCATCTTGTCTCTGGGGGAAAACTGGGAAATATGTTAGAAGTTGCTAGATCTTGTTTCTCTGACTTGAGTGAATAGTGGCCTGGAGCGGGGGCAGGAACAGAGAAGACGTGTGTTGTTTCCTGGCCACACGTGAACTGTCATGCCCAGAGTTTACCCCTCCCGTCGCCCGACTTCACTCTCTCCGACGGGATCTGGGGTCAGGCCTGGATCTGAGTTCCGGCTGCTCCCTCCTAGCTCAGCGACCTGGGGCACACTGAGCTTCAACATTTTCTCGCTTGTTAAAAAAGGAAACAACTGCTGCTTCAGAAAGTTGCTGCGATAAGCACATTGTGTGTGTGCATGTATGTGGGTAACTTGCACAGCACTGGGAACACAATCTCACAAGGCGGCTCTCAAGAAATACCATACCAGCCATGAGACAGACAGCTTTTTTATTACAGAGAAATCCAGTCCTGAACAAGTGCTTTCTGAAGAAAGAAGACTATTCAGATTATCTGGCACCTACTCTATGCCAGAAATGTTCATATAAGTTACTTCACTTAAACTTATACAATTGTGTGGGGTAAGAATTGTGAACCCCATTCTACAGACAAGAAAACTGAGGTTTAGACATGTAGAAATCCAAGAGCTAAGTGGTTGAGTTAGATATACACCCAGATGTGCCTATTTCTATTGTCAAGACAGACATTCAGCAAATGAGACTTAGAAAAGGTAAACAAAGTATGACACGCAGCACCATCATGTCATCATGGGCAATGTGGAAAGTTCTGCCAGAATGTGGGTCTTTAGGAAATGACATAGAAGGGCTGTAATCCTCTGTCAGTACTCACTTCATCTTGAGTGAAGGATTATGCTTTAGCAATTGGTTAAATGCGCACAATAATAACCTGCTGACCTTTACCTGGTTTAGCATGCCAGTCCCAACCTCCGGAAACATCTGGCTGAATGTTCACAGCAGGTGTACTAGAAGCTGCAAATGGGGAAAAGAAAAAGAATCAGGACAAGAGAGCTCAGAACCCACTTTTCTGAGATCACATGGGAAATGCTGTCCCTTCCATGGAGCCTGCATGGCCTACCAAGGTCCCAAGAGATTCATCTCTCCCTCTGAGCTCTCGCCACATCTGCAAACCTGATATCTGTGCCTCCATCTATGGTTAGCACTTCCATGAGGACTGGTGGAAGCCACACACTGATCGTCTCTGTTCCTTCTTTGGTTCATCTTTACTTGACCTCCATATGCACACACTCTGAATTATAACTGTGCATATGTCTATCTCCATTAAATTATGAGTTCCTTGAAGGCAAGAACTATCTTATTCATCTTTGTGTGTCCCACTTCTACACTTAACACAAAGTCAGTGGACAATAAGAAAAGGTGAAAAGAAACTTAAATTCAATTCACCTTAGGTTGGCATTATCAAGCGTACAAGAGACGTGATCAACTTAGAACTGTAATTTTGTTTTCTCCTCTGCAGTGACATGAATTGAGAATGATGAGTCATTCAGAACACGCATTGGGCACTGACTCTCTACCACCCACCATGCTGGTGTCAGAGACGTGTCTACTGTCACTCAGAACAAACTCACTGCAGCTTCAGAATAGGTCATTTTGACCCCTCTCAAAGTTCCAAATGTAGAATTTAAAAGAAATCTGGGGAATCAGATTATTAGAGGAATATACATTGTTTTTTCTGCATCTATAAAATCCAAATAAGTAACAGAATGCCATAAGAACAAATTTCTTTCTCAGGCACCTCTAGGTTCTGTCCATAAATCAGTGAGTAAAATGTAAATACTGAACTGACATTGCAAATGGGATTTAAAACACACGCACACAGACACACACATACACCACCAAAAGAACAATCGAATCACCAAGGTTAGTATCACCAAGCCTTCTGTTTACCTATTTTGTTTGCTGAGTACAAACCAAGACAGCCTGTACCTTACCATCATTCAGTTAAGAAAAACATGCCACTATCAGCAATAACAGTTATTTCCTTTCTATTCCTCTTCTTCCACAGTAATCCGTGAAAACTGAGGGGGAAATTGGACTGTTTTGCTAACACTTGCTGTCTGATTTCCTTTAACTCTGATCTCGGTCTTACATCCAACTGAAATGTAGAACTAGGTTTTGGAACTTCAACTTTATTACTAATGGAACCCACAAATCCTTATGACCACCTACCATGTTCAAGGCGCCACACCAGGGAACAGAGAACTAACAGGCACATTGCCTATCCTCAAGAAACTTAAAATCTGTTGGAGATAGAGAGGAACACACAAATGAAAAAGTACCTAATATTTTAATCTCTATTTTGCCTTTTCTCATGGTTATGTGTTTACTTGTTTTTCCAACACCATGTTCCAAGTAATTATTTTCTTCAGAGTAGATGTTCAATAAATATTTGTTGAACTCAAAGGCAGTATTTCTTGATTTCCAGAAGAGATTGGTGGTGCCTTGTGGAAATCTGGTGGAAGTGCCCCAAGGATTTGGAGGTGGGAAATCTGACCCCCCCAATCTAACATCTGCATCTCACCCATGTTATCCTATATGAAGATGATGCAATTGACCTCTAGCAGTGGAATGATCATTGCCTTACCAGCAAGGATAGTGGAAAATTCTTTTCACTCACTGGCATGACACAGGCCAACATGAGAAGTGTGGCCACAAAACAGAGGAGTGCTAGCTGGACTCAAATGGGTAATAAACCTGTTCTAACCAGCTCACAAGAAGCAGAGAACCAGACCCAGAACTGCCATGCTGAAGCATGAACATCCATACCCATGAGACATAAAAGGTAGCACTCTCATCAAAATATCAAATTCCAAGTATTAAAGTCAGGAAAATGTATGACCTTATAAACTCTATCACTATGCATCAAAGAGACTTAGATAGGAAAAAATGAGTTAATTCATTTTATATTTACATATTACACAGAAAAAAATAGATACACAGCGCCTACTGTGTACCAGTAAGTCTTCTTAGCACTTGGGAAGCATTAATGAACAAAACAAAGACCCCTGCCTTTGTTGAACTCACGTTCCAGCGGGGAGAGACAGACAACAAAAAATAAACACGTAAGTGAATGATTCAGTATATTGGAAGTTGGTAAGTACAATGGAAAGGAAAATGTAGAGTGAGGGCAGGGGGCTGAGTTGTGACTTGAAAGGAGCAGCCCCCCATGGTGAGACCCCATTGAGAGGTAACATTTGAGCAAAGATTCAAAGAAGGTAAAGGAGTTAGCCATGCCCATGTCTTGGGAGGTGGGCATAGCCAGTGTAACAGCACAGAGGCTGGTATGGTGGGACTGGAGAGAGCAGGAGGGAGAGAACAGGAAATGAGGTCACAGGCACTGGGGTGCTGGCACACAGGGCCTACAGAGGCCATTTCGAGGACTTTGGCTGCCGTGAAATAGGGAGCCATTTTGAGCAGAGCAATGACATGACTTACACTTTAAATAAGTGAGCAAAAACAACAGTTTTAACCTATCTCCCTGCATCTTTCCTCCCAGGGTAACCAACTTCCAATCAGGAGGTTCTCTTAAGTGGGCACGACTCAAGGGTGAGAGGTGACTTTCTTGTATGTTGTCCTGTGGACCCACTTCAAACAGTTTGAGATTTTAGACCAAATGGAAATCACCCGTAAAGGTTGTTCCTGGACTGATTTCTCATTTTAGTGATGATGGTTTGACCAGTGCTGCACAATTCATCTTCCTTTTGTATTTGCATGGCTTCCATGAAGTCAAGCTGATGACGGGACTGTGTTCTCCAGGCAAGCTCAGGGTGCCTTCAATAATACATGGCCCTCTAGATTGAGGCTAATAATGTTCAGTAGCCTTCAACATCACGAATGAGCTACAATTCACTAGCTCAAGGCCATTTGTCCTTCCCTGAAGGGCTCCTGTTTTAATCAGTGTTACCTAAATGATAGCTTTTTGCACTTACAAATCGATGTGATTACTGTTCTTTCCATACAGCCTAAGTCTCTAACATAGAAATATAATGTGGGCCACACAGGTAATTTAAAATTTTCTAGGATTCACATTAAAAAAGGTAAAAAGAGGGGCCAGCCTGGTGGCATAGTGGGTTAAGTTTGCACACTCCGCTTCGGTGGCCCAGGATTCGCAGATTCAGATCCCAGGTGTGGACCTATGCACCACTTATCAAGCCATGCTGTGGCAGGTGTCCCACATAAAGTAGAGGAAGATGGGCACGGATGTTAGCCCAGGGCCAGTCTTCCTCAGCAAAAAGAGGAGGATTGGCAAGGATGTTAGCTCAGGGCTAATCTTCCTCACACACACACACAAAGGTAAAAAGCTACTGGTGAAATTAATTTTAATAATGTATTTTATTTAATCTAATATATTCAAAATATTATCTTAAGAATCAATATAAAAACACAATGAGATACTTTACAATAGTTTACATTCTTTTTTTGTACTAAGTTTTGAAATACTTAGAGCTCATTTCAAATCAGACTAGCCACATTTCAAGTGCTCAACAGCCACGTGTGGCTGGTGGCTTCACATTAGACAAAACAGATCTAATACATCAGGGTGTTATACTCTAAATTTTGTTCTGTGGAATACTAATTTTGTGGAGTGCTCATATCACATTCTATTAATTTAAGACTCATATTTTTACATATTTCAAAGATTTCTCCAATGAGGATGCATCTTCCAATCAATTAAAAGTGGCAGCCTTTTTCCTTTCTCATCATCACATAAAATAATGACACATCCTACAATCAATGGTGGCTTATATTTCTGTGCATGTAGCTCTAATGCAAAAATCAATTCCACAGTCAAATAAGTTTTAGGAAATCTGAGTAAAACAAAGTTAAGCAGGCTTCTTTACTGTAAGACATCCCAGAGCTTTTAATATGTGAATTGTTAATTTCCAAAAGAGAGATGCATTATGTAGCTTTTTACCCCCCAAAACACCTATAGGATGCTTTCATTTCTGAGCACCTACTGCAATCTTGTGGAAAACTATGTTCCACTGAACACAATGTAAAATACTTCCCTACCATGCACTGTAGGTGAGGGACTTCTCGTAGGCTGAAGAAAGGGGTCACTGGAAGCACTGGACGTGTTCAGAAAAGAACCCAGCAAATCTTGACCTGATGGTTTAGAAGGTGCTCCAAATGGGTCAAAGGTGGCACCTAGAAAAGAACAGGAAAAATGTGTTTCTTTGTCCTATGAGTTCATTTATTCAATAAATACTGAAGAGTTGCCACTATTGCCAGGCCCTAGGCCAAATACTTGAAAAACTGGGATGATGCCTGCCTCCTGCGCTGCTTCACAGGCCTGTCCTATCCTTAAAACTTCTTCCAGGGCTAAGAATGGATCCTAAGGATTTCTGACCAAACAGAAATAATTCCTTCTTTGCAGACAAAGGAGGACTCTGGATTTATCTGTTGGATGAACCATAAACACTATAAACAAGGGCCTCTTGGGCCTTTGGGCATCTTAATAACATGAAATAAGTCAAACTTACAGGCTAGCTGAGAAGACAAGGCCAACACAGATGAATCAATGAGTGGCAAAACCGTGCCTGGACCAGAGGAGGTGCTCACTGAATGAACCATGTTCATGTTAAATGAATTAGTGGACAAATACCAGGCAGGAAGGCTCAGCTTTTAAGGCAAATGGTAGAAAACCTCACTGACCAGCTTTCATTTAGTTTTGTTTTGTGTTGTTAGTAGTCTCTGGCTCACTTGAAAGTTAAAAAGAGAAGACAATGTGTGTGACAAAAACTGAACTCTCTTCATGTCTTATGTCCTATGGAACTCAAACGTTGTTTCCAAAACACTGCCTCTCAACAACTTGCTAGAAACTAGACGCAGATTTAGGGAAATGAGCAAAAGTCTGTGAATGAACTAAGAATAGAATGAGGTGGGCAGTTAAGGTTTCCAGCAAAAATGCAACAACACTAATATTGCATCACTTCCTGAGGTCTCCACTGCCTCTCATGAAGAAGACCTCAGCTGATCCTCAATATCTCCCTGTCACATGGAAACAGTATTATCGTCTTTCTACTGACAATAAAACCGAGGTCCACAAAGCCAAGTTTCTTGCCCAATATCAAGTAAATAATAGGGCTGGAATTCATGCTCAAGTTTTTCTGACTCCAAATTCCAGGAATTTCCCAAAGGCATCTCACATTCCTTACAGGCGTGAAATGAATGCGACAAAAACCATGCAGGGCTGCATGTATATAACTGGCCTTTAATTTCTCATTATTGGGCAAGGAACAAAATTCCCTTTAGCTCCTTCCTAATCTGTAAGTATCAAGCTAAGGTGCTGAGCACTTCCTGGAGTGGGATCGACCTATTCTAGGAACAGACAACTAGAATCAAACAAGCTAATGAATAAATCCAGCTCTCAAAACCCAGGTAGGAGATATGGTTTAATACGTATTCAGCTAGGACTTCACTGACGTAATGCTCTCCTAATACCTGCTGGGCAGCAGATTAGTTTTGTGTAGGAGCAATGGTATCAACTATTTGTCAGGCACTCTGCTACACAGTGTATATCCCTTACCCCATCTGATACAGAACTTCACCCCTTCTGTAAAATGAGAATACCAACATCTACAGAGTAGCTAGAAGAGGGCACCAGGTTTATCCCTCTAAATCTAAGTTTGAAGCCAACTAGTGGAGGATGCTAAAATCTCTTCACTATTACTTGGCACACTTGTAATATCAATTGACGTTAAATTAGAGGCATTCTCCAAGAGCTAAAAGTGAACTTCCAACCCCACAAGACAAGAGCTCAAAATCTAGTCTTTACAACAATGCAGATAGATATGTATTATCCCATTTTACAACTAAGAAGGTGAAGGTTTTACAGGGCAACACAGATAGTTAAGTGTCAGTTCTGGCATTCAAATCCATGCCTTTGACTCTGGACTCTGAGTTCTTTCTGCTGCTTCTTGGGGGACAGAATACTGGAGTTCTAGATCTGGGTTTGCCACTAATCAGCTGTGTATCCTTGGACAAGTCCATCAATATATCTAGGCCCCCATTTCATTGTCTATAACCTGAGGAACAGATTCAACTAATGTCTCAAAGGTCCCTTCTAGGTCTGACAATGGAACACAACTCTCTGCATGGGACACTGACGAATTAAATCATCAAAAGACACACAAGGTGCATAGTCTTAAAATGTGACCATTGAGTACTATGCTAACTTGGATCTTAGGGATTTTTTCCTGAAAGAGCTTTTATTCACTTTGGTGAGTGAGAACTGGATGGAAGGAAGTGAACTACAGAGGAAACAGCCTGGGATTCAGGGCACCTGGGTTCACACCCTGACTCCATCAATAATGAATGTAGGAACTTGAGCCTTGGCACTGACATCCCGTGACTCTGAGACTCACTCTTATAAAGAATGCCTCCAGCTCAACTACCATAAATCAAGACCAATGCAAAGCCTTCTGAGAAGTGAAGGATGAACTTAGCAAAGAAAGTTCCTACAGGTTACCACACACCTGGAGAGCTGAGGCATGTCTCTCTACTCTTCCTAATGTGATGTCATCTTGGTTAAAGTGACAGTAAGAAGGGGCAGCTGGTTCTTCAGAAGCTATAGTAGACCTCTGCTTACCCAGCTACACTGTCTTGCAAATGTCAAAAAGTTCTGGATGAGCAGCTGAGTCTGTGAAGCTAACTGAGCCACATGGGGTCAGACTCCTTCCCTGGCATCAGCTGGTCTGCTCCAGCAGCTGTGCTGCTGGCATAAGTCTGTTAAATATGCCTTGAAGGAACCAAGAACTTCTCTGCACAGCCAAAGTATATTCAGAAAACTACAATTCCAGGAAGGCATTACAGGAAAACTGAGGGAAAGCTCTGGAGTCAAATGGCCTAGTTCTGGACCCTGGCCCCATCAGTTACTAGCTGTATAAACGTATGCTACTTATCTGACTTAAGCCTCTACTTCCTCAACTACAAAACAGGAATAATAACAGCACCTCTTTACTGGGTTTTTATAAGAACTGAATCCACGTTTAGTGTTAAATTCCATGTTCGGCAAATGGTAAGTACTCCACAAATACTAGCTATTGTTATTAATAATAATTCATCAATCTACATCTCCAAGTAACTAAAGCAGCTCAGGGACTGAAGCCCTGGGGAAAAAAAAAATTAAAACAAGAGTGAGGAGCTCAAATATTCACTCTTAGACTGTCCCACCAAAACAGACAATATTTCTACTTCCTCTGTGTTCCCCACTTAAATGGAGATAGAGACCTCTCTAAGGGACTTTTAGGGAGACCAGAAAATCTAGCTTATTAGGAAAGCTCGAGTCTACCTGCTTGGCCGGATGGTGATAAGTCAAAACTGAGCGGTACAGCACTTACCTTCTCCCACTCTTAGGGTTGGAGACGCGGAGGTGGAGGCGGCAGACCGGCGCGGCGTTGACTGGGTGGACGCAGGTCCACTCGGGTAAAACACGTCTTCCACCCCCGATGGTCCAGCCTGGGCAGGGCCGGCCGCACCTCCACCCCCAAACAGGTCACTCAGCAGTTCAGAATTGGTGGGAGGAGCCGGCGGCGGAGAGAGGTTCTTACTCACTGCAGACCCTTCTAGGCCCAGAAGGTCCACATCCTCAGGGGGTGGAGGGGCCGCTGGCTCCTGTGGCTTTTTGCTGGGCTTCTTGGCTCCATGATGCTTGTCGCCACTGGCATTGCCATGTGGGCTGGAAAGGGTCAGAAGTTCATCATCCGACTGCTCACTTTCCTGATTCACTAGGGCAGCATGGTCCTCCTCACAGAATGATTTCTCCGATTTCTGATCTAAGAAAGGCCAGTATGCCAACAAACACATAGTTATCAGCCACAGTATCATTGGTTTTTGTTAGAATATACGTACATAACTCCAGAAAGAGAGAAGGAGCCCTGAGCAAATAATGCTTTCAGACTCTTACCAATGGCAAACGATGTATTTCCCATTATATTCAATTACCATTGTTGAGCATCTGAGAGGCAGTCTGGCACAGAGGTGAAGAGCAAGAACTTGAGAGTCAGACAGCCTGGGTTTGAATCTCAGCTCCACTGCTTACCGGCTCTGTGACACTGAGAAAGTTACTACACATCTCTGGTTTTGGTTTCCTCCTCAGCAAAATGAGGGCAAAACACAGTACCCAACTCATATGACAGCTGTGAAAATTACATGAAGTGGTATATAGAAAGTGCTCAGAACTATAGTAAGTAGTACTTCAGTGGTTTTTATTATTATTATTATTATCTTCCAAGCACTATGCTAGGGGCTTTGAAAAAAACATCTCCGAGACCTTTGCTGATTCTCTCACTGCCTTTTACTTCTCCTGTGGCCTGCAGCCAAAAGCAAGGCCTTTCTCCCACAGTCTGAGCAGAATAAGTGAACAGAGGGAATGGCTCTGCCACGGACAGTCCTTCCACCAACCTAAAGGAGATACTTCCAGCATAAGATGGGCAGCAGGAAAGCCGTCTTCTGGGGAGGAAATGGAGAGGCTGGCAGTGACCTTCCAGGCCCTCCTGAGACAGAGCCTCCTATGGAACTTTGTTATGTAATGTCAGATAGATCCACATTCCACATCAAGTACAGATCCACATCCCTCATCCCCAGTTCTGAAATGCAAAAAGCTATGAAAAGGGAAAGATTTCCCTAAGTTTTGGCGCAAACTCAGCTGGTGGAAAAATCTGACCAGAACTGATGTGAAAGTATTCATAGTCTCCATTTATCTCACTTAGGGTTATTATTTACATGTTTCACTGCAGAAATATTGGTATGTTTGATTATGAGTTGTTGTCTGAGATGCTGCTGGGGATGCTGAGTAATATGCGGTTTATGTACCATGTCACCTTCCTAAAATCCAAATTCTGCATTCCTAAACACATGTGGCTCTCTGAGGTTCAGAGAAGAGATTGCGCACTTGTGCTAAAACCTATTTCACAGCCTAACAGGAGTGATTTCTTAAGTTACTTGCTAGCACAGCATGGAGAGGTAACAGTGAAGTTTATGAAAAGCCCTTAGGTGGAGGAAGATGACAGTATGGGGCAAACAAGAGTAGCCTGGGAAATCCCCGTTTCCAGATTTCCTGGGCTTTCCCATTTCTTTATGCTATTGGCCCAATTTCTCAGTAGAAAATTCTGAATGTAAGGCCTTCCAATTCAAAGGATTACGAACAAGTTTTTCACCAAATACGGAAAACTCTGTGTAAGCAATGGGAATACTGTCTTATGTTTCCACAGCAGAGGAAGGTCAACAAAGAGAATTTTAAGTAGACCATCGCCAAAGCCAGTTTCCTACCCCTTTCTAGAGAAAGTCCTTACTCTTCAATTCTACACTGAACCTGCGGTTAACCTCAGCAAACTCAAACAAGGATGGGCAGTGGGTACCGATTAGAATGCCAATGCCAGTGTACTAATGGGAGCCGTCTGAGCGTCATGTGGGGAAAGATGCCGAAAACATCTCCAGGTTTGGCAGAAAAGGATACTGTGATCAAGCCCAATTTCTGCCACGGCTGTTAAAGCAAGTAGCAGAGACACATGAGCTGCCCCAGGGGAAGCTCAGCTCTGCCCTGCTAGTGGTTAGAGCCCCCGGGGGAAATGCCAGATTTTATATTCTTAGCATATTTAGTTGAAGGCCGGAGATAGAGCCCTTTGTTAATTTCTCTGTATGTCAGCAGTGGAAAGGGAGATCCTAGAAAGTATCAGGCTTATGCGTAAATCCAGGAAAGAGGTGATCCAAAACACAGCATAGAGACAAAAGGTAGAATTCAGCTTAAAATAGCCTTTTGCCTCAGTCTAGAGCATCTATGGGGTTTAAAGCAGGGAAGCTGCCGGATTTGAAAAAGGAATGAGCAGTGAGAGTGTGAAATAAGGAAGACTCTGGACAACGTCTAAGTGCTGCTTTACGTGTGGCTGCTTCCAGGACTGATCATCTTCACAGAAGAGCCATGTAACTGAACGAAGTGCTTGGAAGTACCTTGCCAACAGAGAGAAGAAAAGAAGCCACCTTGCCCAAAATGCCTGGGGTTGTCTGGCGGGATATCTATTGGAGCCTGTCCTGTAAGACAAAAGGCCATGCAACATCCATGAACCGCAGGAAATAAGCCCAGTGACACACAACACAGAGGGTTCGTCCTGAGCACAAAACCACCGGGCGACTCCTACCTCCCAAGACCAGAGTATCTTGATGCTCCTGGTGAGAGGAGAAGAGGATGCTGGGATTGACGTCTTTTGTGCAGTAATGTTCCCACGGTGGGGTTAAGTCTATCACCTTGTCGTGGGCCTGCAGTTCCACATCCAGAGTCACCTGGAAGAGCTGAGGATATTTTTCTGGTACATCACATGCATCCAACTCAGGTCTAAAGAGGGATTTAAAAGAATAAGATCAGGGAAAACAATGGAACCAGGGTGATGTTCAGCACAGAAACCATTGTGGGTTAACTCTCAGGGTGACTCTGAGGGAGTCATTTCTAGGGGAACATCAACCATTAACCAGAAAACTTACTCTACTTTTCTGAGCCTCCGTTTCCTCGTCTAGAGAAAAGAGGAGGACAATGCCTACTCAGAGAATTTGGATACAACCCCATGTGAAAGCATTCTGGAAAGCAGGGCTGATACATCCAGGTAGTGTGCACCGGCATGGCCAAATCAGTTGCTGAAACAGTGAAACAAGCCTACAGCCACCACCCCGAGCTCTTGAACGTCTGCCCCAGCAACTTCAGTTATCACCCCAGTTCAGCCCACCCCCATCACGAGTTCCCTAGACCATACTAGAAATAGCAACTAAGGGTTACTGTCTGGTGCAGAGGGGCCCCCCAGGACCCTGCTTCAGTGCTACGGCCCGGCATCCATTCTCTTGGGACATGGCTCATGTCACACTGCTGATTAAACTGCCTTCCCCACACGGGGACACACAGATGCCAAGGATCACGGTACCGATACTCTGTTCCCTCTTTGTTTACTCTTGCTCCCTCACATGGGATTTTAGACCTTTCTATGTGAAGTCCGATCCATTTGTGCTCGTCTGTTTACAAGTGAAAGTTGTAAGGGGCAACCGGCCTCTGTGTGTTGCGAGACCACACTCTCCCGCAGCACTAGGAGCCTCAGGTGCTGATCCCGCATTTCACAACTGCTGGGATTGAAAAGGGTTCTTGGCCCAAGCAGCACTCACTTGGTGAACTTTAAAACTGTTGTGTCCAGTGGTATGAATCCAGTATGAAACTGAAGCTGGAACATCTGAGTGTTGGTCACCTAAAAACACATAAGAGAAGCACAATATGTCAACCAGTGAAAAGGGGACTGGATCAAAAGACTCTATTCTGGGGAGCCATACACCTTCAACCGTCTCTACGTCAGAATCTTTGTTTACTACGAATATGAACTGACCTCCCCACTTGGAACCAGCCCAGCTTCGTTTCCAGCCTCTCCTCTCCATGAATACGACTTGGCAAGCCATTTCCTCATCTGCTAATGTCCAGTGATCTTGCACACTGTCACACTTGGACTCATTCCATTCCTTCTATCCAGAACACTCCTGATCCAACCTGAGGAACTCACTCTTCATGCCCACCTTGAAAGGCTATATCCTCTCTGTGACCCTTCTGGGCACCACTGGATAAAACAAACTCCTCCCATTATAGCATCTCATTCTACCTCTACTATGGTCGTGGAGATTTGTACATGTGTGAATTTCCCACTGCCAGGCTGAGCTCCTTAAAGGCAGGGACCCAGTCTTATCTGGTCAATCCTAAACCCCTAGGCAATGACTGGCACAGAGCATGCACTTAGCAAATATTTGATAAATTAAAATATAATTACTTATAGCATTATTAGTAATGTCCCCAAAGTGACCATAACTCAAATGTCCATCAACTGATGAAGAGATTAATAAAAGCTATTAATAAATAGCTATACAATGGAATATTACTTGGCCATATAAAAAAGTGCTGACACATGCTACAGTATGGACGAACCTCGAAAAATGATGTTAAGTGAAAGAAGCCCGTCACAAAAGACCACATATTGTGTGATTCCATTTATATGAATCGTCCAAAATAAGCAAATCCATAGAGACAGAAAGTAGATTAGTGGTTGCCTAGGGGATGGAGGAGGGGGAATGGGCAGTGGCTGTCAATAGGTACAAAGTTTCTTTTGGGGGTGATAAAAATGTTCTGGAATTAGATAGTGGTGCTGCACAACCTTTTGAAAATACTAAAAGCAACTGCATTGTATACTTTAAAAGGGTGAATTTTATCACAATAAAAAAATTGAAAAAATGACTTAATCCCACATCCTTAATAGAAATATCCCCCCTCACACTGATCCGAATGGGACACTATACAAAAAGGCACAAGCTTCTAAAGAGCAAGGTTTGCTAGAAGTTCTAGGGCTGCCATCTTCTGGCAAAATCATCGGGGCAAGTCACACCCTTTCTGAGTCTCAGTTTCCTCCCCTGTAAAGTGAGGGAGATGAGCATAAATAATCTTTACAGGCTCCTTCTAACTAAAAGCACAAGTCACTCAAGCCCAAAGCGATGTAGAGAAAAGACTGAAATACTCCTATCAAAGGATCAGATGAGTTTATGTCATGATTCTTCCTGAAACCGTACCTTAGCCTGCAGCCGGCTCCCGATGGTTGATCTCAAGTGATACATGGAAACGACCACATCTCCTTGCACAGTGATGCTCAAGGGAATGAAGATTTTTCCATCCTGGACACGGTATTCTCTTTATACAGGGACAAAAACATACAGTGCAAGAGAGTCAGTTTGGTACAATAACACAGATACAGTCCTCTGTGGCTCTGGCCAAGGAACCTGTTTGCCCAGGTCTGGAGCCAGGAGCCACTTCCTGTCTTAAGAAAAGTCAGGAGCACAGCAAGTACCAACTGGGTGCAAACTGGTCCTGCCATGGGATGGCATTGCTCTTGTCAATCCTAAAGCCCTCTCTCTCCATGCCATCCACATTTCCAGATAAATCAGTTGCCCATCCCTACTTTGCAGATCTCGTTTTCCTCAAATACATCTAGCCCTGATGTATTTGCCTCTCCCTAACTTTCAATTAACAGTAAAAGCAGAAATAGAGGGCATAAAAAGTCCAACCGAGATCAGAATAGAAACAGCAATGCAATACTCTGTGAGGGTCTTGGATACCAATCCTCAAATTCAATCTATTCCAAACTAATTGTATTTGATGTTACCATCCACTCCCTTCTCTCCACACCCCTGACCACCTACCCCTGCTCTTTATGATAGATTCTATAACTTCTTTAATTACATCACCATCTACCTAGTTGCTCACCTAGAAATCTCTTCATGCCTGATTCTTCCATTATCCTCACCAGATCTCATCAAGGTCATCTCCTTCTTGAATGTTCAGGTCCTCTGTCCCAGACCACGGTCTGAACCCTCACTGTAGTTCATGTTGGTCCCTTACCTTGTATCATCATTTGAAAGGGGGCGATGGCATCCCTTGATTTAGTTGTATTTTTCTGATTACCGCCCACGTTGAACATTTTTTCATATCAGCCATTTCACAATGAGGTAGTCCTCACAGGAAGAATACAATGCAACTTATACAAGACTTGAGCAGTTCACAAGAAATGAAGAAAAGTATCATGACTTACTTCATTCGTTCAAAATCTGCACAGGTTGTATATATTTTGGTTTCTCCAATCAGTACATCACAGTAAGGGCGACATCCATTTCTCTGTTTGTTAAAAAAAGGAACTGGGCTGACAGTGATCGACTTAATCGTGAGAGGCTTGAAGTGAGGGCGGTAGGGTTTGTCTGCTAGCAGGTCACACATATAGCCCAGGTATCTAAAACAGAAGATTGACATTCTGTCAGTGCCCACCACACGAGAGGAAACAAGCTGTCAATCTTTGCTATGAAGTTTGTTCTTGTAAATTATTCCCCTACAATAAAAATTGACTGTGTTAATTTCTTAAACATTAACTAGCAAAAGAGAATGCAGCCAATAACTTAGAAAAGCTTTTAACTAGTGACACTGCTATACTTCCCCCAAAGAACTGATAAAGGAGTATTTATTAAATGAAAAAGCTTTATACGAGCTCAGTATTTGAACATCTATTCCTATTTGATCTAGCAGATTAAATTTATCAGCTAAGGGCTGGCTTTGGAAAAATTTCAGACTTTATCTTCAGAAGCACTTTTAATCCAAAAATAGTAAAGAGATGCAATTTAAATAAGAGAAAGGAAGAAACTGTGACTGAAGAGAAGATAAGTCAATTACCTAAAAAAGTTTTTTCTTTTTTTTAAGTACATGATACCAATTAGACCGTGTCTCTAGCTTACTTTACCTCCTGTGGGATGGCGAAAGTCCAATTCCTGGACGCTTTGCATACAGCAGTCGAACAGCTGGGCCAGGATTAGAGTAGAGATTACAGAAGATGAACATGGCACCCACCAGAATTGATGATGCTGCCCGTCCATCCTGCCAAAGAAAATGTATAAACTTGTCACAAACATGGACCAAAGAGCCACTCACCACTGAGAATGGCTGTTCTTGCAATTAAAAGAGAGGAGGGGGAGAGAGGGGAGAAATCTTCTTAGCTGGGGGAGCCTGTCAATTCAAAATTGTTCCCTTGAACACCAAAATCTCCCCCAGCTATTTAAATCACAAAGCAGCAAGGAAAGACTTATTCTTACAATAAAATTGACTACTAACCTAAGAAACCCAGCACTATAAATTTGATTTGTATGTATTTACTGAAAAATAATCTAATCTTCAAAGTCACTTTGGACTTGTAGGATCAGAACTAACAGTGACGGCTCTTTACTTAGGGCTGGAGGTGGAATTCACAGGTTAGGCAAATACTGCTTTTTGGAATACGCTATGTATGTATTTTACCCAAAGTATGTTCCTGATTCACATACAGTGAGGCTTCACCTGATTCAACCACACTCAGTAGAGGAATACATGCAATAACATTCTTGACAGATGGTGAGCCAGCCTCTTCTAGAATACTTTAAGTAGACAGGGAGCTTACTGCTACTTGAAGTAGCCCAGCCCAGTTCACAAAACTCTTTCTTATACTGCACATGTTGAGTTGAAGTCTATTCCACTCAATGATCCTCATTCTTCTTCTGTCAGGACAGAGGAAACCGACTCCTTTCTCCCTGGGACAGCCCTTTACTCATCCGAAATACCCTCCCTTTCCATCAACTCTTCTATTTTCCAGGTTAAAAACACACCCAATCTGTGATGTTAATTTTATGTGTCAACTTGACTGGGCTAAGGGATGCCCAGATAGCTGGTAAGACAGTATTTCTGGTGTGTCTGTGCGGGTGTTTCTGGAAGAGATCAGCATTTGAATCAGTAGACTGAGTACAGAGACGTGCCCTCATCAAAGTGGGCAGGTGTCATCCAATCTGTTGAGGGTCCAAGTAGAACAAAAAGGGAAGGAAGGGCGAATTCTGTCTCTCTCTTCTTCAGCTGGGACCTCCATCTTCTCCTGCCCTTGGAAATTGGAGCTCCTGGTTTTTGGGCCTCCAGACTCCGGGACTTACGCCAGCGGCCCCCTTGGTTCTCAGGCCTTCAGGCATGGACTAAATTACACCACTGGCTTTCCTGGTTCTCCAGCCTGCAGGGGGAAGATTGTGCAACTTCCGGGCCTCCATAACTGCATGAGCCAATCCCTATAATGAATCTCCTCTCATATATGTATATGTCCCTGTATGGCCTACATAGCTCTCTATCTCCTATTGGTTCTGTTTCTCTGGAGAACCCCGCCTAATACACAATCCCTTCAGTTCTTCCTCATCTGATGTTCCATTTTAAGAGATATCATCCTTTGGTGTACTTCCTCTGAACAGACTCCAGTTTTAAAGCAACAACCTTAAACGTGCTGCCCAGATGTGAAATGCAAGACCAAACTAGAGAGGAAATATCATCCTCCTCAGTCCGGGCACTCTGCTTTTATTAACATAACCCCAGGCTAAACTGGTTTAAATGCAGGCTCAGTGGTACCATAAGCTCTTGTGGATCTTTCTATCCACTAAAACCCCTAGTTCTTTTTCAGATGATGTGTTAAGCTGATAGACAAACATATTTAATCTTTCAGAACCAGAATTCAGGACTTTACTTTTATCCTGTGTTTAATTTCACATTGTTAGTTTCTGTTAAGTGACCAACCTGCAAAACATTTTAAAATCCAGATTCCTTATCTGACCCTCCCAGTCTGAGAAAACTGATAAGCTGGATCTCCACATCTTCATCAAAGTTGTCAATTAAAAAGGCAACCAAATGCAACCTGCTCCTGGGAGGAAGCTGATCCATTCATCACCTACCTTTGGAGGCAGATATTCAGCCACAGTTTGACCAAATGTATAATAATCTAGCCCAAATTTCTCCATCTTGATTATAAAAAACTGGGAAATATCTTGCAGGAATCCAATAAACTATCTCCACTAATCTATTAGTCTTGTTGCAATAGTTCAGTGAGTTTAATATGTGTTCATAATGAACTAATGTGGACTCCTTTTTTCTAATAGTTTAAAATCATCTGTGCAAAGATTTATATTAGAGTTTCGCCATACAGCCAGCTCTAATGGCCTAGTGGTTCAAGTTTGGTGCGCTCCTCTTCGGAGGCCCGGGTTCATTTCCTGGTCGTGGAACCACACCACCCATCTGTCAGTAGTCACGCTGTGGTGGCGGCTCACATAGAAGAACTAGAAGGACTTATAACTATGCACAACTATGTACTGGGGCTTTGCGGGGGAAAGGGAAGAAAACAAGGAGTAAGATTGCAACAGATGTTAGCTTAGGGCAAATCTTCCCCTGCAAAAAAAAAAAAAAAAAAGAATTTCACCTTAAATTGCCATCAGGCTCACCAGCCCTGTAATCTTCTAGAAACAGCCTCCTCCGTCTTTTGGAAAAAAATCTCCTCTCCTCGCTTGCCTGGCACCTCTTCTTCCTGTTTTGCTCATATTACATAAGGAATCCATAACTGCTTTTCTGACTGCTCTCAGCATTTTGTCACATAATTTAAATCTAGAGAGTGGATTACTTTTAAGCCTTGTGAGGCTCTCTTACTATCTCACTACCTACAATCTTTGTCTTAATTACCATTGTTACTGCCTTTCTAGCTTGACCTTTGTTCCCCTTGATAAAGGAAACAGAATGAAGAGTCAAGATTATATCATGTGCCTCAAGCACTTGTTGTCCTTATTCCTAGTACAGCTTTTTCTTAAAGAGACATTTTTTTCAACCTTGATTCTTTTTAGATTTAGCCTTCCTGACACTTGTAACAGGTTCATGGCTCTTAGATATGTGTCCCCTCCTTTTATCCGCCACGGAGGTCTTGTAAAAAGTTCTATTAGTTTTTTTTTTATTATTAAAGGATAATGCTTATCTTTTAGAGTATATGCTTATTATTTTTAATAAAACAGCAGTATATATAGGATAAAAATAATAACCTCCACTTCAATTCCATTTCCCAAAGACTTGGTGCAGACTTTCAACTCATGCATGTCCTTCAGCGAGCCTGGAGAAGCAGCCTATGGACTCATAATCCTTTGTCTGCCTCTTCTTTGTTCTTTTTCATTCGGTTTTTATTCTTTATGAGTGCATCATTGGAACTGGGAGCCTCTGGTCTCCCTTGATCCCTCTTCCCTTACAAAGCTGTCTGGCCAAGGCTCTCTGAACTTTTGGAAAGTTCTTGAGTAAAGAGAATCACCAAGGTGCCCAAAGGCTGCTTAGTTCCTAAAAGAAATCTGTCCTGTTGCACAATCTGTTGTGTCTCTGAAAGGAAAACCATTTGGCCTCTTACATTAAACTCCTACGAACACCAAGTGTTTTTCCTTTACTGCCAAGAGTTTGGGGATGTGAAGTGAAAAGAAGAAAAAATATTCTTAAGCTTTCTACCCTCTTTTAGCCAACTGGCTCTCAAGAAAGAGGGGGAAAATCATCAAGTAAGATTATAGCAAAAAAAACAAACAAACCCTGAAGTTTACAGAAGCAATGGAGAATTCCAGTATTTATGCTCAGATTCCATTTGTGTGCTCATCTGCTCACGTATTCAATCACTTATTCAAATCTTTCATACCGGCGGTACAAAGGTAAAGAAGACACAGTTCTTGCCTGTAAGATGCTCATAGTCTAGCAGGAAAACAGGCAGGTCACCCGATTATGATGATGCCACATGTTAAATGCCACCAAAGACAATTAGATATACAGTGGGAATGTCCATACTGTGAAAATACTAAAAAGAGTCAGAAATATTTTATCCAAAGTTGAGGTTTAAACGATAGATAAGAGGCCTCTGGAGGAAGGTTTGGGGGAAGGGACTCTTGGAGTCAGTAGTCAGAAAAATCATCAATCCCACCAGGAATTACTATAAAATACAGTCAATCTGTGTGACTCCTTACAAGGACGCAGGTGTCTTATTTCGTTTTTATTAAAATACAAAGGTAAAAAAAAAATATTCCGATATGTTTATGTGAATCTTATTCACACAAAACTCAATGGTATTTTTGCCTGTGTACCCACAGCTCCTGTTTCTACTTCTTTACAATAGCACATTCGAGAGGCCCTGTATTATTATGTGGGCTGTGTACATATCTGCCTCTCCCATGAGTACAAAGCTTCACGGCAAGAATAATAAGTTCTTCCCTCATTTTTATATCCCTCACATCACCTAATTTCTAGTCGGGCTTAATAAACGCTTATTCAACTTAAATGTTACCTGTTCACCAATTTGTAGAGAGCCATCCGTATTTGACCAAATCAAACCAAACCAAACCACCACACATGACAACAACAGCAGCAACAAGAGGTTACTCACCAAGCAGTGGACAACACAGACGTTTTTGGGATTCTGTAGCAGCCAGTTATACATATTCCGACACACAGCAAAGAGGTTGTGCAGACTGGGGGCCTGCCTAATGGGCCAACTGCATTCTGAAACCTAAAGGAACAGAGTAAAAGAAAATGAATTCCCCCTGCGACTTCCTCTCCATGAGCAGGTATCATACCAAATGACTTCTGGATATGAAACTACATCCCCTTTAATACAGCCAGGGAGAGCTGGGAACAGGGTCCAAATACAGAAGGAAGAGTTGTTTAATCCAGTAATTTTTTAATTAAAAAATTCTGTTTCAGTAAAGCTATGAAAATACATTTTGAAATATGATTTAAATTAAACTGGACAACTTAAACTACATATTTGAATTTTTTAAAATTCTGTGAGGTTACACTGAATTTAATTTCTATTTAGAATAAAATGTTTTGACCTGCCTACTAGATGCTTAATTATAGGATTATATTATAAATCCTACACTACCTCTAATTTTATCCCAGCTGATAAAAGTGAAAACATGAAAAGTACTGTCGAGTGAGCCAAAGGTACGCTCGTTCAGGGCTCTTATTTCCTCTTATTTCTTATTGAAGGTACCCACAACAGCATGGGGCAGCCTATGGCATTTTCGTTCCTCTAACACACCTACCACATTACAGAGCATCAAGTATGTTCCTAGATTCTGATTGGCCTTGATCTGTACATCATGTAAGACAAGTATTAATTACTAGGATCCCCATTTTCCAAATGAGGAAACCGACTCTCAGAGGCTGCCTTGTCTAAAGTCCTACTGCTGGTCAGACCAGCATTGCATCCCAGGTCTTCTGAGTATAAATCACTGTGCTGCAACAGTACACTGGTTGGGATGATCACTTGCCTCAATGTACTAGGCATGAGCCTCAATCCATTAGATATTTACTAATTCGGCTAATAAACAATAAGAAGAAGCTTAGACTTAGACAAACTTCATGACCTCTGTGAGCCTTTCATAAAATGTGGTGAATGACACCTACTTACCTACCTCACAGGTTGTGGGTGCTACATCAGAATGTATTTCAAGGGCTTAGCTCAGTATCTGACACACACACTGATCAATAAATGTTAGCTATTATTATTATTATTATTTCATCAGGTAACTGCCAATGCAAAGCCACGAGGTCAGAGAGAGCTAGCTATGTTTGAAAAAAATGAATGAAACTCTATATGGCAAGAGTGTGGACTGAAGGGTCAGATCATACAAGGCCTTGTTGGGAACTGGGAGAAGTATTTAAGAAGGAGAGTGACTCTCAGATCTGCATTTTCCAAAGACCTCCAAGATCCAGTAT
Source organism: Tapirus indicus (assembly GCA_031878705.1). Taxonomy (NCBI): domain Eukaryota; kingdom Metazoa; phylum Chordata; class Mammalia; order Perissodactyla; family Tapiridae; genus Tapirus; species Tapirus indicus. The sequence continues at coordinate 4,507,316 of CM062922.1, read as the reverse complement.
GGAGAATGGATGTCGATGACATGAGACTAAAGTTAGGGAGACCAGTCAGGAGGCCACTGAGGAGTCTAAGTAAGAGATGATGGCGGCATAGTCTAGAAGAGTGGCAGCGGGATGCAAAAGACTTGAGGGATTCAAGAAACAGAGAGGAGGTGGAATACCTGTACACAAGACTCAGTGGTTGATCACATGGTGGCAGTGTGTGAGTGTGGAGGGGTGTACTTAAGAGATAGATGGGGGAGGAGTCAAGGACATCTCCCAGGTTTCCAGCTTGAATGGCTGGACAAAAGGACAGCAGGTACCATTTACTGAGTAGGGAATTCTGGAGAAAAAAAACAGGTTTTATCAGGACAGTGTCATTAGAAAGAGCTCTGCAACACTAACACCACCACTAAAATCCAAATGTCTCCAATTCCTAATGTTTAACTGGGGAAAGGGAGGTAGGACCAATTTGTTTGGTTCACCCTTTTCTGGTAACCAGATAATCTGTAGAGCTGACATTTGAAAGCAGCACGTGGGAGTCTCGCTCTGGGGCTGCCAAGAAAGCCCATTCTTTTTGGTTAATTTGTAACTTTTTTTCTACAAGACAACTGTGGGATAGTTGGCAGGGGACCTTCTAGGTTACTCATTTCCTATAGCTTTGGGAATGACAGGTGTTGTTTATTAAACAAAGTAGTTGAAATGCTTGACACGGCTCCCAAACCACCCAGGGTGCCTCAGGATTGGGCCTCTGTCCATTTAAACTCCACAACAGCTTGCCCTTTTTACCCAACATAATATAGGGCTATTTCTGGCCCACTCTTTACCCTCAGATAGATTCCCCATTGATGCGTTCTCAAGGAATGGAAACAATATGTTGGCTAAAAAAAAAAAGAAGAATGGGGAAGATAACTTTTGCCATCAGAGGAATTGCAAGATGTACATTTGTACAAGATGCTTGCTGTCTGCAGTGCCTTTTCTCCCCTGTTAGATTCCTATTCATCCTTCAAACCCCAAGTTCACGTGCACTCTGGTCTCTGACAGTGTCTCCAACACCCATGGGCAGAGACGCTCAGTCGGCACAGTGACCTTTGCACCCGTGCCCTTGTCGTTTTCATCGATTACAGCTTTTACCAGTAGAGCAACATGGCTGAGCCCACAGGCTGGGTTTTCACCTGGGCTTGACCACTTACAACTTGATTAACTTTAGGTAAGTTACTAATCCCCCCTCACCTCAATTCAATTGTGTGAAGTGAAGATGGGCCTTACAAGGTGGTTTTGAGAATTTAGCAGCACAACACAAACACAGGAAGTGCCAGCTAATGGTCAAGCTGTATTCGATTTAACTGTTTATGTCTGTCTCCCCCTCTAGGAAGGAAGCCCCATGAGAAGAGACACCATTATTCACTTTTGTTAACCTGACTCCAGTTCCGTGTGTCAGTCAAACGACAGGTGCTCAATAGGTATTTGCTGAGTGAATGAATGAGTGAAAGAAGGAAGGAATGAACCCCATTGGCAATCTCTTCTTGTAATAGATTTGTCTGCATGTACAGTATCTTGAGAAAGGAACAGGTGAATCGATTTTGTTGTTTTTTTAGATTGCAACCATGTAAAACTGTAGGAAATTTGTTTTCCCAGGCAATGTTTTTAAACTTTATAGAAACTGTATGCCACCTGTACAAACACTAAATGTCAACATCTATAATGAGTGTCAGCTAAAAGTTGGCTAAATTGTTCTTAGCACAATAGGCTAATAGCTCCCAAATCATTAAATCAATCAAGTAAATAATATTAATTTAAAGTACTCCATAATTACATATTTACTTGGTATGTAATTATACACCATTAAGCAAACATACAATTAGAATTTTTTAAAAGCATGTGCTCTGTCTAAAGGAGAAAAAATATTAAGGCATAAACAAAACCAAAAAATTTTAAAAAGGATCAATCACTGCAAGCTATTTTTGTAGCTCTCTGGGGTTCACAGCTTCATGCAGTCAGCACAACCCTCGGGCACGTGACACTTCATGATGCTGCCTCCATGTCTCTGAACACCCGCCGGAGCTGCAGAGCATCCGAGGATGGCATGTGGATCACAGAGCTGCCACGAGGCCACCCAGCGGAAGAAGAGGCCAAAACAGCACCAGGGCTGGACGCCGTTCAACTTTCATCCCCCTGTCGCCCCAAGCACGAGAAAAGATGACGTAAGCATCCCAGTTGCTGAGCATAAGAGCAAAAAGTGCTACGGAGAATCAGACTGAAGAGCCACATCCGCGTTTTATGAGTCTTATACCATTTTATGAGTTTTATACCATTTTTGGAAGACAGGGTATCATTTATTCAGGGTATCATTCAGTCAATCATTTATTGTGGCATTTTATTATTACTAATGGTAATCCTAGCTTCCACCTACTGAATGCTTACTCTAAGCCAGACCCTGCTATCAAATTTATTCCACACAGCAAACATACAGAAAAATTTCCTAAGATTTGTGAGATAGGTATTCTTATTGTCATCTCTATTTTATACAGGAGAAAACTAAGTCTCAGCTGAGGTGAAGCGACCTACCGAGGAAGAGGAACAGCCAAGATGTGAACCTAGGGTAATTTTTCTTTTTTGTTTTTTCGCTGGGAAAGAGTTGTCCTGAGCTAACATCTGTTGCCAATCTTCCTCTCTTTTTTTCCCCTCCACTCCAAAGGCCCAGTGCTAGTGGTATATTCTGGTTGTAAGTCCTTCTAGTTCCTCTACGTGAGCCACTGCCACAGCATGGCTACTGACAGACGGGTGGTGCGGTTCCAGGCCCAGGAACTGAACCCAGGCCGCCAAAGAGGAGCATCCTGAACTTTAACGGCTAGGCCATCAGGGCTAGATCTAGGGTAATTTTTAAAGCTCAAAATTTGTACATATATGAATTTCACCTCAGTAAAACAAATTAATAAAAATTTGTGCACTTTCTATATGCCACACTGTCTGATGATCGATTATTACCCACAATTCCCTCTTACATTTGTGAGGTGGCTATGGCTTCAGGTGATGGCTATACAGTCAAGCATTGCTTAACAAGAGGGGCACGTTCTGAGAAATGCGCCATTAGGCGATTTCGTCATTGTGCGAACGTCATAGAGTGCACTTACACAAACCTAGATGGGATAGCCTACTACACATCTAGGCTCTATGGTACTCATCCTATGGGACCACCGTCGTATATGTGGTCCATCATTGACCGAAATGTCATCATGTGGCACATGGCTGTATTCTACCACGGTTGAGACATTCAATTCACTGAAGGCTGTAGAACTACAGTATGGGGCTCCCTGGCCCTCTGGCTGCCAGGCCAGGGGTTTTTTCCTGCCCCGTTATTTCCTGTCCTTACACTGATACATGGTGGCAGAGGAGAGATGAAATATAAGCTGTAAAGTCACTCCTCTATGGCCAACCCCCTTCACCAGCCAGGGAACCAACCAAAACAGAAACAACTCGGGGCTATGGTGACCTCTTTGGAGAGCTCTGGAAGGAAAAGGAAAAAAAAAAAAGGTTGACCTTCCAACAATCATGAGCCCTTTAAGAAGCCCAAGTTGATCATATATTTTCCAAAAATCAAGTTGTTCCCAAAGGGGAAGAAATTCTACAAGATCATGTGGTTTAGAAACAGCCAAAATGAAAGGAGATTCTAAAAGAACCAGCTGGGTTTTTTTTTCCTATGTTCTGTTTAGTCACTAACAGGGCTGCTTCAGCATACTTTCCTTCCTGGTCAGGCAGAAGGGGAAGGAGGCTCAAAGCCGCACTGGTATAGCATTAATCCCAATGTAAGAACTTTAGGGCCAGGCTAGACTTGATGGCCATTCCTCTAGTTTTCCATTTATTGTCAACAGCAACACCAAGAAATGTGTAAAGCAGTGGTCCTGATATTGTAGAGCGTAGCTATAAACCTTCTGTGCAGAAAGTGATCCCGTGTACGCACACAGTCACACACCCACGGAGTGGATGGGTACAGTGTTTATCTAGTGGATGATGAAAAGGTTTGGGTATAGATGGTGGTGATGGCTACACAATATCGTGAGTGTATTTAATGCCACTGAATGGTTAACGGTTAAAATGGTATGTTTACATTATGTATATTTCACCACAATAGAAAAAAAGAAAGGAGTGGAAGCAGATGGTTAAATTCTAAAGCCATCCATGGATCTAAATGCACAGTGGACCCAGGTCTTTTTAACTCGGACTAAGAACATCTGGCTCAGATGATGCGTCTTGCTGGTCTCCAGGACTCTGCTGTCTACATCAGTACTTTTATTTCCTCAAGGTGGACACTGGCTAAGAAGAATCAAAAAACTGACATTCTGAATACCCAAATAGGTATTCTAGCACCTCACTTTGAATGCAGGGCTATCTGCCATGTGTTGTTTTGAGTTGAATCCTCTGGTAAAACTGAGACTAAACAGAGTCCTATTTTAACATTTTGTTATATATGTAAATACTAAGAAAACTGCTATTTGATTATTTCATATTCCTGTCAACCCATGTGGCTTCTAAGCATAAAAGCTAATCAAAATACAAGATGATGCCCCTCCGCAAAGTAAAATCTTCCTGGAAACAGCCTGTCTCTGCCACCAGCACCCATATCCCCAAACACAACACATAATAAAAATGTAAAGTGACTGAGTCCAGGTTTCAAGGCACGGAGATACAGACAGAACTGGACTCCTGTGGGTCTGTAAATAAAATCAGTCTTGCATTTGGTCTTTTCCAACACTGTTATTTACGGAAGACTCTGCCATCTGCATTTATTAAAATAAGATTTAATTGCAGACCTAGCACTCCACTGACCTGGAAGGAGGAGGACATGGTTCTAGTCCTCATGGACTGGAAGATGAGAAGCAAGAAAACTTTTCTAAGCAATGCAACAATGAGATGCAAATCAATTCACGGTGTTAGTGCTGGGGAGAGAAAGGACTGGGTGCTTGAAAAGAGCTGCAGTCAAATCAAAAACACAGCTAAGATGAAAATACTAAGGCTTTGGGACTGTCTTCCTGAGATGCAACTGAAGGTTGAGGGGGCTAGGTCAGAGAGTCCAGTTCCATTCTGCAGAGTTCCTGGACTCTCTGGGAAGGGCTAAAGACACAGTGCCATCCTGTGTTTTAGGGGAATTGGAAAATCCTTGTAGCATGTAGAAATCCCCCCCTTAGGGAAGTTAGGCTAACAAAGAAGGGGGGAGTGGCATGGGTGGCCTTTTAGGGAGAGGGAGCAGCTTATGCAAAGAGACAGTGTGTGTCTCCTCTGGCTGGAACATGGGGTTTTGGGCAGTGGGGAACAGGGAAAGATGAAGCTGGAGAGGCGGGCAGAGGCCAGACCATGAAAAGCCTCAGAAGACACATTCTACAATTCGCATGGAGAAGAAATAACCCCACCCCTTTCACCTATACGAGACTTACTCCTGCTTCAAGGTCCAGCTCTCATTGCTGTCTCCCTCCACTAGACTCCCTCAGCAGGTACTGTAAATACTACCTACATTTGTCTTTACAATGTCCTGGGTTCTCTCTCCAACTAGGCTTAAGTGTACGGAGGACAAGAACCAAACATTTATTTTATATCTACGTGTTTAACAACTCTTGGCACATTCATTCTTCTGAGAAACATTTATTAGCCATGCCAGGCACTGTTCTAGGTAGCAAATAAAATAAACATCCTCCCTGTCCTTCTAGGGCAAGTGACAGCAGCCAGAGCAGATGCTTGATATGTAATTCCCAGTTCCTTTAGGAAGACAGTTAAGACTGGTCACAAAATATGTAGTTACACTAATAGGTGCCTTTCTTTAAATATCTTTATAGAGATTGCTTTTGAAAATACTACACAAAGAGACATCTTTATATGTATGAATGCTTCTATAATGACATTACATCTTTATTTACTTTCAGGGGGAAAATTTTCCAGACTATCACAGATCTTGCAAGATCAAATAAAATTTCTATGAAATATTGTGCAGGACGTTCCACAGCCCTTCAATTATGAAAATTATGGCACTGATTGAGTCTCCAAACATGAAAAAATCAGTTCAAAAGATGTGCATCCGAGTTAGACTATCTGCCCACATTTCTGTGTGATATTAATTCACTTGCTCTGAATTAGATAATAGATGGAAGAAGACTTGGAAGAGCAGTTCGATCTCGGAAATTTTAAAAAGCTGCACTGAAACTCTCCATTACAGAACGACGATTTAGACCTAACCACTTCAGAATGGTTCTACCAGTGCTTCTCAGAGCGGCCCCCAGAGCAGGAGCAGGAGCAGCCTCAGGACGCGGTCAGCAGTGCAGAGTTTTACGGCGCCCCTGTCCTGCTGAATCAGAGACACTGGGCCTGGTGTCTAACAAGCCCTCCAGGTGAGTCTGATGTCCACTACAGCCTGAGAACCACGGGGCTCCCTCGTGCTTATTCTGGGAACACTCTAGAAGAGTCCTTAACAAAACTCTCCCTTATCTTATTGAACATCAGGGCAGGAAGTGGTCTTAGAGAGCATACAGACCAACCTTCTTGTGTTTTTTACAGATCTGGAAACTGAGGCCCAGAGATTATTAATGGCAACCGAAATTTGGAGCAAAATGTGTTCTGGCATCAAAGCTGAGATCCTAGACACACAGTGTGGACAACCAGCATATTTGAAATCAAGTTTCACTTTTAAAAGGTCCAATGTGTAGAAAACCCTTTCTATTTATTAACAGATCCACATGGAGCTGCAAAACCAATCTCATCTAAAGGCTAAGTCAAAATACTTGAAGACGTTCTTGAGAGAGAAAAAGTCTTATTTTAGTGAGTCAATCAAGAATTCAGTGGCCAGAAATATCAGGCTCGACATCAGATTCAAACCTGAGCCACCCTCATAGCTCCTCAACCAGCCTGAAGCTAGGAATACTTCTCTGCCTAGTTCAAAAAGCTCCTTGAGAGGATCATCCGGCTTTTTCCAGGTCATACTGTCAGCCTACGGTGATGATTAACAACACACGCCTTAGGCCACTTACTAGTTGTGTGGTCTTAAACAAGTTACCTTACGTCTCTGTGCCTCAGTTCTCCATCTACCTCAGGGGACTGCTGAGAGAATTAAATGAGATATTGCATACACAGTTCTCGGCACAGCGTACATGCTCTATAAACATTGGCCGCTGCTCTCACCATGATTAATATTAGAAAGAGTATCTTCCAACCTACAGTGTGGACAAGTTTATGTGCGAGCCTCCACTTATGAAGGATGTACCTTTACTCAATGTCAGAAAGCTGTTTCCACTAATTCTGGTGTGTCTGTACTGGTCCAGCCACACGCCTCATCGTGATGCCCAAGTGTCAGCAAGGAAGGGTGAAAGGCATAATTAGCGTTACAGAGTAAGGCTAGCCACCTGCCCTACGTAGTGGTCCCAGCTCCCCCTGAGCCTCACAGTAATGTCCCCTACAACTGAGCAACCAGCCACAACTGATTTAGGCCCCAAATTAGATGGTTTTTCATTGACAGATAAACTTTCCTGCAAATATCCTTACCCAAGGAAAATCTTCAGAATATCTCATTACAGCCTAGTAAAGATTTTATGGACACAAGTGTCCAGAGTGTAGTTTTTCAGCCTCGGGCCTAAGGGCAAGAGCTCTGGGGAGAGTTCTTAAAGGGAAAAATACCCTGTTATGTCTTCCACAGTGCGATCCCCGGGCTAAATTCCTTACCCTGCTGTGAAACTTGGCTGTTCGATAAGACTTGGGCGACAGATTGTACACTGTGTAGTGGTCAGGATGTCTGGAATCCAAAAAGCTTCGAATGTCGTCAACCTGATTCCTGAATCCTATGTCAACAGTGTCCAGAGGAAAGGACATCACTGGGGGGTCATAGAAAGAAAACAGGTCACACAGGTCTGCCATCACGATGCAGCAACTGAAGGCTGAGCTACTGAGCAGCTGATAAATGTGAGAAACTTACCGATAATTCTGGAGGTGACGTAAGTGAAGTCTAAATCTCCCTTCGTGTAGCTAAAAGCAAGACAGGAAAGGTCAGTCATTAAGATGATCTGAATATGCCAAGATTCTTCTCTCTCAATCAGTTGCCCATCGAGACCTGGGACACTTCCGTCCAGCAGGCAAATTTTGACTTCCCTCAGGCATTTTCTCTAACAAGGAAGCATTGTTAAGAGAAGACAGTCCATGCCCTCAGGAGCATAAATCTACCACTCCAGCCGGTGCACCCCAATACCCTTTACAGATGAACAGAATCAGTCTCACAGCAGAAAACACTGCTTATTTATTCACACCGATTGTTCCAGCCTCTTTGCCTACAAGGAGATAACCTCCTGTTGTGTGAGAAGCGAGGGAGCAGGGGAAAGTACTGAGAAAGAACAAGGGACCCCCTTTTTCTGCCTACCAGGGATTGGAGGTGAGAGAGAAATTTTACCTTTGAACAAAGATTAAAATGTTGATTAATATACTGGACTTGACATTTGAATTTCTGATTCAAAACTGCATATTGTAACTTAAAGTGACCCTAAAACTTTGTAATACCTAAGAATAAAAAAGAATTCATATGGCCTGCTTGTAAGAATTTTCATACAGTAGAAGGGTAAAACAACTTCTCACACTAAATAAATTTTAAAGAGCTATAAAGATACAAAGACAAAATTTTGTTTTGATTACAATCCATGAGTATTACTTTTTCGAATTTCATGTGCATTATTATCTTATTTAATTCTTAAAGCACCCAAAGACACAAATCCTACCAAGGTATAAAAGTAAAGCTCGCAGAGGTCAGTTAACCTGCCTGAGGTCACGTGGTTCTCAAGGGCAGATAACACATTAGAACCCAGGATGGTGGATTTAAGAGCCAGGGATGGCACCCACTCTACTCTAACGTACCAGTGGGCTGAGTCCTCCCAGCCTGTGCTTGCAGCTTCTGTAGGACTCAACTGTATGGCTTCAATGACATTACTCGGGCAATCAGATCCCATGCGATTACATCTCACAATTGAGAGTCTTTGAGCCAGAAAAGCGGTTGACAGGTAACAAGATCCTTTGGGGACACGGAGGTCCATTCATTCAAGCGGGGAGAATGCATATACCTGGTAACAGATTGTATAACTCTGGAAGATGTGTCTTTGAGGGTGTCCTTCAAGTTGTCCTTTAGGTTACTGAAGAGCCTCCCAGCACCTCCTCTCACCATGTCAAAGAGACCTCCCCCATAGCTGGGCTCCATGTCTGCAGAAGAGGTACCTGCCAACAAAAGACAGAAAGGAGGTGACACACAGCTACCCAGGAAGCCGATCCCTCTTTGTTCTGAAAACATATGCAGACCGTCTTGGAGTCTGGGACAGATGTTCCTGGAAGTTACGTCCTGCTCTGAGAACTTACTGATTCTGGGTCACAGCAGTGCTGCTGGTCCTCAGAGGAGACCAAGGCAAGTCCCTCACTAAGTTCAGGAACAGAAACCTCCAGGGCTGCATGCCCAATACTGCAGCCACTCGCCCCATGTGCCAGCTGAGCACCTGAAGTGTGGCTAATCTGAACTGAGGTGTGCTGCAGGTATAAACGCACACACCAAATTTCAAAGACAGTGCAAAAAACAATATTTTTGTTTTTTACACTAAATGCATGTTGAAATGATAATATTTTAGATGCACTGAATTAAATAGATTACACTATTAATTTCACCTGTTCCCTTCTACTTTTTTAATGTGGATACTAGAAAATTTAGAATTGTCTGCGTGGCCTGCATCATCCTTCTTTTGGACAGGCTGCTCCAGCGCCGAGGAAGAGCAGCAGCAACTCAGCAGTGAGTCCAGGGGCCTCCTCTGCCCTTCGAGGGAGCTGACTGTGTTAGAAGACCCATTCCGTGGCTATCCCTTAAAGGAACAGTTCACTTCCGTCACGGGAAGATATCTTCTGCAGGGCCTTTATAATAGCTTTTAGGCCTGAGGATGCACGGTGCTCATTAGTGTCATCTGTCAAGTATTTCAGACTCTCCTCCCTTACAGCTCCGTAAAATTGCAATTTCTGGCCCCTTGTGGTTAGCTCTAGCTCAGAGTTTCTCAACCTTGCCACACTGACATTTGGGGCCAAATACTTCTTTGCTGGGATGGGAGTTGGGGGGGCTGTCCTGTGCATTGTAGGGTGTCTAGCAGCATCCCTGGCCTCTAGCCACTAGATAGCACCAATGGCATCCCTCCCCTCCTCCCCTGGTTGTGACAACCAAAAACGTCGCTAGACATTGGCAAATACCCCCTGGAGGGAGGGGATGGCAAAATTACCCCAGTTTGAAAACCATCACTCTAGCCTATGATATGTGAGTGGAAGTGTTGGGTGTCACTTCCAGGATACAGATTGAATTGTTAGTGTGAGCTTCTCCATAGTTCTCATTCCCATATTCTCTCTCTCTCTGCCACAGTAATCGGCAAGGTTTGAGTCCATGGCTGCTCTGTGCAGAACTCCTGGATCCTGGAGTAAGGAGCTGTGGGGCAGAGCTCCCAGCTGACCTTTCATGAATACGTAGCACGAGTGAGAAAGTAACCCTTTGTTATTAGCAGCCACCAGTATTTTTGGAATGTTCGTTACCACAGCATCACTTAGCTTAGAAAGACTGATCCAGGAAGGAAGGAGGAATCAGATTGGGGGACGCCGATGTGAACACTGGCCAGGTAGGCTCTGCAGCCCAGCATCAAGAGCACAAGCCAGTCTCACCTGGGTCCTGGCTCAGCCTTGCTGCCCCCAGCTGTGTGACCTTGGGAAGTCAGTCTTTCTAAGCCTCTTCTGTCTATAAAATAGGATAAAAACAGTGCCTACTTCATAGGGAAAGATGAAAAGAGTGCATATAAAGCTATTAGCACAGTACCTAAGGTATCTAGGGGTCAACAGACTGCAGCTATACTATTATTATGCCACACCCTGAAATTCCTATGTTGACGATATTTTTAATCTTTGCTCACTTTTCAACTCTATGACGACAAAGGGCAAGAATGACATCTCTTTTTTAAAAATTGCAATATTTGTTGTGTACTTTAAAATGTGTTAAGAGGATAGAATCTGAATCTCAGGTATGGTACGACATGAAGTTATTCAGGCTACAAGAGCAAACCTCCATAACTTTCACTCTGTTGCTGGATAAGCTTCCCCTGGGACAAGGGAGATGCATATCTATGTTCAAACTTGGTTGGTTGTTTTAAGTGGCAGGTAAATATATGTATGTGGGCAATGATTAAATGTATTTATGAAAAGGCTGGAGAGCAAATTAAAAAAAAAAAAAAAGATCTCATGGTAAGTGCTCTTACCAAAACACAACACACACACACAAAAGAACACAAGGAAATGTTTGAAGGGTGTGGTGACAGCATCATGAGTGTATGCCTTTGTCCAAACTCATCAAGATATATACATTAAATGTGTATAAATTTTATACATCAGTTATACCTCAATAAAGTTAAAAAAAATAAATGGCGAGAAAAAGTAAAGTTGGAGGAGGAATCTGTATATTAAAATGTCTTAAAAGACAAATCAACCAAGCACAATGTATGGAATGTAACCCAAACGGATTATAAAAAGTTAATGATATTTATGGACAACTAGAATTTGAACACTTACTGGGTATTCGATATTAAGGTTTTATTGTTAATTTTTAGGTGTAATAATGAAATTGTAGTTATGTTAAAAAATAGTCCTTATCTTCTAGAAGAAATACTGAAACATTTATAAATGAAAAAAGTACAATGTTTAACATTTTTAAAAATAAAGAATAATAAAAATAGTAATGTAATAAGAACTATAATTGCTAACACTTACATAGTACTTACTATGTGCTAGGTATTATTCTAAACCTTTCCAACCACATCTCTCTTTCTTTCAATACTGTCCTGAGTTTAAATTGTTTAGAATTTATCATTCTAAATAATTTCTTTAAACTTTTATTACATATGTAGGTATCCATAGGGGCAATATATTAATATCATTTTCCATGCTTTCAAACTACACATAAATGGTTTTGCTTACAACTTTATTTTTTTCACTTACCAATCTTAAAATTCTTTTATGCTGGTACCACATGGAACTCTAGCTCTCTTAAAGTACACATCCTTTGCCCCATTGATGGACACTAAGGTTGTTTCCTATGGCAAACAATGCAGTTATGAGCACATCGCCTTGATTACATGTGAGAGATTCTCGCTAGGTTATACCGAGAGGTAGAATTTGCTAGTAGGTAGGATACGCACACATCTTCAGATTTCTAGATATTAACAAATCATTTTCAAAAGTAGTTGCATCAGTTTAAACTCCTACTAGTAGTGCATATGAGCTCCCCCACTCTATATTCTCCTCAACATTAGGTATTGTCAGACTTTAAAACTTTTTACCAATCTGGTGAGTATGAAGCAATATCTCCTTTTGGTTTTATTTTGTGATTTCCCCAGTTACTATTGAGGTGGTGTATCTTGTATTGTGTTTACTGGCCAGGCAGCTGTTCTTTAAATCATACTTCAAGTACTTGCTCAACCCCTACATGCCTTTTAAATGCTCACACATATACCTATAAATACATGTTAACTGTTAGGTACTTGCATCCTGATCACAAGAGCTATTGATACCCAAGTTACCATTAGGCATCTATTTGAAACTGAGGTTCTATTAGAAATTGCAAAGAACAATTAATGCTGGTGAATAAACAGATGTACAGATACATGGACAAACATTAATAATGTCTACCACCTACTGAGCTCTCCTATGCACAGGAGCTCCACTTGGACTTTCACATTAGCACAGTTTCACATAGTGGGAGAGTGTTTATTACCCCCATTTGAGAGATGAAGAAATGGAGGCTTAAAGAGGAGGAGCAAACTCGCCTATGATCTCAGCTAACGAGTGGCAGAGCCAGGGACTCAAACTCAGATCTGTGCAATTCCAAGGCCTATGCCACTTCCGCCATTTCACACTATTCCACAGTTCCACCTCAGCGCATCATGCTAACCGCTGTAATTAGGATGATCCTGACCTGCCTGGACACAACCACCCCTCTCCTATTCCTTGCTCTCCTCTGCCTCCCACTTGTAAGCCTGTCATCAGGCTGCTCTCAGCAGCAGATGCCCTCTCAGTAAGCACTCTCATAAATCACTGCATCTGTCAGAGCAACCAAACCAATCTCATTACGTAGGCAGCCCAAGCCTCCGCCGCCCCCACTGCTTCACAGCCCTAAATCAAACGCCAGGAACCAGTCCGATGGGCAGCTCCACAGAATAGGGCTAGAGCTACAAATCTGAGAATGTTCTCTTGAGTTCTGTTTCCCTATGACGTAGGGCGTGTTATTTCCCTTTAAACATGCCCCACATAAAAATCTGTACTGTTTTCATTTTAAATATAGCAAGAATAGAGCAGCATAAAATGTTTATAATTCCCCTGTTTCCATCCCAAGTTACCACTCCAGCCTGAACACCCCTCTGATAGATTATTGTTCGAAGAGATGACACCAAATTGATTACCCAGACCTCTCTCTGACTCTCAATTTCATGCCAGAACAGAACTCCGAGGCACCAACCTATTAAAAGACATAAATATCCTCCATTACCTAAAAGTCAGATTCTCACCATCACTCAGGGGGCATGCTCTGTTTGAGAGCCTTGGCACCCTGCAGACACCAGAACCACTTGTCAGAGTCCATCTGTAACCTTCACAGACCCAAATTATATGTCAGACCAGCCAGGACACAAAGAAGAGAAGAGAGATATTATCTGCTTTTGTCCTAATGGTTCTTTTAGGCGGGTATTCTGGCTCTCCCTAACGAGCTACATGAGGGCCAGAAGCACAGATTCTCCAAAGGACATTTGAGCCTCAGCTAGTTGAGAGCAAGGGCAGAGAGGTTCAAACAACAACACAACAAAGAGGGAAATGGTGCAGTCAGAAAGGGTTATGCAGAAGAAAAACGATGACGGTAGATCAGGGGTTGACAAATCCAGTCCATTGTCTATTTTTGCACAGTCTGTGAAATAAAGATGGCTTTTACATTTTTAAGTGATTGAAAAAAGTCAAAAGAAGAAAAATGTTTAAGAAGGTGAAAGCTATATGAAGGTCAAATTTCAGTGTGTATAAGTCAAGTTTTATTAGAGCACAGCTGTGCTCATGCCTTTACACATCGTGTGTGGCGGCTTTCATGATATGGCGGCAGAGGCGAGCAGTTGTGACCTTAGGGAGCGTGAGTAGTAGAGACCTCAGGGCCCACAAAATCAAAAGTATTTACTATCTGGCCCTTTACAGAAAAAGTTTTCTAATCTCTGCACTAGATGGTTGAAAAGACTTGCATTCTCAGGAATCAGAACTTGCCACCTCTGACACTTTTCTAAATGCTTTAGCTAAAATGCCACCCTGTGGGAAGAACACAACCTGAGCTTCCTAGAGGGTCCTTGGGACTTGAGGGTCTCAGAGGGTGGGAGTGGGGAGGTCAGAGTCGAGAGACCATGAGAGTGCCATCCAGAGAGAAAGACCAAGGTCTGCGCCTTCCAGGCTCCAGGCAGATTCTCATTCTATGATGTCTTGCCATTTTAAGACCTAAGCCCACCAAAGACAAGCACCAGAGAACTGCACTCTGCCCCCTGTGTCATTTCTAAGGATGTCATAAACAAGTTTTTTCTTGAGATTCCTAATGTTTGAGAGACTAGAAGCGGCATCCTATCCTGCCCAAGTCATGGGAACTCACCACGTGAATAACCTGACCAGTTCTCACTCAGAGTGACAAAAAATTTGTATCTCCTGGGAGAGAATCTGTTTCCCACTGGACAGTTAGTTAGCTGTTTGCTCATTTATTTATATCAAGCTTTATTCCAAAAAAGACTTGAGGTGATTCAATAGTTATTTGGAAGGGAATATATTTAAGAAGACCAGCACAGTTTCAAAAAAAAAGATGATGACCAGCACTAACGTTAAGGTTGGTCAGAAGTGCTTTAATGTAACTAGAAATACAGGAAAAGTAGGTGTGGTTACTTTCCATAAGCTCTTATTGATTTGGCAGCCATGGGTAAAACACCATGAGAAGTGCCACAAAAGAGGAAGGGAAATGTTGATGAAGGCCTTACCCTGGAGAGTCCATAATGCACAGTGGTCATTCCCCACATATGCTCCCACTACTTATACAATGTGTGTGCCCATGACACTGTACATAATTTCACTTGGTGACCCTAAGAAGGGATGCTCCCCCACAAAGCACAGTTGTCAAAAGGATGGCATGCAAATATTTAGCAAAAAAGATGTTCATTGAGGTGTTGTTTATCAGGGCAAGAGACTATAAATGATGTATTATTCCGTAGTAAGAGAATTGGTTGAATATCTCTAACACCACCATATAATTGGCTCTGAAACACCATGTAGAAGAGTACAGATGCTCACATCAAAGGGGCTACATGAATAATAAGGATACAAAACACACACAGTACAATCTCCTTTCTGTAAAAGAAGAATATTTGAGTTTAGAGAAAGAATTCAGAGGATTTAATAAACACAAAATAATAATAATAACTCACACTTCCTGAATGCCTACTATGTGCCAGGTTCTGATCTAAATTCTTTACATGTAGTATTTACTCTTCACAACCACCACCTTTGTGATTCCCATTTTACACACGAGGAAACTGAAGCAGACACATCAGTGACTCACCCCGGGTCCCATGGTTAGGAAGGTGGGATTCAGACCCAGGCAGCCTGTTCCAGAGTCCAGGCTCTTAGCTGCCACATTTTCAAAATAGTTATAGCAATTATATCTAGGTGGGAGAATGATGAGTGACTTTTTAATTTGTTTGTTTTACTGTAATTTTTAAATTTTCTATAATTTATATTCATTAGTTTAACAATTTAAAATGTTGCATAAAATAAAGACAACAGCCAAGTGCTATGCTATTGAAGTTCAATATGTCCTTCCTCAATGCTGTTGAGACCTCCCTCCTCTACGCATAATTCCTCCCAGTTCACAGTCACATAAAGGTTCCAGCCTGGCCTGGGAGATGCAGGCAAATGCTGTCCTGAGCCCACGAGTAGCCCTGTGTGAATCTTCAACTCCAAGCGGGCGAAGAGCTTGCCAGGAACATCCTTCAGTACTCAACTCTTTTTCTAAGACCTGAGACCCTGCTTCATCGTGGTAGTAACTGTCTCAGCTCTGGGGTAAATACTCAAGATAATCCAGCAGATTAAGGAGAGGAGAGAGATGGCAAAGGACTCTTGGCAATAATCGAAGTTCTTTGGACATCAGCCTTCCTCAGGGGGTCCCCTGGTCCACACAGCATCACCTTTCCCATTTCTGGAAAGTCTTTGTCATCCAGTTGTAGTAATTGTGGACTATGATTCCATAATATTCAGGATGAGCCTGTTTGAGGGACAACTGATAACCCAAATTTTGGCATTATGATCTGTTTATGTTCATGTTCGTTTTCACCAGTGGGGCATTTTCCTCAGTGGTTATTTAAGTGTCACAGTGCTACAAAGGTCTTGTCCTGGCTTCTACCAAGTTGACAACTACAGGATAGAAATCCCCCAAACTAAAGGGACCCTGCTGAGATATACCACTAGCTCCTCCTCTAGGGAAATGATATGCCTTCTCCACACTTGGCAAGGGGCAAGGAACTAGCGTCATCGCCACGGAGGTTTCATCACCCTTGTTTATAACAGATTGTCCAGCTCTTGGCTTCCCCACAATTACTGAAATGGTTCACACGGTGATAACAACTGGATACGTCATGGATAAGACCACTACCTCAGCTTCCAGAATCAAAGACTGCCTAAATCTCCTTCTCCATTCATCTTACCTCAGGGAAGCTTATAGAGAAGAGGATGGACTTTACAGGAAAGGTCTTAGACTGGAGATTTCATTTTTCCACTTAAAAACTGTGTGACCTTAAGCATGATATTTTACTCCTCTCTGGCCTCTTCTCCCTCTATAAATCAGAACTAATTGAGAACAAAACTTTCCTACATGTCTCGTGGTGTCAGAAGGATCAAATGAGACCATGCATGTCAATGTGATTTTTAAGTTGTGAGATTTTCTTTAAAAATTAGGAATTTTTATTTTAATTCTTAGAAATTCAACTCTCACGTAAATGAGTCATTGGACTGCCTACCACAACATGCCCAGGAATCCAACTAGAAATAACAATTTCACAGACAAAGATAAAACTAAACAAAAGAATCAACACTCCCTATGCCAAACAAGAGGATAGGCATGGGACAAAGCCACCACACTCAAAATATGGGCTTGGAAGTCAGCCAGAATCGGTCTGGATTCAACCTCTGCTACTAGCTGGAGATACAGACCACAGAAATGAAGTAACTGATCAGTCTCGATGTTCTTATCTGTAAAAGGGACATATTAATAGAATATCAAATAGGATTGTGGTAAGGATTACATAAGACACAGTTCTGTAAACCCTTTGCACAGTGCCTGCGGCATTGTAAGCACTTAATAAATGACAGCTACCAGGTGGCTCTGGGGAATGGAAAGAAGAAAGCTGTGAAAAATGCTGTCTCCAGCAAAGTCAGGCAGCCTCAGCAAAAAAAGGGCCATGCTGTTCACTTTCAGGGCTGACAAAGCCAGACTGGAGCTGTATGTAACAAGGACAGAATCTCCTCCTGGAGCATCCGCAACAGCACATGTAACCTCTTCACTTTTGATAGTTCAGAATCACAAATGTTTAACGGAGGTGAACCTCTTTATAGCTCTGGGGTTTCCCCTTCCCATCTGGTGCCTGGTACGGTATGTGCTATTGGCACAACTAATATTCAGGTTCATACAGATTCAGTGGTACTGGTTTTTGAAATATTGAAATACTTCAGTACTATTTGGCATGCAGTACGAGCTAGTAAAACTACAAGTCACTTGATGACATAGCACAGCAGGGGCCCTAGACATGGACAGGTCTGGCAGCTGCTCAACAGACCCTGGTGGCAGAGGCCTGGGCGTGTGCAGCATCCGCCAGTGGCTCCAGAGGAGCTCAGCACTGGCTGGCACAGACCACAGAGCAGGTGGTGCCAGGCCTGCCTGGTGATTCAGACTTTGAGGATTCAAACCACATAGGAAGCACAAAGTGCATCACAACCCAATAAGTCAACAGCACGCTCGGCCCTTCTCCGGCTGGAATAAGGTGCCATGACCCTTATAACAACCAATTTAATGGGGAAGTTACTGGAAGGATCTGATGCCACTCCCTACGTTAAACCATGGCTCAGAAATTGGGATCATTTAGCTCATGACAAGGACACTCCAGAGAAGTACAAATTAACAAAAAAATTGGAAATAAGAATGATAAATAATTTGTCATTTTTGAATGACATGTGCATGTGTATATCTGTTCATTTAGAGAATAAAATGGGGCTACACTTTACATTATATAATTATATATATTAATTTGCATTATGACACCAATTATTAAATATTTTATTATCACTCCTGATACCATCGAATCAGTATGTACAGTATTTCCACACACACTTTTCAGGACTCTGCTGGGAGGAGCAGCCCCAGCCTCCTGAGCTATGTGGCCATGGGAGAATCACAGACTCAGGGCCTCAAAGAGTATAAAAAGCAGGGGAATGAATTAGATGATTCCCTCAGTCCCCTACAGTTCTAAAATTCTTTGACACCATCACCATTGTAAAAAGGCCATCTGCTAAACACGTACTCTATGAAAGGCACTCTGCTAAGCAGTTTCCATCAACTCTGACATTAGACCCTCACACTAAGCACAGTGGCGGGTGGGAGTCCCACTGCGGAAGCTGAGGCTTTGGTGAAATTTAGTAACAGTCATGGCAGAATGAGATTGGACCTAGGTTTGGCTGGATCCAAAGCCTCTGCTCTTACCCACCTCCCAATCCTGCCTTCTTTCATGATGAGCTTTGTCTCCCACCTCACTCTGCACCTCCATCCAAGGATTCAGAGCAGTCTGATTCATATTAGAATTACTTGTGAATGGGTCTGCCCCCACTCCCCCAGAGACTCTGGGTCTTCAATAACAAGGACTATGTTTCATAATTCTTCATAGCCCCCTAAAATCTTAGCACAGTATCCGGCACACTTAATAAATATATGTGAAACTGGGCTGCTGCAGAATGCAAGAATCAGAGAGAAGATGGCAAGTATGGCCAGGAAGACCAAACAGATCAACCTTGGCAGAGCCCTGGTCTTTGCCTAACAGTAGGCAGCAAATATAACCAGATGCTTTCACTGTCTCCTCACACTTCTCTGAATTTCTGACTGCATCACTGTATCGTCCAGCACCCACTGAGTATGCTTGCCTAAGAGATGGGGACTTCATGAAACTCAACAAGAACTTTATTGTACAGAAGACTAATACTTGATGAGAAGACCAAGGAGAGATTTTTATCTTCAGACAGATAAGAGGGGGTAATTAAGTAACCATTACTAGGTCCTCTTTCCCAAAAGGATCAAAGATGTGAAAAAAAAAGAATGATAAGAGTAGAAAGAATGAGAAATGCAGTCAAAGGGAAGACCACATTGAGACCAAAACTGACTCTGTGTATCTTAAAGACAAGGCACAGCAACCACTAACAGGTTGTTAGTGCTGGGGACATTCCAGCTGAATGGATATAACACATTTTACTCCTTCACAGATCATCGGAATCAGGCCATAGTTGCCAATCTAAATTCTACCCAATAAACTCTCGTATAAAACAATATATGGATATTGCTTAATTTGATTCAACAAATATTTTAAGTACATACATTATACCAGGGAAACAGATCTACTTAAGAGATCTTTACTCTCCATCACTTGGGCCAAATAAAGAAGTTCATTTTTATGAAATAATAATGATCAAATCTATTTAACGAGATCAGAACCCTCAATGGAACTCTGAAGAAATACAAAGGGTTCTGCCCACCACATGGCCTCTCAACTCCAGGAAGTGAGGGATCATCAAATTTTTTTCCTCCCTTCTCTAACGAAAAGGTCAGGGCTTAAATTGCATTAAATAGACTATGACGTTTCCCTCTAATGACCAGGCTTGTTGCCTGGAACAGAGAAAACGTCTTCATTGTTATCTGACCCTGTGCATGATGGACAGAGATAGCAAAGGACCGATGGCCTGCTCAACGAATACTGCAAAGAAAAAATCAAGCAAAAATCTTCTTTTCACCATTTTGGTTCCATTTAACACGGAGGGGACTCATTCTCAAAGAGTGACTGGGAGAACTCTACCAGTCCTCCCCACAGTCTCGGGAAGGCACCAGGTTTGCTGGGCAAATGCAACTCTCAGAAGACTTTCTCCAGCCCCTTCCCTTCCAACAAGATTGTCTTCTCTGAGCTCCTCCTAGACAGAAATTCTGGAGCTGCCACTGCCAACAGGCCTCTTAGAGAAAGGTCCAGTTGTTCTCCAGAGGAGCAGCAAGTACAGTGGATGAACAGTTTGTTGTTTACAAGATCAGGGTCAATGTATACATACTACAAACTACACACAACACACACCTATGCTACCCATATGCCAAAGGAGCCTCACTACATGTTGAGCACTCTGCTGGGAACATACAGAATCCCACACAATGAAACTCAAAGATATCATTTTCAGATAATGCAATTTACTTTTCAGATAATGCAATTGTGTCTCAAAGAGGCAGATTCATTCACACAGGGTTGCTTGGCCAGGATACACAAATGTCTACGTGACGCCAAGACCCACACTTTCTTCATTCCCTAAGGCACGATCAGGTTCATACAGCCACAGAGGTGGGAGTCCTGTTCGAACCATGAGAGGAAGCAATCAAGACTCACGGCGTTTCAGCACTCAGTGGGATATTAGCAATGTATTCCTGCACCTCAAGTGGATACACCAGGAAGATAAAATGATTTTCCCCAATCATTGCTATCATTAACTTTTTTAAAAAACAGCTTTATTGACATATATAAAATTGGCATACAATAAACTGCACATATTTAAAATGTAAACATTTGATAAGTTTTGACATGTATATGTGCGGGTGTGACATACACACACAAACACACACACACACCTTTAACTCCAAAGCCTGTGTCCCTCTTGCCATACCCTTGAATAGAGCCCAGACTGGGAGAAGAGAAGACAAACACATGAATCAGCACAAAATACCATCCTTGGTCCCGCAAGGGTGTCTGCCTTGCCAGGCCATTCTCTGCAAAGCCGTGACCTGTGCTGAGAAGTACGAGCTGTGCTTGATTCCTTGGGACAAGACAGAGTGAAAACTCCACACACAACCACATATCACAGAGCTCAAGGGAGGGACCGGCCAACGTGCAGTGAAGAATCCCGGGATTTTAGAGCTGGAAGCGCAGCTGGTCAAGAAATCTTCCTGTGTGTGTGTGTGTGTGGTTGTGAGGTGGAGGGGAGGGGAAGGAAAAGAGGTACAATGCAGCGATGTGAATTCTGGTTTCTACTTTAAAAAAAGGTTTTCATTCAGATTTACCTATGCATATTTTGTATGTATATATGGTGTATATATTATTTTTTGTTATATTTTGTTATATAACATTATATAATATATATTTCCTTATGTAATAACATAACATATATAGGTCATTCATATTCCATATGGAAAATTTGGGCACGTCTAAAGACATATATCAAGAGTACTGGAAAGAAAGAAAATGGCTAAGAAAAGAGGATGGGATTGGGGATAAAGGGACAAAAAAAAGAGAAAATCTAGACTAAAACCAGAGAGGGGCCTTGTGTAGTGTAAACACTGCAGGCAGTAAGATTAACTCACTTCTCTGCACCCGAGGTCCACCAAAACCAAAGAAAATGGAATTAAAGCAGAGAACAAAATAAAACAAGAAAACAAACAAGGGTAACCACTGTTAACATTTTGGAGAACTGTATATCCTCGCATTTTTTTTTTTTTTTTTTGTGGGGAAGACCAGCCCTGAGCTAACATCCGTCGCCAATCCTCCCCTTTTTGCTGAGGAAGACTGGCCCTGGGCTAACATCCGTGCCCATCTTCCTCTACTTTATATGGGACGCCGCCATGGCATGGCTGACAGGCAGTGCGTCGGCGGGCGCCCAGGATCCGAACTCGCGAACCCCGGGCTGCCAAGCGCGAACTAAACCGCTGCGCCACCGGGCGGCCCCTATCCTCGCATTTTAAGTTCTGTATTTTTGTATGCATGCACACATACATATTGTGTGTTCTGCACACACATACATAGAAATAAGATCATACTATACACAGCTTGGACCTGCCATTTCTTCCACTTGACACAGAAAAGTAGTCTTCCAGGTCATTAGCAGTTTTTCTCTAACATCTCTCCTAGAGCTGAACTATAATTGTTAACTGCTTTTCTGTTGCTCACACTCACCAAGTACTACTATACGTATGTGCCTGTAAAGTGAACAGGAGCCCAGAGGCGCTTATTTCCAGCTTGTGGAGAGGGATGCAGGTTGCTGGAAGGAGGAAAGAGGAAGGATTTATGGAAGAGGTGGTATTTGAATTGCAAATTTAGGTAGAAATGGGCTGAAGAGCATTTCAGGCTGGGGGAGGAGAGCAAGCAACTGCCAAGAGACCACCACGTCAGCGTCAGGGACACACAGAAAAAGGAAAAGGACCATAACCGAGCGCCAGCTGTAGCTGTACCAGGGACCATGTAAGAGCACTGAGAGATGGTCTTACAGTCTCCACCAACCAGATGAGGAAGGAGGAGACCCAGGGTTAGAGAGGGAGGGAGGCGAGACTGGGAAGGTGAGCGGTCCTCAGATCCCAGAAGGTTTGAAGGTTAAGCTAAAGAGTAAGAATTTGTACTTGTTCTCTGTATAACTGCCTGCAGGATCTGCTCCTCACACTGACATAACAAATGACAAAAAATGGTTGTCAGCAGATTTCCAAGAAGCTGTTCACAGAACAGATTAATATTGCCTCCAACAAGTGGACTTCCCCAAAGAGAGCACACCCTTTAGGGCATATTTCAAAAGCCAGAATTCCAAGCGAGGGCATTTGAAGGAAACTTCAAGGCAGTACTTTCAGCCTTTAATTATCAGATAACCATACTAGTAGGAACCTCTGATAGGCAGTCTCTGTAGTAAGTCATGTCAACCATAAAAATGCTCAGTGAGGCTAAGCAAACTCAGAGCAAAGATCCATCTAAGTGCTAACTGAGCAGGGAAGGCAGAAACACTCTGAAGGTGAATCCTGGAACAAACGAAAAGCAAAAAATCAACAAACAACAACAACAGCAAAATCCACAGCAAGCATTTGGAGGAAAACCTGCTACCTATTTGCGAAAAGAAGCCACACCTCCTCCGTTTCACGGGCCTCAAAAGGACAAAGCTTCTGGCAGGGACTTGGCTTGTGGAGACATTCTGATAAAGGTCTGACCACTACCCTCTCTCGTGGGAAAACCAAACACTGAGGAAATTCAAAGTCAGTGAAGGGGCTGGCTTCAGTGCTTGGCCAGACCTGGGAGACTAGCTGGGTCTGGACTGGACACACGGCAGACAAAGACGGATCTCAAGGGCACACCCTTTCCTGCTGGGTAAGAGACTGGTTCCTAGCCTCTCTTCTCACCCCCTCCACTCAAAAAATGATCCTCCATGTGTGACTTGTCCCAGAGAGTCTCAACTCACAACAAGCACTCCTGGAGAACCAGGAAAAGGGAAGAAGCACTGGGAACCAGCATGATGTGACTGAAAGGACCCAGGCTTTGCAAATAAGCAGACCTGGATTCATGACACTGACCCTCCTTCCTTCCTGCCTATGTAACAGTGGGCAGGCTAATTCATCTCTCCAAGCCTCAGTTTACTCAACTGTAAAGTGGGGGCAGATAATATCTTCCTTCAATGTATGAGATGAGGTTTAAATGAGATAATGACAGATAAGCACCTGTCACCTGGAAGGTTATCATAAATAGTATTTGCCTATGCATGCCTATCTTCCTATTCCCATATGGGACAGTGAAGGAGATCCTCCTGGGCAAAGAACCATGAGAAAGAGAAACAGGCACTTAGGAAGGTCTGCATCTAGGAACTGCCATCAATTCAGTGGAAATATACCATCCGTATAACCTTATGCAAAGAGAGAGCCTATAACATCTTCCTCATGAAATCATCACAAAGATTAAATTCACTACCTGCGAAAGCAAACTGTTGTTACAATGACAACTTAGTAACAGCAACTTGAGGTGGAGGTGTATGTGGTGGCACAGAATGAACTAGAACATTGCTCACAATGGATCACCAACTGGGACTCTGAAATCCTTTTCTGGAGATCTTATTGTGTGGGGATTTGAACCGCGCAGAGATCAGACATCCAGGAAATGGTCCTTGGATGGAAATCCTCCTCTGCGGCCCCATGCTGCCAGGGGCAGGTTTACCACGCAGAGAAAGGGGGTCCCTCCCTGGCTCCCATGTCAACTAGCTGCTCTGCTATCTTTCTGGCTTAATTATGCTCCAATAGTCTTGACAAGACTGGCTGGGCGTCACTGTAAATCATGACAGTGGAAATCCTAAAATAAAAGCAAGATTAATGTTATGACCTCAATCTTGTCATAAGGGCCCATTAATTGGGAATCATGGACTTAACTGAATTCTGGGCATGGCACTGCCAACTGGATTAAATTTTCTGAGACCTGTTTCTTCACCCACACGAAGATAACTGAAACGTGCCAACTACAGCTAAGCCAAACATGGGGTGTTGCTGGGGAGACAGATATTTCCCTGGCATACTAGTTACTCAACCATCAAAAGAGTCTCAAGTCATGCTTGGGAGGGGCCCTCACCATCATTTCAGCCACCTTCCCTGTCCTCTACATGCTCAGGGGTGCTGTGTAACCTTTCTGAACCTCAGTTTTGAGACAGTAATTGTTAACTGAAACATATGTATACATTTACACAAACATATACACATGAAATGCCCAGTAAGAAATAACATTACCCTCAGGCCATCCCCTATTGTAAGGAGCCTGCACAGGGGTAGGGAGCAGGAAGGAGCTATGTGGCCTCCCTCCTGCAGGCTGCAGAAATGACACCACAAAGGGCACAGGCAAATCACTGCACACCAGGGCCGCCCTGAGGTCAAGGCCGCTCGTGCCTCTGCTTGGCATCGGGCAGACGCAGATTCGAGTGTGTCTCCTCTGTTTCCTGCAGTCTGGTCTGTGTGGGTCTGTCTGATTTGGGGACAGGGATTTGCAGGCATGAATCCTCATCCAACACTGAGAGATGGTGTTACAGTCTCCACCACGGAGGAGGAGGAAGGGACTCTGAGGTGGTGAGCAATGTGTCTAAGGCATCGCCTGTGGAGGGCCCTGGAACCAGGCTGCCACGCTGTACCCTCAGGAAACTGGGAGGATGTGGATACTGCATTAGAGAGGGACGGAGGTGAGACTAGGAAGGTGAGTGGTCCTCAAGTCCCAAAAGGCTTGAGGGTCAAACTAACCCTCCAAGGAGCACCCACAGTGAGGTGGAATGACTGGGAGGGGGTGGGAACGCTTCGGTTGGAAGCTGCAACAAGACAAGATTAACTGAGTATGAGCAAGAGCTCAGTGACAACAGAGACGGCGCTTAATTTCCATCTGTGCCAAGCGCCCAACAGGGCGCCTACCAGGGTAGTCCAAAATAGGATGCTGAAGCGAACTGCATGATACCTGTGAAGAAACCAAGAGCTCCACTTCAGGCTCAACCCAAGTCCAACGGCACTGCGGAGCTGCGAGGTAATAACGCAGAAGCTGCCATTCATTAATCACGTCTGACAGCTGGGAACTGGAACCATGAGCTTTAAATCCATCACCTCCTGAATCCTCACAGTCACGCTGCCAGGTAAGCTTGACTAACCCCTTTGACAGATGAGCAAACCGAGGACCCCAGACTCAAACACGCTGACACAGCCAGGGCTCTTCCCGGGCCTGTCTCCCTTCAAAGCTGTGTTCTCCTCGGGCACCTGGCTGCCTCCCATGTATTGGTTAAAAGCTAAGACACAAAGGGAAGCAGTCAAACCAGAAAGCAGTGCTGGAGAAGAGAGGAGCCCGCGCCAGCCAGGTGTCTGCTCTGCACGTGATCTGAGCGGACCTTTCAGTCCAGACACTCAGGAGGGAAAAACCGCTAACCTCCGTTGCTGGCAAGGCATAAGTGCTCCAACACTATCTTCTAAGGCTTTAACAGGTGGGAGAGGAGAGCCAAGGGCCAGCCACATTCATGGTCCCTCAGGCGGACTTGGTGATCACACCAAGGGATGGTGGCAGCGGCTTAAGATGTGCTTTCCTGATATGTGGAATCTAAAAAAGCTAAACCTATAAAAACAGAGAGTAAAATGGTGGTTGCCAGGGGCTGGAGGGTGGGGGGATAGAAGAGATGTTTAAGGGGACAAACTTGCTTAATAAGTGGTAAATAAGTCCTAGAGATCTAATGCCCAGTATAGTGAATATAGACAACACCACCGTATTGTAATCATCAAATGTGCTAAGACACTAGATCTTAATTATTCTAACCACTAAAAAGAAATCATAATTATGTAACATGACAGAGTTGCTAATTATTGCTACAATGGCCATCCTATTACAACATATAAATGCATCAAATTAACATGTTGTACACCTTAAATTTATACAATGTTATATGTCAAACATTTCAATTTTTAAAAAGATGCTCTTTCCTAATGAGCCTCTTCTTGCCGCCCAATGCCCCCACCTACAGGCACACAGTCTCCAGGGCGGCAGCTGCTCCAACTCCGCTTCTCGTGCACCAGCCACAGGCACAGCACTCCAGCGACAGCAGCAGAACACCAGAGGGGGAAAGGGCAAGAGCTCAGAGAACCGACCTGCAAACACGCTCTCCGTCCTTCCCAAAGCACCACCTACAGCCTTTGCAGACCTGCCCGTTGCCAGGTCCCTTTGAGGTATAAAAGCACATCAGTGCTGACAAGCCCAGGGTCACAGCCTTCTTTAGGAAGGCTATGGCTGAGAAAGCTGACAAGTCATTAGCAGTGTCTGGTTTTCTTGGTGCCTTTAGAGCTCGGATAACGTGAGCTCAGCTCACCGGTTCTGAGATGCAAAGACAGGCACCAACAACCACCAAAAGGATCTTGGTGAAGGAGGAGCAACAGGAGAGGCTGAAAGCAGGTGGCCTTCCATCGTGAGCACTGTGTCTTCTGCAAAACCCAAGGAAGGGGATTCGAGTGGGTTGGCAGATGCATTTTAAAGGTATGGTTTCCTTCCTTAAAAGAGGAAATGGTGCTATAGCTAGCTTGCATGGAACCTTTGTATATGTTGGAAAAGGGCAATCCGGCCCTTCAGTATCTGATCTCAGTCCCCACTTGACCCCTCGGACAAGTCCGTCTGTGTATAGTGTAACTGTACAAGCAAACGTGGCGCTGTGGGGGAAACTGATCTTCTCTGGGCCCCACTGTGCCAGGTCCAAGCGAGGGGCTTCACACACGCTTCATTCCACCCTTACAAGGACCCTGCAAAAAAGGCCCAGTTGGCCCCACTTTACAGGTGCTGAAATGAGACTCAGAGAGGTTATATAACCTGCCCGAGCTAAGACACCTGGTAAGCAGTGGTACCAGAGGCTCCCGGGATTAAACATCAGGTCTGGCTCCAGAAGCCTGAGTGCTGGGCCACTGCATCCAAACAGACTGGGTGCCTGTCTAAAAAATGCAGATTTCCATATTTTTTCTGAATCAGAATCTCGGAGGGTGGGGCCCAAAGTCTGCATCTTTCAACAGCCCTCGGGAGCTTCTGATAAACTAGGAAGTGTAAGAACACGGCCACAGCCCCATGCCATACTTCCTCACGGAGGCTGAGCAGCCTTAAATGAAGACGGTGGCGGGGGATGAGAGGGCGGGGGAGAGGCAGAGGACCTACCCTTTATTGAGCACTTTCTGTCAGGGGCTTCACATATGCTATCACATTTACTCCTTACAACAACCTGCTGAAGGGGATACTACTATGCCCCTTTTATAGAAGAGGAAATTGAGGCTCATGAAAGTTAAATAATTGGAGAAAGGTCACATATCTAACAAACAGCAGGTCAGAACATAAGACAGGCCTGCCTGGCTCTAAATCCCACACCCCTTCACCATCACCGTCTTCATTTCCCCTGTTTGACAGAGAGTAGAGTTCTCAGTGCAATTGCCAACAGTGCATGGGTGGATGTACCTCTGAAAGAGCCCCAAGAAGACCCTGCCCAATACAAATTCAGCAGCAGAAATGGCTCTGTCCTGGGGGCGCCCAACTCCTCCCTCAGCAGCCACTGTCTCTATGCTTTTCATAGGAGTGGAAGCCTGGGTTCGCCAAGGACAATGGGGGAACACATGAGTGGATCCATCTCCCTCTTCCCCACGCTCTTCCACACTGGAGTCCACTCCCTCCCAGCAAGAGTCCAGGCATTACCTGACCCTTGAGGGAAACCAAAGCAGTTCAAGTTCCAAACACCAGTGTGCCTTTAAGCAGATGGCTTTCCCTCTCTGGGCAGTCTCTTCCTCTGTCAAACGAGGAGGTGGAATTAGCTGCTCTCCAAGGTCTCATAACCTGGGCGACTCCATGATTCACAAACGCTATGAAACATGAGTGTGGAGGTGGGATGTATGCAGTCTGGTCCAGGGCAAGGTACCAGTAGGAGCCCCACTAGATCAGACATGGAGGTGAAGTTTTAACGTCGCTGAGGGCGGCATCAGTCAAATGAAAGCATCAAATCTCCAATCATGGCCTCTGTTTTCAACTCCTGTCTGGGAAGCCCTGACAGGTGAGGGCTGCTCTGTCACAGGCTAGCCAGCTGCAAGCTCCTTCTGTCCCTTCCCCTGCACTTGGCATTCCTCTCAAACTGACTGACCGCTCCCCTGTTGTCCTTTGTTGCAACCTTGAAAATCTGCATCTAAGCTCCGGGAGGGCGAGCTGGGTGGGTTAGACAAGGCTGCATGCACAGGGCGGAGCTGAGGACACGTGGTAGTAAGAATATTCTAGTATTCTGCTACTGAAAATAACCGACAGTAACTGAAATCAGCTAACGTTTGAGTGCCCACTGTGTACCGGGCATTATTCTAAATGCTTTACAACCTGAGGAGGTGGGAATTATTGCTATCTTATATTTTATAGATGTAGAAACAGACAGAGAGAGGCTGTCTTACTTGCAGATGTCACACAGTTAGCAGAAAGTGGACAGTGTCCCACAACCATTTGTTGAAGGAGCACACCCAGAGAACAGTTGGGCCCATGTGCCCTTGGCATCAGACAGACCTGGGTCCAAACTCCAGCTCAGCATTTGACTAGCTGTTTCTTTAGATAAGCTGCTTAAACCTTTCTGTGCCTCAGTTTCTTCATCTGTAAAACGAGATAACAACATCTAGTTTGTGGGGTTATTCTAAAGATCAGAGATAAATTCCTGTAAAAGAACTTAAGTTGTGCCTGGCCTAGTCATTGATTCACATATTCACTGAGCTGCTACCCAGTCAAAGGCTTTGTGTGGGTGGTGGGAAAACAGAAGAAAGCAGGATCCCTGCCCTCAAGCTGCTCTCAGTTGACTGATCGGGCAAACACAGAAAAAGTACGTACCATGTGGAAGGACAGGGTTATGCACAGGATATCCCTGGACCACAGAGAGGAGCACCTAAGGTTAAGGAAAGCTGAACAGGGTCTGCAAGGATGAGTGATGCTGACCAGGCCCCTTGTACAGATGGACAAAGGGCAGTCAGGGCCAGCTTATTCCATTCCATCAGTTGATCAAGCCATGACCTTGACCCTGTTCTCATATCTCACATTCAATCTTTCAGAAAACACTGTCTGTGCTACCTTCAAATTTTATCCAGAATCCAAAATGTGTGTAGAGCACCCACTTATCTAAGGCAGCGTGGAGGGACATGGGGGGAAATATATATTTAATGAGTATATATATGTATATATGCTCATATTTACAAAGTGAAAAGATAAACCCAAGACTACCTATGGGGCAGGGAACAGGGTATACGAGGCAGGGCTAGAAACTGGATTTGACTACAACTTGTTTTATAGATTTGAATTTGGAATTATGTAAATATTCTACGTAATTACAAACATAAATTTAAAAGCAATCCCTAAAAAGTGAGAGAAAATGAAGCAAATGAACCCAACTAAGTATCAAATTGATGATATAAACTATATCAGAGACAAACTATCTCAAGTGACTTTAAGACACAAAGTAACTGTCTTAAAGTAAAATGTATTCAGACCAAAAAAAAAAAAAAATCTTACAGCCTTAAACTGTTTTGGTGGTATTGTTATTCTGTGACTGTGTATCATGGCATAAAGCAAATGAGTAATTACTTTGGTGTCATTGAGAATGAGGATTTTTGGCAATGGGAGAAAAGAGGTACAGATGTAAGAGACACCGATGTAAAAGACTGAGGAAATTAAGTAAAAACCCCTGAATCTGTTCCTGAATTTGAGTTGAAAGTACCATTATGAATCCATGATGTATTTTATCTCTTAAATTTGTTTCTAACTCTGCCCACTGAAAAGGACTAGACACAGCCAACCCCAGCGAGCACCCACCACACGAAGATCGTGGTCTTGAAACACCACTGCCCTCAAAAAATAACTAGGACCCTTTGAAAAATGGCTGATTCTAAGATTGGGGCAGAAAAAGGACAAGATGATCCTGGTTTGTGATGCCAGAAAGCAAGGAAAGAGTCAATGACAACTGCGGTGTATCAAAAGGACTCAGACACCAACAGGCTCCCACTGGCCAGAGTCAGGTCCATCTGAGCACCAGTAAGAATAATAACTGCTACGGACTGAGACGTAAATTCATGTTTACAAACATGAGCTCATAATAATAAGATAAAGAGGAAAAGAAAGAGAGAGAGAAACTTTATTAGTCACCCTTGGAGAAGGCTAGGAAACCAATTTTTTTTTTTTGAAAACTGATAAATAAAGAGAAAGAATCAAACCTTTTCCTGCCTTCGCTATATGAACTGTACTTCAGGGGACCAAATATCTGGTGAGGGAGAGTTTCTCTTCACAGAAGTATTCCAGCTAACAAACAAAGAGGAAATGACAGACTTCACCATCTGCAACTCCTAATAAAATAATGGAACCAGGCAGTGATCACTAAAACAGAAACAGCCATGCATTATGTACCCCCCACACACATGGAAATCCAAAACGTAATCCACCAGACAGTCTTGCAAAAATCTAATCTGAATCTAAATCTAATCAAGCTTCTAGATCTAACTACCAGGGAACACAGGACAGAGGAATAGGTTAGGTGCCACCATAGGGTTGCATGCAGCAAAATCTAGACATTGGGAAAAATCTACAATGCAAATAACCTGATTTTTCCAACAAAGATATTGCAAGGGGACAAAAAAAAAAAGAGACAGACACTTAGGAAGATAAAGAGAACTAAGAGACATGTCAACCAACTTCAATGCATGAACATTATTTGGATCCTTGTTCAAACCGTAAAAAGGAAAAAAATAAGACTCCTATTTAAACAAATTGGGAAAATTTGAACAGACTGGATATTTGATGATAACTAGGGAATTACTACTAACATTCTAGATGCGATGAGGATATTGTGATGATGTTTTTAAAAGCAGTCCTCACATTTTAGACACACGTTGAAATATTTAAGGATGAAATTATATTGAGGCTGGGATTTACTTCACAATGATCCAGAGAGGCAGATACAGGTAAAGAAGAAATGTCACTGGTCCTGAGTAGATAACTGTTGAAGCCAAGTGATGGCGACATGGGCCTCTGCTTTCTACTTGGGTTGCTTCCCCTTCCTACTTTTGCATATATTTGAAATTAGAAAGCTATACATATTTACATATTATATACACTATATACCATAATATATAATACACATTTTATATACACACACACACAGAGATATAATCCCCCTTTTCTATCTATGGTGCCACCGACTGTAGATCTAAGTCACTATCGTTTCTCACCAGAATCATTGCAGTAGCCTCTTAACTGGTGTCTTTGCCTCCACCCTGGCCTCCCTGCAGTCTGGTAAACAGAGAGCAACAAAAATCTTCCTTTAAGAAATGAGTCAAATCATGGTACTCTTCTGCTTAAAATCTTCCAATGGTTTCCCATCACACCTGGAGTAAAAACAAAAGTTCTTACTATGGCCTACAAGGCTCTACAGGGGTTGCTCTCTCTGGTCTTACCTCCTCCCTCTTTCCCTGTCTCTGGGCTGCAGCCCACTTCTCTACTCAACAAATACCTGCCTTAGGGCCTCAGCAATTACTATCCCTCCTCCCCCATAGCCACAGGGCTTGCTTCCTTACTGCCTCCAGCTCTCTCCTTAAATGGCTCTTTTTCAGACAGGCTTTCTAGATCACCTGTATAAAGTAGCACCCCAATCTCCTCATCTTAGTTACTTTTCTTCAGGGTATTTTTTTATCCTGACTTTTCTTTTCTGTCTACACCTACTAGAAAAGGAGCTCCATAAAAGGACAGACACAGTTTGTTTTGTGCACTGTTATTTCCCAAAGTGTCCGGCTCAATACATGTTGTTGATTTTGACCTTAAATTCTGAACTATAAACTCGAGAGTGTTGAGCAGACGTGGTGGGGTGGGTAGGAACCACAGGATGGATGCTGTATGCGTGCCCTTTTCAGACACTCAAATTTTATCTTATAGGTGATGGGGAGCCTCAAACTATATATAAAAGGCCTTCAAATTTTAGTTACAGTCATTCTTACCACCTTCATTACTGTATTAAAAGAAATACACGCATTTAGTGTTTAAATGGTTTATACATTAGAAGGCCTGACATCTAATTAAAGCTGAACTGCTGTACTTCTGGGTAGCCACTTAAGACAGTTGTTTCCCCCTGGATTAGAATAAAATGCCCCTGCATAAAGAGATATACACATAACCAAAAGTGGCAAGCATTTGCCCACAAGGTTCTTTGAAGAAAAAAGCCCCAAGGGCATTAGCAACAAGGGATGAGAGTGGTTATTAGGAAAGAATCTGTTCAAGAGTCAACAAATCTCCCTGGTGATTGGTCACAAAAGCCCCAGCAGCAACAAAGGTTTCAGGACAAGGGAGCTTATGGCACAAGAATGGGTGGATACAAAGAAATCGGAGACTCACCATGTCTCCTCCCCCTGTTCCTACAGGCAAACACCCAATACATCCCCCCTTTCTACACATCCACTTCTAGCTAGTACCTGTGTTCAGGCCAGTCCGTCCTCACCCTCCCCCTGCCACCTTCCTAATTGTCCTACTAACTGATCTCCCTACTGCCAGCCGGAACCTCTTCCAGTCCTCTCCAGAGGGATATGTTAGAATGCAAATTTAATCTTATCACTGCTCTTCTTAGAAACTTTTAGGTGCTCCAGGTAACAGGTTTACAAAGCCTTGAGTGACATGGGAGCTGCTTACCTGGGAACAGTCTCACCTCCTCTGTTCCTCCCCATCCTCCAGCTCACTTCAGTCCCAGGGAGCCCCTTGCAGTTCTCCCATAGCCCAGGCTCTCACTTTCTTCTGGAACTTTGCACATGCTTTTCTAGGTTTCCTTTGCTGTCTCAAGAGCATTTTGGCTGTGTCCTTTCCAGCAACAATTCTGTATGTGTTACATGTATCACATTTTGTGCTTTATCCCAAGAAAAGCCATTCTCAGAGACCTCACACTGTTGAACACCTCACCAGAGGCTGTCAGGCTGAAGGGTTTTATAGTCTATGTTCTCCTAGTTCTTGTGTCAAACACGATTACCTCTCATACTTGCAGTTTTCATGTCTTCCCAGATAACTTTGCAAGTAGAATCTCATCTGGGAGCCTTCTTTTCCTTTTGACACATTTTTGTTATGGCCCTCTCCCAAAGCAGGGTAGTTAAATTAACAATTAATTGCCATCTTTTTCTCATTTATCTAGTCCAAGCAATTCAAAAATATATCTTCAAAAGAATTTCTTCTGCGTGAATCAGATAGGACATGGCAGAAGCCTTGGTTACTTTGGGAAATAGTTTTATTTTTCTATTCATAGCTACGCTTCTTCTGAAAAAGATCATGCTAACAACCTACAAATCCTTAATAATGATTCTCCAGGTACTGCCTTCAACATGATATCACCAAACACAAGCCAATATGAAAGAGTGAAGTTGGGAGAAAAAAATCAAATAGTCCTGAGGCATTCCAGACTCAGGGACACTACAGAGAATGTTATTGGGGTTAGAATGGAACAGAATTTGCAGTTGTTTCCTTAAAATCTTTAAAACAATACTCATGGAGGAAAAATCCCGAAGCCATTGCCCCAAAGATGGCACCGATGTTTTTTAAGATTTTAAAGCTACTATGCTTTTCAGGAGTTATGACAACAGGTACAACAACATCTGGGTTGGAGTCTGGATTCTGTCCCCTGCTAGCTGTCTTGTGAGCGTGGGCAAGTCATTTACCCCTTTAAGCCTCAGTCTCTTCAGCCATAAACTGAAGATAATTATACTCAGCTCATAAGGCAGGTGTAAAAACCAAGTAAAATGATGTCCACAGAAGCACTCTGTAAACTAAAAATAAGGCACTGCTGGTTGGTACTCATGGCCAATGTCAGAGAGCAATGCGATTAGAAGATAAAGCTCTTCCCAGAACTTCAGTTCTCCACCTAAGAGTCCATTTATTTCACCGAGCTGTTATTTTTATTGTTCTTGGAAGAACATCAAAAGGACCTCTGCTAAGCCTGGGCAGATAACAAATAAGTCCAGAATGTACGATTAGATTCCCACAATTAATTACTGGACTTGTGTTCTTTTGGCTTTTTTTTGTTTGTTTTTTAGGAACCTCTTGGTATGTTACAAACCTTGATATGAATAGCTGAATTAACATTAGATTAAAAACCCAAGTGCCCAAACTGGAACCACGTGCAAATCTGCTAGTGATTGATGGACTGAGGCCAGTCGATGCACATCTGTGAGGCTCTAGTCACTGTAAATAAAGACAATCTGCCATTGTGCTCAGAGCAGCTCAGCCCTCTGCCAACAGAACACCCTTAGAGTACCCTCCAATTCTATATAAATTCCAGGCTTGCGACTCTGATATAATCACCTGATTTATAACCCTTTAAGTCCTTGAATGAATTTTAAGAAGAAAGGATGATCTACCTATTTTTATAAACCACTGCTAATATCAAAACATTGCTCCTTTCTTATGTTCAAAGCGCCTGGGAGATCTCAAAGGAGTTCTGACAGGAACGTTGTCAACGTAACTACCTGCAAAGGTGAGTTCAATGAAGCAAAAGAGAACAACACTTCATCAAGGAAGCTGTTGATCACTCTTCCAAAGACACCCAAGCAAAGGAGCATCTGACAGGCATGAAGGCGTTTATCATTGAGGCTCGTCTGAAAATAGCCACTGATTCTTCATTGTGGGGCGGGGTGGGAGGGGCCGGGGGGGCACCACTGACAATGAACTTCTGTCTCCCCTTCTGTAACAAACAAACTCTAAAATGTATGAGGCTCAAATATGGCATTAGTTTATCTTTGCCTCTGCTCCCCTTTCCCCACTCAGGGCATTTGCTTTTGCTATTCCTTCCGTTAGGAACCTCTACCTGGCTCCCTGCATGATTGACTGACTCCTCATTCTCCAGAAAATCGGACTGTAAGTGCTACCCAGTCAGAAAGGTGTCCCTTCCCACCAGCTCTAAAGCAGCCCCCATCACCACTCCATATTTCACCAAATATTTGTTATGCTGAAATACCCATGTTTCAAGTACCCCTCCTGTGGTTTACACATCCTGATTTGGGGTTGGAAAAAACTTGACTGTAGAGACTTGGTTTCCACGTAGAATGCCTCATTGTTAATATTTGTATGTATAACCCATTCGCCATACTGATATGAGAAAAAAACAAAACATGTTTGAAAGCAAGGCTATCATTCAATAAGGGCCTAGAAACATCTGTGATCAGTCAGAACCCACGATCTCTAACCAGGCACAGCACGGCCACAAACTTAGGCCTGGCACCAGGTCTCTGGATATCCTGAAAGACTCCAGAACACGAGGAAGCAGAGTGCAGGCCCCCGAGAGTCACGAACCTGAGGCAGTGGGCAAATGAAGACTTCCAGCTTGGCATCAGCCCGACGCGAGGCAAATCCCAACTCTACCACGTGTGGTAAGTCCCGCGATCTCTCCGTGCCTGTCTCCTTATGCCCAGAAAACATCCCAAGGAGCACTGCCAACAGCAAGAGGGAGCACAGGGACAATGGCCTTTGCCAGTCTGTCACCAAATATTTTTTCTGACATGAGCTCATCCTCAGCAAACAGGATGTAAGACCTGTCCCTTCTACTTGGGGCTCACGACCTATTTAAAACAACACTTTCTCCTCAGGTAATAATTAGGAGAGTCCAATTATTATGAGGAGAACGAGAGGGCTTTATGAAGTGTTAATTTGTCTGCCATCAAGCAAAGGGGGCAGTGAGCTCAGGCCACCAGCACACCAAGGCAAATGGGTGGCAGTTTCACCACGTATTTGCGGTGTGACCTTGGGGAAGTCATTTCATCTCTCTGGAAAACTTGATCTGTAAATGGGGGATGAATACTAGTACTTGCCTCCTAGGGTTCTTCTGAGAATTAACAGGATAATACGTGTTAAGTATTTAATAGATGAATGTCAAATAAATAGCAGGCCCCATATAAATGACAGCTATTTTTACCATTGTGACCTCCTCAACAAAGATTCTGAATTTCAGTCTTTCATGAAATCCTGAGACTTTCTCTTGACTCCACTGGGAGGTTCTGCTTTTCCGTCTTTCCTAGAAATGGAACTTCATAAGCCTAGGAGGCCAGTGGCTATAGAGTACCAACCCAGGCCTGTTTTCTTAGAGCTGGAATACAAGGAGGGGTGTGGCAGAGATTGCTATTTGTCAAATCAGCATCCATTCTCCCCTTCTTCTTCCCTAGTAATATTTTCATCTGGCCATGTGGCCTCCCAGAATAAAAGGCTACATTTCCCAGGCTTCCCTTCAGTGAGGCATGACCATGTGATTAAGTTCTGACCAATAGGATGTGAGAGAAGGTGAGACTGCAACAGGGTGTTTCCTAGGGGGAAGAGGTGTGCTGGAAATCAAGTATGTTGGTTGGCCATCTCAGATAATGAGGAAGAGAGTGACACCATGAGGAGCACAAAGCAGCAAGATGGAAGGAGGCTAGGACCCTAGTTATTTCATAGGGTAGAGCTGCCATTGCAGATCAGGCTTTTATATGCACAAAAAAATAAGCTTTCATCTGGTTAAGCCACAGTTATGACAGACTTTGTTCCATGCAGCCAAACCTATAGCTTCATAAATATCATAGACAGTGTGGAGAAAGGAAGAAGAAAAGCAGAATGTAACAGAAGGTTACAACGGTCCCTGGCACGTAGTGGGCTCTCATAATTACTTGCAGAATTAAACATCCCCTCTAGGACTCCAGTCAACCTACACTTGGAATATTGAGATCAGTTCCAAAAACAAGAGGGACAGTGGTCAGCTGGAGTGTTCATAGGAGAATGACCAGGGCAAAGAAAGGTTGAAACACCCCTTCTCATGAGGAAAGACTGTAGGAGCTAGAAGGAGAAAGGTAAGCCAGAGCAACTGGACTAGGTTTCAAGTCAGTCAAGGTAGGAAGTTGAACAGGGCTCCTCTCTTTGCAGTCTAGTTTCCTCACCTGTAATAAATAAGACCAGAAAATCAGTGAACTCCCTTCTACCTATATCATGAGGGATCTAGAGATTCCGAGGAACTTATGTTGCACCACAGGACAGAACCACAACTCACCTGGATGTGGCACTGAGAGTGAAGGGTCGATTTCCATTCAACATCAAAAGACAACTGCTGGCAAGGTTTCCTGTCCAGCAAGAGAATGGCTGCCCTCTGAAGTCCAGACCGACCTGACTGGAGGTGTTCAATCGGGGGTAGACAGTTCCCAGAGGAAGTGCTGGTTTTGGGGAGCCGTGGAGTTAAAACAGACTCAGCTCCTTCTCACAGACTGGTCAGGAAAGTGGGCTTTGTAGTAGACAGCCCTGGATTTCAATCCAGTTCTGACACTTACTTGGCTGCATGTAATCCACCTTTTTTTCCAAGTCTCAGCTTTCTCATTTTAAAAAAGGGGGTAGTAAAACATGACTTGAAGTATATTGTGTTAGAAGAGATAACACATGTCAAGTGCATAGCAAGTGCTAGGCTCATAGCAGCTTATAGTAGTCACTGCCAACAACACATTAGCTTTAGAAATGGAGAAGGAAAAGAGAAAACATGAGGAGCTCAGAAGATGAGAGTTAGTCATCCTGGTGGAAGCATCAGCAGGTAGAGGGCTGGAACTTGTGGACTAGGCAAGTAGTCGCACAGCCAAAATAAAAGGGCTTGCCACATAAAAGCTCTGAAGTGCAGGCAGGATCAAAAGCCACTCAAAGGGTAGGAGACGAAGAAGAGCTGGCAATTGGAGGCTCATCAGAAACCAGGGACCTCATCTACCCAGCCAGTATTATTGATTATCTGTGAGCAACTATAAGATGAGAAAAGTGCCACAATGAGGAAGATAGCAGAGTATAATCAGGGCACAGAGCAGCTGACCCAGATTTAGAGGGTCAGATAAGGGTTTCCAGAAAAAATGATCGATAACTCAAGACCTGCATTATGGAGGCTTTGCATTAACTACGTTTTTAAAAGTGTGGTGGATGTGACTGTGGTTATAAAAGCACAACATGAGGGCTCCTTGTGGTTTTGGACTGTTCCATATCTGGACTGTGGTGGTAGATGTATGAACCCACACAGGTGACGAATATTATAGAACTTACACACACACACATGGGTGCAAATAAAACCAGGGGATTTGGGGTGGATTATATCAATGTCAGTATCTTGCCTGTGATATTACAATATAGTTTTACAAAACAGTACCACTGGGAGAAACGGGCAAAGTTTACAAGCATCTCTCTGTACTGTTTCTCACAACTGCATGTGAATCTATAATTATTTCAATAAAAATTTGAGTTCCAAAAGTAGCTACAGAAAAAGAATATCGTTCTTTTTATATATTTATATAAAATTATAGTTATGAAATGCAAATCCACTGTTGAAACTGTAGCAAAACACATAAAAGTAAAATGAAGGGGCCGGCCCAGTAGCATAGTGGTTAAGTTCATGCGCTCCGCTTTGGCGGCCCGGGGTTCACAGGTTCAGATCCTGGGTGTGGACCTATGCACTGCTTATCAGCTATGCTGTGGTGGCATCCCATATAAAGTAGAGGAAGATGGGCATGGATGTTAGCCCAGGGCCAGTCTTCCTCAGCAAAAAAGAGGAGGAGTGGCAACAGATGTTAGCTAAGAGCTAATCTTCCTTATGAAAATATAAAAATAAATAAAATGTTAAAATTACTCGTATCCTATTATCCAAATATCTTTTTATAATATTTTGATCTAGTTCCTTCATTTTTAGACTAGTATATATCCTTACAATGATTTTCCTGTGTGTATACATAAATATATGTGTGTTTATATATTTTAATTCAGCACAGAGTTTGTTTCTTGTTTATTCCACAAATTTTATATTTCAAAGATCATCCCATTACATTAAAAATTCCTTGAACAATTATTTTTGATGGCTATGTAGTAATACCATCCAGGCATATAATAACTATCCGAACCAATCTCCTGTTTCGGAATATTTTAGGCAGCTTTAAATTTTTTCCTGTTATAAGTAATTCTACAATAAATTAAATCTAACTGGTTGCCAACATTACTGAGATGAAAAAGTCCCTGAATACCAAAATGTCAGACTTAGAAAGGATCTTAGAAATCATCTGACCAACCATCCCCTAAAACAAACATACGCATACACATCCATCACTTTATAGTTATGGGAACTGTGTGCCTGTTCTCCCCTTAAGAAGTAAGGATGATGCACAATTTCAGCAGCTATTTAAAAAAAAAAAGCATAAGCCACCAACACTGCTCTACATCATTTTTGACCTGGTAGAATCAAGTAGAAAAAGCATAAAAGAAGAAACTACAGAGAAAAATATTTAAGACTGAAACATTCCAGATATGGTTCATATTCCCTTTCTCTATGACACTGGAGAGGCAATTTAACTATTTCAATTTTGGGTCTTCATCCATAAACATACCCTCCTCCTAGCAATTCCCTAATGAATGAGTGAAGTTACTGGCACACACAGGTACTCACCTGCTCACTGCTACTCAAACACTAACTGTTCTTCCACCTTTTGAGTCAGCTCCTGTTTGGAATGTCCTCCCTCAGCCCCTTGTCCACTTGAGGAACTCTTGCCTACACTTCAGAGCCAACAGTAGTGTCCCTCTTCAGAGAAGTCTTCATTGACCCACTCACTTACTTCTGCCCATAGTACTTACCTCACACTCTGTCATAGATACACAAATGCCTGTCTCCACTGATGGTAAAGGAGCGAGCTGAGGGTCAGTCTGCTCCATTTTCAAGTCTGAGCGGGCTTTTGCCAACCCTGTAGACACGACAAGCCAAGTTCCTCCCCGCCCCCACCCCGCCTACAGCTATTGGATGAGAGGTACACAAAGGAACACCTCGTAAGCCAATTGGATTCTCTCCTCCTCGAAACTAGAGTTTGGGATTCAAAGACATGATCAGTGAAGACTGATGGCTTGAATTAGTAACATGTAAACTTGGGAACTTTGGGGAAGCCATGGACACAGAGAAGACAAGAAAGCTGATCTATAGAGAGAGAATGAGAGACGAAGCAAATGCACAGGGGAGAACAAGAGAAGGACATGAAGCACTGGAGAGAGGGGGGCTGCCACGAGGCTCTCCACTCTGGACGTCTAGGTCCAAGTGAGGCTGGGCTCCATTCTCTGACCCTGGGACCCAGAAGTACCCTGTGACTTTATAACAACTCCCTTCCCTTGG
This sequence comes from Tapirus indicus, assembly GCA_031878705.1. NCBI lineage: Eukaryota > Metazoa > Chordata > Mammalia > Perissodactyla > Tapiridae > Tapirus > Tapirus indicus. Next base: position 4,466,540 of record CM062922.1, on the reverse strand, counting down.
TTTCAATCAAGAGGCTTTGAAATAAGCTTTTATTACTTGCAACCAAGGATAATTTACTAAGGCAAGGGTAAAGACTCCAGTGCTTTTTCCTCCATCCCTTCATCATTCTATTTCTTCCTCGGAAAATATTCTTTCCAACTTCTTCTGAAATGCTCAAATCCTACCCATCCTTCAAGACCACCCCTAAATACAACCTAACCAAGGAGGAGTCTGTCTCTGCCTTCTCTGAACTCCCTTCTAGAGCATCGTTTCTGTGTGTGGCACATGCACATCAGAGTTATTCTGGCCCTTGCCTCATGCCCTCTTTAAATCACTTCCTCTCTCCAGGCCTCAGTTTCCTCACTCTTAAAATGAGTAGACTGGATGAGATGAGTTGTTGCCAAAACAGATTCTACACAACCCCAAGTTCTGCAGTTATGCACAAGAAACCACTGTTGGGGGAAAGAGGCAAGTGGTCCCAAGAAAGCAGTGGTCCAGCCTCTCATCCTTACTTTAACCAGAGATGCTCTGTTTTCATATATTTCACATATTGAGAGAGTGGGTGAGGCTTTATTAAGAAAAGGAATCTAGGGGCCACCTGGTGGCGCAGCGGTTTAGTCTGCGCTTGGCAGCCCGGGGTTCGCAGGTTCGGATCCCGGGCGCCCGCCAATGCACTGCTTGTCAGCCACACCGTGGTGGTGTCCCATATAAAGTAGAGGAAGACGGGCACAGATGTTAGCCCAGGGCCAGTCTTCCTCAGCAAAAAGAGGAGGATTGGCGACAGATGTTAGCTCAGGGCTGGTCTTCCTCACAAAAAAAAAAAAAAAAAAAGAAAAGGAATCTAGTACTAATCAAATTTGAAAACCCTAAACTAGATAATCCATAAGGCTCCAAGAGTCCAGTAATAGTAGTGAAAACAACTAAAATTTTATTGAGCTGTAAACACTCTATGTTTGTCAACATTTCAATCATCACAACAATCACGTGAAGTAGATATTCTTAACTTCATCCTAAAATGAGGACCCGAATCACATACACTACAAGTGGCAGAGGCAGGATTTGAGCTCAGGAAACACAGTTCCAGATCTGAGTTCTTAACCACAATACTGTCTTCTAAGCTCCTCTAGGGCAGATACTGTGGCTTTTGCGTCTCTTTCTTTTTTATCTCACAGCATAGTTCTTAGGCTGGTAGCCACTTAATAGTATTTGTTGAATGAATAAATGCTTGCATGAACAAAGGAAGCCTATCTTGGATTCCACAGAAACTGAGACACAAACTTGACCTTTCTAGGACTTTGGCTGCCTCCAGGTAATAAACCTAGCCAAAGAGAACCGTTTTGTAACTTAGGCCTTTTCCACACCATCTCCCTGAAAAGTAAAGGACCTTCTTGCAGCCAGGAAGAAATTCCTTTCAGGTAAGGGTAATTTGTGGCGCTGAGGGTACCATCAGCTTGATGGGTCCATGGACACATACTTCATCACGTTTGCTATCTTCAACTCATAATCAATATATTCATTCCTTTTACATCAGCATTTCTCAACCTTTGCACTTTTGGGGCCAGATAAGTCTCTATTGTGTGGAGCTGTCTTGTGCATTGCAGGATGTGGGGCAACACCCTGGCCTCTATCCACTAGATGCTAGTAACAACCCCTCCAAATTGTGACAACCAAAAATGTCTCCAGACATTGCCAAATGTTGGTAGGGGTGCATAAAATAGTCTCTCATTGAGAACCACTGCTTTACATGAACTAATTTTTGTAGCAACACTGGGAAAGAATAAAGATAAAGAAAAACAAGCAATCCCAACCATGCTTAGAACGTAAACACTAGTGTCCTTTCACCCTTGGAACGTTCCTGGGTTTCATCCTCCACTCTCAAAATTCTCCTTAAACTGGGCTGTCCTGAGAGCCCCCTAATGTAACGAGCCTCTTGACTGCCTCAACTGAGAGTTCTGATCACAAATATCCTACACGTTTATGAGGACTACACGAGGACCACAAATTTGCCTTAAAGCTTATGAACAATTTCAGAATTAATATAGTGAAGAAAACGCTCAGAACCTTGTAAAATGATCTACCTTGAAGAAACTTCAGGATAATAAAAGATTCCCAACAAGGCCTCACTTAGCTTCAACCTTTTGATACAACCAACAATTATCAAGCATCTACTACAGGGCAGAGAATGCACTAGGCAATTTTCTATAACTTATGCTGTTTGATTTTCCTAACAATCTGATGAGAAAGGCATTATCTGTTTTACAGAGGGACTCAGAGGCGTAAAATGACTTGCCCAAGGTCACAAAGCTAGTCAGTGATGTCAAAACTTGAACCTGACCAACCACTAGCCAGTGCTAGTGCTTCTCCACTGCTGCATGGTAGTACTCTACAGGAAAACTAGCAGCCACAATCAATGGAGAGCCAGGAAGGTAACACACAATCTTTTCATTCATACTTTACGCATAGATAAGACATAAAAGGATATACTCCAAAATATTAACAATGGTCATCCATGGAAAACAAGTTTACCAGATATTTTTATTTTTTCTTTGTGCTTTTCTGCATTTTCTAAATTGTTGTGCCCTAAATATGTATTACCTATGTAATAAAAAGTAATTAAGACCCATTCCAAAAACAAAAATAATTCATGGAAGTATCAACATTTAATGCCAATTTTAACCAAACCATTATCACTATTTCTCACTTGTGAGACTGCCAAAAATTAAGAAGTTTGATAATACTCAGCTTTGACACGGATGTGGGAAAACAAGTAGTCTCATACACAGTTAGTAGAATTTTAAGTTGGAACAAGATTCTGAAACAGCAATCTGGCAAATCTATCGTAATGTGAAGTACATACAGTCTTTCTCCTAAAAATTCCACTTCTAAGAATTTAGCCTACGGGTGTACCACATACACAATATACAAAAACATATGTTGGGGCCGCCCGGTGGCGCAGCGGTTTAGTCCGCGCTTGGCAGCCCGGGGTTCGCGAGTTCGGATCCCGGGCGCCCGCGGACGCACTGCTTGTCAGCCATGCCGTGGCGGCGTCCCATATAAAGTAGAGGAAGATGGCACGGATGTTAGCCCAGGGCCAGTCTTCCTCAGCAAAAAGGGGAGGAGTGGCAACAGATGTTAGCTCAGGGCTGGTCTTCCCCACAAAAAAATAAAATAAAATAAAGAGCTTTAAAAAAAAAAAAAACATATGTTCAAAGACATTTACTGCCTATCCACAGAGGAACTGGCACAGTGTAATTCAAAGGAGTCATTAGAGAAAAATGAGTTAGATCTCTAGGTATCAATGCAGAAAGTTATCTAAGACATAGTGCTAAGTAAAAATCAAGTTACATAACAGCATGTATAGAAGGATCCCAGGACACACAGGTACACATTACCTATGAGTGTGTGTATATGCATGTGCGGGCGTGCAGGAATCTGCCTGCGTCTATGTGGTTGTGTATAAGCTTGCACATGCACAGAAAATTCTGTAAGTGTACACGAGAAACCATTAATATTAATTATATCTGGACAGCAGGGCTACAAGCTGGGAAGAAAGGAAATGGACTTTCATTTCCATTTTTATCCCACTGTCTGAATTTTTAATTTCCTTTTCATGAATATGTATCACCACTATAAACAAAAACGGGGGGTTGTTTTGTTTTGGTTTTGGGCTTTAAGAGACAAGAAGCCTGGCTCTGGTGCAATGGCTTGAAAACAAAGCAACATATGAAATAGAAGTCTCTTCTGTTACGACCGCTCGCAGAACAAGACAGCGTGTGAAGGCCTGCCAGGCTGTGTGTGCAGAGAGGCATAATGGAGACAGGCCTGTCCTGGCACACAGAGACACAAAGCCAGGCTCCCACCCTGTGAGAGGATCCAGTGGCTGGACTTGAAGACCAATAATTACAGTGAAATCCTGCTATACTTTTTGAGGCAACCTAAGCCAATTTCGCTAGCAGTTAAAACCGATTTTTTCCTGTCCTATTCCTCCAGCTTGTCTCCTCCTAAAGTAGCTGATACATCTTGGCCACTAGCTGCCAAGATCTCAACTCTCCCCCTTTGCGATCTCCGTCACGCTCCAAAGTGTCAGAAGACCTGGATCCTACTGCTGGCTCAGCTGTGTGTCAGCTTGTTGAACTGACCAGAGCTGCTCATCTCTAAAACTTTTGTCACTGCCACCTCTTCAATGGATAATTGTAAGAACTAAATATGATAGGGTATTAAAAAGTATGATGCCAACACTAAGATGCTGTGAAATGTTAGTTCATTTGAACTTGATAAAAAAGGCTGACCATGAATGTTGAACAGCACAGTTGCTGACCTCAGCCTCTATGGTGCTCAAGTCCTGCCTACGACCTGGAATAGGTATTCCACCTCAAATTCTTCCTGGATGCAAGCAGCCAAAACCGTCTCTTCAACGCACAACTCAGACTCCTCTGCCACCACTCCCTGCTGGCTCACTAAGTGCCAGTTACACCCATTACACACACTTTCTGCACAGCTTTCCTCCTCCAGGTCTCCGCATTTGCTGTACCCAGTGCTTGAAATGCTCTACGCCCAGCACGTCTTCCTTTTGTTTTCTGTTTGCTTCTATTTCTTCTGTTTCTTCCGGTGTCAGCTCCAAGGTTATCTCCTCAGAAAGGCATCCCTGATCACACTCTGTCTAATTAATTAGGCCTCCCTCCTCCCACCACCCCGCTGGGTTCTCTTCCCCTCCCTCCAGCCGCTCTGCAGCAGTCAGCATACCACAGAACCGTTTATCTCTGAGCGCTGGTTTGTGGCATGTCTGCTGCACCATAATGTAAAGCTCACAAGTGCCAAGGCCTTATCTGTCCTGTCCTCCGCTGGATGTCCCCGTGCTGGAACAGTGCCAGCACACAGCAGGCAATCAGGAGACACTTGTGAAATGAACGAAGAGTTATCCACTGCAAAGTGCTTTCGTCTACATTCTCACATTTCACCTTGCCTGTACAGGTGAAACAGGCAGGGTCAGTATGATTTTTCTCATTTGAATTACCTGCCCAAGGTCATAGCTTGCAAATGACAAAGCCAGAGCTTATATCTGAGTATTCTCACTCATGATTCCCTAGTACCCCCACTGCACAACAGCATCCACAAATTGGACTCGGAAGGGTTGAACACAGAGCAAATTATCTAGCCTTCAGCAAGAGGAGAGGAGGGGGAAGATCTGCTCTCCTGCAGGGGTGAGTAGGGGAGACAGGGAGGGGTAGGTGGCGAGCTATTATCTTGCCCTCCCTAGTTGCGAATTAATAAGTAAAATTCCCTCCTTCATCTGAGTGAAATGCAGCTACCCCTGGGGTGGAGGCTTATAAACCCTCTCATCACCAAGTCACAGTGTGGAACACTATGCTAATCGAAATAGCAAGTGAAATTTTAGGTGGGTCAGATGCAATTACCGAAATTGGAAAGTGACACCAGTGCTCACACCTTCGGACCACATGCAGTAGGCTGGGATCTGGGATCTAAGTTGCGTGCACACAGACACCAAACCCCAGTCATCCACACACCTTCCTATGGAATGGGGTTCCAAGCCTCCCAAATATGCTGAGTCACTCCCTGGGGAGAAGGGAGGAGACCCAGACAGGAAAGGGGAAGAGCAGAGACAAGGGAGCAGAAGAGCAGCAGAGGCAAAGGAGGAGAGAGAAGGATAAGGAAGTTGAAGGTGGAGGGGAAGGAGAAAGAGGAAGAAGAGAGAAGGAGAAAGAGGAAGAAGAGAGAAGAGAGGAAGGAGGACTGCAGCAGAGGGAGGAAGGGAAAGAAGAATAAGGGGCAAGGAGAATGAGGACTGTTACCCTGCTAAGATTCTTGCTGCAACGCTCGAGTGGCCAAATGCTGGTACAAGGCCGTCCTGGAGAACTCCCGGGGTCAGGCACTTGTTTTTTTTTCAGGCACTTGTTTCCATAGATACTGAGAATCCCTGCTTCGATAACCATCTTCCAAGTTCCTCTGGTGTTTGAGCTTTCTTCCTGGGCTCCATCACCAAGCGAGGAACCAGAGCCTAGGGCTCGTCCAGGGAGAATGGCATAAGGGCAGGCTGGCCACCCTATCCTGTCTTGGCCTCCGTCCTCAGGCCTGACTCAGCCCAGGGCCACAGAGCTCCGGTTCCAGCATTTCCACTGATTACCTTGCTCCTCCCCCAGGCAACCACAGGCCCTGCTCCACCCGCGCCCCCCCCCCCAGCACCCCCTTGGAGATCTGTACTGCCTAACAGGCAGCCTACCAAAAAGCTGAAAGCCTGCTGAGAACTCGTGCCCAGCTGACAGCACACTCAGCCCTTCCACAAGGATGCTCGTGGGGTGTTTGCAGCTAGAAGGCCAGCTGATACATTTTCCACTTCTGGCCAAAACAGAAAATGCTACCTCCTCTCCTGCCATCCAGGCTAGACATCTCCAGCTTCCCCTATGCCTCCCACCCTACATGCAGTCACTTGCCAGTCTGTCCCTTCTGTGCAGTGCTCTCCAGAGCCGCCTCTTTCTTCCACTGCCCTGGTCTGGGTCCTCATCATTTCTCAGGCCATCAACTTAGCTGCCATTTCCTTGGTCTCCCTGCCCTCCAGGCACAGGCTCTTTCTTTCAGCATGCCCCCCGCCCCAACTAAATCAGAACTCCCCAAGGCCCAGGAATCTGTGTTTTCAACCAGCCTCTCAGGTAAGCCTGATGAGCTGGGACACAGTTGGGAACCACAGCTGGGACCCATCCTTTACACAGCTGCAAACCACCTCCAGGACTCGCATCTTACTTTCTTCTCCCTGGGGCTGCGAGAGAAATCCAGGCTGCACTTCGGCCTTCGTGTACTCATTCTCTCATTTGAAAAGAAATTATATGTTTTTATATATTTTTTTGACTGCATCAGTATAAAGATAAATGACTTTCAACTCATTAATTTTGTTCTGGTTTTAAAAAGAAATCAAATCATTTTTGTGGGCCTTAAAATTGTTGTGGTCTCTAGGCATATGCCTGTGGGATAAGTTGGCCCGCCTCATCCCTGCTCCCAAACTTTCAGCGCCCTCCCATTGCTGACAGATAAAGTCCAACCTCCTCAGCAGGCTGCCCCGATCTGGGCTCAGTCTGTCTTCCCAGAGCCACGCACCTCACACTTCCCACACACACGGGCTCCAGCTTCCAGGCCTAAATGCAGCGCTCTTAGCACACCATGCCAACAATGGCACCACTGTGCCTCAGCCCTCAGCCCAAAACAACCTTCCTTTTCTTCCCCACCTACTGATTCCTGGCACAAACATCCCTTTCCACTGTGGCCCTCCCTAATCCTTCTGGTTGAAATTATGGCTCCTTCTTCTCACCCCCATAGCACTTTGTATGTCTGTTATCGTACCACTACTTATCCACCCTGTCTTTTGCCAAATATCCCCAATTCTAATGGGCACTTCTTTCACACCATAACATTTCTAAAATCAGGAAGAGGCTTACAACATATGCCAAACAAACTCGCCAGCCACCAGGTAGAGCACCATGCTGCAACACGCCAGCAGCAGTTTTCTGCACGTGCAAACCCAACACTGCACAGAGGTCCTGGGTCATCTGATGGCTTTCTTGGTGGGGTTATTTGCATTGTTAACACCACACAAAGTTGAATTTTAATTTCCATCCCTAGGACCTTTTTAAATTATGTTTTGATGTGTTATTGAAATTAAAAGATATTTGGGATCTAGACTATGGTCTGTGACAAGTCAGGTAAAGCAATTAAAGGTAATAAAAATTGCCATATCTCTTGGCACATGTCATGAGATTTCCTAATTTCTGTGAAGAACTTATTCGTCAGACATTCAGCTGCTCCGTCAAAAGCTTCCAAGAAAATTTCAAGAGACGTTGTTTAATAAACGATTACTATAATTTAGTTTTTTTCCTGAGTTACAAGTTTTGCCAACAAGGAAATGCACAATCTAAACTCCAGCATTCTTCAATCCACCTCAAAATTATAGATTCTTTCCAAAAGGAGTTCAAGACGGTGAGTACAGGTTATAAAAAGCAGTAAGTCACCGGGGGCCGGCCCAGTGGCGCAGTGGTTTAGTTTGCGCTTGGCAGCCCAGGATTCGCAGGTTCGGATCCCGGGCGCCTGCCAACACACTGCTTGTCAGCCATGCCATGGCAGCGTCCGGTATAAAGTAAAGGAAGATGGGCACGGATGTTAGCCCAGAGCCACTCTTCCTCAGCAAAAAAGAGGAGGATTAGCAATGGATGTTAGCTCAGGGCTGGTCTTCCTCACAAAAAAAAAAAAAAAAAAGCAGTAAGTCACCATAAAGCTTACATACAACTGCAGATGGCCAAAGGTAATACAAAGAATTTTTAATATTAAACCTGAAAATAGCTAAGATTCAAACTTTGTGATACTGATGAAGAAACACACAGATCTACTATATATATATATAGTGTTTCCTTTTTTCTGCTGAAAAAAGTTACCTTGATGATGAATCATACAATCGATTGCATTTGGGGGTCAAGAAAGCAGAGTCTTTTGGTGAGCTAATTATTTCTTTACATTTTCACATTAGAAAACTCTTGGGGGTCCGGGACTATGTTTCATCATTCTCTCTCCTCCAGTGTCCTTGCACATGAAAAATGCTCATCATCGGACTGGTCTAGCTTTCTGCCAACAGTTTCATTTCTTTCAAGTCTGGCCTCATTTCTGTTAAAATCTAGTTGTATGCTTAATTTTAGGTTTGGATGGGCATATTTAATTATAAATGCCCTTTTATAAAAATTCAAAATCCCTTCATGTTTTCATTCATTCAACGAGTATTTATCAGGCTGCTAATAAATGCCAAGCAGTGACAAGAGTACAAAGGTGAGTAGATCCAGCCCGGCTCTGAACTTTACTTACAGTCCAGAGGGAGAGACGGGCCAGGCAACACATCACAGCTCAACGTGATGAGAGCCAGGGCAGGGACGCACAGGCTCCTACGGGAGCATGGAGAACGGCCAGGTCATGCAGCCTATAGGGTTTAAGGACATTGAAGCCAAGTCCTGAAAGGTGCACAACATGTAAGAATGGACATCTGGATGGCTGTGGGAGAAGTTGGCCTGAGCTGAAGGAACAGTGTATGCAAAAGTACAGAGATGGGGGGTGGGGGGTACTTACCAGTGGACAAAGGACAAGAAGCTCTGTTGGGCTGGCTTGCAGAGGTACCATGATGGGCTTCTGATGTCCAGTTAAGAATACTCTGGACTTTATCCCGAGAGCAGTGGGGACTCATTTTCATTGGAAAGATACTGTTCCATAAATTTATAAAGCTGCACCAATTATATTGTTCTCTCAGGCTCCTATCAGGATTTAATCAGTCTTCTTCATATCACTTTTTTTCTGTCTTCTTCATTTCTAGCATTTTTAAATTCTTCATGTTATATTTAAGTCAAGGGACAGATTTGTCTTATTTCACAAGATTCAAAGTGAAAAACAACTGCACTCATTTCAGTTAACTCAGAAAAAAAAAAAAGGGAAAAGAAGCAAACAGAAACATTCACCACCAAATTCCTCACTTGCAATCTGATGGGCATTTCTCTACAGCATTTTACTCAGTATAGAATAGAATGAGTAGAGCTTGTGTAACCTTGGGCAATTTGCTTAACCTCTCTGTGCCTGGTTTATTCAACTATAAGAGGAAAGTAACTATCACCTACCTTAAAGAAATCTTATGTGGGTTAAATAAGACAACATATGTACAGTGTTTAGCACAATGCCCTTGTAATAATTAAATTGTAGCTAATTTTATCATAAAGCATTACTGAACAATGTATACAAATGTACGTGGTTACAACTTTGAGTTTGTATTTTATTACAATTTTAATCTTACACATACACACATAGATATGTTTACACACACTTTCAATAGGGGTTATCTCCGAGGCAAGAGCCTAAAGAATCAGGGAGAGGTGAGGGTACCTTTTTATATTTTTCATTTTACTTCTTTCTGTAATCTTTACTTCTTTTTAACCAGGAGCTTGGAAAACTTTTATTAAAAAAATTGATGAAAAACCTTGTTACATGAAGTAAAAAAAAAATTTTTCTCAAAGCTTAGCATAATTATATGGAAATCAATTTATGTATGAAAAAAAACGGTAAAGAACCTAGGTTTGATTACCCTAGAAAAGAACTGGGCTAAGAGGAGAAAGAGGACCTGTTCTCTTATTTTTGAAGGGCTGCCATGTGGATGAAGGATTGGATTTATTTTGTATCTAGAGGGCGAAAGGCTGATTTTGCCTAAATAAAAGGAAGAACTCTGTACTGATGAGACCAGCCCAAAGGCACTGCCTCAGAAGATGGTGGTAGCTCCATCACAGAAGGGTACCCACTGGCTACACGGCCATCTTTCAAAGACTTGGTTCAAGGGATTCCCCTTCTAAGTCTACGAAACCTGGCGTCTCCAAGTCAGAAGTGTGACAGAGGTGCATCCTTAAATGGTTATCCAGAAACATTCAAACAGTAGCCACACATTAAATAAGTTAGATAGGTCAATTCTGCCTTCAACCTACAAGACCCTTAAATGGGCAGGTATTCCTAAGTAAGGAATTTTAGTACATATTTGCTTATAATATTTCAGTGAAGTATGAAGACATCCAAATAAGTATTTCATAATATTAAAGTCCAACTCAAAATGTGGATGCTGTGTTTAAACACTCTCTAGGATAGTATTTGTTAAAGATAACTTTTGTTTCCAATCAGATTCATACTAAACAGGAAAGTATTTTACCATTCTTCATTATCCTTATACTTTTAAATTCCATTAAAATCTGGAAACAGATTTTAATTGGACTACTGTTCTACGGCTTGTCATTATGAACTTGGTAAGTAAAGTCTGATGTTGGAACACTTCAGTGACTCAAAATCGGGAGTTCTACTTTTGTGGATTCTACTTTCTGCAGAAGGTGAAATGCACACAAAAGAAATACGGGGTTTCGGAGCTAAAGAACTGAGATATCTGTGGTGCCATTTGGGATATGAGAGGATGACCTTTGAATGACAATCGTTTCTAGAGAATAATTCAAATGAAGAGAAAGTGAGCCAGGGTAGGCAGAGAGCTCTGCAAGACACATCTGGCGATGGGGCCTGCTCTGGAATCTACCACTTGAGAGTCTGTTGACTTAGAAAGTCATTACGTCTCTGAACATCTGTCACTCTTTCATCTAAAAACAGAAGGGAAATCAAAGTAGATAATATTGTTTCCCTTTCAACAATCAGTTGATATTATGCCTACACAGAAAGACAGTTTAGTTCAAAGGGGAAAAACTTAGACCTTAGAGTCAGAAGACCCCAATCTAGCTGTCCCTAAGTAGCTATTTTACCTTGAACAAGTCTCCTACCATCTCTAAGAGTAAATTTCCTCATCTGATTGGAAAAGCACAGACAGCACAGTGAAGAAAAACTGCAAATGTATTCTCCTGTTGTCTTAAGCCTCAAACTAAAGCTCTATGGTAAGAACAACAATTATGATTCTCCTTTTATAAATGGAAAAAAGGTTTAAAATTTTTCTAGGTTTTACAGCTGGTAACAACAGTGCAGAGGGTTGATCCCAAGTCTCCAGGCACAGACACATGCTGCTTACCCTACCTAACAGAACTCTGGGGAAAGGAAATAAGATAAGTGTCCAAGTGTTCTACTTATTATTAGCTATGTAAGTGTAAGGTATTATTAAGACTAAGTTTTAAATTCTCTAAAGGGACCGCAACATATTTTTTCCATTCATAAACATTTCTGTAAGGGCAAAAGCCCCAAGAACCACCTATCCTATCCAACACGTCACAGTCCAATCAGCTGAATAAATGAGCAGATTAATGCTGCTTTAGAAATGATCCATGAGTCTAATTAAATATCTTAAGCAAAGGGATACATTTACACTGCAGAAAGCCACTCTTTGAGGATCTTAGAAAAAAGAACAATAATTAGACAAGACAGACATAGTTGCACTAGTAAATGAGACTTGCTACCCACTAAGAGAAACCCCACTCTCAGGGCCCAATCCCTCATCCAAACCAAAGAACAGCATCCTCCCGAACTGCATTCTCAACTGCAAATATGTATCAGCATAGTCATAAGATACACGGTACTGCCGCAACAAAGCCACAGCATTCCCCTAACCAGAAACAGGCTGTGTGGGGTCGGGGGAGATCCCTGCAACTTCTTCATATAGTGCTAGTTTGATCAAGTTGAAGAAGTATCTCCTAGCAATAGCACTTTAGAGATAACAATATTCTTAATAAAAATGCTTTCCCATTACAACAGTGTATCAAGGCAATTCATTCTTCTCTAAACCTACTGAAAAAGTCTGATTTGGTGAAAAAGACAATTCTCAAAAATCCAGGACTTACCATGGGCTGCTCTGTGTTGGAATTACCGCCCCTATTAAATGACGGCCCCCTAGAGGCCAGAAGTGTCTCACGCATTACTATATTCCCCACAGTGCTTAGTGCATTGCCTGGCATAAAACGGGCTCAGGAAACATATGCTGTACTTATTCTAGAATGTAACATACTTTAAAAACAAATTCCAATTCTTAAAATGAAAATCCCTATAAAAAATAAAAATACACAAAAATTCATATTTCTTTCATTTTCCTGATGTGGGGCTCCTCCATACTCATTTGGAAACTGTTCATTTTCATTTCACTTACTTGTTTACATGCCCACTACGTTCCAGAAAAGATTACGGTAACATTATTAGAGGACATGAACCTCTTTTAAAGATTTAAAGAAGATTACATCCAGTCAAAATATGGTTTGGACATTGAAATATCACAGATTTGGAAAAACATAAACCAAATAACCACATACACCATCAACACCAAAGCCCTTGAAACCATCAGTCCCTTGGGGATAATTTTAGATTTAATTTAAAATGGTCCTGAGAGAACATCCCGCCAATATCTTATTGAACTTCAGTAAGAGCTTCTATGGGTAAAATTTGTTCTCAGGCTAGGGCACTTGAACATCTGTAGGCAATATTTCATACCACTTATGGGATGAAGAAATAGAAAATGTTAGCCCAGGGAGAGCCATTACACCATTAAAAGAAAAAAGCATTTGTTGCAAAGTGCAGGAATTAGATTCAGTTTGGTTTCATTACTTCCCAAACAACTCAACATGAACCTTTTCTCTGGAGTCCTCAACTGTCCAGTATTGGAGTCACCAATGTAGCACAAACCACTGAGCGCTTCAATTATAAATTATCTCTAAGTAAACAATCCTCTGATCCTGGTTCCTCGAAAAGGGAGGCAAACAGCTACAATAATACTCCTGGTCAACATGGATATATTAAGTGATTGTTTTCCTATGGAAATCGCTAAAAGAGCATTTTCAAGACAGAAATCCTACTTGCTAAAATGCTTTATAAAAGACAGCTGCAAGCCCAGACACAAAGTTCAGAAGTATTTCCATTTTACTTACATATAAACGTTTGTGAAATATTAGTACACTCAATGCAAAAGAATAAAGATAAACAAGATCAAAGCCAACAACAGATGAAATAAACTTCATTGTGCAAATCACACAATCTGTGTAAAGGGGCTCTAGGTCCCCAGGTAAAAACTGCTCAAGAAAGGTAACAGCATTAACCCTAGCAGACAGCGGAGTTGAGAAGAGGCAGAGCTTTACAGAATTGCAAATAACATCAGCATTAAGAGAATCATAATTGGAACAAACACCGTCCGCAAGCTTCAAAAACAACCAACGCAATTGCTCCCTCACCTCTCCCCCTCATCCAGCTGGATAGGCGGGCAGCTGCCTCTCCCCACCGTCCCTCCCAGCCGCGCCTCGCGCCACCCCCTCCGCTCTCCCGTCCACCCCTCCCCTCCCCGCCCCAGCTGGTGTGCTCCGCAGCCTAGAGAGATTAAGAGGCGCTCACTACGGCCACTGGGCCCCCGGACCGATCTAACGTTTCCCAGCTCCCCGGACTAGAGAAATTAGAGACGCGACGCCCTGGTGGTATTAAACGCCTTCGCCTCCGTCCCGGCCCCTCCCAGGCGAGGGCTGGGCGGGCGCCTGGGCAGCGGGCTGGGCCCGCCCGGAGCCGCTCGCTACCTGAGCTGTCCATGGTGCTGGCGCGGTCCTGAGGCTGCCGGGCGGGACTCCGCGCCGCCCCGGCGTTCGCTCTCGGCGGGCCGCCTCCTGCGCCGCTCCCCGCACTTAAGTCCCCGTTACTGTCCACCAGCTGCAGGGATTCATAACCATCGCTGCTGGTCTTTTTCCGGTAGCTCCCGAGGAGGCTCATGGGCAAGCCCAGAGAAGGGGAAAAACCCAACCCGGGAGACAAGGGAGGTGGGAAGGGCTAACGGAGGAATTAAAAAAAGAAGAAAACCATCAAGTGCCCCACATGACGCAAAGGCGAGGGAAAGAGGGAGCGGCCACCGGAGAGGAGCCTTGCGGGGCGCGGCGAAGCCACCGCCCTGGGCCGAGCGCGGCTCTGGGCGCCCGGCGCGAGCGGGGGAGGGAGGTGCGGAGGGCGGGCGCGGGCGGGGGCGCGCGTCCTCGGTGCCGCCGCCGCCGGCCCTGCCGAGCTCGGCCGGGCCAGCCACCTCCGGCTGGGGAGTGCCCGGAAGCAATCCTATAGGTGTCGCCGCGTCGCCGCCGCGCAGCAGGGCAGCTCCAAGCGCGCTGGCCTACGGGGAGGAAAGAAAAGAGAGGGGGAGGGGCGCTTCTGGAGGAGGGGGGCTGAAGGCGGAAAACGGGCGAGTGCGAGGCGTAGAGGGTGCTGTCCCACGTGAGGTGAGGAAGACAGGGGCTGGGTGTCTCTGCCTGGGAAGCTCTGGGGACGAGGGGGTCTCTTGGTAAGACAGACACGCCCATTTCGTATAACTTAGCCTATATTTGCTAGAAGATTCGGCAAGTCAAATCCACCCCGACGGTTACCGTCCTGGAGAAGTGACTTGTAACTCAGTTGAACGGAGAAAGAATGCATGTTAAATGCCAGGCTATACCTATGCTAGGACAGAAAGAAACAGCGGTATTTTGCACATTTCCCGGAACGGGGATGATCCCCAAGTGAGATATCAAAGAGCTGGCTGTTCTAACGCTAGGAGGCAGTTAGGGTCCATTCCACCTAGTGAGTATATGTGACTATTTAGGAACTATTTGTTGAAGGAATAAATGGGGCTGGGGTGGACAAGGTTGAATCAGGTGCAATTTCAGTTCTGATATCATTTACCTGGGACCTGGAGAAAGGGCTATGCCACTCAGCCGGCCTGAGGGGATGGTTGGGAAGCAAGCTAGACAAGGATTTTCTTTCCATTCTCTACCCCCCCCCCTTTTTTTTTCCTTTCATACTTCTGGGCAAAGAAAGCAGCCCCTCATTATTAAAGGAGAATTTATCACACAGTTAGTGAAGCTTAAGGGTCAGGGCCCCTTTCTTGCAGAGCCTCTTTCAAGGCTGTGTACCTAATTTTATATTGGTGATTTTGTATTTTTATTCTTAAAGTAGACCCCCAACACTGCATAAGTTTCAAGGCTTACAAAACATGGATACAACTCTTAAGACTCAAAATGCAATTACCAAATGTTCATTTTCACCTGAATTAATAAGCGTGCAGAAGTATCCCTAATTCTCATCATTTCAGGTGAAGACCCGGTGAAAATCTTGGTTAAAAATGATCCTTTCCCTTATTAGGATTTGGAATGACTAGGTGAAGGGCTTTTCAAAAGTCATTTGACAGAGTTTCATCACCAAAACAAGAAAAAAATGCATGTATGTAAAACTGGCTTAAGCCCCTACAAGAAGCCAGCTTTGCCTTCTTCTCATCTTTCAAGGCTTTCTCTTGCTGATGTTATTTTGATCACTTAAGGACACAAAATCAAACTATAGCATCTAAGAGGCTTCAGTCCAAATCATTTGGGACCCAAAGAGTTCCCTGGAAGCTCTAGCTCTACACAGGTCTACATAAAATAAACTAATTGGATTGAGAGACATTTTCAAACGCAAATTCTTGTAGGAAGAGAATGAGTCAGTTGAGACCAAGAGTGCTATCTTCTACATCCCTCCAGTCCCTCTGGGAAGACCTAGATTCTCTGACCAGTTGCTTTCCTAACTGTATTATCTGATGAAGGTGTGGTCTGACCTGAACCACAAATCACAATTAATGCTCCTTTACAAGATCAAACAACTTGAGTGGTGGTGGTTAAAACTGTAGTAAAATTTTAAACACAAATTTTATACTTTCAATTTTCCAAATCTATCAGATTGAGCTATTTTAGTTACCTGACCGAAGTAATACTCTGTAAAGTCTAGTAAATATATCTTTTCCAATAACATTTTAAATAACCTTTTCCTGCACTTTTCCTTCTCTTTTAATTCATTACTGACCCGCAGGGAGAGTAAATACCACATGTCCATCTGTGCCTTGACAAATTCTGGATTTATAATCACTGGATTAAGAGAATTTAGAGAACACCATTTTTGAAGAGTGAAAATGATTATTTTCAAAAAGAGTACTCTCAGTTATTTTTGCTCAACTGTTTTCAGAGTTGCAGACATACTGCTGGAAGAAATTATAGATGAAGCATATGCCTTTGTATTTTTGGATATCTATCTCCCCAGTTTGCAAATTTTAAGAAAAACATGAATGGGCTACAGGGACCATTTTATTTTTTGTCTTTACACTTAACATAAATAAAATCAATTAGAACAACCCTACAAAATTAGGGATACAAAGAACATATTAAGACAAGAAAATACAATAGCTAGATTAACTTACAACAGTCTAAAAACTAGTTTGTGGCATAAGTTGGAATATACACCAATTTCAACACTAAAATTTTCTTTACTATCCTAAAGGTCAAATTCATAGAGTTCACTTATCCATGAAGATCTCACTTTTCTATTTTATAAAAAAGAGCATAATAACTATACCATCATGAAGGTGAAGTAAGAAGTAAAATAGTACCTAACACATATAGAGTAAGTACTTAAATGCTTTCTATTATTACTATTATTGGTCTGGCTTGGGCACAGCTCTATCCTCAGTGCCTGATAGCCCTAGTTCCTCCCCTGGGAGGAGCTCCATAAAGGCAAAGTGTTAGATTTTCCAGGACTATGCTGATGGAAACTTGTCTGTGTGATTCTGAATAAGATCCTGCAGTAAAGGAAGGGAGGTAACACTGATAAGATCCAAGGGGAACATTTAGAGCCACTCACTCCTGTTTTTCCAAGATCGAGGTTGTTCCATAATTTATTTTATCACAAGAATATATCACATACGGGGTAGAGCCAAAGGATTAGATGCCCTCTTTGGGGGAGAACATTCGTTCCCTTTTCTACTGCTGACTTCAGTCACTTTTATTAACTTGGTGAAGATTATCCACACTGAAGAATGTTCAGGAGGCAGACTCCACGCCTCCCCATCCCCTTCACCCTCAAAATGCTTTCCCATCACAGCAGGTGTCACACTACTTTTGTGGTGGGGGTAGGAGAGGATGAATATATGCCACAACCTATCTAGGATTCTGATCTGTGCTTTTTGATCTCCAGGAACTATGCATGGTTAAGATGGAGGTTCTGGAACCATATTTCCTAGGATTGAATCCTACCTCCACAGACTCTAACCTCTATGACTTGGGCAAGTTACTTAACCTCTCTGCCTCACTTTTCTTCTCCGTAAAATGAACATAATAATAGTACCATCAGAATAAGGTTGTGGTGAGAATTAAATCAGTACCTAACATATAGTAAGTGCTTAACAAATGCTATCTACTATCACTATCATTGTTTTTTTTTGTGTGTGTGTGTGGGGAAGATCAGCCCTGAGCTAACATCTGTTGCCAATCCTCCCCTTTTTGCTGAGGAAGACTGGCCCTGGGCTTACATCCGTGCCCATCTTCCTCCACTTTATATGGGACGCCGCCACGGCATGGCTGACAAGCAGTGCATCCTCGGGCGCCCGGGATCCGAACTCGCAAACCCCAGGCTGCCAAGCGCGAACTAAACTGCTGCGCCACCGGGTGGCCCCTCACTATTATTGTTTGACTATTTTTATATGGATGTCACTTTTTCAAAAATGCAATTTCCTATATGTAAAATTAGGCTAAAATCTGCATTGCTTACTTAAGAGATTTATTATCATTATGGTGTATAGGAATATAAAACCATTATGTATAATGTGAAGTGATTGTTTTGCCTTGAGCTTTTAGATATTTTCATGCATGTCTTTCCTATTAGATTTTGGACTCCTTAAGGACAAAAATCTATGTTTTGCCCATTTCTGTATCCCCCTGATACACTAAAGAGCACCTCACACTCATTAGAGATTGAATAAATTTCTACTCAATTAATAAATTAATGAATAAATTAAAAGGTATTAGTATCACCAAGTCCAGTGATTTTTTTTAAACTACATGTTGTTGTCTACTAGTAGATTGTAAAATAAACTTAGCAATTCATGACCATTATTTTAATAAAAGTGGAATAGGTCAGGAAGCATCACTTTTGGCATATAGTAAGATATTTCTTGAAATATCATTTTGGGTTTGTGTGGTGTGTGTGTGTCTCTGCTCAGTAAAGACCCAAATGTATTTCTCACTACGGGTCCCAGTTAGAAATGTTTGAACATCTACATACGGCAGAAGCTCCAGTACCAAGAGGTCTTACTGTTCCCAACTGTGAACATCCTCTACACTGTGACATCTGAATTCACTTGGATAATTGGACAACAAAGAATTCCGGCTAACCAGATAGTAAATGAGGGCAGAGCTTCTGTTCTGTTCTCTCTGTTGCAAAACATATTAGGATCAGGTTTCTAAGATGCACTTCTTAATTTTTAGCTTAGATGCCTTCAGAGAAGGTACACCGGCTCCAACTGGAGTGCCACAGTGCACCGCCAGTTTCTAGTGTACGATACCCAGGCCGCCCCACTCATTCCCACCAGCAGCCAGCCCTTGCAGGCATCTGAATTTGAGACCTGTGGTGTAATGGCAAAAGCTGGTGGAGTAACAGAACCAAGACAGATGCCAAAAGCCACATCTTTAGGCCACGGTCCAGAAGAAAGAGCAGTGGACTGGGAATCCTCCCCTGACTCTATAATCAGCAGAGTGGCCTTGATAATCATTCTCCTTCTCTTAGCAATAAAATTGAAGGTGTTGAATTACAGGATTCTCTCTAGTTGTCAAATTTTTCTATCTTCTCAAAACTTTAGTTGTCATTTCCCCCTTTCTCCTCCAAATGAAGCCCAGAGGGAAAAACCACGACCATTTAAGTGTTCTGGTTGCAAAGTCCCAGTTAATCAAGGTTTTACTGTAGAATGCTGCATAAACCGTAGCAGCTGTCAAGAGTTAAACAGAGAGCAACACGGAAGAGAGTGGAAGTATGCTGGGAAGAACTGAGAGAGCTGACAATATTCAATAGAAGAAAATCTCAACTACTCCTACAATATTCCTTAGGAATGAAACTGTCTGTTCCTAGCGCCTGACAGAAGGCTGGGTCTCCCAGAAGACAGGACAAATTTTCCAGGCAGGGCATATTTTTTACGATAACTCAGTACCCGGAAACCTGGGCCTCCTCAAAGCTCTGGTCGTAATAAAAATAACCACCACTGATTATTCACCATGTGCCAGGTACCATACCTACCTTACTCTCACCTTCCCAACAACCCTGCCAAGGGGTTATCCTTATTTCGAGGCAGACTTCGAGAGGTTAAATCACTTGCCCAAGCTCACACAGCTAGCTATGAGTGAAGATTCAAACTCCTGTCTTTCTGGTCATGCTGTGGCCACTGCTCCAGTTCAATTCCAGGGGTCAAAGGACAGGCTGGAGGACATTTGGGTCATTCCTGGGATCTGACCTAAGTGCGGTCAGTGAAAAATGGTTTGGGCACCTCATGGGGATGACCTTTGCTTCGCTACCCACATGGCAGGTTCTGCTCAGTAAAACCAAGTTTTCAATTAATGTGGATTCCCAGCAGGCAAGCTTGTTTTGTAACCATCTGGCTTAGAAGACTTTTATGTTGTGCTCCTGAAAATTGATACTTTACTACTTTTTGGCCTAGTTTAACTCACTAGAAGGAAAAATTAAAAACCTTTATCTTCATTAAAAGCAAGCTTCTAGCTTTAAAAGAAACTTGACCTCTATTGTGCTCACACATGTGTATGTGCATAAATATGTGTGTACGCAGAGTAAAAACACATCAAGTGTGGTTGAAGAACCACTAGCTTTGGAGGAAAAAATACAACTAGGTTTGAGTTCTGGACCTGCAAGTTTTCTGTAGTCTGCTTACCACTTACAGCCACATTCCCTTCTATAAAGCTGAGGAGACTACCTGTCCTCAGCACATGAAATAAGGTACATGAAAGCACACAATAAATGCTAAAAACCCACTCAAATGCTGCATTTCATCAAATCTAAGAAATCATCCATGTTGTCATAGCATTAAGAAAGAAATATATACTACTAATGGAGTATGACACATATGACTACTATCAATTTTAAGATGCTTTAAGATTGCATAAACATTAACATATTTTATAAAACTGTTTTAGAATTGATGTAACAAATTTTATTATTATTTAACTGTATGTTAGCCTAAGAATATCATTTGTCTATTTATAATTCAGGTATTTTGAGCAACTCTGGTAGGTAAAGACAATATTCATCACGTTGTGCCAGGCCTAGCACAGTACCTGCCAAGTAATAGGCACTCAGTAAGTATCTGCTAATTGGATGAAAATGCAAAAAATTGTTTCGGAGGCCATCTTTAGCTTACAGAAAAACTCACCAGGGGTTTCCTTAGTAAGCTCACTTAAAACACAGTTCCATTTGCTAACATTCAACTTACCCTTGACTTTTCAAGGACATGCTCGTGGTATAACAATGTTACACCTACATTACCACTTCAAGAGTAACTCACGGCAGCACCTGTTCTTTCATCTGTCATCTTACAAGCAGGGAAACTTCGTGAATAGACACTGACATGACAGATCACCATAAACTGGCCCTGCGCTCAATTGCTCTCAATCTTGGGGAAAACAGACTGAAAGATTTTGTGTGGTAAATAGTTCCCCAGAGTCAGGTCCAAATCTGCACTGAAATGAAAGTCTCCCTTAACCCCTGAGCTCCTTATTTATGATTTTATGCTCAAGGTCCTTAAAATGTGGATACTTATTCTCTGTCACCCCTTTTTGTCTAAAGGTTCTGAGCCCTAGAGCATGTGGCAAATCCTCTATGATGGCGATGAGGAAGCCACTGATCACCCCAGACGCACGCAGAGTCAATTCTTAGGTGCTGAGTCTCCAGGGCACCAAACCACTGCTGCCTACTTGACCACATCCAACTGGAGGGAAGAAACCAGCATTTCCTGAGCACTAAATTAAGTGCCTGGGTTTTTCACATATTTACCCATTTAAATGTGAAAGGTCTTTTGAGAAGGATTCTCATGCCCATTTCCTATCCAAGGAGACCAGAGCTCTGAAATGCAGCTGAGCATGGACTAAGCAGTGATCGCTAGTGTCCCCAGTATTCCCTTCCATCTTCTACGCTAACAGAACCCTTGATCTTGAGCTGGGTACATGGCCATACAGTATAGAGAATACAGTCTTCTTTCACATCTGCAACCTGCCACATGCAAGTTTTCCGTAACCTGCCAGGTAAGTAGATGGGACTAAGTACTCATTGTAATACAAGCAGAAATGATATGTGCAATTTCTGGTATGTGTCCTTAAAAGAGAGGATGGGTGATATGCCCTTTTTTCCAGTCCTTTTCCTTTGCTTCTGGTCAGAAAATGGTGCTCCAGCTGGCATGTTGGATCATGAGGTGACCTTGAGGATGGAAGATTTTCACAATGAATCAACAGGATGGCAGGAACCTGATCCCCAGAGAACCACAGCAGCCCTGGACTGATTAGCTCTAGACTCCTTAAGGTGAGAGAGAAACTATTTTAAGCCATTATTATTTTGCTTTTTTCTGTTATGTGTATCCAAACCGAATCCTAACTGGGATAACCGCAACCTAACCACTGGATTTCAGTTCTTTATTTACCATAACATTTATTGGGAAATACATAAAATCTATGTGGTCATGGGCAAATTATATAACTTCTCTATGCATCAGTTTCCTCATCAGTAAAACAGTAGCATCTAGAGGGCAGCTATTAGAATTGCATGATATCTAGTACAAAAGAGCTTAGCATAGTGCCTGGCATGTAGAGTTCAATGAATGTTATCTATTTTGTATTTCTTGTCATTGTCCTTTGACTGATACACAGCTGAGCATATTATGCGTAACTCCAAAGCCAGTGATCTCTCCACCTCACCTGCTATGCAGAGACTGCCTTCCTGGGCAGACCCAGCCCAGAGCTGCAGAACTCTGCCTATGTCTTCAGTGAACTCCCTAAAAGAGTTGTCCCTTCCTCGGAGTGTAATTCTTTTTCTTTATCTGCCCAAATAATCTCAGTGCAGTCTGCAACATTTTAAGCCACCCAAGTTGACCCAGAACTTAAAGCAGAGTGTCAGTGTTTATGACACAGCGGCTCTGAATCCATTTATTTCAATATGGCCAAATGAGAGACTCTGACTCTTTCTCCATTGTGCTAAAAGTAAATAAGGAGCTTGGACAATAAGTCAGGCTGTCTTTATTTTATCTTTTTACTTCCTAGTATGAAAATTTTCAAACACACACAAAATTTTCAAACACAAAAGTAGAGAAAAGGATATAATGGACCCCTTTGTACACATCATTCAGTATCAACAATTACTGAGTCACGGCCAATCATGTTTTCCATGTATAGATCCCTAATTACTTTTAACCAAATTCCAGACTCTGTATCATTTCATGAGTAAATATCTCAGTATGTAGCACTTTAATTTTTGGAAAATAACAGATTTCATCTGTACTAGAAGCGGGACAGGTGCCACTCCACCTGTCTGCTGAGAGGCTAAAGCTATCCACCTGTTCCCTTTCAGAAGACTGAGAAACCTGTACAACCTTTCTGTCTCCTCATTTCCCAGTGGAACTGACATCTTTGATTCAGCTTCCTGTCCCCACTCTCAACCACCCCCGTCCCCAAAAGCTCAGCCTGTCAAGCACTAGTTGTGATCTTTGGCCTTGCTACCCAAGAGTCCTGGCGATCACCATGGAATTAAGTTTTTCCAGAATAGAAGAAATATATGGAATATTAAAGTTGGAAGGAGCTGTGAAGAGTAGACTATCCCTTTCAATTTAGAGATAAGAAAATTGAGACAGAGAATGAGCAGATAAATTCACTTTTGAGCTGTCTAAAATGCAGATCCAATGCTGTAACTCAGCTGCTTAAAACCATTCGAGGATTTCCCGTTGTCCTCAGTCTCAGGTATTTAACATAATGGACCTTCCACATTCTAAGACCAGCTACTTCCCTCTGGAGACTCAGCTCTCACCCCTTCCCTCTCCTCATCCTCTCTCTAAGTCCAGACACAGAGCTTCTTTATGATCCCCCATTTGGCCAATTTCTGCTTGCCCTTCAGATCCCTACATAGATAGCATTTCCCCCAGGAAACCATCAAAATTCTCAAAACCAAGTTATATATAATTCCATGTCATCCAACAGAACATGGTACGTCTTCTAACACAGCACTTACAACACACTACATTGAAATTTCCTGTTACATGTGCAACTTCCCGCATCAGACTATAAACTCCATGTTTACATGCAAGGCCATGTGTGGTCCCAAGCTCCACACCTGACACAGTCCAGACACCTGACAAATACTTGATAAACAAATGAATGACTACTGCCACTGGGAAGAGTCATGAAAGACATAAGGGGAAAGTGCTCTATATACTGTTTAGCACCCAACAAAGGTTACCCATTGCAGTTATTACTGCTTAACGCCACAGAGCTACACAGAGGGGACAGGTCTTCTGACCAGTCCAGGTCAGAGCTCTTAGCGTTCCATCACACTGCTTAATATGAAGTCAGCCAGTAAAGTTGTCACTTAGTGCTATTTTCCTAAGTAAATAAAATCATTTCTATGGGGTTAAGGAAAGCACACTTAGACTTACAACCCTTTAAAATCATTTTTGTTTGAAATTTGACTTTTTCATCTGAGTAGGAGATTCATACACTCCAGATAATTTTTCTGAAAAACTTATGGATCATCACTTTTAAAGAATATTTCCTTTGGGCCAGATACTGTTTATGAATAACAGAAGATGACACTTTCATCTTTGCCTCTGAAGTCACTATGCTCAAGTGGTATAGACTACAGGGAACTATGTGCTGGTGAAAAATGAGATGAGGAAGGTTTTAAAAGAAGGTGTAAGACCACAAATTACAAAAACAAAATGCCCAAGTGGTGGTTAGTATGTTTTAAGCCCATTAGTACAAAGATGGTTGAGCTTTTCTATGACCTTTAAAGCTTTGGCTGCAAGATTGGAGAGCATAGCAGAGTTGGTTTTCAATTCAAGAAAAATATACTAGGTGCTGCCATGGGGCCAGTTCCCTTACCCTCATTCCCATCATAAGTTTCAGTGGGAAGCATCTGGTAGGGAAAAAAATAGGAAATTGCTAATTCAGTAAAACTTAAGTCAACACAAACCCAATTTACTGGAACTCTCTCAGTGAAGTAGTTAAGATCATGGGCTTTGGAGATAGAGAGACCTGGGCTTCAAGCCTGGATGTTTAAACTTTGGCAAAATATGTAACTTCTTTGAGCCTTAGTTTCCTCATTTCTAAATTGGAGTAATACTCCACTGAATGGCTGACTTATTAAATTAGCTAGGGTAAGTGCAGTGTACATTCATTCTCCTATCAGCCAAGAGCAATACTCGTTCTCTGGGAAATCCTCCTCCTCTGTGGTTGGAATTAGAGCTGCCATGGCCCAGGTGTGTGTACCTGAAACCAAGCTAGGTCAACCACAGCCTTTTCATGGGACTTTTCAATTTAAAACCAGAGAGAGAAAGTCTTGGTCTTTCCATAGAGCAAGGATGACAGGCAGGACTTTAGGAACCATGCTTTCTGACATGTGCAGATAAGTGATCGAAGAGAACAATGTGCCAAAGAGGGAGAAGTAAATTTGAGAGAGGAAGACAGAGAGAGGAAAAAAAATAGCACTTACATCCTAGGAACTCAAGAGGCCCAGATGCACCCCCACTCTTTCTATGGCTACAAGATCCCCCCCCCCTTTTTTCAATTCAGTTCATTCAGATTGGGTCTCTGTCACTTGTAACCAAAGAAATCCTACCTAATACAGTACTAGCACAATGCCTGAATTATGGTAGCTCAAAGCACTGAAGTTATGATTATTTGCTCACATAACTGAATTATCACTCCTCCCTCTACTTCTCTACTTCACATACAGAGGAAAAATTAAGATGCCTAAATAAAAGCTTGCATTAGAAATTTAGTAAAAATAATAAGCTTCATGATATCACTTAGAATCCCTATCCATTCAACTAAACCTTCCCCACTTTTTTGGCTATAACTAACATTCATGCTGTATGCTGTGTTCTGCAGAGAACTTCCATGTAGGCATAGCATAGTCCAACGGAAATATAATGCAAGCCACAGATGAGTCATATATGTAATTTTTAAATTTCTAGTAACCACATTTTAAAAAAATAAGTAAAGTAATTTAAAATATATATATTTTATTTAATTCAATGAGTACAAAATATTGGCATTTCAACATGTAGTCCACAGAAAAAGGTAATCGATATTTCATAATTTTTTCACACTAAGTCTTCAAAATCCACGGTGTATTTTGCACTTACAGCACATCTCAATTTGGACAAGCCACATTTCAAGAGCTCAGTAGCCACTTACAGTTAGTGACTACTGTATTAGACAGCACAGATGTAAAATGTGTCAGTCAATCTTAACAACTCTAAGAAGACCGAAGATTTTGTGATTATAGATAAGAAAACTGAAACTTAAAGAAATTAAGAAATTTTCTCATAGTCAACAGCTACTTGGTACAAAGCCCAGGCTGAAACCTTGGTCTTTGGCCTCCAAATTTTATGCTCCTTATCACATAATGCTGTCCCTACAATAAGAGCTGATGTTCAACATGATCCTGAAATACAGCCAGATCGGTCAATAAATTAATAATGATGTGGCTTCACCTCTAAAATGAGAGGGTTGGACAGGGGGTCTCTAGGTACAAGAGCTGTATTTTCTGACTGATCACTCAGGACACAGAGCCTGCCAATGGGACAGAGTAGCTCAAATGGGAACAATTCCAAAAAGTCCACACTGCTCTATATCTATTGATTCATGAATGTAATTGATCCCTTACTGTCACAAACGGATGTGTTCCCTCCACCACACCTTCTTCTCTAACAAACTATCACTTTGTTCATGGAATCAAAATCCAGATCTTAGCAAAAAATTGTACACTGAAACAGTCTGCAGTGGCCTTCAGCGTAACTTTAACATAGGAGCTAATCCACCAAAAATGGTTTCTCTAACCAACAGGGAGAAACGGACAGTACATAGCCTCATTTACTGCCAACGTTCCAATCCTCCCACCGTTTACAACAGGGAGACTGCCCTTTCCTGAGCAGTCACAGTTGACAGGTTAGGCTTTCAAGACAAAAACAGGCATTGCAGATATATCTTAACCATTGTCATTTTCTCTGGATCTTTTCACACAAAATGCATTGTTTTTTCTTTGCAGCAGCAAATGACTTCTTTATTGGCGGCAGAATGTCAATCCTAAAAGTTAACAGGAAACTTGCTTTTTAGTCAAGATAACTGTGTGAAAGTGCTTAGCATCGTGCCTGGAACACAGCAATTTATGTCGGTTGCCTTTGCATCTCAGAGTAAACAACATTTTCAAGAAATATTTAATACCTGGGAAAATACCTACAATATAGTGTTAAGGGAAATTAACAACACAAATTTGATTCTAAAATGAGAATAGTATTCTTTAAAAAAAAGAAGTCTGCCTCTATATATGCATAGACAAAACAATGGAAGGAAATACACCAAATGTTAACAATGATTATCTTTTTTTTTTTTTAATTCAGTCAACCAGGCTGATCTTAAGAGCACAGGCTTTCTCTAGTTAGTTGGTCCTGGATTCAAATTAACTCCACCACCTACTTATCCGGATGTCTCTAAGCAAGCTACAGAACCTCTCCAAGCCTCCGTTTCCTCATCTCTACAAATAGAGGTAATGATAGTACCTGCCCCATGGGATTGAGGAGGTAATTTTAATAATATATGCAAAGCACCCAATGCATAATAGATGCTCAATAAGTGGTAGCCATTATTTGTTCTATAGAGTCACATGGCAAGGAGGGAGCCCCAAAATTGCTAGGTTAGATTCCCTGGTTCTGCAGATGAACATGAAGAAACCAGAAAGATTAAGTGATTTGGTCAAAGTCATACAGCTAGGAAGTGAAAGCTGGGATTAGAACCCAGCCTCCTAATTCCAGGCGAGGGCCATGCCTGCCTCACCACTGTTCGGAGCTCTGGAAACATCTTGCCATGGGAAAACCAGAGAGATACTGAGAGAGAGAGTGTGTTCTAGAAGGAAGAAGAAGATGGAGGGCATGGCATACTCAAAAACCAGTTAGGCTTCCAAGTAGACCAAGTAATGAGAGATGAAGCTGGAAAAGTCGGCAGGGACCAGATCACGCAAAGCCTTTTAAACATATTAAGAATCATTGTCTCTTGCCAGTGGTATTAGGAACGATTTAAAAGATGTTTACTTTTATGTTCTGGAAGACTGTTTGCAAATATGGCTGCAATCATTCACACCCCCACCTCCCACCCCCACTCCTTGCCATCCACACACATCACTTTACCATACTATTTCACATTTCCTCTCACCAAGAGGAAGAGTCTACTTCCTAACTCCTTGAATCTGGGCCAGCCTTGTAACTGGCTTTAAACTACAGAGGGTGTCATGGACTGAATGTTTGTGCACCCCCAAATTCATATGTTGTAGCCCTAAACCCCAATGTGATAGTATTAGGAGGTGAGGGCTTTGAGAAGTAATTAGGTTTAGATGAGGTCATGGGGGTGTCCCCATGTTGGGACTAGGGTCCTTATAAGAAGAGGAGAGACCGAAATGCACTCTCTCTCTCTCTCTGTGCCGCCTCCCCCTGGCACCCCTGGCCATGCAAGGACATAGCAAGAAGGTGGCCAGGAAGAGGGTTCTCACCAGGAACCAAATCTGCTGGCACCTTGATATTGGTATTCCCAGCTTTCCAGAACTGGGAGAAATAAATGTGTGCTGTTAAAGCTATCCCACCAGTCTATGGTATGCACTAAGACAGAGGGCAAGTGAAGTACCCATTCAAGCGTAGGCCCGAGAGGCCAGTGGACTTCTGGTTGCTCTCTTGGTTCTTCTTCTTCTCCAGGAGAACAAGTCCAAGCTAGTCTGCCACACGACGGGAGACCACCTGGAGGAGTCGGCCCCATCATCCCAAACATGTGAGTGAGCCTCATGACAACAGTCGAGCTTGGCCCAGATCAGAACTGCCCAGGTAGCCCACCTGTTGACCAGCAGACTGTGAGCTGAGTAAATGTATATTGTCTTAAGCCACTAAGTATTAGGGTAGTTTGTTATGCAGCAAATCTAGTTGTTACATATGTGTTTTCTAGAGTTTCTACAATGAAAAACATAACATTCATTTAAAAAACAAAAAACAACCTTCTTCACAAAGAAATGGAGAAGGAAAGAAGAAACAAAGACGAAACACAGCTCTGAGTTCAGATCCCGCTCCACCATCCAGTAGCTGTGTTAGTTAGCCAAGTTATCCAAGACATACTGAACTTTTCTAATATTACCCACCTCATAGGGCTGCTTTTTAAATCAAAGGTGATAATATTTACAGGATCTAAGCAGGGTAGCTTAATAGGCACTCAGTACATCCCAGATCCCTTCCTTACCTTCTCCTTCCTTAGATCCACAGCAATGCCTATATTTTATGGAAATACCTCAGCTTTATCCCACTCAAGCATGCAATGCTACCATTCACTTTTATTCTTAATTCACTTTAATCTCCTTTCCCAGACAAGACAAGCCAAGATACTCAAAATCCATTTAATTATATCCTTATTTAATTATATCCTTCAGCTTTGAAGAATATGTTAAGTAAAGGAGAGCTATAACTTCATTAATAGCTAACTTTTCCATGAACATTTTATCATGAAAATTTCAAACATGCCAAAAAGTTGAAATTTCACATATTTATTGTGTAAAATTATATATGCTACCCAGACTCAACAACTGAAAACATTTTACCAGTTTGCTGTATCTAGATATTTGAGGGGTTTTTCTTTTTGCTGAATTTATTGAAAATGAATTGAGACATCATGTTTACTTCTGAATTCTTCATCATGCATCTCCTAATAAGGACATTCTCCTACACAATCACAAAATTAATAATAATTTCCTAATGTTATCTAATATCCAGTTTATACTCAAATATCCTCAATCATCCCAAAAATGTCTTTTATAATGGTTGACTTTTAATAAGTTTACATTTTGATAGATACGATGCTCACAACAATACTTTTAGGTAGATATTATTATTCCCACTCATTGTTGAGAAATTAAGTTTAGAATGCTAATTTGCCTTGCCAAAGATAACATGGGTTAGGGAGTTTGTGACAAAGTCATTATTTAAACTTATTTAGTGTTTAACTTTTCAATAGATCAAGCTGACATATGAACAAATGCATTTAAATTTTTTAAATCAATACACTCTAAAATAATAAAGCCTTTAGAAGAAAGCATAAAACAATACCTTTATGACACTGAGGCAAGCAAAGATTTCTTAAACAGGACCCCAAAAGTAGTAGCCACGAAGTAAAAATTAAGTGTACCACATGAAAGAATTTGTGTTCACCAAAAGACATCATTAAAACAATGAAAAGGCGAGCCACATGTAAGAGAAGATTTTTGCAATACAAATATCCAAAAGATTCATATCTAGAATATATAAATCAATAAGAAATCTTCAAATCAATAAGAAAAAGGCAGGCAACCCAATAGAAAATTTGGCAAAAGTCATAATCAGGCCTTTCACAAAAAACTGCATAGAAACAGCCAGTAAATTTCTGGAAAGGTGCTTAACCTCAGAGCCATGGGAATTCCAGTTAAAACCACAGTGACGTACCACTAACACCAACCAGAATGGCTAAAACTTAAAAGCCTGAAAGTCCAAATGTTGATAAAGATTTATCAAAATTTAATAAAATGTTGGAGCAATAGAAATCTCATACCTGCCGATGGGAGTAAAACTTGATACAATCACTTTCTAAAACTGTTTGGCGTATCTACTAAAGCTTAATACACACATACCATAGGAGCCAGTCATTTCACTCTTAGTATGCAACCAACAGAAATACGTACACATGTGCATCAAAAGACACTTAAGAGAATGTTCACAGCAGTACGTTTTTAAAATATACCCAAACTGGAAGTTACCCAGATGTCTGTCAAAATTAAAATGAAAAAAGTAAAGTGTTATATTCGCTGGACAGAATACTGTATAGCAATGAGAAGGAAGGAACCACAACCACCACCCAACATGGATGGATCTCACAAATGTTGCATCGGGTAAAAGAAACTAGAACAAAAGATTATATACTGAATGTTTCCATTTATGTAAAATTCAAGAACAAGCAAAACTAATCCACAGGGTTAGATGTGAGATTAGTAGTTACTCTTAGCAGGGGTGGGAGGAGGGGAAGTGACTAGAAGAGGGCTTCTGGGTTGCTAGTAATGTCCTGTTACTCCATTTGGATGCTAGTTTCATCAGTGTATTAACTTTACAAAAATTCATCAACCTATACATTTAGAAGTTGTGTGTACTTTTCTATATACTTAATTTAAAAGTTTGCTTAAAAATTCAATATTCTCAGGGCATACTCATACTCACACATCAATATGAAGAATTGTGAGGCCAAAATTTACCAGCTCATCTCCTGAGGAGACTCTAACTGTGCCTGTGTGTGATGTTCTTGTTTACTTTTATATACTGCCAAATTAACCTTTTCCCAGTGCCGTCATTAAATTTCTCATGTTAGAGTTAAGCTTCTTGATTTTGTTTTTCCTTCAAACTTTTTAACCCTTTACTATGAATTTGGAGGAAACTAGCAACAAATTTTGGAAGATGAAAACAGAATTAAGAAAGCTGAACCCTAAGCCATCAAACTGAGTTACAACATAGAATCCCCCAAGGACCCAGGATCTACAGCACGCCCACCTCTGAGCCAGGTGGTGAGGTGTGAAGACAGTTAGACCACCAGGCCCCTCCCTCAGCTCATGCAGCTGGGCAGGTGCCATTCCCCAGGAGAGAACTAGAGGTTTATTCTGTGGAGACAGCATCAAGAGGCTCACTGGCAGAGTTTAAGGTTGAGATGTTAAAATAAAGGTTGATATTCTGAGTGCTAAGACCCCAGTATTCTTCCCAGCATTGCATGAGATGTGCTGGCATCCTCTTAAAAGAAACTGAATGGCAGAGCAAAAGGAGGCAAGCAAATGGGTAAGTACTTATCTTTCATTCAATCTCTGAAGCTTAATAAAATGAGCCCATTCCCCCCAAAGACTGAAAAGATAAAATGAATGAAAGAAATATATTGCAATTGAAAATAAATATCCACTACTCAAGAGTCACTGAGGAAGGACCTTTGAAGGAAGAGGTAGGGGAATGAGGCCAAAATGAACGGTGACAATTTCTCATTCTTCTACTGATTCATGCACCTATAATATCAATTTTTAAATATTTCACATATAAGTTCATCCTCCCCTCCACGTTTTCACATTGCACACCCTCATTTGCCTGCAAATTCTGGATGGGCTTTTAATTTCTACTAAGATTATTTTCCAGCAAATCTACCATCATAAATATCTGATTTTAAGTGCACTTGTATATCTGCAAAGTAATACATATGGTACCTCCAATCTACTCCAACCTTTCATTCCCTCTTTCACTCACTCATTCATTCATTCACTCATTCACTCACTGATACAGGCATTTTCATATGGGCTAGGAATAATTAAAAGATAATGATTTTCAGGTGAGCATTAACTCTCACAGTGTGATTGTTTCCACTTTTATCTAAAGAGACAAGACAGCATAGAAAAGATAAGTTGTGGGGTCAAAGAAATCTATGCTGGAATCCTAGATCTACTACCTACTAGCTGCCTTGGAGACTATTTCATGATTCTGATCCTCACTGCCTTCATCAATAAAATGGGCATATTAATCCTACCTCTCAGGGCTATCGCTAGTTTTATTTATTTTGTGTGTGTGTGTGTGAGGAAGACCAGCCCTGAGCTAACATCCATTGCCAATCCTCCTCTTTTTGCTGAGGAAGACTGGCCCTGGGCTAACATCCATGCCCATCTTCCTCTACTTTATATGGGACGCCGCCACAGCATGACTGACAAGCAGCGCATCAGCGGGCACCCGAGATCCAAACCCGTGAACCCCAGGCTGCCAAAGCACGAACTAAACTGCTGCACCACCAGGCTGGCCCCTGTTGCTAGTTTTAAATGAGGTAATATGTGCCAAGCACTTAGCATAATGCTAGATGTCATAAAAGGTAAGTAAGCAGTAACTTTATTGTTTCTCAAATGTATTAATAACCTACTTTCTATATCTAAGATTTTAAACTATATGCATCACCTCACTAGGATTACATCACACCAACATAGTCTTCCCATCATTTCTGTTGTCATTTTCTACTTTTATCAACCAAGATGAAAGGGATGGCCCATGGGCTTTTCAATCCTCAGAAGTAATCTGTAATGGTCAGAAAAAGGAAACAAAAACAGATGACCCCTGTTCTACATAACTTGGAATCCTGCTATTCAAATGGCTAATGCAGAGTACTAATAACACAAAAACTAGGCTCTGGTCGTAGGAGAGAATACACACACGCGAAGAGTCAGTTTCATTCAGCACATATTCATTGTCTCCCAAGTTGCTGGGGGTGGGGGACACAGAAAATGATTCCTTAAATGTATCCTGTATGATAGCTATGCCTTTGTGATAGGCATACTGCTGGGCTCTGGGTTAGATAAATCCACCCTCTCCCCCACCACCCCTGCCCCCCGACCCTGCCCAAACCTAAGATACAGCACAGAACAAGGGACATACCATAAGAGAGAGGAAAAAAAAACTATGGGGGTTTTGAGAAGGGAAAAATGGTTGACAACACCAGGGGAAGTCAAGGATCATTTCCTAATCACCTTACATCACTGTGGCTCAGAACAGTGGTGGCATAGTGTGCAATGCATATCCTTAGGATGGAGCATCTCATTCAGGAAGCAACTCAGAAAGGCTGCAGTTGAAGAGTCTCCAAGAAAGAGTAAATTTTAACTGACCCACAGACTGAATTGCAGAGGGGCACTTCTTATATTCCCAGCAATGGAAGACTCCCCCAGCTCCAGGGGAGAAAAACAAAACTGGCTAATCAGTATAGTCATCTCTTGGCTTTAAAGGGGAGGGGAGGAGCTTAAAAGGTTTTTCACGTGCAGGAAATAGAGCCTTTTATTTAAAAGCCTGAGACACTGAGAAATCTCACTGAGTTTTGCATCTCAACGAGCACTGCAGATGACACATTCTACTGCTATGGGGCTTCCTCTAATAGTGTGACCAACTTTTTTTCCAAGCTTGGAAAAAAAGGCTTTCCTAAAAAGCTTAAAAAAAAAGAAATGAAGTACTTATACATGCTACAATATGGATAAACCTTGAAAATATGATACTAAATGGAAAAAGCCAGACACAAAAGACCACATATTGTATTATTCCATTTATATGAAATGCCCAGAATAGGCAAATCCATAGGGAAAGAAAGTGGATTGGTAATTGCCAGGGGCTGGGCAAAGAGGAAATTCAGAGGGGCTTGTAATGGGTCCCAGGCTTCTTTTTGGGTGATGGAAATGTTATGGAGTTAGATAGTGGTGATGATTGCACAACCTTGTGAATATACTAAAACCCACTGAAATCTATATTTTAAAGGGTGAATTTCATGGTATATGAATTATATCTCAATTAAAAAAGAAAAAAAACACATTGGGATTTCATTAGAAAATTTTCAACTTAATCTTTTTTTCTAGCCATGTATAATTGTTTCCTCAGAGGAAATCTTACTCAATGTGGGAAAACATCTCCACAGGACTCGAACACTTAGAAAAGCCCAGTTTGACAATTTCTAATGTAAAACCCACTTCTCTTATTTTCACAGATGGGAAAATGAGACCAGAATGTGAAATGACTGACTCAAGGTGAGTCCGTGCCTGGATGGTCAGGAGGAAAATTTCAGGCCTCCTGACTTCTCAGCCAATGGGTTTTTCATTCTACCTGGCTGCCTCATTTCTTTAAAATCTACAATAACCCTCCAATCCACAATAAACAAGGAAAATTATAAAAAAAAATCCCTTAACACAAAATGAGAAAGTCAATTTGTACCCTATCCACTGTATCATTTATTTACCCTGGAATCTGAATTATCCTCCTAAGTCATAAACATACTGTCTGGTGATAAACAAATGAAAAGCAATAGGATATATTGGAGTATATGAGGAAGCCATTTGATTTAAAACTAATTCAGCCTGACCTTGTTTTTCCAAAAGGGCCTAATGTGGCCTGTTTAGCATGCGTTGTACATCTGCTTTAAACATTTACTATGTCCCAAAGACAAGAATGATGCCCCTAAAGATAGGGATGTAGCTTCCCCCCCATATTGGCATTTCCTTTAGGATAAGCATCTCTCCCTAAACTAAGGATTAATTATTGACCTGCTTGTGACCTTGTGACCACTCACCTTGTGACCACCGACCTGCTGTGTTCACTGATCTGCCATGCCAGCAAAGCAATCTCATGACTGTTACAGAAGGGACATTCCTATCATATGTGATGTATGCTGTTTGTTCCAAGACAGTATATAACTACTCTGTATACCCTACGTCTTTGGTGCCCTTCCTTCCTTCGGGAAGGAAGGCCCTGGGCTAGTCCTCACATCTGACTCATAATAAACTCACCCCAATTTTGATTTATAGATTGATTATGGATTATTTGCATCAACATCTGTTAAAAGTTGAGTCTGAATGGTTAAAAGTGCCAGTTTCTAAGTCTCCTTTTAATAACTGAAGGCCCAGTTATTATTATGAAATGTTATGAATTTAGCAGTATTTTGCAGACACTGAAAATGTGGAAAGTGTGTGGGAAGTCATGTTAAGGGACAAAAAGAAAATATGATCTCAAGAGAGCACACACACAGATGTAAAAAGCCACGCACAAAAGGGTGTACACTCCAATTTAACAGCGATCATCTCTAAGGGATGGAATGATAGATGGTTCTACAGGTCTTCTCTGTGCTTTTCTGAGTTTCCTTAACTTCCTTTGGGGAACATATATACTTTTTAATTACATCGTATTGAGTACCTACTATGTGTCAGGCATGATGCTAGGTGCTTTTTATGTATTATTTCTAGTCTCACAACAACCCTATGAGTTGGGAATTACTTTTCCAATTTTCAAAATGAAGAAACTAAGGCTGAGAAGTTAAGGAATTTGTCTGCCTTGTTAAGTTGAAGAGGAGGGATCCAAATGGGGCTTTCTTTTATTTTCCCTCTCTCCCTCCCTCCTCTTCTTTTCTCCCTCCATTTTACAGTATGTACCGAGGGCCTCTGATGTGCCAGAACTTAATCTAATAGTTAAAAGTATGTGAGTGACAGGAAAGGGAAAACCCAGGACATTCTGCAAGTGTGTTACAAGGCAGACGTGGGAAGGGGCCTGGAGTCAGAGCAAGCCTTCCAGAGGAAGCTGCTACTTGGAGGAGTAGAACTCAGTCAGGCAAAGAGGAGGGTGAATACATTCCAGAAGAAACAGCATGTTGGGAACTCAAAATCCAGCCTCTGAGGAAGTAAGCTGAATCCAGGATGACTTAATGACTTACTACAAGTTCCAAGCTACATGTGTATGTGGCTGCGTGTACCTGTGCATGCACGTGTGTATATGTGCGTACGTGTTATATATACATGTGTGTGTGTGTATGTGTGTATATATATATATATATATATATATATATATATATATATATATATATAAAATACCCTCACCATACTCAGTGGGCCAAGGCCCTAGGAGCAGGAGGGGAAGAGGAGACACTTCCCACTGCTTCTTTCTCCTTACCACATACCCCCACCCCAGTGAAGGTGAGCCCCTTCTCCTGCAGCCCCCTTAGAGCCCTCTCCCTTTAGCATTGGTTCCCAGTTTCCCCATTTATTTCACAGCAGCAGGAGTCACAGCTGGGTTCAGTCTCTGCACTCCCACCCCCACCCCCAGTTTGGAAAAGGTATTCTAAATTTAAACCACACAGCACCAAACTAAAAATGGCTTAGAAAGGGGGACAACCGTATCCTGTGCTGGGCTCTTGTTAGATTTCACAGGCACGAATTATCCTTTTTTCTAAGCATATATAGTCAAATGATTCCCAGGTGATAAAAGAACCATCTCCAAGTTCGCATGAGATAAAAGTGTCTGTTTTTAAATCACCAGGGAAGAGGCTGAAGAGGGCAGGAAAGGAGTAGGATTTAAGTGCTGACTCATGCAAGATGCATCTGTGGTTCTGAGAATGTCATCCAGCTCCACTGTGAGGCATGCGGGGTGCTTCCTCGTCCCCTTCCTGAACTGGCCCATTAGAGAAGACGGCATGAGGGGCCAGAAGCCCTGTGTGCCAGTCCTGTCACATGAGACACCCCCCAACCCCCACGTGACTCCTCTTTCCAAGCTTCAGTTTCCTCATCCCTATCGTTTTAGGGATTGGAGGCTGAACTTGATCAGGGGTTCTCAAGCTTTTTTGTCCTTGGCACTTTTTTTTGTATTTAACATTAAAACATTAGTTCTTTTTTTTAACTTTTTATTGAAGTGTAATAGACATACTAAAAAATGATCAAATCATCTGTTCAGCTCAATAAATTTTCACAAACTGAATATATCTTAAAAAAAAAAGCAGCCGGGTCAAGTCACAGAACAATACAGCCTTGGCGCAGGGAAACGTATCTGAAAAAGCCGAAAAATATGAGCCACTTTGATTTTAACAGAAAATTTGGGGAAACATGAAAAACACTTTCCCAATTGGATAATGCACCAACCCTTGGTCACCCTTCAGGTCTGCCTCACATTTGAGTAGAACTATTATTGCCCTGACCTAATTCCTAGAACTACCCTAATGTATATTTGAGGAGTACCTAGTACACAAGTGCCCAAAAAACTCTGAGATGGAGTGAATGAACTGAAGTTGCATTTGAGAGGCTAGGGACATGGGCAGTGTCGTGAAGATCATGGGTGTGACCAGCACCATAATAACCCTGCCCCCGGGGGGGATGTTGAAAAGAATTCCTACTCAGCTATGGTAAAAGGTTTGGATCAAGTTTTCTAAAACTTCCTGTAACTCAATCATTCAAATTATTTTGTAAGTTTTAGAATCATATCGAACTTGGGAGGTGACAGCTGACAATTCCAAAACATAAAATCACAGAGGTATTGAACATTTGGATGAGGACCAGACTCAGGAAAACGAAAAAGTCTTTCAGTGCACATATTCTCTGGAACAAGCCACACAAATGTGCGAGCATTTCAGAGAAAATATGGGAAAAGAAGACACAGACAAGCTTTTAATAAGCAAGAAATGGTAACTAGAAATCAACTACACCTACCCTTTCTTATTCATATAAGATGTTTAAAATGTCATTGATATCTCAGTTTTTGGCTCTGCTGTTTTAATTTTTTTAATATAGTCCACATTAAAAAAAAGATATAAAAAAGGTCTGGTTCAACCTCCAGCTATAATAGAGCGGATTGTAGCAGACCAGCTGTTCTGCTGAGGGCAATTAGAAAAGCCAGAGAAAATCGGAAACCTCTGTCCGAAGTAGTCATGCACCACATAATGATGTTTTGGTCAACAATGGACCGTGAATACAACAGTAGTCTCATAAGATTAGTACCACACAGCCTCGGTATGTTGCAGGCTATACCACCCAGGTTTGTGTAAGGACACTCTATGATGTTCACACAATGACAAAATCGCCTAAAGACACATCTCCCAGAATGTATCCCTGTCATTAAGCGACATGTGACTGTAATAGGAGAGCTACTAACCTGTCAGGATTTGAGGAGCCAGATCTCAGAGAGACGGAGGCTCTCTGAGGTAAGCCCAACTTTCTGAACGCCCACTTTCCCCATAGGGTCTTTGCTCATTCTCGGTACAGGGCAAGAAGTTGAGACGCCAACTGAGGGCAGCTGCTAAGAGGCAGAGAAGCCTACAGAACTTAGACACTCTGATGGGGCTGCAGAGGCAGAAGTGGAGGTCAGGACTGAAAAGGCACATCCTCAAGGTGCTCAGAGAAGTGAGCCTGAAGCATGCTTTCTCCTTGAAGTATCGCTAACTGAGCTGCAAGGGCAAGGGGCTCAGGAGCCAAGGAGATAGGAGATGAAAAGCAGAATGAACTGCTTCTGCAGAGTAGCTTTCAGCAGATTCACAGTAGTAGGAAGACAAAAACTGGAATTTAGGGGCTGCCAAGGGAAACATCTTGGGCTCTCAGTCAGTCCTCTTGGGGGCCTAGAACTGGGGAAACCCAGAAGTAGACTAAACCTTAAAAATCTGCAAAAAAGGCCTTAATTAGATCAAGTGCCTGATTGGATTGAGGTGATCTCCTTTCTACTGTGGGCAAAGAACAGGGTAAATACTCTCAGTAGGGAGATGACATCATCCAGAGCATCTTCATACACAGTGTTGGACATGTAATAAAAAATTGCCAGGCATATGAAGAAAGAGGACCAAGAAGAAAAACAGAAAAGATAAACAGACTGACAAGTGACCCATGCTTTGGAGTTATCAAACATGGTCTTTAAAATGACCGTGATTAATACATTTGAGGAAATAGATGACAAGATGGAGAATCTATTTTTTTAAATAATCTAACAAAAATTCTAAAACTGAAAAATACAAAATGAAATTAAGAAATTAACAGATTGTGTAATAATAAATTAGATACAATAAAGAGAGCTAGTAAGACCTAAGATAGCAAAAAATAATCAAACTGAAAAAGAGAGAAAAGGATTAAGAGTGCAGAAA
The DNA here is from genome assembly GCA_031878705.1 of Tapirus indicus. Lineage (NCBI taxonomy): Eukaryota > Metazoa > Chordata > Mammalia > Perissodactyla > Tapiridae > Tapirus > Tapirus indicus. Next base: position 4,427,535 of record CM062922.1, on the reverse strand, counting down.
ATAAGTAAGCGATTATGTGGGGCAGGGTAAAAAATTCTACTATAAAAGTAGTTGGAGTCTCAGAAAGAGGAGAGAATGGAGCAGAAATAGTATTTGAAAAGATAACAGCAGAGAATTATGAGAATTACAAAAAACATCAAGCCACACAGATTCAAGAAGGGCCAACAACCTCAAGGAGGATAAATACAAAGAAAACTGCTTAGAACCAAATAGAGAGAGAAAAGTCCTAAAAGTAGTCAAAGGAAAAAAGATGCAACATCAAATAGTAACAATAACACTGACCGCCAACTTTTCTAAAAAAAGATGAAAGCCAGAAGACAATGGAATGACATCTTTAAAGTGCTGGGGAAAAATCCGCCTCCCCAGAATTCTATACACCCAATAAACTTACCTTCAAAAGCAAAAGCAAAATTATTTCCAGACCAAAAAACCTGAGAATATTCTTTTACAGCAGATATGTACTACAAGAAATACTAAAGCAAGTCTTTTTATGCAGAAGGAAAAGATCCCAGAAGGAAAACAGAAATTCAGGAAGAAATGAAAACCAATGGGTAGGGTAAATACGTGAGTAAATCTAAATGAATATTGATTGTAAAAAACAATAATATTAGGGTCTTATGGAGGTTTAAATATATGTATAATTAAAATGAATTTTCATAATGACACAAAAGGCATAAAGGGGGTTGGGGGCTGGCGAGGGGAGAAGACAGGTAAACCGAGTTAAAGTGTTCTAAGAGCCCAACATCATCCGGGACATGATTAATGAAGTAATACTGAAGTCATCACATACATACACACACACACAAAAGAAAAATGGAAACAAATGTGTAACAAGCTAGTAGACAGGGAAAAGGAAGGTTAAAAATAAATGCTTGATTCATCCAAACAAAAGCTAAAATGAAAAGAAAGTGGCACATAAAACAGATGCAACACAAACAGGAAAGAAATAGTAACATGGTAGCTATAGACCTTAATATATCAATAATTACATTAAATGCTTTAAATACCCAAACTACAGATCAAACTGTCAGACTGGATTTTTAAAAACTCATTTACATACTGCTTATAAAAGATATAGATTAAACATAAGAGCACAGAAAACTTTAAGTGTGAAGATTGCAAGAGATACACCATGTATATATTAGCCCAAAGAAAGCTAGTATGGCTACATTAATATTAGAAAGGTAGATTTTAAGGCAAGAAGCATTACTAGAGATAAGGAGAGATATTTCATAATATAGATATAACAATTGTAAATTTATATGGTATTCACCTTAATATCGCCTCAAAGTTAAATAAAGCAAAAGTTGGCAAATACAAAAAGAGAAACAGGCAAATCCAAAATCATAATGGGGGTGTTTAACCCTCTCTTAGGAACCAACAGAATGAGAAAAAAAAAAAATGGTGAGGATATAGAAGATCTGTACTACAAAATTAACAAAACTGACATCATTGACATATATAGAACATGGAACCAAACAACCTAAGTATGCATATTATTTTAAAATACACATAAAACATACATATACAAAAATTGACAATATGCAGGGACCCAAAGCAAGTTGCAACAAACTGCACAGAACTAAAATTTTCCAGAGTATGTTCTCTAACCACAGTAAAAGTAAGCTAGAAATCAGTAGCAAAAAGATAATTAGAAACTCCCCAACTGCTTAGAAATTAAGAAGTACATTTCTACATGACCCTGTGGGTCAAAAACAAAATCACAATGGAAATTACAAAATGTTTTAAACTAAATGACAATAAGAATATAACAAAACTTGAAAGATGCAGGTAAATCTATGCTTAGAGGAAAATTTATAGCCTTAAAATGAAAATATTTGTTAAAAGAAAACTGAAAATCAAAGCTTCCATTTCAAGAAACTAGAAAAAATCTCAGAAAATTAGAAGCAGAGTGTAAAAGTAAATAATAATGATAAATTAGGAACTCATGTGATAGAAAACAAATGTATAATTAAAAAAACAGCCAAGTCAAAAAGGTTATCTCTTTGCAAAGATTAATAAAATTCAAAAAATCTTGGCAATATGCCTCAAAAAAATGAGAATTACCAGTATAAAAAAATAGAGAAATATCAATATCAGGAATAAAAAATAGAGTCAAGACCACACAACCTACAGATATTAAAAAGATCATGAGAGGATATAAAGAAAACCTTACACCAATAAATTTGAAACTTACTAAAACACAAAAAGAAATAGGCAATCTGAATAAATCTACACCTATTAAAATAAATAAATCCATATTTTTAAAACCTTTCCACAACAAAATCTCCAGGCTCAAGTGTTACCACCAGTGAATTCTTCTGGATATTGAAAGAATAATTCCAATCTTACAAAACTCTTCCAGGGAATAGAAAAAGAGTAAATACTTCCTAACTTGTTTTACCAGTTCAGCAAAATCTTGATGTCAAAACCTGGCAAGGGCACCACAACAACAGAGAATGACAAGTTAATCTTTCTCGTGAACAATGATATTCCTCAACAAAATATTAGCAAATCAAATCCAGCAATATATAAAAAGGATCACATGGCACAGCTGAGTTTATTCCAGAAATGCAAAGTTGGTTTAACACTCAAAAATCAATGTAATTCACTATATTAACAGAATAAAATAGAACAATCACATGATCACCACAATAAAGAAAAACATTTGGTAAAATTCAGCACCAACTCATAATAAAAACTTAGCTCACTAGAAATAGAAGATAATTTTCTTAATCTGATAAAAAGTGCCTATATAAAATCTTACATCATATATTGTGCTTAATATTGAAAGATGGATAGCTTTCCCCTGAGATGAGGGACAAGATACCGATATCGCCATCACCACTTCTGGTCTACACTGAGAGAGAGCTTAGCCAGTGCAGCAAGGCAAGAGATTAAAAGTACAAGGATTTGAAAGGGAGAAATAGAACTGTCAGTATTCACAGAAAACCAACTGCCTACATAGTAAACCCCCCAAAACCTAAAAACTATTCAAATTAATAAGTGAATTTATGAAGGTCATTGAAATAAGGTCAACAAATAAAGTCAACTATATTTCTATATCCTAGCAACAATTAGGAAACAAAAATCTAAAGTGCCAGTTACAGTAGCATAAACAAAATTCAATTACCAGTGACAACATTTTTTAGAGGATTTATAACCCCTACATCTCAGCATTTCTGCCTGTAAAGAGGGCAATTTATGTTCAGCTCAATCTCATTGTTATAGATTGTTTTAATTTTCTTAAAGGAACCAGAAACACAGAACTGAATATATAATCTCCAAAAGTTTTAATGGTGGCTCAAATTCTTTCAAAATATTAAGGAGGCCAAAATAAAGTCATTTTATAAACCCTGAATGAGTAACACAAATATATATAACATAAAAGTATTTTGTATTTCCCTGTTTAGTATCTCAAAATGAAATTCAAAGATAAAATAACCTACCTAATACAAAATTAAACAAAAAAAGATATATAATGTACCAACTATAATGGAAAAGAGACGTGAAAGAAAAGTTATTTATAATAAAACAATATGGATTTCAATACATAGCTGATCCATCAGGACTATATTCGAGGACATGATAAAGTCGTCTGGTACACATACCTCTACGTAGATTAAATGAGACAGGTTGTACTGGTGTTTCAAATACAAGCGGTGTTGCTTTGGGTGATTTTTCTGAACAAAAGTAAGTATAATTTTCCTCAATTTACACAGCATTTTTAATCGTGGAAACTTCAATGTATATGTAAAACCAGTATATGTTCTAGGCTCAGAAAAGTATACAGGGTCTTCACTTACCTCTTCAGCAAAACATTTGAAAGTTGCACAAGACACAGGATAATTCGTCACTGAATGGAACAGTCCAGAACACGTAGTACAGCTAGCATTTCTGGTTTCTGCCCGGTGAAGCTTCTGGAGCCCCTTGCACCTTTCTGGTGTGTCCCACAGGAAGCAGTACCGTGTCCATTCGAGCACCACTGGCACATAGGCTGTAAGCCCTCCTTACCACACAGCAGCCCTGACACCTGAGGAGTCACCCAACCCCTTACAGATGATCCCAGCCAAAATACTGTCTCCCTAGTCCACCCGGTCACAAGAAGCGATGACAAAAACCCCTGCAAGAATCTGACTTTTCTCTAAAAGTATCAAAGTAGTCATGATGGTTAAGAAAAAACACAGCGTTTCTGGATTTCCTTACAACTTATTTTACTTTGAATTACAGACTGAGAGGTGAACATTAATCTTTTTATATATTTAAGGCCTAAAAGTCTGGATCTGACCATGTTCAAACTCCCAATCAGATTCTGTAATAACTTCCAGTGAAAAATCAGATTCTTTCAGGAACTACTGACAGAGAAAATGCTAATCCTAGTTTTACCACATTAAAATATGGTATGCATAACTTTATTTGCTCACAAAATGTCATGTTTGTGATTCTGAGATAAAATTCAGAAAAACTGAAAAGAGAACTACTTGCCCTGAATTCTTGTAGAAAAAAACATTTCTACTCAAATTTTCAAATTCTCCACTCCTGTTCTTTTATATCTTTGCTTCTAAAATTTTAATGCATAAAATACTCAGAGAACTCACCAAATAAAAGGAAAATTTGGAGCTGAACTTAAAGAGTTAAAATGTCTATTTTCCAAATAAACAAAATCTAGAAAATTAGTCAAAAGTCATCATTATCTAAGGTTCACATTTCCCTTTTTATAATAAGTAAATTAATCCTAATAACAAATGATGTTCTACATTTTATTTAAAAACTGCAGTTCTGCCCTGCTACTTATTCTCAAGCCTTTGCCTACCACGTGAATGGTTGTGAGGTAAAATGACCTGCGTTTGAATCCTGGCTCTGCCATTTACTAGTTATGTGTCCCTGTGCAAAATTCTTAATCCATTTCTACATGTAAAATACCCCCTACCATGCAGTGCTGTGACAATATGTAAAACACCTCGCAGAGAGCTTTTCACATACTAGTTGTTCATTAAATAAGAGCTATGATTGTTATTATTATAATTGTCATTATTTGCCAATACCTACTTATTATCTCAGTCAACAATTTCCTTCTTAGTTGCCTCATAATTTTTATTCCCCCTGAGGAAGATTCACCCTGAGCTAACATCTGGTGCCAATCTTCTTCTTTTTTTTGCTTGAGGAAGATTCACCCTGAGCTAACATCTGTGCCAATCCTCCTCTATTTTGTATGTGGGTCACTGACACAGCATGGCTGATGAGTGGTGTCAGTCCATGCCCGGGATCCAAACCTGTGAACCCAGGCCACCAAAGTGGAGTGTGCCAAACTTAACCACTATGCCACAGGGCCAGCCCCCCATAATTTTTTTTTTCACGCTTGCAAAGCATTTTGAGATATGCTGGGTAAGTGTTACACAATGTCTCCTGTATTTAAAAGCCTCAACAGACTATCTTATGACAAGATGTACCAAAAAGAGGGAAAAGAAAGAAAGGCATTTATTAAACCACAATTCAACAATTACTGAACGCTAGTCATGAGACTGTAGCTAATAAAAATTCAGTTTCCCCTACCAACATCCGGAAAATTTATTTGCCCCTGTCAACTTCTTTAAATTTTACCTGGCTCTCTTTTTCAGTCTTTGCAAGGAGAGTTGACTTCCAAACAATTCAAAACATTTTAATAGTTTTTCTGTGGTGCTTTTCAGCACAAAGACTCTAATTTCCAGTATACCTATGTTTCATATTCAGGTCACCAACTGGTACTTTGGTACCCACAAATAGCTCTCCTGGTCTGGTCACCATGGTCACACCTTCTCCTCAACATGCACACACAAACCCCACCTCACATCACACACTCAGTGGTCTCTGTCAACACATACCCATCTCCCAGACCTAAGGATTCTTTGATCTCTAAGAAATTAGCTTGGAAGGGGCTGGGGGGAAATATAATAATTCATAACTGTTTGGGGTCTTAGACCCCTTTGAAAATCCGAGGAAAACTATTGGCTTTCTCCTCATATATAAACAAAAATGGACATGCATATAAAACTGCATTTCACAGACTCCTTGAAAGTCAAATTAAGAAGCTGTGATTTATTTCAGTGTTTCTCAAACTCTTTTGACTGGGATTCACAGTGAGAAATAGACCTGACATCAATACAGCCCATACTTACATACATAAACATAAATATCTAAAGCAGAAGTTTCCAGAAACAAGATTTACCCTTACCACGTGCAATGGTTTCTGACATTTTCTATTCTATTTCATCTTCATAAAATGAGACTCACTAAATTGCTTTCTTACCACCCGCAATCTGAAGAACAGTGATCTAGTGTAACATTTCTCCATTTTAGAGATAAGAAAACTGAGATCCAAAAGAATAAAGGGTCTTGTCCTAGGTCACTAATGAGTTAGTGGCAGAGCAAGCCAGAACCTAACTATCCTGACTCTCAACCAAAGGCTCTTTCCAAAACAAAGTGAAACAAAAATTCTAAATACCAACTCCCCTCAAAAAGCAGCTGGGAATTTGAAGCTTAAAACATGCTGACACACTGACAAACGGGGAGTGTTTCAGTTCCAAACAATGGTGAATACTAACCTCAACCTGAGCCTCCAATTCAGGCAGTCTTAACTTTTCCTAAATCAGGCCCCTGGCCTAGCATGACATGGCATATAAGCAAATTTTTTCTTTCCAGAAACCCTTTCTGTGGCCGCTGAAAACAACACAGGGAAAACCAACATTCTCCTTGAGTTCATTTAAAATCCTTCACACACACACAGGTTTTATCGGATGAGAGGCTGGCTCAGAAATGGCAGTGGACAGGCCCTCCTTCCACTTACCAGGCCCAGGCGTAGCTGCTTCCTTCCTCACCAATGCTGCTTAATTAAAATTTAAACATCAAGACCACAGAGATCAATAGGCGGATGTGAATGACCCAGAGCCTGTGAGATGTTAACACTACCGACAGCAGCTACCCCGCCCCTTTTAAAGCCTCAATTATACAAAGTGGGGCTGCTTAAGAGCCTGCATTACAAACAGCCTGGTACATTAACTACCAGTCTCCCACTGGCATCAGGCTGCGCGTGGTTTTCTTGGTTTTGTTTTCTGTTCTTTTCTCAACGTGGATTAAACATCACAAAGTGGGACTCTCAGAACCAGCCGGAGACAGCGGCTGGAGACCGACCCGGAGGCCAAGCGGGCGGCCCCGCGCGCAGAAGGCCGGGGGCCGTGGGGTCGCACGGATCACCGCCCGGCGGGCCTGGGGCGTGGGAGGCTCGGCCGCCCCCCGAGCCCGGGCGCCCGAGCGCGGGGCGCACACGGACGCGCAGCGGCTCCGGCCCCGGGGCGAGCCGGCGGAGGCCCGCGGGGAGACGGCCGGCAAACCCTCTAACGAACGCTCGGGGAGCGGGCGCGGGGCCCCGCGGCGGAGACGGCGTCCTCGGCCCGGCGGCCCCCCGACCGTCCCCGGAGCCGGCCCCGCACCGGGCGCAGGGCCAGCGCGGCGGGCAGGAAGGGCTCCCTCCTGGACACCGGATCGGGGAGCACGTGTGGCCTCCCGAGACCTTGGGGTCTATCGCTCCTCCCCCAACTGCGGCAGAAAATTCAAGGATCCTGGGAATTTAATACCCCAGAATCCTCCAGAATCCTTGCTGTCAAACCTAACATTTGGTTGGCTCATCTTCAGTGAACCCTTTACCTTCCTGAGTTTTCCCTTAAATCCGTTTCTCTCCTCCCCCTTGCCTCCAACGTAATTAGGGTGATGGGAGGAGGGGTAATGTATCAGGGATCTAGCGGGTGGAGGCTGGGGGAGGGAGTGGGGGAAGTTTGCATCCGAGTATCTCCGCAAGATAAACAGATCTGAAGGTCAGTGCCGGCTCCCCAGTGGGTCCTCCTGCAAAGATTAATGTTCATTAACGGATTCGCAGTCAATGCTTTTCTTGAGAACCCAAACTGTGGTAAGTCCGAAGTAGTTCAGATATTCCTGTTCCAATAATGCATTGAAAACCTACATATTAATTAACTATTGTGAACACTCCCAAAATAAAATTATCAAAATTCTGTGAGCTATCAAAAGGAAATCTGTGAAATGGAAATATGTGTTACTCAGCCAAGATTAAATGAAGAATGCAAAAATACTGTTATATTTAGTAGCACAAAATGGAAAACTGAATGACACAATATTTGGAAATCAGAAGCCAGTCATTTAAAAGTCATGTTTATTATATAACTGGAATTTTAAAATAATATATGCACAGTAGTTTAAAATCAGCCTTTAATACAAACTAAACACGTCTGTGGAGTGAGATCTCAGCCCCAGCATCTTTTAGCCTCCCCTCTGCATTTGGCCCCTTACCTTTATTTTCAGAATCTTTCATTCTCTCCTTCTTCCCTTTGCTGCAAATGAGCAAGAAAGTCCGGCTGATTCTGCAACCCTGACTTCTGATTTGTCATTCACAGACAGTAAGCGGTCTCGGGCAAAGTCCCTCAACAGAGGAGTACCCGGGCTCTGATAACTGCATGCAAGTCGGTGTGCGGGGTTATAATTTTGCTTATGCTGGAGCGGAAAGGATGGGGATGAAGGCAGACATAAACACAGACTCCAAAACATGGCATGGAACTGGATCTGGAGCCTGGGCTTCCCTTTTCTTCCCCTAGGTTAGGGAACAACTGTTTAGCGCCTCCTTGTCTCTGCAGAGATTGGGTCCAAGTTGAAAGGGGAACGTCTGTGCCATGAGCCAGGCTTATTTTCAGAGACCCTAACTTCAGAGGGGGATTAAGAGCCCTGTGCTTTGTTTCCTCGTACATATTCATTCATTCAACAAATACTTTTTACTTCTCTGTGGACCAGGCTCTATGCTAAGTTCTGGGGATACAACAGAGAAGGGGGCCAGCCGGTCCTCAAGCTGCTCACAAGCTGTACGTGGGGCGGTACAATGACCTGTGTCTGCTGCATGGACACGGCTTATTGAACCTATTTCATCCAGGTGTAAGTTGATACTCAAGGCTTTAATGACTGGTTTTAAGACACTGAGTGGTTGAGCCAGGAATGGGTATGAAGAAGCCAGACCATAAGACCCCTCTGTTAGAAGGCAAGGAAGATTCAAGCAAATCTTTCAATCATCTAATTCAATCTTACCTTCAATCATTACACAGCTCAGATTCATTCCTTCAACAAATGGTTATTTGTGCCAGGCGCAACTGCAAGTGGTAGGGATTTGGGAGTGCAGAAAACAGACCGAGTGAGTCCCTGCCCTGATGGCTCTTACATCCATGTGGCAGGATTCAGGCAGGCCAAAACCAAATATAAACTATAATAAACGGCAATGAATGCTGTGAAGAAAAATGAAATATGGTGAGGTAATAGAGGCGACATTTTAGTCAGGGTGGACAAGGGAGGTGACATTTAACTTATTTTATGGAAAATAGGTCATCATGATCGTTTCCAAACATCTTCACTCAGAAACTATTCAAGTTATGAACTCTCACAATGTCCTCTGCTAGAAGCGTACTCACTGATGGGTGGTGTTTATTCCCCATTATACAGATTGGTAAACTGATGTCCAGAAAGATTAACCGACCCAATCCAGGACCTCATTAAGTTAGGGGAAGAGCAATAAAAAGAAATATACCTACCTGTTGCTCTCATCCCCAGAAATTGCTGGGTTAAATACAATATTCACACGCAAAATGTGCTGGAGCAGCAGTTGAGATAAGAGGGTGGAAGACCTATCTCTACCACCGTTAATTGAGTGGTGCAGGCCAGGTGACTTAACCTCCCTGGCACCAGTTTCCTCATCTGTAAAGTGGGGCTAATCATACCTGCCTTGTGTACATACCGGGCTATTCAGAAGATCAAGAGGGAGAACAGATGTGGTACTTTGTAAATGAAGTGCTATATAAATGTAAGATATAATTATCAACACGCTTGGGCACATTTAAGAGAACTAATTGCTAGAGTTCACCTGTTCATTACTGCAGCCCAAGAGTCCAATACAGCCACAGAGTGGAAGCTGTCATGGCTACTAGGGGTCCTTGAGTTGATTTCTAGCTGCCACAATTTAAAGACTCCCTGAAAGTTTTCGGAAATGTGAAGTATTTATTTTCTGTTCCCATCTTTCCTTAGCAAGGGACCATAGCTTTATGTTCTTCTTTGACAATTTAACACCAGTGAGGAAAATCTGCCTTCACTGGAACTCCGCGCTGGCCACCAAATGAGCCATGCTGGCCCATAAACCACATCAAAGAAACAGGCATGTCTGTCTCCAAGGATCAAGTCCAGGGGAGCCAGAACGAGCCCAGCAGGAGCACCTTTAGAGACTGAGAGGGTCAGGGAAGAAAGAGGGGGTGGAAAGCCACCATCCATGCTCTTTCAGTCAATAACACTGTGCCAGGCACTGCTCTAAACACTGGGAATGACACAGTGCTGAACAAGACATTCTCTGTCCTCAAGGAGCTCGTGGTCCCAGGGCAAGAAGGTCAAAGGCAGGCCGATTTACTGCATTAGGCAGAGGAGGGACGAGGCCTAGATTTGAGTAGTACGCGGGCGCTGTAAAGCAGGAGAGACTGGGTTCAAACATGGGCTCTGCCTTTTCCTGGCCCCTAGAACCAGCTGGGACAGGTTCCTGCCCGTCTCTAAGTCTCCATTTCCTGATCTGTGAGATGAAGATAATAATGGTACCTGTCTCCTAGGGATGGGTGAGGCTCAAGGAGTTAATACACGTAGGGAACATGGCACAAAGCCTGACTCATAAAGCAAGGGCTCCATAAATGCTGTAAGACTGATATGATCACCTGGTGACCTGGACCAAGTGTACCCCTCTGTGCCTCAGTCTCCCCATAAAACATGGAAAGTAATAACTGGCTTGCAGGGCTATTGTGAGAATTACATATCAGGAAGAACACAAAGCCCTTGGCATAAAGGAGTAGCTCAGCCCCACCAGCCTCGCTCCAGGCCCCTTTTAATCAGGCAGGCTTCCCAGGAAAACGACTACGGCTGGGAGGAGAGAGGAGGTGGGAGAAGGGCTGCCATTTATATTAAAAAGGAAGTAATTTTTTTTTTCGAGAGTGTTGTCATTTCTAGGAGTACCTGCATTTTATTCAACATTCTATTTTGAAAAGCTCCAAACATAAAAAAGGTTGGAAAATTGCACAGTGAACTCATCTTCAAGCACATTTTGCTCTCTTTGCTTTCTTGTGTATCTGTTCATTTCTCTATCTGTCCTTGATTGATAATTTTAAAAATTAAGTTAAAAGGGGTCTGAAGACCTCTTCAAATAAAAAGAGCCTTTACTTTCCCTCCTGACACAATATTTACAGAAGCTGTAGACCTGATTCTGCGGCCATTCCGAGCAGGGCCAGGTGAATTCTCAGAAGCCTTGTCTTGCCCCACAGTACACCTCAAGGCCACACCCAGTTGAGGAACAAGGAGGGACTCGAGCCTTGGAGCTTTCCAGAACAAGGCAGTGTCTCTGGCAGACCCCATGCTTCAACTAAACTGGTACCAAGGACCATTATAAACACCCACTGATGGAAATGATGCTCCACCTCCATAACTGGATTTAGGGAAAGCTTCAGGCAGGCTCCACTGGCCACCAAGTCCCTTCACAGCTCAGCACAGTCCTTCTCTTGTTAGATGCCACCTCTGAGTCACTAGCCCAGTGAGTCATGCCCAGCAAGGGAGGCCATCTTGAGAGCAAAGCCAAAGAGAATTTTCAAGAACAATGAGTGGGGCTCTGAATTGGAAGAGAATAGGCTTTTTATTGTCCTAGCAAAACAGACATGAAAGAAAAAACACTGCTGTAATATTGTGGCTTAAACTTCCCAGCTGCAAATTTTACTCTGACAAAAAACTGAGCGAAAAAAGTTTTTACATGCCTTTGGAAATCTGAGGGCAAAAGAGACTTGGAGGATATGTCCCAAATTAGGCAGATCTAATGACCTTTCAACGACTTGCCTGGACCCTCTTCCAGCTTAGTCATTCACTCCCAAAACAGGCTGGGGTGGCTGACGGCAGGGTGGCTTCACCTGCACCACCGCCTTCGGTCTTCCTCCACCAGCCAAGGCTCTGTGTGGTCTGCTCAGAGCATCCAAGTGGCCATAAAAGAGGTGAAATGGAGAGAGAAAAACTGCTGACGGAGGGGTGGGGGTCGTGATCAGGATCACGGCAGAGGAGGGCAGCATGACTGTAAGAAAAGCTGGGTGGGCCCCCATGAAGCCCAGGCCACACAGCAAGGGGAAGAGAATCAACATATGGAGTGCCTACTGTGTGCCAGGCAATGTTTTTTTTCTTTGGCTAAGGAAGATTTGCCCTGAGCTAACATCCGTGCCAATCTTCCTCTATTTTTTATTACGTGGGCCACCAGCACAGCGTGGCTGCTAACAGAGCAGTTCCAAGTCCAGGAGCAGAACCCGGGCCAGCAGAAGCAAAATGTGCTAAACTTAAACCACTAGGCCACTGGGGCTGGCCCCAGGCAATCTTATCATCATCATCATCACATGCTGATTGAGAACTTACTATCTGTGAAGCATCGTCTTAAAAGCAAGGACTTTCACAGCACCCTGCCTGGGTTTGAATCCCAGCTTCCTAGCTGTGTAACTTTGGAAACGTCACTTAACCTCTCTGTGCCTCAGTTTTCTCATGTGTCAACCGAGGTTATTGTAAGAATTAAATGAAATAAAAATATGCACAGGTTTAGGGCAGTGGCTGGCACCCAATAAGCAGTCCGTACGTGTTAACTCTTGCCAGTCCATTTTTCAGATGAGAAAACTGAGGCAGAAAGAGGCGAGATGACTTGCCAAAGGACACATAACTACAAAGCAGCAGAGCCAGGACAGTTCCTGTCCTTCACCTCTCACAACAACCTGTCAGGGAAGCGATATCCTCTTCCTTTTGTTGACAAGCTCTTGGAAGCCCAAGAGGGGTGGAGGAACTTGCTCATGTCAAAAGCTGGCAACTGGGAGAGTTAGGATTTAACACCCAAATCTCCTGACTTTAAAGCCCCTGCTCATCCCTCTAGGCCAGTGGTTCTCAGACTTTAGCAAACGTCAGAATTCCTGCAGGGCTTGTTAAACACAGATTACTGCGCCCCCTCCAGAGGTTCTGATTTGGCAGCTCTTAGGTGGGGCCCAGCAACTTGTTGCATTTCTGACAAGTTCCAGCAATGCTGATGCTACTGGTCTGGAGAGCACGCTTGGAGAACTACTGCCCTGAAATCAGGCACCTGTATGCACAACAGGTGGCAGGAGAAGGGACAGAACCTAAAGACTGTGGGTCAGTGAGGTTTTCCCACTCTGACTCTGGCAACGCGCTGGTTACTTACCAGGGCCTAGCAAATACGCCTTGTATTTACACAGTCCATTCCTATCTACGATCTCACTTGCTCTCTCCACTGTCCCAAGGTAATAATCATCATCTCCATTCAATGGGGTTTGTTTTTAGGGCTATGGCTGGAGAATGGCAGCGAGGGGTTAAACCACAGATTGCCTAACAAGTGTTCTGTCCTCTTCTCCAAGCATTTTGCCCTGGAAAGCACTTGTGCTGGCAGAGACTGACTCCAGCTCCAATCTGTGTCTTCCCAGGGACCGTGGCAGCTCAGGAAAGGGCTCTTCGCCCCACCAGAGTCTGGCAGAGGTAATTTCTGGTGGGAGGAACTCAGGGCCAGTTTTCCACCATCACCTCCAGGGCTAGGGAAGCCTATTGCTCACAAAATATGTCCACCATCCATTCACTCCCTTTTCTATAACCTAAAAGCGTTGATATTTGACTAAAATACAGTTCTCTGGAAAGGATGGAAGCATTTGGGGGGACTAATTTCCACTGGGCATGGCTTGTTCATATTCTCACTGAGAGAAGCTTGATGATTAGGTATGTTTTTTAAAGTTGTTTGAACATATAAGCCAACAAATGATTAATATCCAGGATATTTTAAAAACTCCTATAAATGGATAAGAAAAAGACAAACCACCAGGGGAGAAAATAGGAAAAGATATGAATAGGTCCTATTCACACATGGCCAATATTCATGTGAAAAGATCTTCAACTTCATTATTTTGTCAAGGAAATTCAATATGAAACAACCATGCAGTACCATTTCACATCCATCAAATTGGCAAGCATTAAAAAGTCTGATGGTATTCGGTACCAGCAAGGAAGGAAGGAAGCATGAATCTCACACACTGCTGGTGGGAACTAATTAGCACAAATGTGTGGAGGTCAACTGGCAGTATCTTTCAAAATTACACAAGCATATACTTTTTAACCCAGTAATTATCCTTCTAGGTATTTATTCTATACTTATAGCCACAAGTGTTCAGACTGTAAATTTCAGAAGCACTGTCTTTGGAGAGAGATATATAATATATACACATTATAATGTACATAATGTATATACAAATATATTGACTGAATGTCTGCCAAGCTCAGGACTCAGTATTAGGCTGAAAAGATGCCAGGAGTCGCCAGAAGCTGTGCTACTTCTCACCTGCAGCCTCCTGATGAAAAAACAGTGGGACAAAGAAGGACGGTGGTGTGCAAGACCTTCTGGTTGGTCCAGAAGGGACAGCTGCCCCGAAGGAGCCTCCAGCTGTGGTTCTTTTCCCACAGCTCATTGAACTTTCCATCCCCATGACTAACCATATTTGGGGTGTGATCATATGGTGGACGATCTTGACTAATATTAATAAAAATAACCACCACCTTGTGAGCCACTAGGTACCAGGCACTTTATATACATTAACTCATTTATAATCATCACAGTAACATTATGACATTGGAATTATCATCCCTATTTTGCAAATGATATATAACCAAGTTTTAGAAAGATTTAGCACCCTGCCCAAGACCACAGAGCTTATTAGTGAGCCACTTATTAGTGACAGATTCAAATCATAGTCTATCTGACGCCAAAGCATAGGATTCCAGATGCCCAAAGTGATGCTAACATCATCATGAGACATTCAGGCCACCTTTAAAAACAATCACATATAATTGGGATATGGACTTCTTTCGTTTCACGATATTCATTAACTTTACTCCTCCCCTCCTAGAGTAAACACACTGGAATATATTTATTTTGTGCAGGGAGATGTGGCAGAAAGGATGCTGTGTGGGTACTGAGGCCTGAGTTTGCCACTCATCAGTCATATATGACCTTCTGCAAAGTCATTGTCTCTTGCTTCACCTTCCTCACCTATAAAATACGGAAAATCAATACCACCTGCGCTCCCTCCTTCCGGGGTGTTGTCAAGACCTTGTAGTTGGCCTATTCTGTAAATTGTAAAGGATCATATAACATAAGACATTATAGTGGCCCTATCCCCAGGTTGTATGAGGGAAGGGGAAGTAGAGAAATATGGAGTGCAGTCAAGACCCTACCTAGGAAAAGAGAAGTGCGGAGTGGCAGTGGGCCCTGGGAAGCCATGGGTGAACTCTAGGACGGGAACAGAGAAGAGAGGAGATGATGGTTGTGCATGCAGTACAGACCTGGTTTTAAAAACTATAAAACTAGGAAATTTGTTCTAACTCAATTTATTACAGTGGCAATATCCATTTATTCCTCTTTTGTAAACATTCACAGAACACCTGGAATAGCACTATGCATGTAATTATCACTCAAGGAATACTTGTTGCAATTCCCAATCTATTCAACTACTCAGGGAAGCTAAAGAAAAGGGGTATTCAGCCTTCAGCCCTACTAAGTTTCAGCAACAGTTCTTAATGCCAGTGGGGAAGGAATTTAATTGGTGCATTGATGAAAAGTAATAACAAAGCCTTTGAAAGCCAGCAAGATGACAATGCCAAGCCACAGAGTCTCCCTAACCATCAACAATAGCAAAGCTTGTTTCTAACACAATAAATAAATATTTGAAACATAATTACTGCTGCTCTTTGTCAAATTTATTTTTAGAATGCTTACTAGGTGTCAGCACTTTACAATTGTTAACTCATTAATTCATTCAATCCTCAAAACAACCCTGGGGTGGGAGGGTGATGACAGGGCCCTGGTGCAGTCTGGCTTCTGCCCTGAATCAGGTCGGCCATTTTAGAAATCAAGGCATGTCAGCCTCACAGAAGAGTCCTCAGATGATGGAAACAGATGAAAAAGACAAGATAGGACACACACACACTCACACACACACACACACAAAGGCAAACAGGTATCTATAAAGTACCAAGCCCAGACTTAGCCTGGTGGGGGATGCAAACATGAAGTGGATGACAACCTGCCCACGTGGAATCTGTAATACCAGATGAACAGCAACAAATGCCCCATGAGTGAGGTAATACTAAAAGAGGGGTTACAGGTGGCAGGAACCCCAGGAAAGGCTTCACAGAGGGGATGGCGTCTGTGCTAGACACAAAGGACGGGTAGGAACTGGCCAGGGTGAGAGAAGACACGGCCACTGCAGAGAGAGAGTAGGCGGGGAGCCAGCAGATCATGTCATATCCCTGCTTAGAACACTTCCGTGGCTTCCTGGCTCACGCAGAATAAAATCCAAACAACTTGTCATGGCCTACCCAGACCTGATCCAGGCCCTGCCCCCTCATGGTCCCCTTGAAAGCTCAGGCACAAGTGGGAACCTCTCCACTTGTTATTCCCTCTGCAGGAACGCTGTCCCCTGGCTCCACGCTGGAGTAACTCCTCATCAGGCTTCAGGTCTCAGCCTAAACTGCATGGCCTCAGAGAGGCCTTCCCTGTCCACCTGCCACGTAAGCCTTTTTTCCTCTCCTAGCAGACTATCTGATTCCTTCCAAGCACAATTTGTAATGGGGATTTTACACAGCAATTTGTAATGGGGATTTTCGCCTGTTTTATGTGTGTAATGCCTGTTTCTCTCTCTAGAAGTAGTTCTATCAACTGGGGCCTCGCCCATCTTGTTCACTCCAGGGCCTGGCACGCAGGGGGCTTTGATAAAAATTGTGGAATGAATGAATGAATGGCGGGAGTCAGTGATTTAACAAATTGTGAGTGAAGGCCCTGGGGAGGACAGGGAGGAATGTGTTCGGGAAGTACTTTATCGTGACTAGAGCTCACCACATAACAGCGAGTCACGCAGACAGGTTGGAAAGGGGGTGGGTCCTAAGGGGGAGGACCTGGAAGGCACCCTAGGTCCGGATTAATGCCCCCAACGGGGACTGCAATGCAGGCGCCGGGCAGGTGCTGGGGGGATGCAAACCTGAGCAAGACTGCATCCCCGAGGCACCCCGGATTCCTTCCGTCCGGGACCAATGCACAGACAGGGGCTTTTGAGGGAAACAAGCTGCGACCACCTGGGCCCACGGGAGATGCTTAAGAGGCCGAGGAGTGGAGGGAGAGAGACCGGCCCTGCGCGTCGTCGAGCGGCCCCCGGGCAGCTCGGGGACTGGTCGGGGTGGAGGGTCGCCCCGGCCGCCGGACATCCAGGCGGCGCGCCCCCTCCCCCCGCGGGTCCCGGGGACGACAACACGGCCCGAGAGGCCGCCGGTGCCGCCCGGGACCCCACGGTCCCCGCAGCCGAGGCCGCCGGGCGCGGGGACGGTCCCGGCCGCGCCCACACTCACCCTGCGCCGCCGGGGGCCCCGAGCGCGTCCGCCACAGCCGCCGGGTGGCCCTCCACGGCCGCAGCGAGAACAGCCTCCGGCTCTTCTTGCCGCCCTTCTCAGTTGCTCCCATCGGTGCGCCCGCGCCCGCCCCCGCCACCGCCTGAGGGTCGCCGCTGCAGCCGGCCGCGCGTCTGCCCGCTGCCGGCCCGCGGGGCACGCGCCGCCGGGGGAGGAGCCTGCGGGGCGGGGCGAGGAGAGGCGGGGCGGGGAGGCGTCGCCGGGGGAGGAGCCTGCGGGGCGGGGCGGGGTGGGGAGGTGCCGCCGGGGGAGGCGTGGCGGCGCGCCAGCTGGAGCACCAGCGCTGGCGGCGGCACGGGTGACTGCTCCGGTGCCTCCTCCGTTCCGGAGATGTCGAGGGAGTGCCAGGTACGGCGAGGCATCATAATGAACACGAAATCCCGTGGGAGGTGCACTG
Source organism: Tapirus indicus (assembly GCA_031878705.1). Taxonomy (NCBI): domain Eukaryota; kingdom Metazoa; phylum Chordata; class Mammalia; order Perissodactyla; family Tapiridae; genus Tapirus; species Tapirus indicus. The sequence continues at coordinate 4,409,555 of CM062922.1, read as the reverse complement.
ATTTTGTTCCCAGTTACAGATGATAAAGGGCAAGCTCCGAGAGGTTCAGGAATTTGCCCGGAGATCACACAGCTGCTAAATGGTGACGATTCCCCAGGCCTGGGCTCTAACTCGATTTTTAATATCTTGCTACTGCCTCAGAATGATCCCACATGATGTTAGAATTTTTTTTTTAAGTCTGACAGATATTCCTATTTTCCTCATATAACAGATTATGAACCACTCGTGATTTTCTGAGAACCTAGTCTGGGTCCAGGCGCTTTCACACACATGCCATCAAACCTCCTAGCACCCCGGTGCGGTGAGAGGCATCTTCCCATTTTCCAGACGAGGAAACCGAAATGGCAGCGCTGAGGCCGCCCACACCCCCCCACTTTGTCTCTGTCGTGATTTTGGTTATAATTGGGAGAGTCTGGGAGGAAGATCAAAACCAAGATTCCTTAACACTGGCTGCCATAATAATAGGTAATATTTATGGAGTGCTTTCCATATGCCGCATTTTACATACATTACCTTATTTGACTCTCCCAATGATACTCATGAGAGAGAAATTATTAATAGCCACGCTTAACAGATCGGGGAAACAGCATCAGAGAGGTCAGGTACACATATAAAACCTTAATAAAGGTTATATGTTAGGTTGAATCATGAAATTGCCATTTTTATAGGCCCAAAGAAACAAATCATACTGAGCTTCACCAGATGATCAAAAGTAAAATCATCAGCAGAGGCAGATGAAAATCAAGTGCCTCCAGATGCATTACGCTGAGAAAGATGCAAGATCTTTGTAATATTCTGGCCAAGAATGCACAAGCTGAATCTAATCGTGGGGAAACATAAGATAAGCCCCAAATGAGGACTTTACTATTAAAGGGGGCAGGGGGCTGTATTCTTCAAAAGTGTCAATGTCATAGAAGATGAAGAAAAGCTGTGGCAATGTTCTGGATTGAGGGAGGCTTAAGCGACATGGCAGCTAATACCTGACACTAGCCTGGACCCTGTGTGGGAGTTTTTTAAAAAAGACTCTAAAGGACATCAGTGGGTCAATTTAAAAAATAAAAATGAAATGTGGATAGTAGATTGGATAAGAGTGTTTATCAATGATAAATTTATTGGAGTTAACTGTACTGTGGTTATGTAAGAAAATATCCCTATTTTTAGAAAATACACACTAATTAGGAGCAAAAGGCCATGATGCATTTAACTTGCCTTCAAATGGTTTAGAAAAAAAGTTTCACATGTTTGCGTGTGTGTCTGTGTATGTGTGTATAGGGGGAGTAGATGATAAAGCAAATGCAGCAAAATGTAAATAATAGGTGAATCTGGAGAAAGAGTATATGAGCATGTTGTGTACTATTCTTATTCTTGCAATTTTTCTGTAAGTTTGAAATTTATTCCCAAGTGAAAAGATAAAAAACATTTAAGTTCCACAGAAAAAGAAAATAAAGTGGGCGGAATCACTCTACCTGATATTAAGGCCTACTATAAAGCTATAGTTATCAAACAGTGTGGTGTTGGCAGACGGATAGACCATAGATCAATGCAACAGAACAAAGAACCCAGAAATAGACCCACGTCAATATGCCCAACTGATTTTTTTTTTTTTTTTGGTTGAGGAAGATTACCCCTGAGCTAACATCTGTTGCCAATCCTCCTCGTTTTTTCGCTTGGGGAAGATGAGCCCTGAGCTAACATCTGTGCCAGTCTTCCTCCACTTTATATGTGGGTTGTTGCCACAGCGTGGCTCAAGAATGGTGTGGGTCTGCACCCAGGATCTGAACCCACGAACCCAGGCCACCCAAGCGGAAGATCTGAACTCAACCACTATGCCACAGTGCTGGCCCCGCAACTGATTTTTGACAAAGGTGTAAAAGCAATCCAATGGAGGAAAAATAGCTTTTTCAACAAATGATGCTAGAACAGTTGGACATCCATTGGCAAAAAAAAAAAATGAACTTCAATCTAAACCTCACACCTAATACAAATGTCAGGTGGAAATGGATTACAGACTTAAATGTAAAATGTAAAACTGTAAATCTTTTTAGGAAAAAATGGGACAAAATCTTCTAGGATCTGGAGCTGTGCAAAGAGTTTTTAGACTTGTCACCAAAAGCATGATCCACAAGGAGAAAAACTGATAAGTTGGACCTTATCACAATCAAATCATTTTGCTCTGTGAAAGACCCTGCTAAGAAGATGAAAGGACAAGCTGCAGGCTGGGCAAAAATACTTGCAAACTACATATCCAACAAACTATGTATCCACAGATGTTTAGCATCTCAAAACTCAATGTTAAAACAACAAGCAATCCAAATAGAAAATGTGCAAAACACATGAACAGATATTTCACTAAAAATGATATAATTATGGCAAATAACGACATGAAAAGATATTCAGCATCACTAGCCATTAAGGAATGAAAATTAAAACTACAATGAGACATCCCTACATGGCTAAAATGAAAAATAGTGAAAACGCCAAATGCTGGCAAGGATGCAGGGGGAAAAACTGGGCCTCTCATTCATTGCTGGTAGGCATGTAAAATGATACAGCCACTGTGGAAAAGAGTCTGGCAGTTTCTTATAGAGTTAAACACACAACTACCGTAAGACCCAGTAACTGTACTCTTGGGTACTTATCCCAGAAAAAATGAAAACTTATGTTCACACAAAAACCTATACACGAATGTTCATAGCAGCTTTATTTGTAATAGCCAAAACCTGGATACAACCCAGATGTCCTTTAATGGGTGAATGCATAAACAAGCTGTGGGACATTCCATACCATGGAATACCACTGAGCAATAAACAGGAAAAAACTATTGCTACAGGCAAAAAACCATATGCCTCTCCCAGGAATTATGCTGAGTTGAAAAAGCCAATCCCAAAAGGTTAGGTACTATACGATTCCATTTATATAACGTTCTTGAAGTGACAGAATTATAGAAATAGAGGACAGATAGTGGTTTCCAGTGAGGAGGGGAATGGGTATAGCTATAAAACTACAACAGAAGGGATCCTGTGGTCATGGAACAGTCCTGTAGCCTGACTGTATCAATGTCTACATACTGGATGTGATATTAGACTATGGTTTTGCACAATGTTACCATTGGGGGAAATGGGTAAAAGTGTACATGGGATCTCTCTGTAGTATTTTTTTTTTTTTTGGTGAGGAAGACTGGCCCTCAGCTAACCTCCATTGCCAATCTGCCTCTTTTTGCTAAGGAAGATGAGCCCTGAGCTAACATCTGTGCCCATCTTCCTCTATTTTGTATGTGCGACACCACCAGAGCATGGCTTCATGAGCGGTGCATTAGGTCCACGCCCGGGATCCGAACCTGCGAACCCCAGGCCGCCAAAGTGGAGCACGTGAACTTAATCACTACACCACCAGGCCAGCCCCCTTATTTTTTACAACTAATAATATGAATCTACAAGTATTGTAAAGTGAAAAGTTTAATTTTTTTAAAAAAGTTACAAATTTGCAATTTTGTGTGGTTTACTCCAATATCTAAAACGTGGTTAAGCCAACATTCAACCTAGGCCCATGGCTACACGAACTTTCTCATGGCCCCTGGCTCACTGTGGGAGGCCAAGGATCATCTCAGGGAAGAGGCACAGAGGACTCAGAAAGTCACAGGAGCACAAGACCCAGGTCAGTCAGGGAGGGTTAAAATGCTCTCCTGGTTAGAATGAGGCCCTTAGTGGTCTAGATAAGTGACACTCTAAAAGTAAGTATGGGACAGCCCTGTTTTATTCTTTCTCTAATCCAGAAGAATAGGAAGATATAGATAGGAAATGAAGAAAGGAAGTGGGAGAGACTGGGAAGAGGGTGGAAGTTGAGAGGTATCCTCTCTGTCATAAATAAGCTGAGTTTTCTTGTACACCAACCTTCATTCTCCATGGCATCCAGACGAAAGTCTGAAGAAGTACACCCTTAGAAGTGATCTAATTAATAAAGCTACTCAGGAATAGTGGCCACGTGCCACCAACTAATACCCCAGACAAAGGTTGCACTCTCCTCCAGCGACTTCTTCCCTGGCCTTGGAAATAGGGCACCTGGAATGTAGTCCTGGTTGCCCAAACCATTGGTCAAATATTGGTTATGTCCTTCCACCCCTGGCTTACGATTTACCAGCACTCCCATTAATGGAGGGGATTTAATCAGGTGACCTAGAAGTTTCCTTCTAGGGTCTCCCACCATCCTTCCCAGATGTCCTGACTCTCACTAGCTGGTTTTGGAATACCGCTAAGTGTCAGTAGCCCCAGTGGGCCTGGCTTGGAGACTCACCTTTTCTTCCATTGTCCTTGCACATCCAGTAGATCAGAATAGCTCCTTGAGGGGCCCACTTGCCTGCTGCTTAGACTTCACTGGTCAGGGCAGGATGAGAGAGACATTCTTTGACTTGCCTTTTTAGTCCAAACATCACGTGATTTCATGGCACTCCTCCAGCCCAGAGCTGAAACAAGGCCAGAAGGCTCTAGCCCCCACGGTCACAGCTTGCTCCAAGCAGACCCAGCGGGGAGCCTTCTCTGCAGTCTCTGGAGTCCATGGGAAAAGAATGCGGCCTGGGAGAAGATCTTCCACCTGTGTAGAAACACCCAAGGGCCCTTAGGCACATTCATGAGCGCTAGTAACATGGAATTTCTTTTCAAATGTCAAAAATGCAAAACAAGCCCACTTATTTGTACATCTGGCTCACTGGGCATAGGAAAAGAACAAAGAGAGAAAAAATCCTTGAATTCCATTCATATCATTGTGTTTACAAAGCTAAGTCCAGAAATACAAAAATGACAGTCCTCAAAATCAGTGGGATACAAGATTTTCCTGTGTGTTTGTGCATGTGTGAGTGTGTGAGTATGAGTGCATGCATGAGTGAGTGTGCATGCATGCGAGTGCACATGTGTGAGTACGTGCATGTGAGTGTACACACACGTGTGTGTGCATGTGTGAGAGGGCAGAGAGGTCTAACAGAAAGTACCTAGGGTGTCCAGCTAGGCAGAGCTGTGTGAATTCTGGCTCTGCCACTTACTAACTGTGTAACCTTACCCAACTTGCCTAACTTCTCTAAGTCTCAGTTTTCCCATCAGTAAAATGGAGATAGTAAATGCGAGCTGCCTCACAGGGTGGTGATAAGTTTTCCTATTATATGTACAGGATCTAATAGGCTCAATAAATGGTAGTTTATTATAATACTATGTCCATTTAGAGAGACAATGACAGATAAAAAAGAATGGCATCTTCTTTTGCAATGAATAAATAAATGTCTCTGTGTGTGTATGCATGTGTGTGTTGAAAGAGAGAGAAATGGGAAGGTCTTGATTTTTGGTGAAGGTCACATCCTTCAGATTTCATGATTTAATTCTGTGCCTCTCTTCTGTTATGCCTGAGGGGTCCTGTTACCCACCCTCCCTTACAGAGAGAGAGTTCCAGAATATAAACTGTAAAATAAAGGCATTTCAAGTGCCTTTGGAACCATTAGAATCAATGGTGTTGTTTCACTGTTACCCAAGTAGCAATGCCAACTGGACTATTATTAGTGCAAGAAACAATTAAGGGCAGTCTCCACTTTAAACTTACTTTTCAATCTGAAGTTCTCCAAGTTTACCAGATTACGACATAAGCAAGATTGAAAGAGCAATACCTCAGACAGCCTCCCAACCACGACATTTCAGCAGTGGTACCTAGCGTGAGAGGAGGGAAAACTGCCCATGGAAAATGTTTTCAGGCCTTCTAAGAGATTTGTTTCAAATATCTATTGCCACAAAATAAACGACCCCAAAACTTAATGGCTTAGAACAACAACAGTCATTTATTGGCTAGTGATTTTGCAATTTAGGCAGAGCTCAGAGGGGACAGTTCATTTCTGCTCCACGTGATGTCAGCTGGGGTTGCCTGGGGTTGCAGATCCACTTCTAAAATGGCTCACTCACACAGCTGACAAGATGGTGCTGGCCGTAGATGGGAGCCCAGCCAAGAGCCGTGATTCTTCTCCACAAGGCTCCTCGGACTTCCTCACAGCATAGCGCTGGGTTTCAAAACGGAGGAAGGTCAAACTGGAGGCTTCTGAAAGCCTTGGCTCAAAAGTCCTCAGAAGTACTTCCTGCACATTCTGTTGGTAGAATCAGCGCAGGCTTCGCCATTCAAGAGAGACTCCACTCTTGCTGGGAGGAGTGGCGTGCACCCACGAAGAGGCGGAAGAGTTTGAGGTCGTCTTCAGGGAGTGGCTGGCACAGGCCTCCACCAGCCAAGGAATAACCGCGACCAGCAGCAGGTGGGGTTATGCTCTGAGTCTGGTAATTAGAGATTAGAAGCATTGTGCTGAATGAATGAACACAACTCGCCCTGAGAAAATTGGGGTTCTGCAAGAGGCCCACTAAATGGGAAACAGACACAGAAAGGGGGCACTGATTCAAAGGCAAAAATCATAATATCACTGGTTAAAACCATAGAAACTTTTCTGAGCACCGATAGAAACTAAAACTCAAACTAGACCTCATGCCTGAGTGATGTGAACAGAGCACCAGGCGTGACATCAAGACCTGGACTGTCTCATCTACTTGCCATTTTAATGTCCTTGCAGAGAGCCACTTAATTCCTCTGGGCCTCACTCTCCTTATCTGCAAATGGGGGATAATATTTCTTGCCTTACCCCGTTCGCAGCAGGGTGATTCCAATTGCCCTGGAAAGCAGGGAGAGTTCATGAAAGCTTGTGTGAACGTACTCTGTTGACAAAAACCCAAGAAACTACTTTGAAAATGTTTTATGAATAAATGATGCACTGACTTTGAAGATCTCAGAACTTTAAAGAGAACAAACTCTTAGACCTTACTTTCTGCCAAGTTCATTCCTGAAACTAGCTGGTGGGGATGATGGGGGTGGATTGAATCCACCTATGGCATGTGATGTAGACTTGTCATGGCAGGTGTCAGGTGCAGAGATGGGGTGACGTGGGAAGACAAAGAGAAGTAGAAAGTCCAGAATGGAGTCTGTGTGCTTACTTCATGCATTATAATGTTATTATAATGTCCCTTATTATAGTACTAATTCAGGCCTTCAAAAATGCTGATTCGTTTTTAAATTGAACTAAAAATATAAAAGATGTTATTGAGAGAGGCAATATTGCATAGCTATTAAAAGCACAGACTGGTGCCACAGCATCCTGACTCCACCGTTTACTGGTAGAGGGACATTAGAAAGCTGCGTTAACATCTCTGTGCCTCAATTTCTCATCTGTAAATGGGGATAACAAGTGCCCACTTCCCAGGACTGTGGTGAGGACTGAGTGAGTTACTATGTGTAAACACTCAGAACAGCACCTGGCGATGCGTGTGAGCTAGTGATTTGATCACACTCCACGCTGGGCACCGTGCTAAGAGTTTACATGACTTATTTATTGACAGCACTCCATGAGCATCAACTAATCACCTACTGTGTGCCAGATACTATTGTAGGCTCTTGGGATTCATGAGGAATGAATCAGATAAAGATGCCTTTTCTCCTAGAACTCACATTCTGTTGGGGATGGGTGAGACAGACAGTAAACAACAGGGAAAACAAATATGTAAGCTTTGAAGTTTGACAGAACGTATAGGTGCTATGGACAAGTGAAAAAGTAGAACAGGGAGAGGGCCCTGGAATGCTGGTTGGGGGAGGAGGTGCAGGGGCAGGTTGCAGTTTTAAATAGGGTGGTCACGGTAGACCTGGTCGAGAGAGAAAATGTGAGCGAAGATTTGAAGGAAGAGAAAGAAGTCAGCTACGAAGGTACCCAGGGGAAGAACATTCCGGGCAGAAGGGACAGCTGGAGTGAAGGCCTTCCACTGGGGGCGAGGCGAGCCTGGTCGGTTTGAGGACAGCAGGGAGACAAGAGTGGATGGAATAGTGAGCAAGGAGGGCTGCTGTCGGAGGAGAGGTTGGGAGTTGGCTGGGCGGAGGACCGAGGAGAGCTTGGTTGGCTACTCTGGGCTGTAACTGCCCTCTGAGTGAAATGGGAGCCAGTGGTCTGTGACAGGAACTGTTACTGTTCTGTTTACTAATGAAGAAACTGGGGCAGAGAAAGGTTAAGAACCACACAAAGGTACACAACTAGTAAATAAAGAGGTGGGATTACTATCCTACAGATGCTTTTCCTTTTTATGGGGCACAGAAGGATGGTGCATGGGGGGGAAGTAAGCACTGAGGAAAATGTGGCCTGCATATCCTCTGTAAATTGAAGGGATTGAATCAATGATCCCGAAGGTCTCGATGCTACGGTTGATCGTTCACTGACCCCCAGAGAACAGATGGACTGAAAGTCCTGGAAGATATGGATGAGACGGCCAGCACTCTTGCTTGGCCAATTGACCTTGATCTTGTGTCCCCAGAAGGCCTTACCCATAGCTCTGTCATAGCTCTTTCCATAGTGTATTGGAAATATGTGCTTAAAAGTCTGTCTTTCCTCCATGGACCAAACTCCCCATTTTTGCATCTGACACCTGGCTTATTAATCACAGATTCTCTGCACTCAGCACCAAACTTGGCAAAGAGGAGGTTCTCAATAAATATGTATTTATTCTGGTTTCACTTTACATCAGAACAAAGGGGCTTTATTGCAGGGGTGGTGATCAGGAGGCGGTCCAGAGATAGCAGCAGTAGAAAGTCGCTCCCACTCTAGGCTGTAAGGGCAGAAGGAGAAGGTCTTTTCCCAGTCCAGGGGTTGAGGTCACCAGGCAGAAGCTGAATCAAGGGGATGCCTAGGAGAAGAAACAGCCTCTGCCAGAGATGTTCAAGAGATATTTTCTGATTTTAACTTTATGTGTACCCAGGAGAGCCCAGACATCCCACTTCCAAGGAATGTTTCCAGAAATCCTCCTTCTCTATCTTCCCCATAACATCTGGAGCTTAGGGGCAGTGTAGAAGGGTGGTTAAAAGCACAGAATGGATCACTTCTGGGCAACTCTGGGCGAGTTACTAGCCTCTCTGTGCCTTGTTTGTCTCCTCTGTAAAATTGGGAAATTAATATCTGTCTCAGAGGGGGTACTCTGGAGAGGAAATGTGAGATGACATTTAGAAAGCATCTAGGCATGTCTGGCGTACAGCAAATGTTCAAATTATGCTAATCCTCGCCCTCCCCCTTTAAGTGACACAGAACATGCTGTAACAAAAGGTTGTATTCAACTCTTTTCTGTTAGAGAAGAACCTTTTTTGTTGTTGTTGTTAAGGAAGACCAGCCCTGAGCTAACATCCATTGCCAATCCTCCTCTTTTTGCTGAGGAAGACTGGTTCTGGGCTAACACCTGTGCCCATCTTCCTCTATTTTATATGGGACGCTGCCACAGCATGGCTGACAAGTGGTGCGTCTGTCCGCGCCCAGGATCCAAACCTGTGAACCCCGGGCCACCGAAGAGGAGCAGGCAAACAACCAGTACACCACCAGGCCAGCCCTTAGAGAACTTATGTGGAGACTGGAAAATCTGTCAAAGGGCAAGAGACGTTTCTGGAAATTTTTGCCCCATGGCTCAGGTTTAATGTTGCATTGGTTCATGGGAAATGTAATACAAGGTGAGTGGTTATCTATAGACACTTAGTCGGGAAGCCTTCAAGGTGGAGAAGGACAGGGCTATGGGAAGGGCATCCAGGAGCTGAGGGAGGGTGATGTGGGGGCCCCTCCCCTTCTTTCTTCAATCTCCTGTCACAGACCTTTATGAAAAGGGCAACCCAATCATGTGGTGATAAATGATGTTTTTCTTCATGTCTTTCTATTTCTTTTCTTTTTTCAAACTTTCTATGAGTGAATATTACTTGTATAATAAGAAAGAAAAAATTAATTGTCGAGTTTTAGGCCCACCAAAAAAGATGACTCTGTTAGAGAGGCTTTAAAGTGGGTGGTGATGGGGAGCTGGAAATAAGGTGGGCTCTCAGGCTCCGCTGCAGCTGCGTGGGACGGCGGTGGCCACCTCAAACCAGCTCCACGGGCGGGGCCTGCAGTCCTCACCTCTTCTGTTCTACTAGAGGGCGCCTTTGCAATAGTTAGAGTCATGGTGTGATTCCTCCAGGGAAGCCTGCATGTAGAATGTGTACATACTTCCTTTTTTTCACTGAGGTGTAATTATAGTTAAAATTGAAGTTTTTACCTCTCCTCTGCTTGCTGTGTATCTTTGTTATCATGGTATTCATTTGCTTTTGTGACGGAGATGGCTGGGGCTCACGATATCCATGAATTCTCTCCTTCCTAGGCACACAGCTAGACTACTTGCCCAACCTAACATGAACATGGTCGTGGCCGCGTGACCGAGTCTGCCTAAGGGAGTGGGGAAGAAACGACGCTCACCACTTGGAGGCCTGGCCTCTGCAACCTCTCAGCGAACCCTCCAAGCTCTTTCTTCACACATCACTTGGCTGAAGGCAGATGATCTAGTGGCTGACTTTGAACTCCTGAAGGAGGGTGGGGCTGCCAGATGGAGGGAGCCTGGGTCCCTGAACGACTGCAGGAAACAAACCCCTCCCTTCCTCCGTTGATCACGTTGGACTGCGAAGTGAGCAAGAAACACCGGGCCATGCCCAGCCATTGAGGTCTGCAGTTGTTTGTTACGTGGCTAGAATCCTCTCACTGTGACACCTGGAGAGGCTGCATCAGTGGGGAGAATTCCCTGACCCGAGTGGTGTCCCTAGCAACAGGATGCCAGATGGACACTTCCAAGGGAAGATTAGCTGGAGCTGCATATCAGCATCTCCTGAGGGGCCACAAAAAGCCACTAGGATCATCTGATGTAACCTCTGAGGACAAATTTCTGTAAGTTACATTTGCTGGGTTATGTTTCCCACTTCTATGGGTTGCTTCTTATTATCAGCTACGGGTTGTTAAGGATGATGGAGGGAACCGAACCAGGAGTGAAAGAGTGAGTGAAAGGTGTTGCAGAGTGGAGAAGCGTTTGACAATATGACTATTGAGAAAGTTTGCTTCTATGAGCTGGCTTAAAATATGGAGTTGCCTTCTCCTATGATACTGATATGCCTCCATGAATTCTTCATTAAACAACGACCTTGAACAGACACTGCCCTAGTCCCTTGGGACACCACTCTGAACAACTGTTATTCTTTTACTCAAGGAGCTTGTAGTCTAATGGAGGAGACAGACATGAAACCACCAATCACTCAAACAGATAATCCTGCAAGTGAAGTAGGTGCTAGGAAGGGAAAGCCAGCATTCCAGCACTGTTAAAGCATATAAGGGGGGATAACTAAGCTCACTGAGAAGGATAGTCTCCTGAGAAAATGACATTGACTCTGAGACCTGCAGGATGACCAGGAGTGTCCAGGGAAAAGTACTCAAGGTACAGGAAACAAATCCCAATGTAGGAGGAGTACTATTACTCCTACTAATAACCAACACTTTTATAATACCTACTCTGTGTCCAGTAGGGATCTAGTCCTTTGCATATATTAATGCATTTAATCCTTCCAGCAACCCTACGAGGTAAGCACTATTATTATTTTCATTTTACAAATGAAAAAACTGAGGCACAGAAAGGACTGGAACTCCAGGATCTGGCTCCAGAGTTCGTACTCCTAGTCGCAGTGTTCTACCGGGACTCAGTGCACTCTAGGCAGGAATAGAGGAGACCTGGATGGCTGAAGCATGGTGAGCAACGCAGAAGGCGGCACAAGAGAAGCAGGAAAGGTATGGATTTGGGGTCGGGCAAACCTATGGCATGTACTCAGAGGTCAATAAAGCATCCTAAAATTCCGTAAGCCTTCTCGGTCTTTGTTTTCTCTGCACAAATCTGGTGATGTATGAACTTGGGGAGCCATCACCACTGGGTGATAGGGAGGTGGTCCTGTCCTGTTAGCAGCTCACACAGCCTCTCAGCCATGAGTTCCTCCCTAGGAGATTAGCAACTCCCCTTGGGCCAATCTGCCTTGGGAGCCACCTGGGCATCCTGCCAATGGTTCAAAGTTCTTGCTGCCCTGAGAAATGAGTTTTGCTGATGCTGCCTCTGATCCTTCAGCCAGCCTGATACACCTCCCAGATGAGCCTAGGGTGAGCTGATGACATCTCACTGTCAGCACAATCGTCACCCTCGGATGCCGTCCTCACACAGTTTGTAAGGCTCGCACCCTTCTTGCAGGCATGTGCAGGAAATGCAGGGGAAATCAAAGCTTCTAGAGCTACGTTGTCCAATATAGCATCTGGTAGACACGTGTGGCTATTTAAATTTGATTAACAAAATTAAATAAGTAAAAGATCGATTCCTCAGCTGAAATAGCCACATTTCAACTGCTCAATAGCCACATGTGGCTAGTGGCTATTGTACTGGACAGCACAAAGAATGTTTCTATTCTTGCAGAAAGTTCTATTGGACAGCGCTGCTCTAGAGACATGCTTCATGCCTCTGGGGCTCATCTCAACTCCTATAACCATGGCAGAGCCCTGGGTGCATTTCATTCCAAAGCCCTTGCTTATCACACTATGCTGCATTCCCATTCATAGATTATTCTTTCTCATTCAACTAATGTACACTGAGCATCTACTGTTGTCAGACTCTATGCTAGTCATTGAAATAGGCTGAACTATCCTTTTGCTAAAAAGTCTTCGATGACTAGAGCAACAAGGGTTTGAAATATGGACGTACTGGACTATCCCTTCTTTGGTGGGTTTTGGGTGGACGTTCAAATCTCAGGCAAGTTACTTAACCTCTCTGAGCTTCCTAGCAGGAATTAAACGAGATGATGTCTGAAGAACACTTAGTAAATGCTCAATAAGTGGTAGCCATTATTGTTTACATCACTGTCATCATCATCATCATCCCAGTTCACAGGGAACACAGTGGGAGAGGAACTCAGCCTTATCCATTCTGGGACAGTAACAACTGTTATAGGCCTTCCTTGCATTGATCACAGTTCTATCTTTTTTATAGCATCTAGTCACTGGTCTCAGTTCTGCATGGGCTGCTCAGTTTTGCTCTTTGATATCTCAAGAATGTGTGCTCTTGTCCCTTCTGCCCACCTAGCTCCAGGGCCTTCACCTTCGCACCCTCCTTGTGCTCCTTCTCCTTGTCACTCTCTTCTGAATACTTTCTTCTTTCACAATATCTTTCTAAAAAGTAGAACCCAGAACCTTCCCAAGTACTTCAGGTATTGGCCAAAAACTGTAAATTCAATGTCTACCAAGCTACACGGCCATGAGCAGGGATTCATTTAAAAATTTTTTAACGCTGTGAAAATTCATTTTAAAAATCATTTATGAAGGTTTTACTTCTGCAACTGAATTTTGAAACTTAAATGTGAGACTTAGTCCATATATACTACACACACACACACACACACACACATTTTTTTACATAAATGGCATCACAGTCTACATATTCATATTTTTCATTAATGGTATATCTGGAAATATTTCCAGTGCTGAGTACAATGACATGATGACCTCCATTAATCTGAACGCAATACCACATTTCCAGTATAGGAGCTAAGATTATATCAGTTGTTTTTTGGAGGGTGGAGAATTTTTTAACATTAAGTTGGGCTACTGTAGAGTCATCTAAAATTTCAGAATTTTTTTCATAATAATTGTTAGCAAGCCAAGTTCCTCCCACTCTATACTTCTGCAACTGAATTTTTAAAACCTAAATGTAGGACTTGGCATTCATTTCCATTAAGTTGCATTTTGTTGTTTTGACCTAGACTCAAGGTCTTTTGAAATCATGCATCTTTTATCCAGACAGTGATCCCTCCCAGCTGTAAATATAATCAATATGATTTTACTTCCATCTAAGACACTGAAGCATCCCAGGCCAAGAACAGAGGTCCATACACAAAGAAACAGGTGTGACCTTGCTCCAAATCTGTGTATCTGCCTCCCCTTTCACTGATCTTGGCAGGAGTCTTGTTCTGGGACTACAAGACTGAGTCCTGACCCTTTGCTTCCCCTTCCTCCATTTGAGGTCTCCCTGTTTAGACTTGAACTAAAAGACAGTCAAGCATGGTAAATGAGAGAATGTAACTTTACATCTCCTTAACAGCTTTGATGACAAAACCAAAATTCAACACAGGAGGAGTTTGAAACAATAGATAAAATAGGGTTCGGGGGTCCACTGAAGATTCCAATTGAAAATTAAATATAGGTCAGAAACCCATTAGATGACTCCACTACTTATTATTCATATGCTCAGTTAGGAGATGAAAGAGAGGTGACACCCAGCCTCTCTGTAAAGAATCAGCAAGCCAGGAGGGGAAAGAGGAATATCTCTTGTGTGTGTTGCCTCTTCAGAACCCCGAGCATGGAGTGTGCGCAGTCATTTTCACAAACGTCAGGCGCTGGCTCCTTCCAGGCACACGGCGAGGTTGTAGCTCCTCACTTTTCACCCCTTCCCCAGAGGCAGCCATTGACAACTGTTTGACATGTATCTTTCCAGGCCTCTCTTCTGATTTCGACATATAAATAAAATATGAGTAAGAAAATATTTAGAAATATTAACCAAATTCCTCCCTTGCCACAAGTCTCCAATTTAAACAGCTGGGCTCTTCTGTGCTCATTGCCACAGTGAGGGAAGGAAGAGAAAATACAAGCAGAGGGGGTTGTGAGAGTCTCCTCGTGGCTTTGGTTTTCAAAAGTCCAAAACCCTTGGAATGAGGATGAATCCTGGTATATACAAAGCCTTTGGAGAAACATACTAAATAAGAAAAGTAGAGGATTTGAGGACGAGGGATGGCCCACCTGTCATTTTCCCCACCCTCAGATATTCCCCTTGGAGGTGGGGAGCAGGGAGACTGAGAGAAAGTGGTGAGGACATAGATTTTGGAGGATCCTGAAGCGAGGGGTTCAGCAGCCTTTCTGAGGCAGCATCCTGAGAAGTTGCCCGTAGACAGTCTCTCAGACATTCCAGTGCCTGGTAGGGAGCAGGAGCAGGAAAACGAGTCCCGGGCCTGAAGAATGATTTCCATGCCCACGGCAGGTGGAGAAGAAGCAGGGAGAACCTCTGGGGCTGACAGAACGGGCACACCTGTGTGAACCAATGACCAAGAATCAGAAAGGAAGATGGAAGTCTTGGCAGATGCCACTGTTGACAGACAACCTGAAGTATCAGATGGACTGACTGCCATCCCCATCTCCCAGTTCTTGGGAACTCAGACACAGCCCTGGAGAAAAGGAATGAGAAACTTCAAATTTATTGAAAGCATATCTACGAGGTTGATACGGTGGAAACTCAAAACAGAAATTAGACTGAATTATAGAAAAATAAGAGAAGTCCTATTTCTTGTACACCTGAGTTATGGATTTACCATCCACCACACACACACATACACAGACAATATTTTCTACATAAACGGTATCACGATCTACATATTGTTCATATTTTTCATTAACAATTTATGTGGAAAATTTTCCAGTGCATAGTATTCCATATATGGATAGACTATGATTTATTATTTATTTCTTAGCCATATCCTTACTGTAAGATATTTAGGTCGTTTCCAGTGTTTGAGGTTTCAATGAAGACTTCAGTGGATATCCCTATGTGTATAACTTTTGCACATATATATTTCTGTAGGAAAGATTCCTTGAAATGAATAGGATATAGTATCAAAGGATGTGTGAATTTTTAATTTTGATACATACTGGCAATTTGCACTCCAAAATGACTCTATCTATTTGTATATCCTGCGACAGTATATAAATTTCCCTTTACATTATAATCTCATAATCCTGAATATTGTTAGTATTTTTAATTTTTGAGAATTTAATAGTTAAAATGTTTTTCATTGTACTTTTTATTTTTATTTCCCTAATTGAGAGGTTTAATAACTTTTCTTGTGTTTATTTACCATTTGTATTTCTTTTTTGAATTATTGGTTTCTGTTCATATCTTTTACCCACTGTTCTGTTAACTTTCTTATTGATTTGTAGGAGCTCTTTATACATTATGAATACCAATCTTCTCTCTGTTATACAAACTGTGAAATTTTCCTCCAACTCAGTCACTTTTCTTTTAACTCTTTAGAGTATTTCCCTGCACATAAAATTTAAGTCTTTATATAGTCAAGGCTGTTGATCTTTTATTTTATGAACGTCTTAATTATGAATGACTTTTAAATTCAGTATTATAAAAGTAAGTCTTTTACATTTTCTTTTAATACCATTACAGATTTAAATATGTATGTCAATTTAAAGCATACTTTTCAAAACTTTCAAGGGACTCTGTTTACCAAGTTTTACCTTATGTCAGGGCCTGTGGCAGGCTGGTCCCCACGCTGCAGGAGTACTCAGACTGTGCGGTTCCATAAGGGTGACAGTCAGAGCAGTACAGACTGCTAGAGGAACACTCACAGGAGGAGTCAGGGAAGCCTGAATGAAGACGGTGATGTGAGCTGGACCGTGAAAGACAGAGAAGAGCTTGAGAAATGGAAGAGAAGAAGAAACCTTCCAGGAAGAGGGAATAGTATAAACAAAGACCCAGAGGCCCATAAGAGCAAGGCAAGTTAGAAGAATAACGTAGCCGTATCTTAGTGTCAAATAGCTGGAGTTTAGGGCTCATGGGGTTGTGGCAAGAGATGCAACTGGAAAGTTAGGACCAGATTGTGAAGGATGTTGAAAAATGCACACAACTTGATGAAGTTCCAAGTCATCATTGGGCCTGGGATTCACTTGAAGATTGTCTGAGAGTGGGGAAGTGGGGAAGGATACAGATGAAACAGGACTGGCCAAGGGTTGACAAGTGTTGAAGCTGGATGATGGTTACATGGAATGCATTGAATTATTCCCTCTCTCCACCATTACATATGTTTGGAAATTTTCCTAAAACAAAATTCTTATCTTATGCAAGGACATTCTTTGGCATAAAATAATATTGGAGCATTTTTGTCATTGTTGTTGTTAATAGTACTGTTGAGTTTTAAAAAATCAGGTCATAGATTAGTGAACTATGATCATATTTATGATAAGTAGGGAGATACCCAGAAAACTTGGCACTAAAATATTAAGAGTTCACCTTCTAGGTGAAAGAATTAAGGGCATCATTTTATATTTTTCTGTACTGTGTGAACGTAACATATCAAATTTTATTCTTTTTAAAACTAGAAAAACAGATTTCCACATAGCAAAAAAAGTTAAAAATTCAATTATAGAAGAATAATTGCTATGTCCACATGATGGACAACTATGAAGCCACTGAAAACCATAGTTAGGAAGAGAATATATTAATGGGGGAAATTTTTATCCTACAATGTCAACAAAAAAAGAAGCTATAAATCCATAAGAAACGTTATTATAACTATATGTAAGGGAAATGTATACACAGACAGAAAGAAATTGGAAGGATAATACCAAACTATCAACAGTGGCTATATTACTAATTTATACCCCACCCATTTTTCTTTACTAAGCACATATCATTTCTATGATTTTAAAAATGTGAAAAAAAAAAACCCTCACATCTCTCTTTAAACTCTGTCTTTTTGACTCCAGAAAAAAAAACAACCAAGGGATAAGTGGCAAGCATGAAAAAAGAAAAACACTTCAGAGTAGTGGTAAAATATGAAATTTTCTTCCTCTTTCCAGCTTTGGCCAACTGGCACAACCTATCTTAGGAGTTTGAGAAGTACAGATATCTAACAGACAAAAGTGATTAGCCAAACCAGATTTCTAGTAGATCTAAAAAGTTATTAGATAGTCTTGTGTTAATATACTGCAGTGCAATGCTAATTAATGATCTCATTTTTATCAGATACAATACTTAATGAATTTAATAACTGAACTCTTTGATAGTTGTCCATAACCTAAATGCAGATGTGAGATAATAGAGAATACATCTTTTTTGCAAGCATTCATAGAAAGTCACAAAACTTGACCTAAAAACTTCAAAAGTTCCATAAAGTAGAAATAATACAAAAGAATTCTTTGACCATAATGCAATAATACTAGAAATTAATATCAAAATTTTTAAAAAGCCCTTCCACAGAGAAATTTAAAAGAAAAACTATTAAACAAACTTTGTGTGAAAGAGAATATACAAAACAAAATCGAAGAATTTCTAAAAATGTTATAATGAAAAACATTGCATTTCAAAATTTGTGAGATATTACCATGAAAATAATCAGAGGAAAATTCACAGCCTTAAATATAGATAAAAATGATAGAATGAATATAAATGAATTAAATTCTCAACTCAAATGGCTAGAAAAACAACAACAAACTGAACTAAAAGAAAGTACAAGGAAGGAGATAATAAAGATTAAAACATAAATCAAGGGCCGGCCCCATGGGCTAGTGGTTAAGTTCAGCATGCTCTGCTCCAGAGGCCCGGGTTTGGTTCCCGGGTGCGGACCTATACCACTTGTCGACGACTATGCTGTGGCGGTGACCCACATACAAAATAGAGGGAGATTGGCACAGATGGTAGCTCAGGGCCAATCTTCCTCAGCAAAAAATCAAAAAACAAAAACTATAAATCAATGGAATATAATATAGACCTGTAATTAAAAACTTCTAAAAAAAAAAAATCAGGGGCTGCCCCATGGCGCAGCAGTTTAGTCCACACTTGGCAGCCCAGGGTTCGCAGGTTTGGATCCCGGGCACCTGCCGACGCACTGCTTGTCAGTCATGCCGTGTCGGCGTCCCACCTAAAGTAGAGGAAGATGGGCATGGATGTTAGCCCAGGGCCAGTCTTCCTCAGAAAAAAAGAGGAGGATTGGCAATGGATGTTAGTTCAGGGCTGGTCTTCCTCACACACACACACAAAAGATCAGTGAAAGAGACATAGCCAGCTTTTGAAACAGGAAATTTAAGAATTCTTGTTTATGGAGAAACACGAGAGGCATTCCTTCTAAGGTCAGGAACAAGGTAAGGATGCCACGTCTCCGCATGATTTAACAGCGTGTTGGAAATATTAACCAGTGCAGTCAGACAAGAGAAAACAGTTAGAATTAAGACATGGAAAATAAGTAAAACTATTCCTATGTACAGCTATTATACATGGAAGATCCAAGAGAATCAATGTTACAACAAGGAAATAATCAAAGAACCTCTTAACACAGCAGAATATAAAACTGACACACAAGCATCAAGAGCCACCTGCTCCTGGTCTCGCACCAGAATGTAAGTCAAACCTGGCCACTAACGCACTACTGATCTGGCCATTGTTTTCAAAAGAAAAACTTCCTAGCTTCTGAAGAACACAATGAGTTGATACCTGACACCAGAAGTAGCACTGGGATAAAGCAAATTAGCAAACATGTTAACGTTAATAGGAAGCATGATTTTCAGTGTAAGAAGAAAGATATAAAATAAAAGAGGGTATGGAAAAATCCTGTAATATTTAAATTTGGATTAGAAATATCAGTATGAACTTATAATTTAAAATATATAATTCTTAACTCTGTCTAATGTCACCACAGTAAAAATGAGAACACTTGGTGCCAAGATATTAGTGGTTTCTAAATACCATCTCCCACTAAAAGAACCCAGCGCTCTGTGGAGAAATGGCTAATTCCTAGTCTTGGATGGGAAAGTACAAGATGACTCTGTGAGATTTTATGCCAAAAATCAAGTAAGTCTTCAGCACTGATGGAGCCATATCAAAAAGGAACAAGAGCAACTTGAAGAGGATCCTCCTTGCCAAATTTGGGACAATCTGAGCATCAGAAAGAATAATTATTAGAGCTAAAAAAGGAGTTCAGTAATATGCCAGGATAGAAAGTCAATACACAAAAATCAATTGTATATCTTGTACACCAGCAATGAACAATCTGAAAATGAAATTTTAAAAAGTAGATTAGTGATTGCCAGGGACTGGGGAGAAGGAGGAATTAAGAGATCAGTGAATAGTCAAAAGTTTTCTAAACTTAAAATTTTTTTCTCCAACTTAGTCGTTAGAAAAAGAATACTACCCCTGGTGCCCTTCACCCAGAGTCAGCAACCATAAACATTTTTGCCACATTTGCTTGATAACTGAAGGTCAGCTTGGCTAGATATAAAATCCTTGGTTCACACTTTTTTCCCATGAAAATGTTGCTCCATCGTTGTTTCGATCTGTATATTGACTCACTTGGTCTTTTTGTCTGGAGGCTCAGTTTTCCTGGACATAGTAGAATATGTCTTGAAGTTGACCATTCTGAGTCAATTTTCACAGTTCCACAGTATTCCTTTCAATACACAGATTCAGGATTTTTTTCATTTATTTATTCTTTTAGTAAGTTTTTATTGGATTATAGCTTCCAATGTTGCCTTTGGTTTATTGTTTTGTTTTTCTTCTTTACAGAATTCAGTTACATGTGTGTTATATCTTCTTCATCTTCTATAGCTATTATTTTCTTTATGAGCTTTTCACTTTTTCTTATTTTGTTTAGTTCTCTTGGAAATTTTCGTTTCACTTTTCCATGTCTCTTTTGTACACTTTGTTGAGTCTTTTCTCCTTTGTGCATCTTGTGATTTAGTCCTAATTTGGGGGATCATTGTCTTTTCCTTCACTTTCCTTTCTGTGTTTGGTCAATTCTTATTTCACATATTTTTGTTTTCTGCCCACTTCTCTTCTGCATTTGTAAATTTCTGATTTGTCGTGTTTTTCACATCTGTTATTGCTTATGTAACAATATTTGATTCATGCTGTGTTGTGCTACACAGTCTTCTGTTTCAAGGTTGGGTCTTGAGTGTTTTCATCAGCTGAAGAATTTTGATTCTTAATTTATTTCCTTTTTAAAGTAACTTTGTGTGAATGTTGACTCTTTTTCTGTTCATTTTAAAGACTTTTGGATTTTCCTGGACCAGGTGTTTCTATGGATGGGGTTGAAGGATTTGAGTGGCTTGCTAGTTTCTTAATTCAAGAGTGCCTTCTTCAGTGATATAGTGAAATGCAATTTCTTTAATGAGCATCTTTTCTTTGGGGGGTTGGGGAGGGTTAGGGAGAGTTTAGTATGTCTTAGATTTTATGAAACTCTTACTTCTGTAGGACCTTTAATTTCCACCAACTTCTTTATTCTTCCCTCTTCATCACCAGATCTCCAAGATATGCCTCCTCCTTCTGAGTCCCCTTCTCTCCCAGACGACGTGCCCTCTCGATACTTACATATTTAGGTCCATGTACTTTCAAGTCAGTTTCATTTCAATTCCCTATTAGTGTGCCCTCTAATTCATCATGGCTGTTCTCAGTATTTCTCCACTTAGTGTGAGACCCCATTGCACGCTCCTTTTCCCAAATAATTCCTGCCTAATTCTCACTTCCACATGGGCTCCATAGCTGGTGCTACTGATTTCAGATATGTATCCCCCCACTCAAATGAAATGGGAGTCCAGTCTTCTATTTCCTGGTTATGTGGTAGATATAATTGTGTTACAGGGTGACACAATTTGCTGTAATCCGTTTTGAGCTAATTTCTTGTATATGGTATAAGATAATGGTCTACTTTCATTCTTTTGCATGTGGCTGTCCAGCTTTCCCAACACTATTTATCGAAGAGACTTTCTCCATTGTATGTTCTTGGCTCCCTTGTTGAAAATCAACTGTCCATAGATGTTTGGGTTTATTTCTGGGCTCTCAATTCTGTTCCATTGATCTGTGTGTGTGTTTTTGTGTGAGTACCATGCCTTTTTGGTTACTATAGCTTCATAGTATATTTTGAAATCAGGGAGTGTGATAACTCCAGCTTTGTTCTTTTTCCTCAGGATTCCTTTGGCTATTCGGGGCCTTTTGTTGTTCCATATAAATTTTAGGATTCTTTGGTCTATTTCTGTGAAAAATGTTGTTGGAACTTTGATAGGGATTGCATTAAAACTGTAGATTGCTTTAGGAAGTATGGACATTTTAACTATGTTAATTCTTCCAATCCAAGAGCATGGAATATCTTTCCACTTCTTTGTTGTACCATTCATTTTTGTATCCCTGATTTTTCCTTGTCAGGAAATCTTATTCTTTTCTCAGAGTGGATGGCCCCATTGCATGGCCCTAGAATGGGGCCATGCACAGTGTCAACTCCTGATGGGGTATGAAATCTAATCTTTCCATGGGAGGTCTTCTAAGTCTCTTGCCCCTAGGATCCTGGTTAGGAGAAAAGCTGGCCACAGGAGAGACTCAGCACAGCTCCGGTTCCAGTCACCTCCAAGTGGCAGGGCTGTCCACCCCGACTCCTGAAGTCCTGCCCAAGGCCAAAGGTGCCTTGATTTCAGGGCCCTTTATTGTGGTCCATCTGGGTCTCCGGGCGGTGAGAGTCAGAATGAGGAAGAACAGCTGAATAATCATAAGTGAGCACTGGAGTTGAAGCCTTCATTCTACCATTTACTGGGTGGGTGGTCTTGAGCAAATAACTTAATTTCTCTGAGCCTCAGGTTCATTATCTGTAGCTGGTATTACACAATGCTTGGGCTATTGCCTGGCACCACGGAGGAAACCCTCAATAAATTTTAACTGTTATTTTCTATTACACATGCACATATGTATACACATGTATATAATTCTATTTACACACACATATATACATATACACAAATACATACACACACACACATATATAGTTTGGGTAGGTTTCCTCAAGTATGGGTATGGCCTTCATTTAATTACTGGATGCTTATATATTCACTGGCTGAAATGAATATGGGAAAAAAATCACACTCAGTTGAACTCTGGGGTAAGAAACTCAAGTGATTTATTTGAATAGGCGGTGTTCTCTGATGAAGCAGAATTCTATATAACTATGCGTTGTTTTTTGTCGTCAAAGCTAGAAAATCCTCCCCTCCTCCTTTTTGGCCCTTACATATCCTCCCTCCTTAATTCATAGATATCTGTCTAGCCACTGAGGCCCTCATTCCTACCTCCTGTGTGTCTCTCTCTACTCCAGAAGTCCCAAATTGGCTTAAAAGGATATGCTGTTTGACCTGTGCCATGTTTCTTAAAAATTTAAATTGAAAACATTTAAAAATAGGATTTCACACCAAAACATAGATTTCTGGCTTCTCTTAACAAATTGGGATGTTGGGCAGCGTTGAGTCGGCATTCCTAAGGTGTTAATTGGCCAGAGCTGAGCAATGACTCCCCCTTTAGGAAAAGCAGTGCACTCCAGTTCCTCACAGTCCTTGCCACTCCCTACTGCCTCATACTCGCCCCCATTTCACTCATTTTTGTTCCTGACTTCTCCCCTGGAGGCATTTGTTTCACTCCTATTATAATCCAACCATCCCTTCTTGTTGAACTCTACTACCACATCTTAGTTCAGACCTGTAGTACGACCACAATTTTATCACGCAAATCTGACAAGCCACCCTCTGGCATGGTCTGTACTGTCTGCTGTGAGCAAAGCTAAGATCGGGCCATATGACTTCCCAATACAACTCCATCTTATCTTGGTCTCCCCAGTCCCGCCTCATACTGCTCTGGCCTCCCCTGGCATACATGCTCGTACTTCTGCCCACATACCATTCCCTCTGCAGGGTTCCCTCTTCCCTGCATCACTCAACTCCAATATTATAACTTCCTTGGTCTCCACGTGGCCAGCCAAGACAGCCACTGCCTCTGTGTTCTCTCAATTACAACCCAGTGATTAAGGCCAAGTTATGTGTAGAGTTATGTAATCCTATGTCCATCTCCTCCAGGAAACTGTGAGGAAGTCAAGGGCAAAAACTGGGTCTTACTCATCTTTGCACCCAGAGCCTAATAGTTTGATAAGAGAATCAAAGTTACAACTGGATGACATGATATACTAGTCTTGGGTCCATTTCTATCAGTCAGCTTGGGCTAAATTATGCTCTGGTACCAAACTCCCCATATCTCAGTGGCTTATAAAAACTACCGTTTATTACTTACGCACCGTGGACTGGCTGTGTCCCTGCTCCACGTCTTCTCTGCAGGATCGTCTCACGGCAGAGGGAGAGATGCCCATGGCTCGGCTCATCAAGCTTCTGCTCAGAAGTGGCACTCTTCATTTCTGCTCACGTTTCATTGGCTAAAGCAAATCACATGCCCAAGCATGAAGGGGGCAGAGACGTAAAACCCTCCTAAAAGGTGAATGTCTTGAACTTTAACACAATCTACCATGTGGTCATCATATCCAGTTCACCTTTCAGGGGCATGGAAGCCTGTAGGACATGTTCCCCAGGCTCCTATGTCAACTGGCTTCTGGCTGGATTCAGCTAATGGGAAGCCCCCGCAGGCGTTAGGAGAGGGTGAGGCTGGGAGAAGCCAGGGCATTTTCCTCCCTCTCATCACAGGGGGCTTCTCCTGCAGTGGCCATACTTCTTCCATGGCTCCAGCTTCCACCAGCCAGTCCTGCTGGGGCCTCTGCTTCTGCTGAGTAATCCTGGACACTATGACGTTAGAGTCACACACTCTGATCCAGTCTCCTAATCTGTAGGATGTGATCTTCTCACATCATCTAGCTGTTTCAAGAATAAAATTAAAGAACGTCCATGCAAATTTGTAAAGAATACAGTGTGAGACAAATAAGGAGCCTGAAGGTATACAAAGTGCAGCGACATGGTGTAGTAGAAAAAAATGAGCCTGGGGATCCTAACTCTTGGGTTCAAGATCGTGCTCTGCCACCAACTGTCACCTTATCCAGGAAGCACTGTGTTCTCTATTTTCCCATCTGCAAATCAGAGATAACACTGTGGATAATGGAATGGTTGCAGAATGGCATAAAGGAGAATATCTGTGAAGATGTGTTTTGTCAAGTATAAAAAGCTACACAAATGTTAAATAAATTCACTACGATAAGCAGGGAAAAAAACCTTTATTTCTATCAAATTAAAAAGTATGAATCAATCTTCAAGCCAGATAAAATAGTCAACAATACAATTAACAGTTAGGAGAGCATACACAGATTAGACTACAGGTTTAGATACTTTGAATGAAGCACAAACGCCAAAATCAAGAGGGCCGACACCTCCACACGGAGGAGAAGCGCTGACTCATCGTAAACACTCGACTTCTGGGAAACTGGCTGACATTTCACAGGACGGTAAACCAAAGAGACAAGTTGTCATTCGGTTAGAGAGCTGAGTGCAGCTTCAGAGGGATCACAGTGAAATACCATGTAACTCGACCACTTCCCCAGAGATCTGTGCATCTCAAAAACAAGAACATATAAAAATCAGTAGTACAAATTCTCGTAGAACTAGGAGAGCCCTGCCAGCCCTGACACCAGGGACCTTACATCAGGACTGAGTTCTCGGTTTTCTTCCCTTTCCTCTTCTCTAAACTAAATACAAAAGTTTGTTTTTCTTTAGGACAGTTCTGACTTTATACCCAAAGTTCTCAAATGAAGAAAACAAAGGTTTTATGAAATGGAGTCAGACACACACCAACCCCGGAGAGGATCGTCAAGGTGCGCTGCTCCTTTGAGAAGTGTTAAACAGATCTTTTATTTCAAGAATGACGCTGTGCTTCCTGGAACCGCCTAATTGTCACCAAGGAAGGAATGAGTGTCCATGCTACACAAGACTGTCCACCTTTTTTGGAAACGTCTTACCATCTCTTCCTCTTTCTTTCTCTCTCTCACACACACACTGATCAAATTGGGGAATTCCCTGAAGCATACACATAATGGCATTTATTTTGGCAAGCATTGTGCAATTTTTTAAAAAAGACAAGGTATGGCATTTATGAACGACTGTAATTATAATCTATCTCAACAGATGCAGGAGGCAGACTTCTCTTCACAGTTGAAATACAGCTTCATGGTTTCCCGAAATCCTGGTCTAACCCACTTCTTTCTCATCTGGGAACCAGACTGGGTCAGTTATACACAGAAAGGGGCAATAACTTATGACCAGACCACACTCCCGTATTAAAAGAAGTCTCTGTTACTGGGTTCTTCTTTCGAGACACCAAATAGACAAGGGAGTTACTACAAATGGAGGGGAACAAATTCACACTACGGCACGACTCTGCCTTACAACTTGCCTCTCTGACAAAAGTCACTGCAGCAAGAAAAGATACTGTCTGTTAAACGGAAGGTAATAAATGAAGGTCATCAGGTAGATATGAACGCCTCCCGAGACCCCGTACCCAGCAGAGCACAGATGAGACATACGCCCTCGGTACATACAGTGTGAAGCTACCACTCGGACCCACTGAATGCCCACCTCCCGTCTCGGCACCAGAGCGCCAAAAGCAAAGATTCCAGGCGGGAGCAAATACATCGTTTTACCTATTAATGAGACTGGAGAGCTCCAAGTAGGGAAAGTACCAAAAAGGCCCTTTTGAATTTCCTGATTAATCCCTATAGGTACATGAAAAGACAAGTTTCAGTAAACAAGATAATTTCAGTTTTTAAATACCTATTACATAGGACCATTGCTGAGGATTTAACTTGACAATGCTTGTAATGTGCTTAGTATGAAGTACCGATAAACAGTCACTATTAAGAATGCCTATCCCCTAACACATTTGGAAATTTGCAGTCTTTACAATTTGAGCAAAGACACCCCCCCGCCACCGCCGCCCCCAGCAGGCTGGTAAACTGTTAGACAAATAAAGTCAAATAATAAACTCAGGTTCCAGGGAACTAAATTTTATAAAAGCCCTATTTATGGGTTTGCACACGCATCTTTCCACCTAAAATTACCCTATCTCTACCTTTTAAATGGCAGGAAAAGCCCCAGCAGCACCTCCCTCCAGGAATCCTCTTGCACCCATGGCTATTCTGACCTTTTCCCTTCCCTGCCACAGAGAGGGGCACAGCCGGGTGATGCTGGAGCTCATCCGAGCTTGGCTGCTGGAGGGCGGTGGGGAGCAACCCTGGGAAGGCAGAGAAGACAGGAAGCCAGTCTCCCCTGGTTCTTCCAGAATTGTGCACGACAAGCAGTGTCACCACACCAGGTGGCAGGTCAAGGTATGAATTCGGCACTGGGAATCATGCTGATGTGTACTGTCATACAGGGAGATGGTACAGAAATCAAGGGTTACCCTGTGTTAGGTGCTCAGTCACCATCTGTTCACCTGCCAGCACTGCAGGAAGGATCCGTCTATTATCAGGGCCTTGTTTGGAGGTGGGAGCAAGGGAGTGATTTGTTTTAATCTCAGGGAAGAAAAGTGAGTAGTGTCTGGATGCTCCCGGGAGCCCAGGCCTATGTGTGAGCACCATGGCAGGGGTGGCTCCAGGGTAAAGGTCCCTGCAGGGGGACAACACGAGGAGTATGAGCTTGCCTCCTCCCAGATTAGTCTGGACCCAAGCCCATCCCACTTCGGCAGCCCTTCATTTTATTTATGGAGGAGGATCAACGGTTCAGACTCTCCTCTAGCAGCTTCCTTTGCTGAAGCAAAGGGCAAAAAAAAAAAAAAGAGAGCAGACTCATACAGAGCTGCATGTCACCATAGGGAACTCTGCTTTTTTGATGTGAGGACATTCAGAAATAGAAGCAAAACCAAGCAGGCTCGCGCCCTGGGCTGCCTGAGACAGCACACAGGTGATTAACATCCAGGAGCAAACCAGAACGAGAGCCAGGAACACCTGATGTGATCCTGGAGCCCTGTTTACTGTGCAGCAAGAGCCCAAGCAAGATGCTTCCCGCCTCTGACCCCTGCCTCCTCTGGGTACAAATGTGGGATCAGGCCTGTCTCACCGATGCTTGCAAGGTGAAGTGAGGTGTTTGTAAAGGTCCTAAACCGCACGCATTACTCAGCGGGCCTACAGTAAATGGTACCTGTTTTCTGTTTGCCTTAGTGTTAGAGGGTACTGAACACAGACACATTTTTAAGTTCTAAGTAAGTGGGAAGCCCATCAGGATAACGGAAGGCTAAATGAACCCAGAGCTGGCTACAGTCACAGACTGTGAGGACGGGAGGCATCTTACAGACCCCCAATCTCCTCTCTCTGTGTAACTCTGAAGGAACCGCGTGTGGGGTAGTAGCAGGAAAACCAAGAAAAGATTTTAATTTTACTTTTGTCAAAATATTTTCAAGAAAACTGAAGTTTTTTGCAAAACTCATTGAAGGAAAAACTAGAGTTTGTTGAAGAAAATCAGAAATAGATTTTTCAGGCCACTGAACACGAAACAAGCATCATCTTTCAAAGACCACAGAAAAGGTGTTTGTCTTTTTTATTGGTCTCACCTAGCAAAGGACTCTCAGTTGTTGGGCCATCCCAGAAACAGCAAACACTGTTGAATGACTCCAATCCTGGCTACAATTGTCTATTTTGCTGGAAGGGAGAGGGAGAGAAGGATGGAGGAGTAGAGAACGGAACAGGGATCAGGCCATTTCCCATTTCCTACACCTCTCCCGAAAACTCCAAAGGCAATGATTACACTGAAGTCACTCCCAGGAATAGTAAAGGACCCTCCTTGGGGACAGGCAGGATGCATGAAGAGGGATGTTTATTTTTTAAGGCAACAGGAATAAATTTCATTGTTCTTCCCAGAGGAGAGCAAGAATTATACAAGGTGGCCACCAAGTCTGGAAACCAGGCAAATCCGTAGTAAATGGTTTATTGATATTACCTTACAATGAGTGAGAAAACAGTATTATCTCTATTTCTAGATTTAATGGCCACCCTATAGAAAGCATCTTTGGAACAGAACAAATAATTAAGATTTTGTTTTTCCATAATTGTAAAGCTGTCATACTCAGTCTAGGCACAGCTAGTGCAACATATTTCCTTAAGCCCCCAGGCTCCATATTCCCTTTACCAACTATTTATAATATGCTTGGGTCACTCACAAGAGAAAAACACTGTCAGCATCAACACTTAGCAGCATTTTTAAAATACATTTTTTTGTCTTGAATAAAAAGCTAAACTACTCTTTTAGTCCAGTAATTCCATATGGTCTTATCACTTCTAAACATAAGATAGAATCTTTTAACATTTATGTAGGTGAATACTTCCCATTTTTTTGAGGATTTCCAAAACACTCTGAGGGTTTTATTTTTCCGCAATAAAGAAAGGAGCGGCGTCAGCCCACGAGAGTCAGACAGCAGTTTAAGTGGACCGTCCGCAGGGCGCAGTTCCTGGTACATGAAGTAATTCGACGTTGTCCCCTAGCTCTCAGCTCTTAGAAAGGAATTTGAGAAGGACAGAAGCAATGACTATCCATGTTACTTAATAGGGAGAAAACAGATGTGAAAAAATACAGTCTAATCAAAAGAGCAGTAGCCAAATCCTTTCATTCCAGGATGTCTGAAAGGAGAGATTCTATGGAGCACGGACGCAGAAAAGAAGGTGTCACTCCTAACAGAAAAAATGAATTGTGGACACGGTCACTCAAGGCCAGAGAAGCGACTACTGAGAGCAATTGGTTTCAATCCCATTGTCACCAGGAGGCCACATACCAGAGAACCTGGGTCAGAGCCTGGGCCACAGTCCTTGGCATTCTCAGGCCCTCTGGTGCTATGGTTCACCAGCCTTTGGGGGTGGGGGAGAACCAGAGACCACCACCATCATGTGCAGAAAGGCTACTACGGCAACATGGCCATCAGAAATCAGCTAGTGCTTGGGGTCGAGGCCATTTGAAATCAGCCTGTGCTCGCGTTCTTGTGCAGAGACATCTTAAACGTGTGGAGGTGACACTTCTTTTGAAAGGCAGAGAGGAGCTTCTTCATTAACTCTTCTTGTGTTCATTAGTTTTCCTATCAGTTCACCGCTTACACTAGAGAAGGCGCTGCGAGCTATCTCGGCTAGCTTCTAACTGGGACGCACCGACGCCACACGGACAATGGCATGAACGGCTGCATCCTCCTGGTGCTCCCCCTGCGCGGGCTCAGTGGGCTTCTTCGGACTGAACAGGTGTGATCTTGTTCGAGAAAAGCGTGTAAACGTAAGGCCAGATTTTGTTAGTCTCCGTTCCAGAAAACTGGTGGAGCACTCCTCGGCTCCTGAAAGACAAAGTCCAACACACAGGATTTTAGGTTTCCTTTACCGTGGGGTCAGGGCGGACAAAGAGCCTGGGGTGTAAACGCAGTGCGATCTCAGGGTCCACGTCACACATCGCTAAGTGACCAAACAGCCCTTTCGAGTGGATCGACACCCCACTGGGGACATCTAAACAAGGGAGAGCGTCCGCAGTTCTGGCATGCTCACGTGATGCCACTTTTCTTCTTCCCTTTAAAACTTATCAATGAATAACATTTTAGGGACAATCCCAAATCTGCCTCAATGCACACTTCCGAAAAGTAAATCACTGACAAACTTTGGTACTCTAAAACCCCTATTACTTACAACAATAGATCATGAAACACAGGATGCATCGTAATAACGTGATCAGAACCCTCTGATCTAAAGGCTTCTGCAATTATTTGGGGGCTACAAGGTCAGAAACCGATTATAGCAGAGACTGTAAACTGCTGCCCTGAATGCAGTCCGCATATGGGTTTTGTTTGGCTTGCATGCTTTTAAAATTTTTTCAATTTGTTGCCAATGTAAAAGTTGGGGTTTTTTTCCATACGGAAAGCCAGATTTCTGCTTCTCTGGAAAAACAGGGATCACTGAGCATGCTGGGCCTGAGTGCCCCTGTGGTATAACTGGCTGGAGCAGCAGACACTGTCCAGTTCAACTGTCATTCAACTGCCCAGCTTGACAGAGCCCCTGCAGGTCTGACAGTCATTTCCAATGCCACCGGCCCCTGCAGCAATCTGTAGTTCATAGTTTTAGCTTTTCTTTGTTAAACTTCCTCCAGACACGTCTAGGCCAAAAGTCCCTTCAAATCTTCTATCCAAATCAGATATTTACAAGTGGGAGTGTCAAAATGTACACTATTAATTCAGCCACTTAAAAAGAAAAACGAAAATAAGTCTAGACGTAATTTTACAAGCAAACAAACAGAGATGACCAGGTTTCTGTCCTTATAAGAATTTCACCATAAAGGTACTGGGCATCACCTCCCAGGTAAAACTCCAGCAATCCATCTGCCTTCCAGGGAGGGGAGGGCTTTTGGGTTTATCTAGCTTAAAGAAACGCCAACCCGCCTCAGCCCAATGTCCTTCCCACCAGCAGCACCACCCAGCTCTAGCTGGCCGTCTGCTGCGGAAATAGTGACGACACTCACTTGTATAATTCAATGACTGGCTTTGCCACATCCTTGTACTGCCTTAGCCTGGCAGCAACCGCTTCAGGTTTATCATCCTCCTGCTGGATTAACGGTTCACCAGTGACGTCATCAATCCCCTACAAATACCAGAGAAACCAGTTAATATGGCCAGCGGTTGGGCCGTTCCATAGGTAAGAACTTTCCTGTGAAAACCACGCACTGCCCTTTGATCCCGACCACACGCTGCGTTAGGCCTGGGTGACAATGGCGATGGGGAAGGGAGTTGAGAAAGAACAGCACTCTTAACAGCACATCCCTTTTATTTCACGAGAACTGACATGAAATCTCGACTAACTTCTCAGATCTTCCCAAACACCTTCTTTCAACTCACAGTTTAGAACTCCACGCAGCCTCCCCCCAAAACAAACAACCTTTAGACAATGTCACTCCGGCTCTCTCAATATTCCTACAACTGCCTTGCTTTCTAAAGCCTGAGTTCTGAATATGGAAAATAAAATGTCTCAAAGAACCAACTGGGTTACTTAGGAAAAATACTCATCTAGGAGAATTTCGGTCCCATCTCTGCTAGCTTTCTAATTCTATCACGTAGCTTTTCTGAGATTCATCTTCCTCAGCTTATTTTACTAAATCAAATGACTTATCTAAAGGTGGACTAAACCGGCATGAATCATACCCATGATAATCAGGAACAAACATTCTGAGAACTGAACAATTGCAATTTAAAAAATCCTGATTTTTTATGAAGTTTAACTTCCTCAGGAACCCCACCCACTTACAAGTAGCAAAATGGACACTTCAGAATTCTGCGTCCCGTGTCCATGGCTGTCACCCACCAGAGGAGACATGTACAAGAAGTCAATCTGTCATAGGACGGGCCAGAGCAGAACCAAAAGGCTCAGGCAACTCAACTGGATAATTAGAAACTGGCTATACATTTGAAACACACTAAAATTCCATTACAGCTCAGGCCTTGGGTACATAACTTACTCTTACGCTTTACTGGTGAACCACACAGCTATCATGTGTGTGTCCCACGGCTGTTACCCTGACACAACAAGCGAGATGGGGATGGGAGAAGGCTGGACATCTCCTACAGTCCCCTCTCCTTTGGTTACTAATAGCTGCAAAGCTCAGAAGTCATTGCCAGGGCTTCAGAGCCCCAGCAAATACAACCGCTTCCAGAATGAGCAGGATGATGCTAGGACAACAGCATCCCTCCTTCCAGGGAGTCTGGCCACAGCAGCTGGTCGAGCTGGCCCAGATGAGCTCTGTCACTGATATCTTTGGAGGTAACACTGTAACTGCCGGTGCTCTTTTAGCGATATCCAGTCTTTGGAAAGCAATGCAGTGTTAAAGCTTCTCGAAGTTTATGGCAATCTTTGCATCAGCAGGTCTAGACAGAGCCAATATGTGAAGCATTTGTGTTGGACTTCAGCACTCCCATCTGCATTTTCAGAGCCCTTTCTTCCTCTCCATCCATTTCTTTCCTCTATACTAGCTTCTTGGGATGGAAAGGAGGAAGGGATCTAATAAAGGAATTCCAGAACGACTTACATTTAAAAAAGAAGACTTCAAAAGGAGACTAGTGCTTAGTCCAAATGAACAAGACTCGTTGGAACTCTACTGCAGCTGTGCACCCAGGAGCCAGGAAGGCATCCTTACCCCACTGAAGTATTTTCTGTAGTAACTGCTGACTCTATCTATATTCAAGTCTAATCTATCCCATAAACATTAACCCAATAAGACACAACTGCCACCCCTTCCATGTTTGGATGATAACAAGTAGTACCATCTACCACCAAATAACTGGAGTTAAGAATGATCAGATTGAACAGTTTAAATGAATTTGTTAATTTAAAACGTTTCTTTAAATATATACCTTTACATGTACTGAATTTTATGCAAATGTATAGATGTTGTATTTGAACTTCTTTCTCTTTCTTTCATCCTCCCTAGTCGCCTTACCTCCTCACTCCCACCACTCACATGACCCCTCACTCTGACCCCCGTTCCTTGTTCAGTCCCAGCCCCAACCACTTTGCCAGCCCAGGATATACCCTTCTTATCTCTATCCTTGCTCTTATGAAGCTAGAGAGCACATATAAACACACAGATACATGTAAAGAATGGTCACTATTTTACAAAAATGGAATCATTCTATTTGCTTTTCTCATTCACCAATACCTAGAGGAAATATTTCTCCAGGTCAAGGAATATAGCACAAAGTCATTAAGTCATTCTTTTTACTGACTACATAATATTCCAAAATGTGGATGTTCTCTAACTATCCTCTATAGATGAACATTCATTTTGTTTGTAAGTTTTGTTTTTCCCACTACAAACAGCACTGAAATAAGCATCTTTGGGTACACGAACTTACCTGCTAATGCTTCATTTCCATAGACTATACTCCAGAGGTGTGTTGAATGAAATATGTACTCGAAAATTTTAACGTACGTTGCCAAGTTGCTTTTTTAAAAGACTATTAATATTTTATATATTTTATAAATACGAGAGTACCATTTTTCCCAGATCCCCACTGGCAACAGACATCATAATCTATTTAATTTTGTCCAGGCTAATGGATCAAAGTGATATCCTATTTTTACTTTAATTTGCATTCCTTGACTACTAGTGAATAAGAATTTTAAAATATTTGTTGACCATGTAATTTGCCCTTTTTTGAATAGTCTATTCACATCCTTCACCCACTTATCAAATGAAATGTTTTGCCTCTCTCTTGTCAGTTGGTGAAAGGACTAGCATATTCTTACATGCACATGAGGAGGATTGAAGTCCAGGTTGTACACCCTTCCACTAGGAGGGTGAATCCAGCGGCGGCTGAGACGATCTTTGAGCGTTTCAAATGGAATGTTCAAAGTGACCACTAGATCCAGCTCACAGATTTTGTCCAGGGCTTCGGCCTGAACTAATGTTCTTGGAAAACCTAAATGCCAAAAACAAAACACATCAAATGCAAGACATTTCCCAATTCTAATTAGTCATTGCAATATTTTCAGTGACAGAATAATCAAATCTGCACATAAATCACCCAGAAAGGAGCTTTAATCAGGAATTCATATCTACCTCCATACATTTAATATTAGAAGAAAATATGATACTTTATAACCTAGCTTCGGTATTTGGAATACTCAAGGATTAAGGAGTCACATGATAAAAGTAGTAAGTGCCCTAAACTAAAAATCACTAGACTAGTCCCAGCCCTGCTCTTAACTACCCTGTGACCTTGAGCAAGTCACATCCCCTCCGTTTCCTCTTCTGTTAAAGAAGTGAAGGGACAAAATAATATTTGTGTCCTTTTAGCTCTAACAGCTTATGACTATATTATTCTGAGGCTACCACAAATTTATATATATATATACAAAATAAACACACAAATCTAATATATCAATATAAATCTAATATATATTTATAATTATATATAACATAAAATATATATAATTAAATATATAAATAATATTATATATGTATTTTTTTAGAGTCTAAATCAAAGTCGGATCCTTCACTCAGACTTCCATTTGCACCAACATCTTCACAAGGTTAGCAGAAGTCCAATCTCAAAGAGAACTGGTGCTTTAAAAACTATTTGGATACTGCAAAACTTATCAATTCACCCTAGTTTTCTAAATGTGGGAAAGTAAACAGCAAGACTGAAATCTGGGCGTACGGGCATCTCTTCCTGTCTTCTACAAGCATAAGCTCTAGGCGACCTCGGCAGTTAGGTGATCCCAAATTATGTATTTTCCCTTAGACTGACCTGCTCTAAATGTCACTCCAGGCTGCTGGGCTGGGGCTGCACAGTAGTACCTTCACCCTCAATAGATCACTTCCATTTGTCTGCTCTGTTGAAAACCTTACTGTATCAAACACCATTTTTAAAAATGTCCTTTAAATCCTAGTGAGGTCAAAGAGTCAGGTGGATGGAGAGCTGGGAGGCAAGTATAACAGGAGGTGTGACACTCGGAAGAGAAACTTGAATCACTTCAGGGAAGGACACAGCCCATCGCCACCCTTCCATCACCGAAGCACCAAGCTGACAGTGCTGGCTGGGTCTTCACGGCCCTACAGTCCCCATTCAGAGACTCCTCTTCCCGCTGCAGGAAGTCAGCTGTTGCAGCATGCGTGTGCCGCAGCCTGTCGACATCCCTCGGTGCTGGGAATGCCGAGCTGATTTCAACAGCGTGCTCGCCAAGCTGAACGTGGCAGAACCCACCCAAAGGCTGTCTGTGCCCCTCCTTCAGGGACTGCTGCTGCCAGCCACTGCTGAAAACTCTCTCCAGCGCTCCCTTCAAGGCCTTCCTCCACGAGGCCAGGCCCCTCTCCCCAAAGCCCATCCCTCCCAGGCTCCTCCTCCATCATCTTGTCCACAAACAGGCCCCTCTTCCCTCCTCTCCACACACAGGTCTCTGGGCTGAGTCACCAATGAGATTCCGGATTTTCCTGGGTCCTGCATGGTTCCCAGGTACAACCTGACTCCCTGTTCCCACAGCTTCACCTTTGGGCTGCCCACAACACCATTTTCCTCATCTGCACTTTCCTAATTTATTCTTCTTTTGTCCAGTGTCAAATGGCATGATGCCCCAAGATAAGTTGCCCACAGCACATTACCTTCAATATTCCTCTCTGCAGGGCTCACAAGTTCCCTTCTATCATTGAATGTGCCAAGGCTAGCCCTGCCTCAGGGCCTTTGCACCTGCTGTCTTCTGCCTAGAATGTTCTTCCTGCAGATCCCTGAGTATCTGACTCCTTTTCATTTGGGATATGTGCATATGTGTAGCTTCCTTGGGGAGGCTTCCTGAGCTAGTATATGTAGCCCCGTTC
Organism: Tapirus indicus; assembly: GCA_031878705.1. Lineage (NCBI taxonomy): Eukaryota > Metazoa > Chordata > Mammalia > Perissodactyla > Tapiridae > Tapirus > Tapirus indicus. The sequence continues at coordinate 4,373,767 of CM062922.1, read as the reverse complement.
CCCTCCCATTATCGATCTCATTACTCTTTTTATTTTCTATCATGTATTACTATGAATAACTTCTTAGAATTTATATTTATTTTCTATCCCTACCTCACTCCCTAAGAAAAGGGACTTTGTCTTGCTCATGACTAATACCCTTTAGCTCCTACAGAACCAACACAGATGAGCAATTTAGAATATGGCCTATGGCCATTTCCAGAGTTTGTGCTGCTGGTGGACTTGCTTGTACTTTGCATTTAAGCTTGCAAGTTCCATCAGAAATGACCCATCCCTTACATCTTATGCAACTCCACCTGTGGACTGCTGTCCAGTGCAAGTCTGGGTCACAGTAAGCACAGAAATGAGAAAAAGCATTTAGGAATGTTATAGCAATTCAACAGAGTAATTTTAAGTCTGTTGAATCTAAAATTTGGGCTTGAATCTGATTTCTTTTAATTTTTCTAGTAATTTGCTTTTACTGTGTTTGACAAAAGGATTGTTCTGCAATGGATTGAGAAAAAAATAAAACTGGACTTTCACTACAGATATTTTGAGAACAACTGTTCTAGGCTTCCCTCGTAGCTTATTTTCTCATTTCTCCAATAAGGGAAATTATCCAATGGCCCCAGTCTCGAACATTTGATATTGTTCATTACAGAAGGGATATAGATTAAATTGCATCTTTTTCCAAAAGGACACAAAACAGAGAGAACCAAACCTGGGGCCAATTGCAACTCTGTTCTTATGACAGGGAAAGAGAAAGCAAGTTCAGACAGAGGTGGGAAAGGCTTATCTTGCAGAACACATCTCAGGTCATTGGCTGTCATGTGCCTAACCCAAGGGAAACACGGCTTCCCACTAGGTAAAGGGTTGCTCCAACATTACAGACAGCATCAGAAGAAACTGCCTGCACATTCCCATATGCTGTCCTCTTCTGACCCATCTTACACTCGGGCTGGCTGCAACAGAGAAACAGGTATTTCTCATCTTGCAGCCCAGGTACTGCCTCTTGTGCCAACAGTCACTCAGCTGTATCCTCTCCTTCCCCCGACACGGACACCCCAGCTGAGCATCTCCTTCACTAGAGGCACCCACATGTTGGGAAATTACACCGGAGGGAGTTCACGGTCGTTTTCCTTGCAATCGGAATGTGAGCGACTCCTTTCTAGTCTTCTACAGTTTCTAATTTGTTTTTAATTGAGCAGTTGTATTTTCAGGATGGAAAAAAACACTGCCTTTAAATAAAGATTGCTGACTAGATTTTTTTTCAAATCTCGACAGAATTTCTGTTAGATTAGGTCATGACTACTTCACATTTGGGGAGGTGAAAGGTCAAATGGTAATTGCCTGAAATCAAGTACACTGTGGACACCTTGGCCATAGCCTGGGAAGGCAGCAGTGCCCAGCACACAGCGGGCAAACATTTAAGTGTAACCCTAGGGGAGTCATCTTCTGGGTTTCCATTCAGTGACCATACTTATTTGACCAGTCGCCTTATTTCAAAATCCCAATTTAATTCTGTGAAATTATATGACTCTTTTGAGGTCTGTAAACTCAATACATAAGCTTCTTTCTGTTATCAAATGGCTCAATTGCTTTACTATCTACTTATTAAGCAACTTCTCTTTGATTAAGTTCAAAAATAAACTGAATCTTAGAACAGAGGCTTCATAGCACCTGGGTTTATTCTGGAGCCCCAGATATTGACAGTCGCCAGGTAGATAACAATGTGATGCTCTCTGGGTGGCCACAGAGCAAGATCTGGACCGATGTGGGCCAAGTCAGTACATGGCTCAAGTCAGTACACGGCTACATAGCCTGGGGGGATTGGGACGCAGTCTCAGAAGAGTCCAGACAAAACCACGGCGTCTTTATCTTTCCCACCAAATTCCCTTTTGAATACTACTCACATGCTCAGCCAGATCCTTCCCCTCCCTCCCTGCAACAGCTCACTATAGATGAGACTGGGATGCAAGGGAGAGAACGTCAGCAGCAGGCCCGGGCACTATGCTAAGTCTACTGCAACTTCCCCTACACTGTCCCCAAGTCGGGCCTAGAGGATGAGCTTCCTGAAACGAGGACTTACAACGTGTCTTACTCCCCTTGTTATCCTCTCCATTGAGTCTGCCATGTTCTGCACTGAAATTCCAGCCAAGTGAGGGCAGTGAGCCTTCCTCTCACTGACTGTCAGGTCCCCATTCCCCATACGACCCACTCTTCACTAAGGCTTCAAGAGGACAACAGGAATTAGAAGGACGCCTGCAGCCAAAACCACCCACCAGTCAACCTCGATGCTCTTTCCCCAAATCCCTTTCGAGGAAAAGCCATTATCTGAAGCAGTGGGTTCCAAGGCGACCCTCAGGGGAGCACAGAAAGAAAATAACAGAACTTCTGTTGTGTTTCTTTGCTCATTCCTTTTAAACTTCTATTTTGGAGGGTCTATTTTATAAAGTACATATTAATAAAATTGTATGTGTACATAATTTATACATAAATACCCATATACTGAAGATGTAAACTCAGCATTTTTACTGATAAATGTGCACAAAGAATTTCAGAGATCACCCCCTCAAGACCTGAGTTCTCACAAGTCCCTGCCCTTGCATTCCAGCATCACCAGCCAGGACCCCAAGGAGAAAACATTGTTCTTTATCCTTTGGATAGAGGTCGAGAGCTGAAAAAGCTTGAGGAAAAATTAGGGAGCTCTAAAAGAGAACGTGACAGTTCCTCCAACAAGTGAAAGCTCAAACCTCATTGGCTAACGTCTCCTTATCTAATGCACCTACCTACAAGCCACCGGGCTCAGCTCCCCAACAACTGCTTCTGAACTCTGGGGCCCTCTGGAGGAATGGGTGGAAAATGCAACTGTGTGCAAAACAGGCTGAACTTGGAAGAGATTTCAAAAATATATTGGGTGATGCCTACCTATGGGACTGTCACATTCAGACCTGCTAACAACCACAGAGGATAATTAATTCTGGTGGCTTAGAGGTCTTCTGTTAGGACAATGGCTCTTACATGTCCTCCCACCCTCAAAACAGGTTAAAATTGAAAGAACCATGGAAAATACAGAAGTCTGTGAGTAGATAATGGAAGCTAAAACAGAAGGGTTAGTTTTAAAATGTTAATATTGTCGGAACGCAACCATTTCAATGGTTTAGAAGTACCAACAGGAGAATCAGTCATTCCACAACTTCAAGGGTTCTCCATCTGATGGGGCACATCAAAATGAGCAGGGAAGAGCTTAAAAAAAAAAAAAGAGGCTATAGATGCCCAGATTCCATCCCAGTCTTCTGAAAATGGAGCATCTTGGAATGGAGCAGGATCAGCACTTGGGCATGTTTTAAAAATTATCCAGGTGATTCTAATATTTACCCCTGATTAAGAACCACCAAACAGCCACACTGTTGCAATATTAAATACCTGCTATCTGCCTCATTTTTTGGGTAGGTTTCACACCACTTCTAAGCAGGTGTGAAGAGTGAGTCCCCTTTGCCTCTGTTCATAGGAGGAGGACTGGGAAGGAAGGTCCCAAACAGAAGCAAATCCTTCCAGATTCACTAAGCTCCTAACTCAACTCACCTGTTTATGCCATGCCAGTCCAGGATCTTACCTCTAAAGAAAGTGTGGCAGGGCAGAAAGTATATTAATGAGAACAGTGGACCAGAAGTCAAAGGTCTACATGCCAGTGCAGTTTCAAAAGTGAGGAGAAGCAGCCTTAAGCCAGACACACTCAGGACTCAGTATGACCCAGTGGTTATGGGCACAAGCTTTGGAATCAGACACACCTGGATTTCAACGCCAGCTCTTCCCAGACATAACTGAGACCTTCCACAAGTGCAATCTCTCCGATCCCCAGTTTTCTCAGATATACAACAAGGGGGTATTAATTTCCTAGGGCCGCCATAACGAAGTACTACAGAACAGGTGGCTTAAACAGCAAATTTATTTTCTCATAATCCTAGATGCTAGAAGTCTGAGATCGAGGTGTTGGCAGGGTTGGTTTCCTCTGAGGCCTCTCTCCTTGGCTTGCAGATGGCCACTTTCTCTCTGTGTCTTCATAGGGTCTTTCCTCTGTGTGTCTGTGTCCAAATTTCCTCTTCTTACAAGGGCACCAGTCCGGGTAGGTAAGGGCCCACCCTAATGGCCTCATTTTAGCTTAATTATCTCTTTAAAATAGAGTCACATTCTGAGGTACTGGGGGTTAGGACTCCAACGTAAGAATTTGGGGGAGACATAGCTCACAACAAAGGGCAATGCCTACTGCACGGGGCAGTTTTGAGGATTAAAAAAGACAATCCTTTGTAAAACGTTTAACTCGCAGTGTCAGGCACAGAGCGAGCCCTCGGTGAACAGCTGCTGTTGTCCTGGCAGAGATCTAGGAGCTCAGCAGGTTTCCCAATCCCACCACAAGGCACAGGAAGGGAAGGCCCCACCCACCAACTCGCCTGCATTTAATTCCTTGTCTGAGATTTTTCTAAGAGTTTTGCGAGTCGCTGGTGATGGGAGCTCTCTGCCACCAGACCAGCTCAGCACCTCTAGTCACTAGGCACACAGACTCCACCTTCTCGTCTCCACCCACTCACAAGGGGGCTGAACCGGGCCCGCTCAGAACCGGGCCACAGGGCCGCTACGCAAGCGTCCCACTCTGCAGTTATCTGCTTTGATCCAGTTCAACACTTTACCATGATGAGCTTTAATTTGGGTTAAACAGACTGGTAAATTCAGCACAGAGACTCAGCCTTAAGCTGCTGACAGTCTAAGTGGACCGTGAGGCAGAAACGGGACACAACTTCCAGGAACTGATCCACACGCAGGCCGTGCTGACCGTAACAGAGTTCAAATCAAGACAGGGATACCTTTGCGGTCTTCCCACTAGTGAGCGCTCCGTGTTCAGAAGCAATCACTTCTTTCTATCCCACTATGCTGCTGTTCCAGGGGTATAAAAAAATAATTATTAAAAGAATCCTAAATGTCACCCCATCTATCTTTCTTCCACCAAAAGAGCAGAGCATCATGGTAGCATCCTCATCGCCACAGTCACTACTTCTCGAGCATCCCCCACGCACCAGACATATCACATGCAGAAGAAAAGCCAGAACTCCGCAGTGGCCTACAAGGGCCTACTGCTGCTCCTGCTTCCCCTCTCACCCGTCTCCCGGCCATCCCTGTGCCTGCCACACTGACCTCCTCGCTGTTCTGACACAGGCAGGCCCACCCCACCTCGGACACTTACAGTTCGTGTCCCCTCTGCGTGAACGCTCTGACTCCAGACACCGCATGCGCCCTCAGCTCCCACGAGTCTCGGCTTAAACAGTGCCATGTCAGTGAGACCTTCTCCAACCATCCCCATAAACTGTGCCTCCACCCCACCCCCGCACCCCATTCACCCCCACTCTTTTCCTTCTTTCTCTTCATAGTATCTATCACCATTTGTTGAATATGACTTATTTTTTGAGTGCTTCTATTCCCACCAGAATGTAAGCCACATGAGGGGGAGCTTTTAAACTTGTTTACTGCTATACCCTTGGTGCCCAGGACACTGTCAGCACATTGCAGGTGCGGAATAAATACTGGTTGAATGAATAAATAAATATCACAAAAGTCACAATAATTCTGCAGGGTGGGAATCATCCCCGTTTTCAAGTTGTAAAAACTGAGGCTCAGAAAAGTGACGAGACTTGCCCAAGACCACAGTTAGTAACGGAGGAACCTGGGTTTGAACCAAGTGCTATCTGACCCCTGAATTGCACACCATGGACCACACCAGGCTCTCTTCCTCCTGAACACAAACCACAGACCGTGAGGAGTAAAAGCTCAGATGGAGAGAAACGCTGCTCCTGACGGCGGCAGCAGTCAGCTTCCAAACTGACCAGAAATCCAAACCTGCGCGGCTTCAGGGACACTGCCTGGTCTGGAGCTGCAGGCACAGACACACCAGAATCTCTCCCACACACACAAGTGTCCTGCACCTTGTTCTTCTACTGCATCTTGGAGATTTTTTCTACATAGTACATATTGCTCTCTCCCTTTCTTTAATAACTGCAGACTCCTCCACGGTTTGGGTATACCATAATTTAACCACGCCCCTACCGATGGACAGCTAAATGGTTTCCAATCATACTGCAATGCATATCATTGCACCTGACTTGAAACACACGACCAGGGAAAGATAGCTTAGCAGACAGGAAGAGGGACTCCAGAGGCAAACCGCCTGGGTTTGAGGCCCAGGTATGCCACTTACTCCCTCTGCGACCCTGGCTCCCTAATCTCTCTGTGCCTGTAAAATGAGGATGATACTACCTAAGCCAGAAAGTGGTTGTGAGGAATACTCTAAATTACTCTAATTAATCTAAGTAAATCCCAGAATGGTGGCTGGTAGCGCATAAACTGCTGGGGGAGGAGTGGTGAATGGAGCCAAGAGCCAAGAGTGGGAGACAGGCAACGTGGGACTGGAGGCAGAAAGACTGAGAGCAGGTCTGGTAACAAGAAAGACATGAAGGATGAAGATAAGCCTGAGCTTTTATAAAAGTACAAAAGAGGCAGTGGGGAGACAGAATAATACCATCACCCGACGTGACGTTTCCACAGGAGAATGAGTCTGTCTCCTCAATAACGGGAGAGACAGAAGAGAAGGTAGCACCCAAGGGAGACCCAGGTTTTCTTTCAGCAGAAGGTAGAGAAAGCTTTTTGCAAAGAGCTAGAGAGTGTGTGGAGAGGAGGGTGGAGAAAATTATAAGGAAAGAGGATTCCAGAGGGCACAGTGGAAGAGTCAAGAATTAGGGGGAAGGAGGAGAGGAATCAGCAACAGAGAGAGAAGAGGATACAAAAGGAAAAAGAACATTGAGGGATGACTTACCTTCCCATTAATAACCAGACATCACCGAGACGCAAGGCACAGTGGAAGTGACTGGCCTCAAATAGCATAATTCTCAGGGCGGGGGTGGTGTCCTCATCTCTGAAGTGGTTACAGAGGCCCTGGGGCTGGGCTGGGCTCCCACTGAAGTCTGGGTGCAGTGTCACAGGCCTGGAGCATCACAGGTCCTGGACAGAAGCTCTCTGTCACTCTGGTTAGGCATAAGGGCAAAGGCCCCACAAAGTGAGCAGCACTGTTTATCTGTCTACAGGACTCTTAAAATACGGATATTCTTTAGCTTACAGATCCTAGCTTTAAGGCTCTGGGGCACACAGTATGCAATCGTGTGCTAAAATGCGCATAACTCCGCATTCCTTGATTGATGGACATCAGTGTCTCAAGCTGGGCTGAGCAAATCATCAAATTCAGCTGCAATTCTCACGTCAATCAGCTGCCAAAAACAGAATGTCAGATAAGGTGCAATCTGACCAGCACATTTAAGCCATTTTTAGCATAGTGTCATTATCCAACCAGACTTTTTTTTAATGAACATACTGTCAGAGGAGCACAGTACGAAGCCTAGTGGAAACCTGTCAAGCAAGAATGTCTCTGTATCAGGACACGACGTGTTCATATTGACTTTGGGGTGGGGAATGTGGGCATTTTGCTCTCAAATACATTTAGTTAACATTCGGGATCCAACACTGAATTGCTAGGATATTGGCATTTGTAAGAAAACAAATAATTAGCAGATGTATGGAGTGTTAAAACATGATCTGTGGAAATCTTCCAGCAGAAAATCTGTATCTAAATGAGAATAGCCATTCTGAACATCGAAGTATTTAAATGCATATATAAAGCATTTAAGTGCCTTCTGACTGAGAGATGATCTTCTCTTAATTAAGCGATTTAGACTAGGCAGGCTCCAAGGATATCAGTGGGCCCAAGGAGAACTTCCCGCTCCAGCTGGGTGTGCATTCTTCTTTACATATGCTTGCTTGTAGCCCCGTAGCCCCTATTAAAATCAGGAGCTCTGTGCGGGCTGGGGCTGTGTCTATTCCCGAAGTGCCCAGGACACAGTCAGATTCCATGTGGATGTGGTATTTCTGGGGGGCAGGGACTGCTGACCAAGAGGACTAGATGCACACTCAAATTCTGTCAACAGGTGGCAGCATTAATAATTTTTCCATTTAGAAAGACAAGCAACAAAGTTGTGGGATACTTTTATTTTTACTGAAAGTGATCCTCAAAGACATGGTTTCTAAATGACTAACCAGCAGGGTTCCAGCTCCCTTCGACAGCCTACTCCAGGAGACTATATCCCATCAATTGTCGAGGAAACCAGAAAACCCAATAAGTAAAACAAAGATCAGACTGAAGCACAGAAAGCTCACTTCTCTCCCTTCAATTACACATATGGGACTGTCTCACGGTTTCTCATCAGGACTACGGAATACCTGCCTCGTACTTCCACACCAGGCTCTCCCCACCCCTCATCTCCTAACTCAGCCTAGAAAAGCTGCTCTCTCCTGTTCAATCAAACGCAATCCATGGTGAGAGCTGAAATTTTACGGAGTTCAATTTCTCCCAGAATCTCTCATGCTATATCACTAAGTATGGTGCCGACAGGTTGTTTTTTAAACCCCTCAAAAGATTCACCAGGTGTAGGGAGATGTTGCTAAATTCCTGCCTGACGTTGTGTTCCCAGCAGTGCTGGCCACTGGGCCTTGGCACCTGCTCTTCTCAGCCATGTCAAGGGCCCGAGGGAGGGCAGCTGAAGCAGGAGGTGCCACAGCAACAAGCCGAGGCGGTGAAGGGGAAGAGGGAACTAGAACGCTTCTGTTCTTTTAATTCAGAGTGCATTCACTCCAGAGGAGGGGTACAGAACCGGAGTCCACCACCACATTCCCAGGCAGAAATGCAAGCCCTTCGCTTGATGGAAATAAAGGGGCAGTTCTTAAGGGCAGCTTCCAACATCCGCCTGGGATGGGCAGCTTGTGAAAAGGTCACGCAACACCAGGCCCTCTCCCTACCTCCATCAAGCTCTGGGGCCAACACGGTTGCTTCTGACCCCCCATCTCTTCCCAGTTGTTGGGAAAGCAAGAACCAAGTTAGAAAGGCAAGCCATTGTTCATCAGAGTCAATCAACTGAAGTGGAAAGCAGGCAAGTTCTTCTTCCAGCGTCTTTCCTAACCCAGAGGCATTCAAACCATTCATACCACCAACCAGAGGCCCTAGGAGCAAGTTTATCACCAGCAAAACCTGTTTTATCAAGACCTTTTCTCTCTCATATCTTATTACCTTATCTGTTTACACAATATTTATGTGCACATGTATCTAAGACCTCCATATTCCACTTCATCCAGTTTTTATTAACAGATGATGAAAAGGATAAGCAGCAGCTGGACTCCAGATGTTGGGAAACGGAGCCTATGCTACATCGTATCACTCCGTGAGTTCCACAGCTCCAGGACCTCCTTCCTGCTCATTGACACCTTCCAGGGGCACTTGGAACTCCTCTACTGTATACCCTTGAGCTTAAGACATTTGTAACACGTGGGTTCTGCTCTCAAGGACTACTTATAGGTTAGTGGCAAATGATTTAAAAACCTAGATATGCTATAATCACTACTTAGGGATCCACTGACAAACAGAAGGCAGATACTACACAAAATCTGGTTTTAAACCACAAGTGTGGATCTTCAAAGTGGCTCAGTAAAATAAAAGATGAATTCCTAATAGGCAGGCATACTTGGGGAAATGCCCAAATGGCGCTGAGATCTTCTGGCATCGGCACGATGATTTTTCCTGTTTAAGGACACGGATGAAACTGCTAGCTTATAACTCTTGTTCTTAAAAAAAATCATGAGCCCTTTCCCCAGTAAGGGAAGATGCATACTGCATCCAGAACGGAGCTGTCACCTGCAAATCCCTCGCTTAAGGCTCTTCTGCTTAAGAATTCTGCTCGCTTGTTCTTTGAACGTCTCTATAAACAAATTTGGGAAAAACTGGTCCCATTGTGTTTCAACTGAGACAAAAGGAATTTTAAACGATCTTACCACAGGCCCATAGTTTTGCCCCAAGGAAAATAACAGAAGCCAAGCATCTCCTACATAGGCTCAGCTGCCGGCTGCAGGCGAGACCTCTCTGTAACTGGGCATACATTTATAAGCCTTTTCTATGTGTCGAACACAGTTGGAGGTACTGGCAATATAGCCATGAACAAAACAGACACAATCTCTGCTTCTGAGGCCAACACTGGGGGTGGGTGTATGAGGAAGGTTAGAAACACCAAACCTGCAGACAAATATGTAATGTCACGTGATTAGAAGGTAAGAGGTGACGTGGGTAGATAGGATGGTAGAGAAAGGACTCACTGAGAAGGGGAGGTCTGAGCAGAGATCTGAATGCAGCCACCACACGGACACCTAGAGGCAGGGCATGCAGGGGGAGGGCAGGCGCCGGGCAGCACCTGCACGCTCCCGAAGGCAGAGAAATCAGGAAGCAGTGACGGAACAGACACAAAGTCTCACTCTCCCCCGCCCTCAAGGTAAAAGGTCTGAATACGTTTGAAGACAAGAGAAAACACACAAGTGAGAAAAATTCAAACAAAATATGATAAAGACAAACAATAGTCAATATACTATCCAATATAACTGGTATTCTTGAAATAGAAAAACTGAACAAATCGACAAAAATGATGGAATGCAGGAGAAGCTCCCTGAAAGGAAAGAACTGAATCACAGATCAACAGGACACACCATACGTAGGAGGGGAAAAACCCAACGTGGAGATCTTCTATTTACTTCAAGTAGGAAGAAACAATTCTTCAGGAAGTCGATGCAGAAAAAAAACCATATTCAAAAGGAGGAAAAGTCAGACTGACTTTAGACCTCTACCACAGAGCAGTAATCCAGGCCCAAAGAGGACCCAGTGGCTGCAGAGTTCCAGAGGACACGACGACCACGCAAGATGTCACAGCCAGCTGAACTGTTGAACAATGAGGAGACATTCTCAAACATGAACACTTGTGGAATACAGCACCTCGTGAGCCCTTCTGCAGGGAGGGAGGGAGAGAGGCAGGGAGGAAAGAAGGAAGGAAAAATACCCAACAGGATTCAGTCAACCAAGCAAGAAATGGAAAAGTTGTGTAAAAAGTAGCACAGCTTTACTTGGGGCCGGCGGGGTGGCGCAGCGGTTACGTTCACGCTCCACTTCAGCGGCCTGGGGTTCGCGGGTTCGGATCCCGGGTGCAGACTAACACACCACTTGTCAGCCATGCTGTGGCGGCGTCCCGTATAAAGTGGAGGAAGATAGGCACGGATGTTAGCCCAGGGCCAGTCTTCCTCAGCAAAAAGAGGAGGATTGGCAACGGATGTTAGCTCAGGGCTAATCTTCCTCACACACACACACAAAAAGTAGTGCAGCTTTACTCAGATATAATTCATGTACCATACAATTCACTCATTTAAAGTGTACAATTTAATGGTTTCTAGCATATTCACAGAGATGGAACCAAGAAATGAACCAAAACAAAATGAATAGAGAAGTGGCAGTGGGTAAGAAAACCAGTGCACAGAATTCATTAAATTTTTTAAATATAAGAAAAAAACCTAGGAAATTAAAGTTCCTGAAGAAAATTTATAATAAATTTTAACAACAAAAGCCAACAAAAATTGGGAGGGAGGAAGGGGAGAGGAGGTAGGAAGAAGTATAAGGATATTAATCCTCTTACTGTTCACTGTAGAGACAGAATATCTATAAATTTGCAATTGAGATCAGATTTGAAATTGAAAACAAAATATGTCAACCCCCCAATGGCTTTCATAATCTTAAAGAGCTTCCATAGGAACCAATATCCCTGGTGACGAAAAAAGTTTTATCTGAAATCCAGTAATAATTCCTTCAGGTTCACTTCAGCTTTTGTTATTGTTAAATTTGAGGAAAATTAAATACTTTAAAAAAGTATGTCAAGTATGGTGGCACTTACACACTTCTATCTGCATTATGTGCATAAAGAGGTGTCTGGAATGATGGTTTTCAGTTGTCAACCCTGGTTATTTCTGCCTAGTGGGATTGTAGGTGATTTGTTGCTTTGCTTTGCATTTTTCCATATGACTTGAATGTTTTATAGTGATCATGTATCATTTGTACATAAACAGCGTAAAAAGATGAAATTAAATTAAATTCTCTGCATTTTTCCATATCTCATTCTGCTTTTGACCCTAATCAACTTGTTCATCTTTCCAAAATCTGGATTTTCTTATTAGTTATAGGACAATCAACAGTTTTATAATGTTTTGTTTTATAATACTAGGTAAGGTTTAACGGAAGATGAGTGACTTTACTTAGTTATCTAGCTTTCCCCACGTGTACTTAATGCGAGGTGAATATGATGATCCTTATTTATTAGAATGACAATAATTTTTGTTAAGTTTCTCAGCAGTTTATTATTGAAATACTAAGTTCTAACATCTGTATCAGTAGTGTCTCTCTCTATATATGTACATGTGTGTGTATATACATATGTGTGTGTGTATATATATGTGTGTGTGTATATATGTGTGTGTGTATATATATGTGTGTATATATGTGTGTGTGTGTATATATATGTGTGTGTGTGTGTGTATATATATATATATATATGAGCTTAGCACTGATAACTATAACACATACTTACCATCTGACCACGCGCTATGTTCCAGAACTCCACTACGATTTCACATTTGTTAACCAATCCTCGCAAACATATGCCATACATACTCCTATTTTATGGATGAGAATAACAATTCCAAGAAAGGTACCTTTGCTTCTCAAGACTACACAGCTCCTAAGTTATTCAGGTTGGACTCACAGGTCCGTGCTTTTCCCACCACAGTGCTGTCTTCTTAGCTTGGTGCTTTGTGCACAGGAAGCGCACAGTAACTGTTTTATTATGAAACCAGCAAAGTATGCCTCAGATGCTTTGGAGGAAGCTTTGCGATGAATTTTCTCACTTCATCCAATTCCCAAGATACCTGTTTCATAACTTAGGAGAGCAGGCTCTCCTAACATCTGAAATGAGGACTAAAGACAGTTTCACCCTGCACCTTACTTTACAGACTCCTAATTAAACAGCAACGGGAAAGGGGCCGGCTGCCTGGAAGCACATGATGAGTCACGCCTAAATACAGGGGAAGGGGAGTTCAATGTCTAAATTTAAATTTTTAAAAACTAGTTAATTTTTAAATTTTAGTTGGAAAGAAAGTTAAAATATAAGTTATTTCCTCTTTCAAATTCCAAGTTTTACATTTTAAACTTCTTTCTAACTCATTTTTAATATTAACTTGGACGCTTATTCAACTCCCTGTTTTTGAATTCCATGAAGTGTTTAACTTTTGCCCCCATCCACTTTTCCAGCCTCATCTGCTCAGATTTTTGGCTGCAGGATTACCCAACTACTTGTGGTTTCCAGAACATACCATGTGGTTTCATGCCTCTATACCCTTCGCACATAATGCTCCCTCTGTCTAGAATGTACTTTATTCCCACTTTCAAAATTTAGCTCTTAGTGTCACCTTCTCCAGGAAACTTTCCTAATAGCTGCCTCCCTAACCCCAAAAATGGGGACTGTCACTTCCTCTCTGTGCCACCTCTCACCTTTCACCCCCTCCCCTGATGCTCCCAAGATCGGATACTGCAATTGTTTATGCAGCACTGGCTCCTCCTGGACCATGAGGTCAGGAAGTGTGCTAGTCCCTCCTCAGGTGGACCAGTGCCAAGCTCCTGGGGACACATAAAAAAATGTATACTCAATATGTTTTTGGATCCCTGAACCAAGTTTTTCTAGGGTATGCTCAAATATCTGTATCCATATGTTTTCCATATGGCCCTTAACGCTTACATGTTAAAATCTGGTCACTCTCTGAAAACACGAACCAAATAAATAAAGTCAGGATTGTCTTCTACATTAAGATTGTCCCCCATCCCGAGGCAGCAGTCAGGTCAATCAGAAGCCACCAGAAATGGACATGGAGAAAGGGTCTCAGAGAGAATCCCCCCAAATGAAGGAGGGAAGAGCCCGAGACTTCACCCTGTTTTTCAGCGGGATACTCTGAGCTCACAGTGACACCGAGGGCACTGAACGTAGGAAAAATCATGGGATAAAAACCAAGTTCTTATGGTTTGGATGTAAATCAAGACACCGAAGACGACCTCACTGCCTACAGTAGCACAGGCCGAATCACCACTGGATCCTAAGTGCCAAGAGGGCCAGGTCCTGCCCACTCTGGGGTGCTCTGCTGTGGTGTCTGGCAGACAGATGATGAACACTTATCTGTAGGAAAAATTACAAATACTTTCAACCAAAAGAAATTTGCACAATCTCCTGGGACCACTGACAAAGGGGTTGCAATAGCTTTAATGGAATCAATAGCTAGATATAAAGTCTGAATGGGCTATGCACTTTGGATGAAGCGTATTATAAGATGGGAGTACGCTAAACTTCGTCACGTGTCACCAAAATGGCTGTTCATAACCTAACCCCGCTGAGTAATGGTCGTTCCTGTGTAACTCCACCAGCATTGCTCTGGTTAGAAAACTGTTACCTGGTCCTATTTAAAGCAGACACAAGATTTCTTCTTTCTGCCCACCTTCCCTGTGAGATCCTGTGTGCTCCTTCAGTGCACTATTCAAGCTGAAACTAATTACAGGTCTACAAATCCCTTCATTTAAGAATATCCAAATACTTAACAACCACGTGAGGAAGTATAACCAAACATGGGTCTCAGGTTTTATAATTTCTTCTTCCAAGAAGATGATAAAAACTGTTGTCTATTTTAAACACAAAGATGTACCATTTTGGAGAAGATTATTATGGCTGTATGGCTGTAATAAAAATTTATTAAATCAACCAAACCCAGCAAATAGCTGTTGATCCTTCATGAAACCCAAACATAATAAACAGATCCTTGATCAAACTCTACCCTCAAAGCACCAAAATAATAATAATGTGCCCACAAAGACAACAAGCAGAACAACATTCATTTAAGGGCTGCTGCCCAAATTGTGCCCTCAAGTGAGAACTGTGGATGCAGAAAAAAGCATCTGTCAGACATATTTACACTGTCTTGGGGCACAGGTGGGGGTCTCCAGGAATGTGGCACCAAGACTAATCTACACACACACCCATCTTTGTTCATGCTGTCATTTTCACCAAGAATACCATTCCGGACTTGTAAAAATCTTTCCACTTACCTCCTGGAACACAGATGCCGTCTCACTCGCACCAGGGCTGGCTGGAGACATGTCTTCCCCTCCTCCATCACTAGGACCACCTTGACAAGCTCACTCTACCTCTACTCACACTCTCTCTCCATTTTTCCTCCTTTTTTCTCCACTGCCACTATCGCAGTGCAAAGTCAGCCAGACCTGTACTTTCCTCACTTTATAAATGCCCAGGATATAACTGTTATTTCACCCATCAGGTATGCATAATAAATGTTTGCTGAATGAAAAGTGCTACAATGAGAGGCAAGTCATGAGTATGTTAAGAAGGACAAGGCTCGTGAGGCACTAAAGGTTTCGATTGCTCAGCCCATGCCTGGCCGGCATGAAAACTAGAAGAGCCCCATCAATTCTGTAACTACTCTCCATTCTTTAGGAGTCACTCCAATTGCTTCAAATCTTCCATTCAAAGCATCAGAGCATAGATCATTGCCTCAAGAATGATCTAGGATACAAAGTTTATCTGACAATATTGTTTCAAGACTGAACAATTGAAGGTAAATAAGACAACCTATAACTCTCTTACACACACATGCACACACACAACGGAAGAGAGAGAAAGTCTGATTCATTTTTTTTTCAAAGAGAATATCTTCAGTGACCTCTCAAACAAACCTATTATACATTTTATTTTTGAAGCACACCCTACATTCACAAGGGCAACAGAAAAAAATTGCCCTTGGCATCTCTTTAAAGATGTGATTTGGAAGATATGTGATTGTCAGCTTTTTTTTGTAGGCATATGTGGCCCGGTGGGATGTAACACTCTTCAGAGGTCTAATTCAGAAAAAAAAAAAAATGAAAGGGATAAGGTCAGAGCAGTTATGTGCCAGTCCAGTATGGTAAAACACATTTGCAAAATCAGGACAGAATACCCCAGTTCCAGCATCTGAAGCTCAGTTTCCCAGCGTCCACCTTCTACTTGGATGCCAAGGGCTCTGAGCGAGCTTGTTCCCTGGAATATCTTAGGTCTGAGATCACTGAACTCTCCGGGAAAACAAACACACACAGACACTGCACTCATTCAAAAAGCTCTGGCTTCTGCTAAAAAAAAAACACCCCAGAATCACCCACAGAAAGCACTAGTTACTTACCGTTCAATACTGTCCAGACGAAACCAGTGGACATAGAACCACAGACTGAATGAGGACTCCCATTCTGAAGGTATCTTTATCTCCAGTAAAAAGGTTTAAATTATATTCCACTTATAATTCAACAATTTAAGGCTGCTTTCTCTGAAACCAAGCTTTGACAACAAATTCAAAATATTTTCACACCTACACCTAAAATTGCCTGGCAGACAATTCTGTTACATCTTGCCACCTGGAGATACATTAGTACTGAGTGTGAGAATTTGCAGCTTATGGTTGAAATGCACAGGTCAGCAGACAAGTTTATAAATGAAAAAAGTCTCTTACTAACACAGCTCCCTACTGGCCTTGCCTCAGTGCCGGCCCTCTTTTAAAAAGTGAAGAATTTGTATTTGTTTTAAAGAGCTGGTTATTGTTCCCTAGTTACCATTTCACCCAGTAAGCAGTACATACCCTCTCTACGAAACTAAAAAAGACATGGTTTTGTAACAAAACTAGAAGGCTTGTGCATTACACTCCTTTGGTAGAATATTTGTCTTAAAAATTAAAGAAAACTATTTTTAGAAAACTGCTCTGACTCTTACACATTAAACTTCCAAGGAAATTAAAAAAAGAAAAAAGAGGAGGAAAAAACCAAAAATATATACAAACACATAAAAGAGTGTTTCTTACCCAACTGGAAAGTCCTGAGAAGGTGAGGAAGTACTGACCTTTTTTTAGCAAGGACATAGCTGAGCAAACACAGCGCACGCACCGCCCATCCACCCCCCTGGCGGTCCCTGGGCTTGCATCCACTCTGCTCATTTCCACCCACCATTTGCAGGATGCCTCTCTACAGCCATATGGACCGAGATGCTGCATCATCTCTCATCCAGAATTCTTTTCTTGACCTTCCCACAGGCACCACCTTTAGCACACTCAACAGGCACGTCCTCCACAGGGCACGTGCCCGTGACAGAAGGAGTTGAAAGCTGAGCACGGAACTCAGCATTCCTGACGCTCTTCACTTGGCCAAATGGATTTATTCCAGAGCTTTAAAGAAAAATCACAACTGAAAAAGTGACCAGATGGGTTTTCAAGGAGAAAGATACAAACTAAATCCGTGAGGAGACTGACGTACTTTACTAAAAACAGGCCTGTGATGTAAGAGAACCTCAGTTGTTCGCTCTGAAGGGGAAAGTTACGGCAAAGCGAAGCGCTGAAAAGATAGATAAAACATTCCATAACTGAACTTATTCAACTTCACAGGGCTAAATATTTTTAAATCTACTTTTGAACTTAACACTTCACACAGTCACCAAAAAAAAAAATTCAGGACCTGCACATCACATACAACAAATGACAACAAAACCTCCTACTATACAGCACTTAACTGCATGACAAGCATTTCTTCTAAACACTTCACACATACTCACTTCATCCTTACAAACGCTTTTTTAATCCCTGTTTTCCATGAGGAATAAAAAGCACAGAGAGGGACAGTGTGACTTGCCCCAAGTCACACCCACAGCCAATAAACGGTGGAGCTGGGTTCAAATGGGCAGGCGGTCAGGCACTAACTGGGGTTAGTGGTTACTACACTAACCACCTTTTCAAAGGAGTTTAACATAGATGATTCTCTTTTTAAACAGATTTTTAAGTTTACTAAAACCACACAAGTTCATTTTACAAGGTAAGTAGTCTTCCAATTAAAGAATTTAAACTACAGCAATTACCGTTTGGTGATGGCAAAGCCAAGGTTTATCGGTCATGACAAACACCCACACAGAAGTACTGGGGGGCTAACTTTTGTGAGTTAAATGTTTTGAGTCTGGAGGAATTAACATAGCTAGAGAAGTGCGGGGAAGGTGGGGACGGC
This sequence comes from Tapirus indicus, assembly GCA_031878705.1. Lineage (NCBI taxonomy): Eukaryota > Metazoa > Chordata > Mammalia > Perissodactyla > Tapiridae > Tapirus > Tapirus indicus. The sequence continues at coordinate 4,355,715 of CM062922.1, read as the reverse complement.
CAGGAAACTCCAAAAGCTTGGAAGGCATAAGAGAAAACCCCAGGGCTGTGGTGCCGACATCAGCTACAACTCCTGCCAATTCTCCTCTTCAACCCCTTCCTTCACAAACGATGCCTCCTGCTCATCCCACCGCTACTGCTCAAATTCAGGCCTTCCGCAAACCTTGGTCCAATTATTCTAACAATCTCTTATGTGGCTTCCAGTCACCACCTCCTCCCTACCACAGCACTTCATCTCTCCTCTGCTGCTGAGAGAGTAGTCTTTCTGAGACACAAATCCACCTGATCACACTATGCTTCTACTTAACAACTCTTCAGTGGTCCTTCAAGCCAACAATTTCCAGTTCCACCATCTTTGTATAGACCCAAAAGCCGTCCACCCCAGAATTTCCCCTGCCTCCCTCTGCTGGCAGGCCCAAGAAAATACAAGGCTAAGTCATTCCTCTCTCGCCCAGTTCACACCACCCCTCTGCTGAAAAAAAATCTGCCTTCCCAACTCCTATTCATCTACCTGTGGAACATCTCTCTGTTCATCTCTTTTTCCATAAGGTTGTTCCAATCCCTCCACCCACCAAGAGAACAGACAACTTTCTCCTTTGTGTCCTCAGGGTACCACATAGATATGATTCTCCTGTACTGTTAGTACCTAATTTTTTTCACACCTGACTCCTCTCCTGTGATATAAGCCCCTTAAAGAGCAGTGACAGTGTCTTACCATTTTATCAATAGCACCTAATAGATTCTGACACACAGTAGGAGCTTTAATCATTCTTGCCTAATGAATAAGCGCATGCCTTCCACAGGCCATTACAGCCTTCCCCTCAACAAAAGTTTTCAATTCAGTCTGTTGATTCCCTCCAGTCCCATGAGGACATAGTTCCAAATTATTTTAATGGAAGACATTCTAGAAAGATATGGTCTACCTTATCATCAACTTTCAGAACACCTCCAAAGTGAGGAATATATGTTGAATAGTAGAGTTCACAGAGAATGCTCCACAGAATAATCCTGGAGGTTCTCCATGGGGTTGGAAACAGGGTCAGAGAGTCTGTGATCAAATAAATTCAGAAAATGCCTCATGATGTCTCCTTCTATGAAGAGTCAAATCACATTATCACATTAAAGGTTCAGGAAAATCCTGAAGTAAAGGAAAGTGGTTAACTTTGGCACTTACTAATTTTAAGCGGGTAACTGAATCCTACTTCGCCTCGGTTTTCTATTAAATGGAGATAACGGTGTCTACTTCGTATGGTTATTGCAGAGAATGAATGAGATAATAAATATCAAGTGTTTAGAACAATGCTTGGCACACAGTAAGTGCTCAATAAATGCTAGCAACTTTTAGTATTTAAACCGGCATTTTCCAAACATATTTGGCCACAAAGTCTGTTTTCTTGCCTAGCAATTACTAACATTGTACACAACACACCTTGAGAAACACTGACATAGAATAAAGACTCCGCCATGTTAGTCATTTTGGAGATTCATGGCTCCAGACTTTAGGAGAAATATAGGCAATCTGACAGTTTGAATGTAGGACAGTTCCTTTGGCTTCTCTGTGACTGGCAAACATCAAGGTTTCAACTGTCACAACTTCCTGAGGCTTCAGTTTCACCAAATTAAGACAGGAATGGGTGCATGGAATGAACTAAGAAAAACCGCTCTGCAGTGGAAAGAAGTTTCTTGTAGATAAATCTGTCTGCATTTTGTGTTCCTAGAAAGTAGTATGTTTGTCAGGTTTCTACTTTCACCAAACCGAGGAATCCTGCTATTTAAGAGTAAGACAAAGAATCCGCCCAGTCCATTTTTTTCCCTTTAATAAATCAAAAGATAACTACTAGGCAAACTTAAAACAGAAGATTCTTAATCCCAGCTTCCTCGAGAACAAAATTGTATGATACGTTGTGTGTGAGCATCTGTACGCATTTTCCTGAGTGAAGTATCAAAGTTGTCATCAAGGGGTCCACAATGCCTAAAAAGTTTGGGAACCACTAACTGAGTGTTTAAATCAGGTGCCGTATTATTTAAATACATATGAAAGGGTATATACGGTGGAAGGTAAGTCTCTCTCCCAATCCTAATCCTTACCCAGAGCCAACTACTGGTAGTAGTATTTTATATCCTCCCCAAAATAGCTTATGCATGTGTTTGTAAATGTATATAGTAATGTTATCCTGTCTTTCCATTTTTACATAAATAATAATATATGATCCACTCTATAGGGCACCCAGCTTTTTTCACTTGGCAGCTTATCTTAGAGCTCTATCATATCAACACACAGGTTCAGGTGATTTGTTAACGAACATACCAAAACTTAAGGCATCCCTGTGATGGATCTTTAGGTTGTTACCAGGGTCTTGCTATTTACAAATAATGCTGAAAATAGACATTCTTGAAGATATATCTGTAGGCAAGAAATCCAGCATGGAATTGCTGAATCAAAAAGTATAAAGATTGCTCAGCTGCCCCCCAAAGGTTGCCCATTTATACTCTCAACAATACTTATTTCTTACACATTCAATAAAAGATTTCCAGATTTTCCATCTCTGTTAATCTGACAGGTGAAAAATGGTAACTCAAGGTTTTAACTTGTGTGGCCCATTCTGAATGAAAGAACCTCTGATTTAAGATGAGTTATACTTATGATGACTCAGTGGTGGAAACAAAAGGCACCATCAAAACTGCGACCCTAACGAGAATTCACACAGGTTTGCTCACGTCAGCGGCTCTCGGGATGGTCGTCTGCAGACAGAGGACCTAAACGGCTTCCCACAGCCTTCTCTGTCATGTCGACAAATTGGAACAGGCCTAAATAAATGACTGAAGGTTTAGAAAAGAAGGTATTTTGCACCCTGTAAGAAATTAAGGGAGCGTGCAAGGAGACCACGACGAGCCATTCACACAAGTCCAGGTTACCCACAAGCTCAACTCACCGTCCAGGAGCCAGTGCTGGTCCCGCCGAGTCTCCAGCTCCGACATCATGAGGCGGGTGATCACGTGATCTGGAACCAAAAGGCCCTTCTCTATGTACTGCTTTGCCATATCACCAACTTCTATTAAAAAGACAGGAAAAAGAGACACAAAAAAGCTTCAGAAAAAGCTTACCAACTCTTCTGACCGTTACCCCTTCTCTCCCGTTCCTCCCTGTTGGTATGGGGCCGGGGGGAAGTTACAGACAAACGTTTTTAGAGTAATTTTTTAAATTTTGGCTTCAACAACAGTCGCACTGTCTCCCATTTGTCTCCCAAAGAATTATAAAAGCAGCTCTTGAAGATACGCACAGACACAAAATAAAAATAAAGGAAAACAGAAATCAGACAAAGAGAAAATAAGAGCAGGAAACAAAGTCAGAGTCTGAGGGAGGATGGTGCACCAACTGCCAGGAAAGCAGTCCTGGTGACCTCCAAGAGGCGAGCCACCAAAAGGCACTGAGCCTCCCGGCAGGTACGGCAACAAGGAAACGGGATCAACCACACGGTCTGGCACACAGAAGACTGAAGAAAGCTGAGAAGCACAATTGTTCCTCAGAGACCAAAGGGAAAAGCTTCCCCTGGCCTTCTAGAAAAAAGGCTGGATAATACAAACAACAACAGGTTTATTTCTCTTCATGAGCCTCAACAGAAGCAGATGGCACCTTGCCGATGCAGTTGCTAAAGCGACTCGGTGTTATTAGTGGAATGCCAAGTTCATAAAAGGATGTGAATTAAATATATATGTATTTTTTTCAGACAAAAAAATGCTTTATCCTAATTTAAAATAACAATTTCCTATGGGTGGAAATTGAGTTGGCTCAGCAGAACACACTGTCATTTTAAATCTGTTAAATTTCTAGGAACTGAATTTTTTAACCAAGACGAAGTCCTCTGCCCTCCAGGGAACTGATAATGAACCATTAAGAACCACATTCTCAACAGGCCAATTAAGTTTTTATAAAAACGTAAAGCAGAATTATATGACCGGGAAAAAGCTCAAGAATCATCTTGCCCCCACTTTCACCTTGAATTTAAGGTAGAACCTTTCCTTCCGCAGACTAAGTCTACGCTCCTAACTCCCACTTCAACACTGACACGTGGGCTGTGAAGAGCTCTCTATCACCCGACCACCACTACTGGACAAGAAGCTCCACGTCAGGCCCAAGGATGCAGATTCAGTAACAGGCTGCAAGAAGCAGAACGCAAAGGACAATCACACTCCTGAATGTGGCTAAACGTGAACGGGAACAAAACAGTATTTATTGACTGCATCCTAGGTAACAGGTAGTATTCCACAAATGGAGCAGTGAATAAGATTGCAACTCACTGATATTTAAGCAGTATTACTTTTTGTAAAAGCAACAATAACAATCATTAACTGAGGACATATACTATGTCCCAGGCACTGTGCTTTAAGCACTTCATATGTGATTTCACTTAATCCTTGTAAGATCCTACCTTCAGAAAGGAGGTAATTCCCATATTTTTTTATGCCAGCTTTAATGAGATATAATTTACACACCATAATATTCACCATGTTAAAGCGCACAACTCAGAGGTTTTTAATACTTTCTCAATGTTGTGCAACCATCACTGTGACCTCATTTCATAACACTTTTATCACCTCAGGCAGAAACTCTGTACCCATCAGCAGTCACTCCCCATTCCCTCCTCCCTCTGGCCCCCAGTAACTACTAATCGCTGTCTATCTTCATAGATTTGCCTGTTCTGCACATTTCATATAAACACAATCACACAATACGTGGTATTTTGTGTCTACTTTCTTTCACTTAGTATCATGTTTTCAAGGTTCATCCATGTTGAACTATATATCAGTATTTCACTCATTTTCATGGCTAACTATTATTCCATTGTATAGATATACCATATTTTGTTTATACATACATCAGTTAACGGGCATGTGGGTTGTTTCCACTTTTTGGCTATTAAGAACAATGCTGCAATGAAAATTCATGTACAAGTTTTTGTGTGAACATACACTTTCAGTTCTCTTGGGTAATACCTATATGGTATGAGTTTTTATATCTGAAAAATCACTGTCAGATAGTATGCTTGGAGTAACTGACAAGCTTGGTGCTGTCCTACAGTGGTCAGGCCAGCTCCAGAACCCTGTTCTTAGTCCCATCCCCCAAACTTTAAGGTAAATATAAATAACAAATATACATCTTCCAAGGTTGAGAGACCAATGTGAACTGGCTCCAATCATCCCATGAAAACACAGTGAAAGAGTAGGAAACATCTCATTTGGAGAAGAGAAGACCGGGAGAAGGACACGACGACAATTTACCCATAACCTGACACCTGACTCAAGGAAAAGGTTTTATCTTATTCAATCCCTAGGGTTTACAATTAGGACTAGTGGCGGGAATTACAAATGGATAGAAAAAGTTGCCTTAGGAAACATTTGAACGGAGACTCAAAGACTGCCTCGGAAGGGATATTGTAGAGGGATTTTCAAAAGTGGATTGGGGACCGGGCCACGTTAACGTTTCAGGTCCCTTCAGATGGGGGCTTACGGTATTGGGATACATTTGGATTCGGTAATGTAACAAAGAACGGTATCCAAAATGATGCCCCTAAGGCCTCTGAATATCTGCTAAATGGTTCAATATGCACCTCCCGCTGACAGCTCAAACTCGTCACGTCCAAAACCACACTGTCCCCTCCCACTCTGTTCTTGCCTCGGTATTTCCCGCCTCAGTCAACAACATGACTCTCCTCAGATGTCATTTAAGATTAAATAGCACTTGTCTTGATTTTCTCAACTTCTCCCATTCTTTATATCTAATTGAGCATGAAGTTCTTGAAATTCTCCTTCAACAATGTCTCTCATATCCGAGACAACTGATCAAAAATAAGAGTGCGACAGTAACTCGTGAACAAACAAGAGCAAACTGTGCGGATGGACGGCTGCAGGACGAGCTATGTCACTGTGAGGAGAGGGGCACAGCGGTGGCCGTGGACTGCCATGTGGTCACCATGAGTGGATGGCTTATCAGAAAGCAGAGTAAGAAGAAAGAAGCAGTGAGAGACACACAGTCTTTATATAGCAAAGAAGAGACAACTGGCCAAAGAGTCAACAGACTGATAAAGGATCTCACAGCTAAGATCAAAGTGGGTCCTTCATCCATAGCAATCCTTGACCTGCTACAAAATCCAAAGAGTGCTTTTGGGGTCTTCTGCACATCCATCAACCAAAAGAATAACTATATTATCTAAATGGTCGATTCTCAATTCTTAGTTTACTTCACTTCTCAGTAGCATTGGAGATGGCTCCTTTGCATAAATACAACAGCTAGAGTGATCCTTTTAAAATGCAAGCTAGTCATAATCCTCCCACGACTTCCCATCTCATTGAGAGTACAAGCCGAAGTCCTCACGTGGGCCACAAGGCCCCGTGTGACCAAGCCTCGTTCCCTGACCCCATCTCCTACTTCTCTCTTCATTGCCCACTCTATTCCAGCCACAACAGCCTCTGTAGTTTCCTGAAGACCAGTCATGTGCCCCCTTCAGGACCTTTGCATTGCTGTTCCCTCTGCCAGCAACACTCTTTCCCCTAGACTCTCACATGGGTCGCGCCCTCACTTCATTCAGACCTCTGATTAAGTATCACCTAAACAGGCCTTCCACTCTGACTGAGACAGCACAAGCACACACCCCACAGCCTCTAGTCTCTGATCCTACTCTGTACTGTTTTCTATTAGTGTATTTGTTAACTCACTTTCTGCCTTCCCAACTAGAATATAATTAGCTCATTGAGGAAAAAAAGGAAATATTTTGTTTACTGCCATATCTTCAGCGCTTAGAATACTACAGTCTGGCATGTATTAGATGCCCTATAAAAATTTGTTGCATGAATGAATGAATGAACACCTTGAAGATGATAGAGAATTTTCCCCCCTGGCAAAAATCAACCTGATCTTCCTGTACAGTTATCACAGAACCATTTTCCCAAGATCAAATATGGCCCAACCTCACCAGATATCAACTTTTTCAAGACAGATATGAGACCAAGTGTTAGCAGTACTAGTTGAGGTGGCCATGTTAGGTTTCACGGCTCAGTCTTATTTCTTCAACATTTCAAATCACAGATAGAGATGAACCAGGTCCGTAGGGAAATGAGGAGAAGGAAACACCGTGAGCCAGTGCTGCAGAGGCACAGGGCTGCCAGGCATACCTGGAGGAACTTCAACAGTGACATCTGAAGAAAAGCACACCAAGAGAGACAGAACTGGACAGGTAGGATGAGGAGGATGGACTTTGAAGGACTTTAAAAAAAAGGTAGCTTTAGAAATGCCATTCCTACAGCCAAGACCAGCGACTTAATTTGCAGGGCCCAGCACAAAATGAAAATATGGAGCTTCCTTGTTCAAAAATTAAAAACCTTAAGACGGCAACAGCAGAACATTAAACTAAGTGCAAGGCCTTGCATGACTACACAGGCCGCATGCCCACAGCACTGCGACATTTGGACGGGGTCGGTGTGGTGGGAGCAAAGGAGGCCGTGACAGTAATCCAAGCATGAGACGAAGGCCTGCACCAACGCAGAAGCAACCTTAGAAGACCTTCTGCCCCTTGAGAGAGTACCTTGGGCTAACCAACATAGACTGTGCAACTCCAAGTTTAAAATAACTCTGTGGAAGACTTCCAGAACCATCTCAAACCAATTTACTAATTAAGAGAAAGATCTAAGTGCAACATACTTTTCCAGCTATTTTTGGCAGCCTTGGCTCTTCTCCGGAGCAGGACAGACAACATGTCCTCTAATCTGATACAAAATCACATTTCCATCACGTCCCTCAGTCCCCATCAGGAAAAACCGCAAAGATCAATAGTCAGAGCAAAACGGACTCAACAAGGTATCTGCATCTGAAGGAAGACCTCACTGCGACAGCAAACTGAAATAAAACATGGGTCAGAAGACAGAGGCCCATTCCGGAAAACTGGACCTTCATCTGCCCTTGTCAGTTTGCTTGGAAGAGAAAGCGGTATCATTAAATCCTCATGCTAGCAAGTCTGGAAAAGACACATACCTGCTCCAGTTTCTCAAGTTTAATTCCAAAGAAAGGCTGTGGACACACACACAGTGTCTTACACAGCTTTTGCATCATTAGTGTGTACACACACGTGTATGCAGATGCGCACACACACAAATAATGCATAAATCACCAGGAAGGTTTCAAAAATAAACTTAATAAATTTAGAGTTCCAATACTAGGCTAATAGATTTGCATTTTTTAAGCTTCACAACAACCAAAAAGAAAATCCATCATGGGTTTATGAGACTGAACAGAACACAATGATTAAGGCCACATTTGGACAAACTTTTCTCAGAAAGGCAAAGATTAAGTGTCAGGTTACAAAACAATATATATTACAAAATTGTGTGTGTATACGTATAGAAAAATATTGTCATCTTTAATGTTAAATATATTAGAAGTAAATAGATGTTCCACCTATTTTATAGTATAAATTTTGTGGCAATGCATCTTAACAACCTATTTCATTCAATTACTACTAAATATAAATTAAAGTGTATATAATCTTGGTAACCTTGAGAAATATATTTTTTCAATTTCTAACCAGATCAGATAATATACAGATTTCAGAATTGAAGACTACCTATTAAGTTGTATATCTAAGATAATACCAAGCTTAAAAATTTAAGATAATACAGAACTTAAGACTACCTCTTAAGTTGGTCATCTCTCCAAAATTCATGCTTCAAGGATATGGAAAAGATATTTTTATTGGCCTCAACTGTTTCTTCATTGAGGTTTACCACTTTCACATCAACAGACTGACAGAGAGGACTGTACTCAGGGCAGCAAATATGGTAAAACATTGTCAGCTGCTCAAGGGGGAGGATGTTGGCCCCACACTGTGAATTATCTTAAGACTGGCTAAAAAGAAAATATCTTTTTCCAAATAACTAGGAGAGCCAATTAAGCAAATGATATTTCTTCAGAAAAACCATGAAAACACACACAGATATTTAGCTGGTACAAAGTCCATTCTATAGTCACCCTAAGAACTCAGGACAGCAGCTTAAACATTTCAGAGTCTGACTTCCAAACAGAAATAAATCCAAAATGGGAAAATAAATTACTGTCATGAAATGAAGGGGGAAATGGTTAGTTTTGTGTTAGGTTAGGGTATTTAGAGTATGGTTGGTTTTGTGGTTTAAATACTCCCTAAATCCATTAATACTCACTAGCTGATATTCACTGACCCATCTACTCTGTGCCAGGCCCTGCACCAACCTAATCTGAGGCCTGTCCCAGAACTGAGAGCTGGGATTGGGTGCTAACCCACCAAAAGCTTTCAGCAGTAAAATTTTATGGAAATTTTACTCTGTCAGGCAGAAAAATTAAACAGTCAGTACTTATCACAATTAAGTTAGACAGGCTCTTACATTGCCAGTGAAGTTCCATATAAATATGTTATGAAATGAGAATAGGTTATAGGTCACAAACTAAATGAAAGCATTTGGTCAAACCCTGAATCTCCCAGCTAACTCACCCCTAACCACTGATGAGTTATTCCTAAAGTCAAGTCCAGAGGCGCAGAAAGCCAGCCAGGCTCCCTCGGTCTCTTGACCCTGGAGGCGAAAAGGTCTGTTTTAACACAGGTGGGGATAAGACTTCAAGATACTCGACTTCGGTCGGGTAAAATCCACCGCTGAATAGCAGCCTGGCGGGATCAAACCTCAACCACTATTAATACTTTAAGCAAAGGCAAATGAGGTGTTTTTATTTGAATATTTGTCTTCTCTCTCCTTTGTCATATACTTTTTCAATTAAGTAACCCAGAAGGTGCCAGCATGAGGACAGCCATGACAAGCGTGTTTTGTGGCAGAGGCTCCAATCAGCTGTGCCGTGACCCTGCCAGCATGCTACAAGAGACCACCCATTCTACCCCCAGTCCATCCCAGTCACTCCACTTACTCAGAACCACAGGTGAAAATTTTCCCCAGAAACACACCACTATCCAACCCAAATTTTCTGTGCATCTGCTATGTGCCAGGCACCACGCAAGGCGCTACAGACACAGATATAAGGTTACCCTCAAGAAGCTCACTAATAAGGACAGCGGTGGAACAGACCCATGAACAAACAATCACGAAAAAGAGTCTGCTGTGGTTCTGCATGTAAGGAGCCGGGAAGTCGTCACTCTGTCCTAACAGCAAGTAAAAAGCTGAACAGACTGAAAAATCGACAACTCATCTTGGATGCATAAGAGTGGGGAGGACACAGGGCAAACCGCTGCCCCCAAGACTGGAGGGACAGCCAGGCGAACACAGGCTGTCACAGCTTCCTGGAGCGGAGACTCAGGAGTGGAAACCAGGGCAGGAACCAGCGCCGGGGGAGGACAACCTGAACTGTATTCAGTAGCTTCCTCCTAACACTAGTCTCCCCACACCCACAGCCTCCTGCCACCATTTCCACCCTGAGCCAGAGGGGGCCAAGCTGCACTCCTGCTTAAGACGCCTCAGCGGGTTCCACTGTCCATTCAGTGGCTTCCAGGCCCCTCGAAGATCTGGCCCCTGTCCACCTCAGCTGCCTCGTGGTTCTTCTCCCTTCACGCACCTGCCCCCACCGTCTCCATCTCCCCTCTCCAGCCCCGGTCTTTCTTCCCTCCTCAGCTTCCCCGAAGGAGGTTAGGTCCCCTGTTTATGCTCCACGGCATCACGTCCTCCCACCTTGCAGCACTCATCACACTTGTATTTTATTTCTCATGTTCCCCCCCCACAACAGGGATCACGTCTGTCTGGTCCACCACTGTCTCTGATGCACCATGAACGGGTCCTGATGTAAAGCAGATGTCAATATGCTCTTGAAGACTGACTATCCTTCCAACTCCAGTCACTCCCTAGAGGACCAGGGCCAACGGAATCTTTCGGAACAGAGGCAGCCACTCACGACAGAACAACCAACCAGATCTGTGCGTAAACACTCCGACGACGAATCTGCATGTGAGATTAAGAATTTACAGTGGGATATTTCTTTCCCGGCTAGGACTTTCACATTTCGTTCAGTTGCAAGGAGATATCAGAAACAACTACATGGGAGCTGTTGTAAGTGAAGCTCACTGACCTTGCTATTACAACACAGTCATTCATTCAAATATTTACTAAGCAACTAGGCTGTGGCCTATTTCCCTACATGTCAGGGAAACAATGAGGGAAGCATCAGTCACCTGTTATATGCTTCTGATGGCTTGGCCAGGCATCAAACAGTTGACAACTTGGCCAATTTCAAAACAAAGTCAAATTCTAAGAATGGTCTCCTATCTTTTCCTGGTGCAACCCAGCAATAAAAATAAAGAAGGTCTAATTTTGGGGTTTTCTGCCTAAAGAATCTACCCATTTTTATAAAAGTCTAAACCAGAAAAAATTAAACTTGTGCCTTCCTCAAAGTACTACTGAGAGATATACCTATATATACGGCTAAAGTATAATCATTACCAGCCACAGGAGGGCACCTGGGGCAGTGGACACCAGGCCTACGGGGCTTCAGGGGACTGGAAGTGTTCTCCCTCTTGGTCTGAGTGGTGAGGACACAACTGCTACCCTTGAAAACACACACACCCTACGTATCCTCATTTTGTTCTGACGGCCTACAAAGTGAGGGCAAACTGAAGACAGAAGACAGAGCTGAACAAATGTCCACAAGGCAGCATATTCCCAAGATGCCAGGCGAAGTCACCAGAAACAGATAACTACCCGGTGTTCTTTGCATCATTCCAGCTAGAAAACGCTGAGTGGACAACCCCGGGAAAGAGTGTGACCCCCTCACACGGCTGCCAAGAACCAGGAGAAACCACCGCCCACCGCCAGGACCATCCCTTCTCCTAAGAGTCATTGAGAATGCTGACACACACACGCACACACCCCCCACACGAGGCATGGTCAAAAATGAACTGCAGCTTTGTGATTCTGCAGACTACGCGTTCTTTATTCCCCCACTCATAAGAATATTTGCACACTGAAGTAGTCACTTGGAAAAAATAAATAAAACAAAGAAAACTTCATTCTATAAGCCATTTATCCTGATATCACTTTGATGAATCTCTTCTAGTGAGAAAATAAGCTTTAAAAAAATCTTGGTTAAGAAATAGATATCAAAGTCCCTTAGAGGCAGAAATTATGGAAGCAACTGCTAAATTTCAGGCATTTCGGCACTTCACTCACACGACCCATTTCAGATGTCCAGTATCCACCCTTCAGTTGGCCTTGCTCACAGCCAGGTTCCCTTCCTTCCAAGTCCACCTAAAAGACACGGTTTTAAGTCACTCTCTGACAACTGGCTATCAGTAGCTATGAAGAAAATTCTGAACCTGGCGCAACAGTCAAGACCATACACTTCAGAGCCAGATAGCCGGGTTCAAATGCTGGCACCACCACTTAAAGGTAAGGACTTTGGTCATCACGTGTTTGTACCTCAGTTTCTTCACCTATAAAATGGGAATAATACCACCTAGGGCTGTTTTGAAAGTCATACGTGATTAACATACAGGACTTGGAAGAACGCCTCTTCACAAATTTCATTCGCGAGCATGGCGATAGTATTTGCTCCTATATACCACGTGTTGTTCCAAGAGTTTATGCACATGAGCCCATTTAATCACCATAAATATCTACGAGGTCAGCGCTATTATTTCCCTCATTTCATAAACAGGTAAACTGAAACACAGAGAGGTTAAGTAACTTGCCCAAAGTAACTCAGCTAATAAGTGGCAGAGTCGAAACTCAGACTCAAGCAGGTTGGCCCCAGAGTCCATTCACCTGACCACTACACTCCACTGCTTCTCGGTGTCGGGAGCATTTCCTGGAACAGAAGCACTGTGAGTGTTAGAGTACATTCTTCTGGAAAGGCGAAGCCAGCCCCTGGAGAAAAGGGCAGGAGCATAGTAAGAACTGAGCGTCTCTGTGGACCTAGCAAGGCCTGCCCCCTGAGGGGCACTCACGGTGACAGCACGCACGGTGGGGAAACACCCGGTCCTGCTCTGTGTAGCCTTCTTGCTTCCATGAGGTGCTGTATCCTCAACTAAGTAAAAAAAAAAACTTATGGCAAGTATTTCTGTGCAGCTGCCGTGCACCCAGCTCCAAGCCCCCTGCAATCCCACACCTCCGAACCGGTCATCTCCTCCCCTCCAGAAGGCCCCTCCCTCCTCTGATCCATCCTCCACGCAGCTCCCGAGAACCCTCCAAAAACACAAGGAGGCACAAGTCCCTCCCTCCTCCGACACCAGCGATGCATCCCCTGGCCTACAGGATGATGCAGAGACTCCTCGGGACGGCATTCGAGTCTCTGATCTGGCCCGGACTATCCTCGAACCTCACCTCCCACCAGAGTTCCTTTACTGCCCACCCTCACCCTGCACTGCGCCAGCACAAGTCACAGAGACTTGTGGTCCTTTCCCACAAGCAGTCTCCAGACTCACGGAGGCCAGGGAGCACAGGGGAGAGAGGGTGCTGTGGCGGAGATATGCCCAGGACAGGGACACGAGCTGGACACCTCACTCTGACCTCAGGCCCAAGGAAACCTTCCTGCTCTGGAGCTGGGCTTTGAAGGGCCAGCAAAAGTTGGCTGGAAGAACTACCCTTCCAGAACTACGTGTACCAGCCACCTCCCTGCCATGCATTTTCTACCAGCTTCCGAGCAGTCACGCCTCTTCCATATCCCACCAGCACCTGGGCTGAAGCCAGTCCACATGGTGCCGCTGACCAGATCAGAAAACAGGCATCCCCCACGGCAGATGCCCATCTCTCCAGGCGGTCTCGGCTGAATGCCAGGGAACACAGCTTGGTGCACAGAACCAAGGCTGGACTGCAAACCCACACACACCCCGTGCAGGGCAGTCTGCACAACCCAGATGCAGCTTTACCTCTACCTATACTTCACTCTTCTTGTTGAATGGCGGTTGTTTACAAATCCTCCATACCAGATTATAACCCCTTGAGGGCAGAGATAGTTTTATTTTAACAATCAATAAGACCCACTCTACTTGAGATGAAGAACTATTACATCTTTAAATTGTCCATCTTCCTGTCCTGAAGGTCCTACAAGTTATTAGATGAACTTCCTCCTCACTATACCCCCTACCCTGTCTCATATCTATTGTATTGTCCTGACAACCACAGTCACGACTTTAAGGCAATTAAAAACCTCAATCACACAGGAGGAATTATGTGCAGCAATGTCTCCTTTAAATGTTACTTCACAGGCTAATTTTTGGCAAGTCTTGAATAACTGGGTAAAATAAATTACTGAATTAAGCAAAACATTACCTTTTTTTGTTGTTGTTAAACAAGATACAAGTTTATTTCTCGTGTAAGAATTGTCTGAGCATGTGCACCCTGAACTGATACAGCAGCCCCATAGTGCAGGACCCAGGCTCCTTCCATGTTGTGGCTCTGCCACGCTCTCTGTGGTGGCACGGCTCACCAGCACCACATCTAAGTTCCACCTGGAAGGGGAAGAAGGTGGGGAGGACACTTTCTTCCTTTTTTTTTTTTTGCCTTGCAACATTCTATTGTGGAACATGAAACAATTACTTTTTAATTACTTTATTGAGGTCATAATGGTTTATAACATTGTGCAGCTTCAGGTGTACATCATTATGTATCAGCTTCTGTATAGACTACATTGTGCTCATCACTGACAGTCTAATTTTTATCCATCAATATACATATGTGCCCCTTTACCCATTTCACCCACTCCCTCCACCCTTTTCCCCTCTGGTAACCACTAGTCTGTTCTCTTTATCCCCGTGTTTAAAACACTGTTATCTGATTAGCCTAGACAAATGGACTTTCGTAGTTTTTGTCGATGGTTCTCATAACTCCTGCTTCAGTCTATTCAAGCTGGTGCACAAAGATCATTCCCACAGGTTGCCTGACCTCTTAACAGGAAGGAATCTGTTCCTACACGTGGATGCTTGCCGGTCCTGAAGCTACCTGACATCCTCCACCCACAACATGTGTCTGAGTCAACTCTTTCTGACTCAAAGATTTGAGATTAAGACTCCCAAGGATGCTCTAATAGAAGCAGCAGAAAGTTTAGCACAAAGGAAACAAGATGTCATTTTCAAACTAACATGTAGGTATTTGGAAGTCACCCCAAGTTCCACCAGGCTGGACCGCCAAAACTCTGCTGCCTCTCTTTGACCTCCTCTTCTGGGTTTCACTGTGACACAGATAAGCTTTAGCCTAAAGGCTTCCTGATAAATCACCAGACGCACCGGATTGTAAACTGTTTCTAAAGAAGGGAACAAAGATAGCTTTGTAACTTACTTAACATAAAATAATACAAAACTTTGAACTATAAAGTTAAGACTTTCATTCTATTCTTTCTTTGTTTCTTTAGACATCATCAGACTCAGACCCCGGTGGCATCAAGCCCCTGACCACAAGTCTGTCCTGAGGATCAGGGACTTCACACGGAGTACACCTGTCTTTAAAACCTCTCCCTTGGCACTCAGTCTTAGGGTGCAATATTGAGCTCATCATGGGGACAGTTATTATTGGTGTTTTAACCAAAGGAAGTTGTAGCTAAAATTATTTGAATCTGTGATCTAGATAACCAATCATTCCCTAGGTCAAAAGAAGGTTAATAGTAAAAAAGTTTTTCTTTTAAACTAGATTTGAACCCAAATTTATGTAAAGTACAAATGTGCATCTCTTTACCACTAGTTGTGAGATTAAAAATGAAAGGATTTGTAGTGTGATTTCTTTTTTGTATTATTGAGATGTAATTAACATGTAACATTATATTAGTTTCAGGTGTACAACACAATGATTCAATATTTGTATATATTGTGAAATGTTCACCACAATAAGTCTAGGTAACATCCATCACCAAACACAGTTACACATTTTTTTTCTTGTGATGAGAACTTTTAAGATCTACTCTCAGTAACTTTCAAATATGCAATGCAGTGTCATTAACTATAGTCACCATGCTGTACATGACATCCCCAGGACTTATTTATTTTATAACTGGAGGTTTGTACCTTTTCATCTCTGTTACCCATTTTGCCCAACCCCCAACCTCCCACCTCTGGCAACCACCAATCTGTTCTCCATATCTATGAGCTTGGGGTTTTTCTGTCTTTGTTTTAGATTCCACATATATGTGAGGTCATACATTTGATTTATTATTGATATCTGCATTTCTATCAAGGAACAATACCCTTTTAAAACACTGGAATGGCTTAGTAATGAGGCAAAGAGCCAATATGACACAAGGAATGACCACCAGGCTGGGGCGCAGGAGTCTTGGCTCTTAGTTCTGCTTCCAAGTCACTGCCCACAGGACTGAACACATCCATGTCCTTCACTTACAGTGGCCTCAAGTTTCCTCATCTGCATGAAGGAGCCAGACCCTCTACCTCTGTCATCTCAGAGGTAGAATTTCAATTCCCTGTACCTGGCTTTGTGACATATGTAGGGAGAGAGGCCTGGCTTCCCCAATATGCCTCAAACCACACCAGCGTCCCTTCAACCACCAAGATTCCACCTCTGAGGTGAGGTGAGGGACCTCAGAGACTCAGTCAGGAGAGGCACTGATCATTACACCCATCCTAGACGTGAGGGGTGGAGTCCAGATCAGAACTCAGGCCTGAGGCATCGGTTAGGGTGCTGTCTGTCACACCTCACCTAGAAGGCTTCCTGGGAATAAGGGCCATTGCTCTGTTTGGCCTCTGCTCTTTTCTCTCTAGCCAGACTGGATATTTACATTCATGTAGTCTAATTTTGTACCCTGGGTCCAGAAATGTGTTGGCATTTGGTGTGTTTCTCTAACAGCCAAGATAAAAATATGCATGGACAGAGGCCATGACTTTGGGTAGGGGAGGGGCTGGCATCACTGGGAAAGAAGGTGATCCAGTGTCTAAGCACAAAGATATCTGGCAGATTCTTCATCCTTAAGCTCTCTTATCCCACCAGCAGATCAAATATTATCTGGCCCTCCATACTGATTCAAAGAATAAAATAGTGCAGTAACCTCATTTTAAGACTTTAAATAAATCATGAAAGAAAAAGATATTGGAGTTCCATAAGCCAAAAAATTTTGGATGTCCTATGTCAGGAGTATTTTCTTGGCCCAGATAGGAACACATGCATTTATAAAGACACCATGAGCATCTGGTGTGGTACCACCTGCTGCCTTATGTAAGCAGCAAAGGAGAGAAAGCTGGGATGGAGGCAACAGAAGTCAGGCAAAGGAACTAACAGGGAAAGGCAAGCGATCTGAAAGACCTGCCAAAGTCACATTTGAATTTTACACCCAGTGTCGAACCGACTCCTCAAGCTCACATTCTGCAGGTCTGCCTTGGCACCCAGCACCCCAGGCGCTTCCAGCCCTGAGGAAGAGGTCCACACTTCTGATTGCATGAGCTCTCTAGATTTTCTCTGCCTCCCCTGTAACCTTATCACAGCCCAATTACCAGCCCCATTCAGAGGACAGGGAGGAATTTCACCTTTAAAGCAACATAAAAAGGAATTCCTTTCCATTGCAGAGGGCCCAGGGTGTGGATCCGGCTGTGCCAGGCACCTCGTCGGCTGCCTCTCTGGGCAGGATCTTGGCAGCAGATCCGCACAAGGGAAGCTGCTGTTTCCTCCAGCACCATCTGCTCAAACAGGATGGATTGCTACTGCTGCCCATGGGGGATTTTCTCTCTCTCTCTCCCCCTCCCTCCCGCCCTGTGGCACAGCTTTCTGGCAACACTCTGGTGGAGAACTACAGCAAGAATACCAAAGATGTGCCATGCTCACCAGCCTCCCACGGCTGGTAGCAGATAGTCCTGAGAACAAAGGGAAAGAGAAGGAGGGAAACAGCTGACACTGGCACTCCTTTCTGACAGGGGTCCTCATGGGGTGATAAGGTAGACTGAGTGGGCTGACACGCAGTCATCCTTTAATGCCCAGCAAGAACAACAGCAATAATACCAGACGGCAGCCACTATGGAAAACAGTATGGAGGTTCCTAAAAAAAGTAAAAATAGAACTACATATGATCCAGCAATTCCACTTCTGGGTATTTATCCAAAGAAAACAAAAATACTAACTCAAAAAGATAGCTACACCCCCATGCTCAATGCAGCATTATTTGCAATAGTCAAGATATGGAAATAACCTAAGTGTCCACCGGCGGATGAATAAAGAAAATGTGGTATATTTACAATGGAATATTATTCAACCATAAAAAAAGAAGGAAATCCTGCCATTTGCGGCAAAATAGATGGACCTCGAGGGTATCATGCTAAGTAAAATATGTCAGACAGAGAAAGACAAATACCATATGATCTCACGTATATGTGGAATCTAAAAAAACGAAAAAACATAGATACAGAGAACAGAGAGGTGGCTGCCAGAGGCAGAGGGTGAAGTTGGGTGTTGGGTGAAATGGGTGAAGGTGGTCAAAGGTACAAACTTCCAGTTACAAAATAAATAAGCTCTGGGGATGCAATGTACAGCATGGTGACTATAGTTAATAACACCGTATTGCATATTTGAAAGTTGCTAAGAGAGTAGATCTTGAAAGTTCTCATCACAAGAAAAAAAATTCTGTAACTATGTAGCTCGGTGACAGATGCTAACTAGATGGATGTTAATATGGTGATCACTTCGCAATACATCCAAGTAACGAAGCATTACATTGTACGCCTGAAACTAATATAACGTTGTATGTCAATTCTACCTCAATAATAAATAAAATAAAAGCAGTTCAGTTAAAAATAAATAAACAAACAGAGTATAATGGAAAAAAACACAACAATACCAGAGGCAACAGGCATTAAAAACATTAAGTGCTGGACCAGCGGTTGTCAAATTGCTGTTAAGGTCACTGTTTTGTTTTTTTGAAACTAGTGTTTTATACACAAAAAGGAGAATATTGTAAATTTTAAAGTGTGTGTCAGTTTTATGTATTTGTATGTATATATTTATTTGCAAGGTCAAACTAATTCCCACTGTTAAAAAATAATTAAAGAAGACAATTTAGGTGATACAAACAAACTTGAACACTTCATGAATGGGGCGGAAGGCAGGAAGCTTTTATAGGATGAGGAATAAAGAACGAGGAAGAGAAAAATAGAAAACATGGGACTGGCTGGGGCCACAGAGTCGCCACTGTTTGGGGTGAGAAGGCCCAGAGCCGGCCTGGCGGCTGGGGACTGGCTGACTGGACGTGCCGCATTTCGGGTCAAGCGGAGCATTTACAGGGACACGAAAGTTACCTAAGTTTCGGCCTGCTGAGGTGGCACCCCGGGCAGGAGCAGTTACATCTTGACCCTAGAAATTTATTTCAACATTATTATGGGTCACATTAAAAAAAATTAAACATTGGACCAAGCCTTCTTCTAATCCCTTACACATATTACCTCATTTCATTCTTAGACAAACAGGAGGAGGCAGTACCATTATTATTCTCGGTTTGTAACTGAAGAAAGAGAGACACAAAGCACTTGAGCAACTTGCCAGCAGGCGTTCCGAGGCAGTGCCTTCCCAGACCTGCACTCCTGCCCTGCGGAGCAGCCTCCCAGGCCTGCCTCCACTCCCTGCCCATCCCTCCACCCCGGAATCCTTTGTTCAGCCATCTGCCCGCTCCCCTTCTGAACCAAGATCACCTCAAGGGCAGGTCTGGTTCTGCTGAGTGACTTAAACTAAGCCTCAGGGAGCAAAGGATTCCTTCAAGCGTTTTTAAGTGGAATAAGAGAATAAATAAAGATGGGACTTTCAAAAAAGAAAAGCAAAATAAAACGTAGCAAGAAAAAAATAATAAACCCTGACAGGTCTGTCAGGTGAAGGGAAACTAAGTCTTAATAACACTTCTCTCTTTCTGAGAGATACTTGCGGGGGAAATAAGAAACTTTACCTAAAAATCGAAATCAGGTTAAAAACACACACGCTAAAGTTCTGAAGCATCTGTCTATGCTCTGTTCTGGGTGCCTCATTCAGGGAAAGCAATTTAATGAGTTTTCAGGTCAGCAAAGGCAGGGCCAGGATTTACTTCGGGGAGGTTGATGGTGAAGAGGTCAACTGTTCTGGATAAGAAAGTAACAGTTATTGGAGGACTGAAAGCTGGGCAACAGAAAAAGAGCCAACTCTCGAGATGGGAAAAGAAAGAGCGAGAAGGTAACAGATTGAGCTCCCAGCGAGGGGAGGGGCAGGCAGGGCTGCAGGGTGTGTAGGACAGGGTTGTCTAACATGCCAGGCCAGCTCGTGCCAGCCTCCGATACTCATCAACCCCAAACCTGCAATACCACCACCTCAAATCGGGCTCCTCTGGGAGAGGAAAGCAAAGGGAGAGTCTGACACGGGGTGAAGGAAAGCAGAAAAGGGCAGTCCTGACAAGGTAAGACTGAAGAGCAGAAGAGAAGAATTCCAGAGAAGCATGAAATCTGAGGGAGAGGTGACTAGGGACAGTGGCCAGCGCCCTCGCCGGCAGAGTGGAGTGCTGTGTACCCACCATACAGGTGATGAAGGCCAAGTCTTCCCAATTCAACAGATAACGCTGGAGGACCAGCAAGTGCCACAGCCTGTTACACAATGTCACCAGTCACCCCACTGTGACAGCACATCTGCTCCCGCACAGCACACGCTCTCTCATGCCACACGGCGTGATGACTCAATCCTAACGACCAGGATTTGTGGTTTCCAAATCTCTTTAAAACCCAGATCAAGATGGCCCAGAAGCAGAAGCAGTGAGGAGGAGGAAGATAAGAAAGCTCTAGACTTCACCTTGTGACTCTGGAAGTCTCACCTCGCTGACTAATCCAAAGATGAGCTGGTAAATTACCCAACAGGAAACATCAAACGCTGCTGGTTTCAGGGCAGGAAGATCTACTCCCACAGCTGCCTCCATCCCAACCGAGTTCCTAGATATCTGAGGACGCTTCTCTCCTAAATCAAAGTGCACAGTGCACGACCCCTCAATGTCAACCTCGAGGCTTATTCCACACCCAAGTCTCTACATCTTCTGCTAAACACTGCCATTCCAAACAGCACACAGATGAAATTGAATGCTCCGCCAGATACACTAATTTTAGACTCACTTTAAAACTTGCATGCTTTCTCTGCCTGCCAAATGAGAGGAGGAAAACAAAGGTGTACAGAGTTCAGCAGCTGCCACAGCTGGTCTCTAGAAACTGGTACCAAGAAGGTGACACACATTCTTCTGAGACAAGAATGTCCCACCCCTTTTTCTTCTAACTGCTAAACCAGAAGATACCTGGGGTCTCTAGAAACGATCAAACTCATGCAGTCGAGTCACCTGGCCATAGCAAGGCAGCAACGTCTGGCAGCAGCCAACAAAACAAAGTTAGGTTTTACACTCATTCCACTTCTCAAGTATATAATTGGATTCCACTTCTTTGCGATCTAAAAACAAAATGATAAAATCTTCATGTAAATTTAAACCTAAGCAAAGCCAAGGACAACTGCTAGGGTGATTATTAGTTTCTTCAGCTCTATGTATTTTATGCAAAACATCCACAACATCCAGTTTATGTGACCTTTCAAGAGGGGCTGTTTCTACTGCTCTGTGCAGAAAGCAACATTGGATAAATCTGTATCAAAAAGAAAAAAGGCCAAAAAAAGAAAGAAAGGCCACTACCCCCAGGATGATGCCCTAACACACAGCCGCCTGGCCTGTGTAATACTTGGACTGTCAACAACAAAGCTTTAAAACATTGATTCTGCAACTTTTTTTTGCCTTTCACTGGCCACTAACTATGAAACAGATTTCCAAGCCATGTTTATAATCGGGTCTATATGACTAAAGGCAAACTGGAGCAGAACCAGAATTACAGAAAGATTCTATCAGCATAATTTAACTTCTAGAAACACCACTTGCCCACCCCACCAACGGGTTCCCGGCTTCTGGCACTTAGGACATCTCGTGCCGACTCACAGTGGTTCCAGCTATGGCTCAGCCACCATCTGTGGACATCTTTCACAATCCCGCCGTCAAGGAGAAGCCACGTTTCAGCGCTGTTTGGTTTGGCTAGCTTCCTCTAGACATAAACTAAGTGCACGCATTTTTTTTATCCTCTGGGGTTTGCGCTCCAGCAGAGTTTGAAACGTGACATTCAAAACCTAAAACTGACCTTGATTATGAGATTTGGACTGACACTCTGAGGGAACCTAACAGAAATATCTATGCTGAGAAAATAAATCCTTCCACAGGCTCTTAAAATCCATCATCTCAACTAAACTAATGTCACCGCAGTCAACTGCTAACAACACACACCAGCCTGCAGGCCTCCGGCTCGGGCAAGACGAGGGCGGCACTCATCTTGGGCAAAAAGTGAAGAGGCACAAAAAAATACAAATTCTAGTAATCAAAATAAATAATATTTTAATTCACTATTTTAAAATATCAACGTTAATGCAAAAATTCCATGGTGAAAATGTTAAATAAAGACAGGCTCCAACCCTGCACTTGTGCAATTCACTCTCACTCACCTCACCCTAATCTCGATCCTGTCGGATCTGGTCTTTATTTAAAATTTTGGCATTTTGTTCACTTTGTTGCATTAAACTACTATTTATCTTGATTTTTCAGTTTTCTGGCATCCCCTTAAATATCTTCCCTCAAGGAGCGTGCCTCACACTTACCTCACACCAGCCTCAGCTCAGCCAACACACATTCACTCAATGCTCACAGGGAAACCCTAGGAGGCAGCTCTACCATTACTCTCATTTATAAAGGAGCAAACCCCAAAAGGCCGGCTACTTTGCCCAAGATGGTAGAGTCAGGGTGGACAAGTCAGATTCCAACCCCGCTCCATGCTCAGAGACCAGATTCTTCAGGACAAGCATCCTCGTCTCAGGGATCTGCATCACGAAGGCACTCGGCACAAATCTATACAGTTCTGGACTTTAGAAAATAATAATACGTGGAAAACCATCCAAATAAAACATAATTAATGACAATTTGGGCAAATTTAGTCATGACTTGTTCATCACTGATCAATGTCCTGCGATATTTAGGCTAAGTGTTAATTCCACCAAACTCCTGGAGTTTTTCTAATTTGCCCCCAGTTCTTGAGCCATCCTAACCCTCAGAAGGAGCCGAGAGAGAGAGGATATCTGACCTCTCACTCGAAGGACAGGACAGATCTGAGCAGCCTGGAGAAGCCGGCACTCGGATCCTGAGATGACCCTGGCATACGCCCTCGAACGCTGTCGGCTTTACGAGGCTCACCGAGCTGCAGCGTGCACTGCAGGACAACGTTCAGAAATACTCCCAAATAACGCGTTCACCTAGAAGGAGAGGGGAATTTAGAAGTAAATCCACCATAGCTACCGTGGTCCCACCACCATTAGCCAGTTAGTGCCGGTGGCCATTGCAGCTTGAAAGGGTCATGGTGAAACCAGGCTGAAAAAGAATCTAGAAGTGGTATCGTGGGAAGAACGGTTGAGGGAACTAGGGCTATTCTTCTTGGGGGAAAAAAGACAACTTAAGTTGGGGAAGTGGTGCCTAGCAACTATTTTCAATTATCTGAAGAGCCAGTGGATTTAATTTATGTGACACCAAAGACTGAAGTCAGACAAGTGGATGACAGTCTATGGATAACAGTTTCAAGGAGCTGGCTTTCATCTAAGTGTAAGGAAAAAAAATCTTCCAACAATTAGACCTGTCCAGCAGTGAAAGAGCCAGCCTCCAACAGAGGCGAGTTAGCTGTCAGCTGCTACAGAAGGGATCCAGCACAGAATGGCCACTTGGACAGAAGGACTTAAAATCCCTTCCAATTCTAAGACATTAAGAAATGGAACAAATGATGAAACTTAACACATTCATTGTTATGCATAGTGTTTAGTTCCTAAGAACCCTAGAAAACTCAAACAAAACTAAGAGCTCAATGGAAAGAAAATCTTGTACTTTCATCTTAATTCCAAGCGAGATTCTTGATTTTCTAAAAACTAAGCCACTGATACAATGCAAGTTAAAAATCAATCTCCCTTTTAGAAAAACTAAATTATGTCCTGAGATGGTATTTATAGTTACCATTTTAAAAAATTGTGAAACTGTACTCATATAGGCAATCAATATTTTATACATAGCTCTCCTGCAAACTACACTGGCTAGTCTCACCAAGATCTACAGGGGTCATATAGAAGAAAAAACACAGAAGCAGTTGAGTTAGAATTTAGGAAAACAGAGCAAAGCAGAAGTCAGAGAGATCAGCAGCCCAGGACATTAAAAGAGCTTGAGAAAATCTATCCACTCAGACAAATAGGTCAAGGTAGAAAGCTGTCTTTTTCATGACGACACAATTTTTTAAAAGGAATTTTGGATTTATAGAGTCTTTCAGATGAGGTAAGGTTACACACCGAACTTTAATGTAAATATTTTTGTTTGGACAAGAATGCAAACAAGACAAGTTCAAAGGAAAATAGGAGGACAATGCAATTAATGGAGTTTAAAAACGTGAGGAAGTGCTTGTAGCCCCTGCGGAGTGGTTGAGTGGTGTACACACACACACACACACGCACACACACACACACACACTGCCTAAACCCCACTGGATTATGCCAGTGATTCTATTCAAAGCACCACATTCATTGGGGGAATATTTTAAATGAAATCAAAGCCTGTGACTGAGGGAACAAACCACAGAAAGAAGCCTCCTACTCGTCAGGCATTCTCCATAGATGGCCCCGTCCGACCCTCCCCAGAGCCCTGTGAGGTAGGGATGCTTACAAAGGAGGAAGTCAAGTTAGTTAACTCCCCCCCACATTTTCAAAGCCCATAAGAGGCTGAGCAGAAGGTATGCCCAATTCCAAAGCCCAACTATATTTCCTCTATGCCCCAGAGCCAACGCCTGTGCCTACCACTTTGTACGCCAAAACCCAGTGGATACTTCCACCTGGAACTTCCCGCAGGCATGTGAAACTCGTTATCCTCCCCAACCCTGGACCATCCTCCTTCTGTTCAATGAGACCACTTTTCCCCACAATCATTGCAGTTCAACCCTTCAAAGGGCTGCAGTTTGCTCTGCCCTTCCCCCATCCCCATCCACAGACAGTCCTATGAGGCAATGGCATCACTCCCTCAACTTCCCCCAACGTTACTCTCACCCTATACCTGATCTAAACTGCTGCGACACAATTTTAGCTGTGCTCCACATTCCCTCCACTACAATCCACTCCATACTTTGCTACAACAAAGAACAATCACGCCTTTAAAGGAGTTTGAGGAGGGCAATGACTCCCCACAGCCTTCCTATTTATAAACTCAATCTGGAATTACATGTAAGCCCCAAGGGCCATTTCCAGCTTCCTTGCCTATAACTCCTCCAACTCTAGATTTCAATCAAAATACCCCTAATTATAATCACCTCCTCCCAGACGTGATCCCTCCATCGAAACACTCTGCTCCCACCCTTCCACCTGCCAGCACCTGACCCATCCTTCAAGGCTCGGTCCTAGGCCATCTCTCCCACAGCTTTCCTTTACTCTTTTATCCAGAAGTGTAACAACTATTAAGCACCGACTGTATGTTAGACATTGGAGATACAAAAATGAACTCAATAGGGGCCGGCCCGGGGGCACAATGGTTAAGTTACACGTGCTCTGCTTCAGAGGCCCGGGGTTCACAGGTTCGGATCCCGGGCGCGGACGGACGCACCGCTTGTCAGCCATGCTGTGGCGGCGTCCCATATAAAGTAGAAGATGGGCACGATGTTAGCCCAGGGCCAGTCTTCCTCAGCAAAAAGAGGAGGATTGGCAACAGATGTTAGCTCAGGACTGGTCTTCCTCAAAAAATAAAAATATAAATGGGCAAAGGACCTGAATTGACATTTCTCCAAAGAAGATATACAAAAGGTCAACAGCACATGAAAAGATGTTCAACATCATTAGTCCTTAGGGAAATGCAAATTAAAACCACAATGAGATACCACTTCACATCCACTAGGGTGGCTAAAATAAAAAAGACAGACAATAACAAGTCTTGACACGGATGTGAAGACATTGGAACCCTCATTCATTGCTGGTGAGATTGTAAAATGGTGCATCTGCTTTGGAAGACAGTTGGCAGGTCCTCAAAATGTTCAACATAGTGTTACCAAATGACTCAGCAATTCCACTCCTAGATATATACCCAAGAGAGATGAAAACATAGCTACACAAAAACTTGTACACTAACGTTCATAGCAGGAAACAACCCAAGTGTCCATCAACTAATGAATGAATAAACAAAACATGACACATCCATAAGGAATATTTTCTGGTAATAAAAACAAATGAAGTACTGATTCACACCACAATATGTTTAAACCTTGAACACATGCTAAGCGAAAGAAGCCAGATACAAAAAGTCATGTATTGTATGAGTCCATCTATATGAAATATCCAGAGGAGGCAAATCCATACAGACAGAAAGTAGATTAGTGATTGCCAGGGGCTGGAGGGAGGGAGGAATGGGGAGTGACTGCTAATGGGCACAGCACCAACTCTATAAAATATACTAAAAACCACTGTTTATACACTTTAAAAGGATGAACTTTATTGTATGCAAGTTATATCTCAGTAAAGCTGTTATATAAAAAATAAACAAAGATAGCAACAACAACCAAAAAAAACCCAATCACTTCCCATTCAGTTATATTGAAGCCCAAACTCCTGGTCATGCCTCCAGACACTGTGCCTCCTTTCCAGCCTCCTCTTCCACCACCTCCTCCTCACACAGTGCTCCAGAGACACCTGCCTGCTCGCCTCTCCACTGCGGAGAGCTCACTCCTACACCGAGGGTCTTTCCACACTGTTCCCTCTGCCCCGCATCTTCACACCCCGGGCTCCCAGCCATCAGTGCTCAGCTCACACATCATCTCAGAGCGGCCCTCTCGGACTCCACATCTACAGCACCCCTCTCCCCCCGCGCTCTCCTGGGTCCTCAGACTTCTCCCACACGAGAGGTGCCGGGCCGACGGCCTACAAGGCTCTCTGGATTCTTCTTCCCTTGTTTACAGCATGTCTCCCTCCCGCCATAACGAGCGATCACATTGGTGGAACCGCACCGACGCTAACGAACGTACTGCTCCTGGCGGGAGACCACAGCCGAGGTCGTGCATCAGATCGCCTTCAGGGAGGCGCTAACGGACGCCGTTAGAAAAGGACGGCAGCTGCCAACAGCCGCGGACAGGCTTCACGGAAGCGAGGAGAGCGCAGGCCGCCCTGGAGAGACTCACGGAGCGCGAGGGGCGCTCACCCCAACGGCGCCCTGCCCCCCGCACCACACCCCACCAGGACGCACCGGAACTGACGTGACGCCTGGAACTTGAACCCTGGACTGGACGTGCCCCCAGGGTACTTGCGCCTGCCTCCCCAGACCTCACGCAGGCACAGAAACGTCTGTCAAATGACTAAGGAAACAAGTTCAGGTGTTATTCCAGAACTCCCACCATGAAAAGCAGCTTCTACCTCCTCACAATTACATATGGTTTCTATTTTAGACCTTTTTTGGGTCTTTTTCTTGGAAAGGAGGAGGAAGTTGGTGTTTCTTTTTAAAAAAAAAAATATTTTAGAGACAGAACAAAACAACAACAAACCACATACCTCTAGCCCACCCTTCAAGAACCTGCTAAATCTCAGGGTGCTTGTGGAGAACTAAGCTGCAGTGTTTCCCTGCCATCCCGTCCCAGTGTGGCATTTATAAGACATGAAGTGGATGTTTCACAGGTACGGGAGTACCTGGACAGCAGCATGACATAACAGGAAGTTTAACCTAGCTCTGGAGTCCCAAGTTTGAAGGCTAGCTTCTCTATTTAACTAGCTGTTTGACCTAAGGCAAGTAACTCAACTTCTCTGAGGCCATTTCATTATTTGTAAAATGATGTACTAACAACTGCTCTGTAGACCTCTGTGTGGATTGGAGGATAATACACACCTTAGCCAGTGCAGGGCCTGGCACATGCTTGACCCCCTGGCAAATGTTAGTTACAATGACCAAGCCCCAAGAATTACAAAAGGCCAGGGTCACAGGTGGGTGGTCAATAAGAAAGTGGTGAAGAACAGAAAATAGTTGATTTCTAGCCTCTTGGGAATTTGATGAGCAGGAGTGACTTTGCACTATTTCAATGCAAAGTAAGGGATGCTTGCTGCCCCATCTGTCGTTTAATAGTACAAGAAGTCTTGGAACTTGGAAGTGAGACTGTTAAAATATAACATCAGCCGTCTAACTGGACTCCATGGAGCTGTACAAATGAGCCCTTTTGTACCATGTCTTAAAGGCCAACCTGAGAACTAAACACCAAGTGTTGGAGGGAAAGGCACAGAATGATCCAGAGCCCCTACTGTCTAGTCAGGCTTTCAAAAAAAATCTAGTTTGCTAATAGACAACACAAAGTTGAGATATCTGACCCATTGTGGAAGCATGCTGTCTAAAATTTCACAAAAAAAGGGTAATTTCCAAGTACGTAAATCTTTTCACAACATGAATTACAGAGTGCTAAAGAGCAGACTAGCATAATGTAATACCATTTAACAATTTACTTGGTAGATTTAAAGGAAACAGGCAATTCAATATGCCCTTCATAATGGATCGATTTATAGCTAATTGTCTCCATCCAATTGACTAGTTTCATCATCAGCTGCCATCACTTGAGTTCCAGGAAGTTTGAAGTAGAAGTTTAAAATTTTCATAAACTATGATGTTACTACATTTGTGTGTATCTTAAAGGTAAGCACAGCTAAGTAGAAGCTGGAAAAGGGAATATGGAGCAGGTGTAATAACCCTTTTCTCTTTGACAGTATAATTAAGAGATGAATGAGGACTAAAATGGTAACACACAAGGTGTATTCAAGCCACAGAAGCAATGATCTCTTGCGGACCACAAACAAGTTCTAGAAGAGGAGTTCAAGGTGTGTTGTGGCAATGACCACCCATCTCTTCACCAGGTAGCTGGTCTTGCTAGTCAAAATTCAGCTTGGGAATCATCTCCTCTAAAAAGCTTTCCCTAATCCCACCTCCTCCTGAATGCTGGGTGGCCCTCTCTTCCCTGTGTCCCCCAGGACCTACTACACACATCTTGCAGCCTCCATTACTTTACACTTGTTTGCCTGCCTGCCTCTCCCAGTAAACTTAGCTGCTCCTTCAGGGAACAGACCTCGTCTCACCTCTTCCGATCCCACAAGCCAACATTGCCTGGCATTCAATCATTTGTTGAAAGACATATTTACTAGGACATTCAGTGCAGCATGCTTGTACACCAAAGGACTGTAAATAACCTAAATTCCCATCAACAAAGAACTAGTTAAACCAGCAGTTCTCAAAGCGTGGTCCAAGGACCCCTGAGGTCCATGAGACCCTTTCAGGGGTCTGTGAGTTTCCCGTTTCTCTAACTACATATCTATATGAAGGCAGATACTCTTCCAATACTCGAACCAAAACAACACAGCACACAGACTGAATGAAGAACAAGATGTGAGAATCCAGCTTTCTTTTATTGAGCCAAACACTAAAGAGATTTGCAAATATGCAAAAATACTACTCTTCTCATTAGATTTGGGTTTGGAAAATAGTTATTTTTCATGGAAATACATTATGTTAATATGCAATGAGTTCATTCTTGTTATTTTTAATGAATTAATACATACTTTTTAAATTTCTCAGTTTTAATTTCTAAGATGGTTAGTATCTATAGGTATAACCCATATAAACAAAGGCTCTTTGGAGTTCTCAATGAGTTTTAAATGTGTTAAAAGGTCCCGAGACCAAAATGTCTGAGAACGGCTGGTTAAAGAGACTGTGGTCCAGCTGTACAATAAAAGAGCATGCAGCCATTTTTCAAAGGAATGCGGTAGCTTGATATGTGATAGTGGAAACCAGTGTCGAAGCCACACTGCTAAGTTTAAGAAAGAAATGCAAAACGAAGGATAAATGTGTACATTTTTTTACAAAGAGGCACTGCTATACAAACACATACGATATACACATTTGCTCAAATTCTTTGCATGAACATCCAAGAAAAGTAAAAAGCAGGGCCCCCTGTGGAGTCTAACTGGAAAGCCAGGGGTCAGGGAGGGGGAGAACGCCACTCCACTCCTAGCTCTTCTTTCAAAATGTTACCATCTGCATGTATGACCTTTCCAAAAAATCAAAAATGGAGTAAAAAATATATTGAAATAGTACAAGGACATTAAACTGCATTAAAGAACAGATGGGAATGACTTTGGAAAATATTAAATGATACACTGAAACAAAGCAAGCAAATTTCAAAGCAGTAATACATAGTAAACTCTTGACAAACAGTCTGGAAGGATATACAGTATACAAAAGTATTAACGGTATTTTTTTCCTTCCAGTTAGTGAGATTACAAGTATTTGTTTTCTTTATCTTTCTTGTCTTTCTAAACTTTTGATAACTTACACATACTATTTCTATCATCAGAAAAATAAGGAAAGAGTTTAAATACTTACATACAAATGTATGTGTCTCTATGTCTTTACTTGAAGAAAATACTAAGACCAAAGAGTACATGAATAAAGTCGCACGTATTAGCTACTTTTACATTAAGACCTTGACTGGATGTTTGCAAGATAAATTTAAAACTCCCTTCTTCTGCTATGGTTTAAAAACTATCTGGTCGGGTCATTTTACTCCTAGCAACCTATCCCAAGGAAAGTCTATTTCATCCAATGATTTACACGCAGTGTCGTTAATAAGAGCATTATTAAACCGCAAATAACCCAAATGTTCCACACCATTTGGTCAGACACACTCTGGTTCAACTCTAAGGCACATTCACCCAGGAGCTCAGATCGAAATCCTAGGACTCACTGTGGACCACTTTCTCTCCATCACTCACAACCGACTCCTTCTGTCCAGTCGGCTCTGCCTTCATACATATATCCTAAAGCCCTTCATCCCTCTGCTCCTTCGCCACTAACACCCAGTCCAAGCCATGGTCCACTCTCCTCATCCACACTGGTCTCACTGGTACCACTCTGGCTCACCTGGATTCATTTCACACAGCATCCCAAAGGTCGACTTTTAGAAGATAAATCCATTCATGTCACTGTCCTATTTAAAACCCTTCAATAGCTTTCCAGTGCCCTTAGAATAGAATCCAATCTTTTCTAGAGCCCTCAAGGCTCTACCTGCTCATCTCTCTCTCCTGACCTCCGTCCACATGCTCCCTGCTCCCCAGGCTCCAAACACACTGCCTTTCTGTTCCTCAAATGAGCCATGCTTGTTCTGACCTTAGGGACTCTGCCCTTGCTGTCCCTTCTCCCTGGGACACTCTGCTCCCAGATCAGTATGTGTACATTCCATGGTTACTCACCTCCCAGAGGCATTCTCTCATCACACAACCTAGGAGGGCCCCCTGAGCCCTGGTCACTAACTCGTCACCAGTCCATTTCCGTCATAACATGCACCTCTATTGCAGACCATCCTGTTCATTCCATGTGTGCTCAGCTTCTGTCCCCTCACCCCCTCGTCCCCTCACCCTGCTGTGGACTCTTGCCTCTAAGAACAAAGAAATATGTGAGTGCGTACTCAAACGATATCCACCGAATGGATGCAATATTACGTAGAAATTAAAAACGTGTTTGAAGAAGCTTCAAAAACACAGGAAAATGCTCACAATACATATCTAAGTGGGAGGGGGAAAGGTTATCAACTAATATAATGCCAAATTAGTTTGTTGGGGGTAGTGGGGCAAATATGCAGAAAAGAACAAAACAAAATAACTTCTCTCAGAATTCTCAAGTGTCAGGGTGGTATTACAGGTAATTTTTACTTGCGTCCAGTTTCTTCCACAGTTTCACATTTTCCATATTTTCTATAAGGCATGACCTTGATCAGAAAAAGTAAGTTTTAAAAAAACTACCATACTGGAAGATTGCTCAGATTCGGCTATGCACGTGGCTAAGGCAGGCTTACTGTCATGGACACCTTATTTAAGTCACAAATAGCTCTCTTCAAATACCCATGAAAACCCTCAAAGAAGCCAGAAAAAATAAAGAGACATGGGGTGGACCAGCGGACTGGAGGGATGCCTCAAAACTGGTCAGACCCTTGACCTGGGCTACATGCCAAATCTCACCAAGCGAGAAAACAAATGGAACATAGCATATTCTAGAAATCCTGTAATAAGCCAAGACCCTGTATGATCTACAAGGTTAACTATTTAAAGTTGCTTTAATTACATTGCAGAACTGTGTCTCTCAAGTCTAATATAACCTCTCCATCTTCCAGTTCTCAGAAGTTTTCACCCTTACATAAGAAAAGACACACATTTATACTTAATGAGCACCAAAAAAACCCCTGAGCCCTCTGAACTAGGTCATCTTTTCAGAGAAGAGAGGCTCAGCCTAATTTGAAATGGTAGTCCGTTGGCAAACCCCAGCAAGAGCGGCAGTTAATATTAATTAAGAGCCGAACCAGGTTTGTTCTTGGACATCTTTTCTCTCAGTCAAGTCCAGGATGCTTCCATATGAAAATCTGCCGATTTTCTTGCACTTGACATAGCAGATCCAGTAGAGAATAATGTGATTTTTTTAAATACCACCACTTGTCCAACCCTGAAAACACGATTCTCACATCCTTCAAGGGAGGTTTCAGTCATCCATCACTCAAGAGAAGAAGCTGTCACTAAATATAAAGAGATTTAATGGGACTCACTACCGAGTGCCAGCCGTGTATGTGTGTGTGTATGTGCGTGCTCATACATACGTAGGAAAGCTAATATTCCTTATGACAGAGTGTAGGACCCAGCTCTTGGCAACCTAAGAGAACTCTCCCTTCTATTTACTCATGCAAAGTGCTAAAGGAAATGTGAGCCAAAGATTTGGGGGTGGGTCTTCAAATAAGGTATGTGATAAGTCTCAGCCTGCACTGCTCCAGGCAGACTAGGCAGAGCCAATGGGTGACAGCTATCGTGAGGCTAATCTCAGATCCAAAGTAAGTACAAACTTTGACCATAAATCAGAGCTAATTAAACAGAATGGACTTGATCGCTGGAAAGCCGCTTGACTCCTTCTGGGGAAGATGTAGAGAGAGTTCACGACCCACGCCTTCAACACAGACTTGCTGAATTCCTTATATGCGTTAATTACTTTGCCAGACCCCTGTCCTCTAAGTCTCTCAGTGGGAAGTGGAACATGGTGAAGGCAGAAGGGACAACAAGGGGCACAAGATTATCTTAAATACTGCTCTAGCCCCCAGCACCTAGAACATTGTCTGACACATCGCAGGCACTCAGTGAATAATCTACTGGATGAATCTGACTGACATTTGCTGCACTGCATTATAACTCTATGTGACAGCAACAGAATCAACAAGCTGTGTGCAGAGGAAAGAGACGAATTCTGCCAGGGCAGGTGAGGGAAGACTTCCAGAAGCAAGGAGTAGCCCCACCCTGGAGGAGCGGCTTCTCCCCAGGCAGTGGTTGCAGAAAAACCATGTGGACAGGAGTATGCCGGGAATCTAGGCTGGAGCAGACGGCATGAGCTACTTTCCAATTCAAATTCCTACCATGGTTTTATTTCCTGGGCTTTTGCTGTGCTTCATCTCCTTCAAACCTTCAACCATAAAGGGTACATACAGAGGGGCTGTTGTGCTTCTCTACTAGGAAGTTAGCTAAAAGCAAACAGCAGGTAACAGAAAAATAAATACTGTGGAATGTGTTATTTACCAGGCAGCAAGCCTGTAAGACTCTTAGACCTTCAGAGAGAGAAAAATAATCCAAGAGCACCCCCCAAGTCCACTAGAAACAAGCCACCTTCAAAACAAATTGCTGTCCTTTATTTTTCTTCTTCTTTCCCCGATAAACAGTTTTTAAATTGGTGCATGCAAAAACTACTTGATTCCCAACAGAAAAAAAAAAATCTAAACATTTCATAGTCATTTCTTAATGCAGGGAGAAACACTGGGGGGAAATGAAGGCATCTGAAAGAGAACAGAAACTAGACTTCAGAACAAAGAAAATTTAAAATGGAAAAAAATGAGAATAAGAGAAAACAGCAAGTGGAAAGTTTTCAAAACCTCTAAGAAAGTGCAGAAATAAGCCACTTCCCATCACATTCTCTTTAAAAATGGAGAGAGCCACTAATCCAGTCCCGGATGGATGGTGTGAAGCCCTTCCTGCCAGAAAGCAAGTCACCACGCCAAGTACAGAGAAGGCTCAGAAAAGGGCTCAGCCCCCAGCCTAGCTAGCCTTCCCCTCACTCTGCTGCCTTCTCCCTACCACGGAGAAGCCGACCCAATCACAAAACCCTTAGGTTGAGAGCCAGCCTTGCCTCTCACACAGCTCTCCCCCTAAGCTGCATTCCAAACACAGAAAGCATAAAATGCATTTGAATGTGGCATTAAAATTAAAATAGACCCAACTGAGGTAACAATGCCCGCAAGAGAAAATTCGAGGTGCAATCTGGTACATAGAACTCTTCCTTCCGAGAGATGGGGGTGGGGGTAGAGTATTCTTGAAAATCAAAGTAAACTGTTTCGCAACCCGCTTAAAAGCTAATGAATAAAACTCTGCCTCTGAGATACTTCTTAACTTCCAGCTTTTAAGCTTTCTGTTTCCCAGCACAGTCCTCCACCCACCTCTTCAAACTCATCTGTGCTTCTGTAATGCAGATCCCTCGATAATTAGCCCGTAATGGGCAATAACCACCCCGGACACCGAAGAGAACAGAGGCGACAGGAGAGCACCCCGTCTGCAGTCACAAGTTTTCATAAAGGAGTGCTAATGGTGAGCATCTGCATCCCAGTAGGGTTATGTCCCTCGCAGCAGCACCACAGCTACCTCGCGCCTTTTAATGCCATTTCGTTATGAACTGGTGTGAACGCGGGGTGGAAGGAGAGGGCAGAGGGGCCGGAAGGAGAGACGAAGAGATCAGGCGACCTATATCCCCAAATTCACCACGCGAGCCAAGGGAGGCATTGTCAAGAAGCCATTTCCAGGGAGCTGGATTCAAAGTGTAATTCGTTAGATCGAATCTCCCACTAGTCTCCTAACGGCCAGGCCGCGGCTTGGGGAGGGGAGTTAGTGGTGAGTTTACCTTAGAAGGCGGCAGCGAACAGGCAGGCCTTTCGAGCCACCCAGGGCTC
Organism: Tapirus indicus; assembly: GCA_031878705.1. NCBI lineage: Eukaryota > Metazoa > Chordata > Mammalia > Perissodactyla > Tapiridae > Tapirus > Tapirus indicus. Next base: position 4,320,653 of record CM062922.1, on the reverse strand, counting down.
TGCCCGAGGCCCGAGGCAGCGCGGAGCGGCTGGAACCGCGCGCGGCGAGGCCCGCGGCGCCACAGGTTCCCCAGCGCGCGCCCCGCCGACTCCCACAGGTGGGCGGCGCTCGGCCGGGGGGCTCGGGGAGGGGAGGGGACGCCGCGGGGAGGGGGGAGAGGCAAAGGGGTGGGGGACGGCTTTGCCGTAAGGAAGCAGGGCGGGAGAGGGGCTCGGGGTTGGCAGCCACCCGGCTCTGGATCCCTCAGATGGGTGCTTCCCGGCTCTTCCCCGAGGCAGGAGGAGCCCGGGCGGAGAGAGGAGCCGCGCGCACCTCCCAGCCTCCTCCCCTGGCGCGGTTAAGCCGCCCGGGCGCGGGCCACCGGCTGCATGCGCCCCGGCACGTAGGAGCCTGCGCGACCACACGCGGGCGGGGGGAGGGCACCCGGGGACAGAGGAGCCCCGGCCCAACCCCATCCCACTCCGCTCGCTCCCGCCCGTCGCCCCGCACCCCCTCACCCGTGCTGGCCTTGATGTTCTCCCGCAAGAAGTGGCCGCTGGAGAGATGCTGGAGGCCAAAGTTCTGGGCGATCCTCTGGCACACGGTGCCCTTGCCCGAGCCGGGCGGCCCCAGGATGACCGCGCGCAGGAGTTTGGAAGCCATGGCCTTGGCGAGGAGGGGGCGACCAGACGGGCAACCCGGACAGCGGCCCCGGAAAAGCCCCGGGAACTTTCTTCCTTTTGCCCAGCCGCTGACACCCTGGGCTCGCGCGGGACTGGCCGGCCGCCCCTGCAGGGGAAGGAGAGACTTTGCAGACAACTCCTCCCCTCGGCCCCGCGCGGGGCCGGCTCGAAGGCGGAGTAAGGCGCCACGCTACACCTCCCCGCCCTCCTCGCCCCCACGCCGCGATCGGGGAACTCCGAGCCCCCGTCCCTGGCACGGCCAGCCTTCGGGGCTCAGAGGTCGGCCCGGCCAGTCCACGCGACCCCTCCCTCCATCGCGCCGCACGCCGTCTCCACCGCGCGGGGGAAGCGGGAGAGGCGGCGACTGCCAGCGCGCCTCGGCGGCGGGGGGCTGAGCCCCTGCCCTGGTCCCCGCACGTGGGCAGCGTTCGGTCCGCGCCTCGGCCCCTCCCCGGCGGCTGTTACATCCCCAGAGTCGCCGCTATCGCCGCCCGCGCAGCCGGCCCACCCAGCGCCCACCTCCGCCGAGGGTGGACGGATGCGCTCCCCGCCGCCAGGCGCCGCAGTCCGGTGCCTCTCCCCGCGAAGCGGCCAAATAAACGCACCCCTCGGCCGGGACGCGGCGCTCCCGGAGGCTTGCAGCCCGGATCCCGCTGGGCGGCGCCGCCCCCGCTCGGAGCCCGGCCGGCCGCGCGGGCCTCGCGCCTGACGTCAGCGGGGGGAGCGGCCCCGCGCCCCTCCCCGCCCGCCCGCCGCGCCCACCCGGCCCTCCCCGCCCGCGTGCTCCGCAGACCCCGCGGGGGCGAAGGGAGGTGGGGAAGGCGCGAGGGACGGAAGGCCGTCTTCTGTGGCCGCCTAGGGACCCGGCCTACTGCAAAGGAGACGGAAAAATACAACTTGTTGCGCGTACTGTGCGTGAAGTGCGGGGCCGGGAGCTTTCCTTATGCAGCAGCACTTGCAGGAAGCTATTCACAGCTGGGGAACGGGGCTGGGGTGGGGCCATTCCTCCACTGACTCATTCGTTCGGCAGGTGTTTCTTCGGCACCTACTATGTGCCAGACACTGTTCCAGGCGCTTAGCATACAGCTGTGAACCAAAGAGAAGGAAGCCTGCCCTCGTGGGGGCTACATTCCAGCACGGGTTTTGAACCCTCGTCCGCCTGACTCCAAAGCCCCGTCCCGGGGAAGACGGGAGGAGGGGACGATCACTCACCTGCGCTCAGGACCTTATAGCCGGGAGCTCCAGGACGCCAGGGCCCAGCGTGCTGGCGCTGCATCTACAGCTCACCACTTCCAGAAGGGGCTGTCTCCTCCCGCCCCTCTCCTGCACATCCCAATCCGTGTTCTCTTAAATCTGCTCCCGCCTATACACAGCCTTTATTCCCACCCCCCACCCCCACCCCGGACTAGTGCGAGAAACACCCATGAGTCTCCGGCTTCGCCAGTCCATCCTCGATGCAGCTGCCAGAGATATCGCTCAAGTGCAAGTCCATTTCTGCTATTTCCCCGCCTCGGATATTATCGTCCCTTCAGGAAAAAGTAAAACACCTTCAGCAGGGGCACACAAGTGCCTTCCATACACCTTTGCGTTCCACCGGCCCCCCTCCTCTGCCCGCTTTCCACAGGCCTCCTGCTTTTGGGGAATCGGTTGCAGAGTTCTGAGAGTCCCCACCATGGCTCGCTCAGGCGGGGGAACATAGACAGTGGGGACGGTGTGGAGCGCAGCCTCCTCTAGATTCCCGGCTGCTCTGTCTGTCGGGGGGCTTGAGGGGAGCCTGGCATAGTATCCCCCAGCCCAGCCCCTCTCCCCCACTGCCTCCTCCTCACACAGACAGCCGGGCAGCGTCTAGTCTCTGCCTAGCCGGCAGCACACCCAGGCCACCAACCCCGGGCCAGCGTCCGTTCCATAGGCTCCTCCCCCTCTCTAAAACATGACAGTGCTGGAGACCTCAGGAGGTTGTCGCACTGAGTCCCCTTTCACCTGGGAACAAGGAGGGAGAAGAGCTTCTAATCGGGGCGGGGGCGTGCCACTTAAATCCCCCTTCTTCATGCCGTATATCCTATATAACTATATAATATCTAGCAAATACTTTGCAGTTGGTCTCAAACCAGAGCATGCATCCGAATCACTCGGAGGGCTTGTTAAAACAGACTGCCGAGCCCCACCCTACAGTTTCGGATTCTGTGGGTCTGAGTTGGGCATTTCTAACAAGTTCCCAGGTGACCCTGAGGCTGCTGGTCTGGAGACCACACTGAAAACCATTGCTCTGGTGAAATGAGCACTGAGACGTGGGCGGTGTGGGGTTTCTTGATTACTCTGCCTGCCGTGGGACCTTGGCCCTCAACCTCTTCTTTTTCTAAAATGAGGAGGTGGCTTTAGTACATACCAAAGTTCCCGTTGTAGCTATCAGGAATGGATTCTGTAAGTTCCCACAGGAAATACAGCTTCTACCCCCACAGAGTAGATGAACTATACCCTACCTGACCCATCGCCCGGTTCATTTCACTACTTTTCAAGTGTCTTTACCAACATCACCTTATAGTATCATGAGCACGGCTAGCCACTCACATGGTCCTAGGATTTCATGCTTTATTAGGAGCTTCGATTATGAAACAGAGAGAGGAGTTGTGACATAGGTAAACTCGTTACAGAAACCCAGCCAGGACTGGAACCCAGCATTGCACAAAAGAGCCCTCAACAGACCTTCCGTGCGCGTGGCCACCTCAGGGTCCCACAGCTCAGCTGCCTATCGGAAGCAGAGGAAATGGAAGAAACCCCTTCACCCCTGGGATCAAGTTGCGGCAGCGCCAATCACAAACTCAGCAAGCTTCCTGATCTCTGTGAGCTTTAGTTTGCTTATCTGTAGAAGGAGATAGTTATCTCACAGGCTTGTGGGGAGGCTTAAATGAGATAATGGGTATAAAGGCTTCGGCACAGTGCTGGGCACATGATACGTACGGGATCATGAACATCATCACCATTATTAACCGTGGGCCGATTATTTAGCCTTTCCAATCATTTGGCTTCTCTGATCTCAGTTCCCAAATTGTAAGGAACAAATGAGATAATGTAACAAAGTACCTCGAAGGCACCCTGGCCCTTGGAAGGTTCTTCATAAATGGTAGCTGTTCTTATCACATACGCTCATGTAATCAACTTCTTCCTATTTCCTTTGCCTAGGGTTTTAAATCCATTTATAATATTTATCGCAGTCTGCGAGATAATATACATCTAAGTGTTTGTCTCTGCTGTAGACAAAGTAAACTCTGAGAGCAGAGCCCAAATTTTATTCATCTTTCTATCCTCAAAAATATATAGCACTTTGCCTATAATAAATACTCTGTTAATGTTCGCCGGTCTCCCTCCTCCTCCCAACATACTCAACATCGCCGTGTTGGCTCTCTGCAACCAAACTTGGTAATACAAAGTTTGCAATGGATCACGCTTTACACATTCCTTCATCAGATTCTCACAAGCTTGCAAAGAAGGTAGAGATTCTTGTTCCTATTTTACAGAGGAGAAAACTAAGGTTCTGAGAGGTTAGGTGAACTGCCCAAGGTCACAGCTAGCTGGTGGGGCAGCAGGGATGCAGACCCAGATTTTCTCACTCCCAGCATAGTGCTCTTGTTTACTAAACTTCAGTCATTTCCATACTGCTTTCTCCATTTGCCATAACCTTGTACCACCTTGGCTCTTATCTGCTTATTATATTTCTGTATATTGACTCAATTTGTTTAAATAATTTATTTGAAAAAGAAACTATATAACTCACTAACCATAAATAAAAGGATACACTAAAATAAATGCAAGAAAAATAAAATAAGGTTACCAAATTCCAGCTGGAACCAACTGACTGTCTGCCTGTGGAGTTTCTGAGCTTTATCTTTGCTCAAAAAAAAAAAAGGAAGGGATTGTTTACAAGTGTGAGAGAGGTGTTAAAGACAGACGGCATCTCAGTGGGACTCTGTTTATCTTTAATCCCAGAGCTCGAGAGAGAATTAGGAATGGAATGCTTCCTCAATAGTCAGTTCAATATTGTCTAAAGCCAGATCCATGCACCACCTAGAATCATCTCTAGCACCAGGTCAGATGATCTCTCGTATCATCAGGGATGCATGTCACATACCCTAATGTACTTCAAAATGTACCACTGGGATGTAATTTAATATAACTCACTGGATTTTTTTAATGATGTGATCACCCCGACCACAGTTCACAGATAGGATCCTGACCCCACTTCAAAAATCAACCCCCGTTCTTCCAGCCGTCGCCTCTGTCACTGTCTTTCTGTCATCACTTCAGACGTACTGCTGTTGTGTCTGAGGAAGACGGAGCCTCCCTGAACACACTGACTTCTTCTGGTTCATCATGGCGTCCACACAGCTAGGTGCAGAGTCCAGACACAGCAAGTATGACTGAATGACTGCCTCACGGCTGAATGAATGGGTGAAGAAAGTTATTTCTCTCTTTGCCCTCTGTGAAGCTTCTCTGGACAGACAGAAGAAAGGCTAGTGACTTGGACATGCCAAGGTTCAGAAAAGAAAGCTAGAAAATAATGAGACAAGAAGGGACAAGATATTGGTCCAAGTGTGCCGGGCTCCCTTCTCCCTGTAGGCGCTCATTACATACTCAAGACGCTAAAAAGTTGTATTGAGAGAAGAATCAATGGTGGACAAAGGACTTACACGGCATTATTTGTGACAATAGTACATTCTTACAAGTGAAAGAATCATCTTATCCCCAAATGATTCTAGGTCACATGGTTATTAACCTGTAACATCTTAACAGTTACGAAAAGAGGCAGTAGCATTTATTTTACCAGCCTGCTCTCTCAGAGAAAAAAAAAGTTCTCAAGCAGTTAAAAAAAGAACTAGGAGGAAAGAAATCAACATTCTTCATATTTACCTGGCATGACCCGTTATTCTCCACGAGCAACAGACCGTTTACCACTCACTCCTGGAGTAACAGTCTGTGACGGAGGTGCTCTCTCCGGAGATGAAGATGTTGAACTCTGCCCTTGGTCTTTTCACTGTGAAACCCCAGAAAGCAAAATAACTGTCCCTTGTGCTCTACCCTCCAGATAGGATGATGTGACGAGGATGTCTCGCTCAGACTTTGCTCTGACTCGTACACCTGGTAGTGAGGATGGACAGACCTGTGTCGTTCCCACTCCTCACTGCACCTTCCTAACCACAATCAATAGCAGAATTCCTTCTAGAAGTTGCCTGTGGTTGGTAGGCATGTCTGGGGATCAGATGCCTTTGGGTGTGTCTTTCCTGGGTTGGGGGGACGGGGCGGGAGGGAGCAACTTTCCTCCTTCTCCAACTGGATGAAGGCACTGGTACTGAATACTGAGTTTATTCTGCCCAAGTCCAGCCCATCAAGGCTGGGTGGGTGAAGGGGGTCCCACTTGTGGGAGCCTGCTAAGTGTGGTGTTCTGGAAAAGGCAATAAAGATTATAACTAACATTTACTGAGTATTTGCTACTTGCCAGGCCAGTTCTCTCTCTATAATTTATTTATAATTATAATTTATTTATTGCATAATTATTGTATGTTACATATAATATTAATTCTTACAATGGTCATATGCCATAGGTGGCCTATTATTGTGTGTCCATTTAATAGACCTTAAAACTGAAGCTAGATGTCTGGCAATTGGCCTGAGGTCCCATAGACACAAGTGGAAGATTAAGGACATAAGTCAAGCCTCCTGACTCCAGAGCCCATGCCCATTAATCACTGTGCTATGCTGATTCAGAGACCTCCAGGGTAATACTGTGGTCTTTTCATTTTATAGGTGAAGAAACTAAGACGCTAAGAGGTTAGGCAATTTATCCCCCAGTGTAGTTGAGCCAGTAAGTGGCAGGGCTGGGATTTGAACCCAGGCGTCAGGGTCAAAGCAGATAACCACTGCACCTACCCCATCTCCCCAGTACTTGAGTGAAGAGACTCCCAAGACTCTGTCAGGAGGGTTCTGCACCAGATTGCTGGTCTCTAGAGAAATACCGACAGTAAAGAGAAAGTCACTCACGTCCAGACTGGCTTGGCCCCCTCCATAGCCGGGCATGACAACCAGGGTCCTTCCCACTAGGCCCTCCCTCTCAGGAACCTCCGCAGGTTTTAACTTACATCTTCCCTCCTGAACTTGCCAGGTCATCTGTCAGCCTCTTGCTGCCAACCTGTTGCCAAATCATTGCTGTGTCCCAGGTTTTGGTCTGACTGCCAGACCCCTTTGACCTGACACTTGGCTCCTTGTTGATCTGGCTGTCAAATGGCATTCCCACTTTGTCCTTCACCCCATGACCACAGGCCAGCCTCCCAACTCCAGGGTCAAGTTCCTCCCCCGCCACCACCACCTCTCTATCACACCGGTCCCAAGCTTGGCTCCCAGATCCCCAGGCCAGGTCATAGACCCTACTTGTCTGAGAGGTCACTATGGACAAGTCATTCTGAGAGACAAACCAAATGGGTAGAAAGGGAGTATAATTTAAAGGTGGGTCTTGTTGGACAGTTGCAAGAAGACCCTGAACAGAAACAAAGATCACAGATACGATGACCAGCTGTAAGACGGACTGATTAAATGAGGGTTTCCAGGTGAATTCCAAGTATAGAAAGGCCATAGAGCACAAGGGTTAAGAGGAGGGGCTCTGGAGACAGACTGACAAGTTCAGCTGTTGGCTCTACCACGTACCAGGTGTGTGACTGGCAGTTCCTTCATCTGTGCTTCATTTTTTCCACCTGAAAAATGGAAATAGTAATAGTTCCTACCTCGCAGAGTAGTTGTGAGCTAACGTGAGTTAGACTATGTAAATATGGAACAACCCTGGCATGTCATAAGCTACATCAATGTAAGTTTCATCATTCCTGGTTCTTCAACCACCACAAAGTTTAATGTGCTTCATCGCACAAAAGGCAGGTTCTTGGAAGAATTAAGCCATGCCAAACAAATTTACTCCACTACCAGCACTGTCTTCTAGGCCCCTCGGGTTATTTGTCTGTGTAATTTGTTTTTACCTAAAGATTTTCATACATTTGAAAACAGCTGTCTTGTCCCACCTGAAGCTTCTCTTCTTCATGCTAAATATTCTGCATTACTCAGCCATTCCTTATGTAATATGGTATCTTGCTGGAGATCAGCACACCAGTGTGTCTTTTGATGCTTAGGCAAGAAACACTGGGAAGTTCTCTTGTTCATCCTCAACAGATTTACAGATAAGTAACATATAGAAGGAATTTTCCCTTCTTAATGAAATGTTAATAATCATAACAATAATAGCTAATATGTATTGACTACTACTATGCCAGGTACGAGACCTCATTTGAACTATGCGAATCCTTGGGGGTTCTTAGATGACCCACAGAGGATCCCCAAAGAGGATGATACAGGACTTCCTCCATAGTAGATTATATTTCTGTCCATGAAATATTCTGATTTTCCTTCGTGAAATAGCCCTCCCCACCCTGTCGTCTCAGGAGTGGCCATGTGATGTACTTTGGCAAATGACAGCAGAAGCTTTAAGAGCCAGGGTTCCCCTTGTCCCTTTCCTCTTTGACACAATGGTCAGCAAATGGCTTGGGCCCCACACTAAAGATGACTCTACCTCCCTAGAAAAGACTGAACCCTGATGGACATGTAATATGAGCAAGAAATAAGTTTTTATTGTTGTAAGCCACCAAGATCTTTGAGATCATTTATTATCACAGCATGAGCTAGCCTGTCTTGACCGTTACATCCTCAGCCTTGGACGCTAAATGCTGTACAGAAGTCTTATTGATTATACTCGTATAATATGACTCAGAATCCCTTCACCCTCTGGGTCTCCTGTGGATGAATATATTCCTTCCAAGGTGAGATACACAGCAACACTTAAGACATGCAGGGTGCACTCTGATGAACAAGTCCCTTGTTCTGGACACCATATTTCTTCCCGTCCTTTACCCCATGATCCTTCTCCCTCTTCATGCAACAGCTGAGGAATTTTATGCCCATTGTCTGAAGGAAGAGATAATGCAGGAGAAAGAGAGAAACCAGGAGAATCTGATTTGGGAATCTGCAAATGGTTGAAATGGTTTCTATTCCCCATACCCTGGACTAGGAAAAAATCCTCTGGGGTAGGTAGAGGGAAGAGTCAGAGGAGAATTTAAGCAGAAATGATTCCCTGGGAAAAAGAGGACCTGCATGCCTGCATACTTCCCAGGACTGAGACCAGCAGGGAAGATGAGAAAAACAACAGAGAGATTAGGAGGATCCAAATGCAGGAAAGGCTGAGTTCATATGAATGTTATTGCTAGAATGAGATAGTGTAGGACCCAGGGAAGTGGCAAGTCCTGAGAGCAAACTGTATCACAGACTGAATCCGGTCCACAAGCAGGTCTTGTTTGGCAAGCACTGGATTTTTAAACAATTTGAACTTGAATGACTTTGAGTGGAGCACGCCAATTCTAGGTTCTCCAAGCCTCACTCCCCATTATCTTACACCTGGTCTACTATACTGACCTGCCCCTAGAGGCATTTGAGTTTAAAATCTCTGATTAGACAGGAAAAAACTTCACATGGTTTCCCATATGCCTCAGCAGAGTAATTCTATTTACTCAAGAGAGTGGTGCAAGAGGAAGAGGACAGGTCATCTGTGATGGGAAACCAGACGTAAACAAGTGTCTCAGTGAATGCCGATGTGGATGGGTGACAACCGGACTAGGATTCTTCCTCAGAGTTATGGCCCTTCCAAAATCCCCAGTCTCAACCAAAACTGAGGCAAAGCATAGAGACACCAAATTGACCAAGGTGAAGTTTTTACCATCTAGCAAATTAGATGTTTTGGGTTGGACGTTTCCTTGACTCCCCAGCAGCTACTGCTTCTTTCTCTCACTGAGTACCAGCAGTGAAGCTTGGAGAATGAACTTGACTCAAGCAATGTATCTGATTGGTCCGAGGGTATTTCAATCACCCTTTGCCATTAATTAATTCAGGAATGGATAAGTGACCCAGTTCCGAGCAATTATGAGTAAAAGCAATTTGAAGGAAGTTTCCGGGAAGGTTCATGGGAACCAATGGGAGCCAGTCAATCTTTCTTTCAAACAAGATGTCTTTGTAGCCCAACTGTTGACAGCCATCCTCCAGTCATGAGGGGACCAGCATTAGTTTGGAGCCAACAGCATGGATGGCAGAGCAGAAAGATGGACAGAACTTAGTCCTTGATAACATAATTCAGCCTCTAAACCAACTCCAAAATCTTCCCTGCTTTTACACATTCTCTTAATTAGCCCAAAAAATTCTTTACTGTTTGAATCAGTTTGAATTAGATTTTCTATGACCCAACAGTTAAAGCATCCTGACATAGGCTCATAATAAATATTAATTTTAGCCATAGAATAATTTAAAAGTTACGGATTTTCACATCATGGTTGAAGAACTAAGACTGTTTGTTAAAATTTTATATAACCTAAAATTGAAGTTGTTTTTTTGGAAAACCTGGTAAGTATTAACTTATACTGACATAAAACCCTGAAGCATTTTTTAAAATTGTTTGTGGATGATCAGTGGAAACTAGATAATTCCCACTCTCAACTTCTGCCTCATTCATTCATTTAACAGTACTTATTGAGTGCCTACTGCATGCCGGGCACTGAATCAGCTCTGAGGATACAATGCTAGTCTAAAGAGTCCCCATTTTTGTTAACTTACAAATTATCAGATACAAGAAATTCAGGTTCAGAAGTGGTTTAAATGTCTCAGTCAGGAAAACTTCAAATGAAAGGAAGAGATAGGGGTTAAATTCTCTGATGAAGGAAAATTCAACAAGGACGGCAGCTCCACATCTAGCCAATGGCACCCAGGTTGAGTTGGTTGTGGAGTCAAAAATCCCAGGGTGTTTGAAATGGGAGCATCCTAAGAATGCCTTGTCTTAAAGTAGACCATGCCTCAGGTTACATTCAAAGCTTTCCTCCAATTGGCTCCCAAAAACATCATTTTCCTTTCTTCCTCAACGTAAATATGTATAAATAAGCCACTTTTCATTTTACTTATTCAACAAACATTGCTGAGTTCCTACTATATTCCAGTTTCTGGGCTATGTGGTGAGGATACAGAGTTAAATAGGGTCCCTGCCTTTAATAAACTTTAAGGTTAGTGTGGGAGTCAGACTTCCAACCACAACAAAAACAAAACAGAAACAAAAAATTGGAAAGAATGGGGTCTAGTGTCAGAGACTTTAATTAGAAACTGAGGTCCACCATTTACAAGCTGGGTGATTTGAATCCATTGTTTAACCTTAATTCCTTCGTATCTAAAAGAGGAAGAAGAAGAAGGATACCTATTTCATAAGATTTTTTATTGATGATTAAATGCTTTCTGAAAAAATCCTATATCAAGCACATAGTAAGCACTCAGTAAATATTAGCTATTACTACTATTCATTGAACACTGATTTAAGCACTGTTGTAAGTGTTGGTGATACATCAATGAATAAAACAGACAAGAATCTCTGTCCTTGTGCAACGTACATTACTATTTTCATGCAAAATAATAAATATAATGAAGGTGTGTATGAAAGCTCGCCATTGCATCCCTAGAGTCTGGTTTTCTCAGCTTGGGATTCTCCCAGATCCTGAGAAAAGGAATTGGGTGCAAGTTGTTTTTTTGAGATATGATCCTAGAACGCACGGTGCGGGGGAGGAGATGTGGAGAAGGAACAGGAGGAAAGCCAATACAGTATACATGACTTAGGGGGTCACCTCTGGGGGCAACCGACGCATGTTCTCACAGGGCCCCTCTGAATGGCTGTGTGGAAGGCCTCAGAATTGTCGTGGGATATGAGTCCACCAGCTTGTTTTTGTTGGTAGAAGGTTGCTCCTGAGGTATCCCTCAAGCATAAAAGTACCGGACGCCATCTGCATGCATAGGAACTGCCTGCATGTGACCTCACGGGATCTTAAGGATATGGGTGAAGAACCAACAGCTCTGCTATATTAATAAAATTAATATTTTATTATAAATGCCTCTCTTACTGAGATGTTATAATTTTAAAAATTAGTTCATATGAATATTATTGCTAGACTGAGATAGTGTCAGCAATTCCATTAATGTGTCATTAATTCCATTAATGTGTCATTAATTCCATTCTATTTTCCATTTTTAGACAGATAAGTGTTGAGAAAACTTTTCCACGTACATCAGAGGATGGGAATAGAAGCAGTTTTGTTGAAACAATATCATTCAATTCTTTGAACTCCTCCCAAGTTATATTCCAAAAACCACAGAGTGATCTATCATTGAAATGCAATTTTCAGTCATTTGTAGCTGAAACTTGATTCTTCTCTCAATTCTGTTGCAAGCAAAGAATTAGCATCTGACTTGCAAAGTACTTGTTATCCAGTCATGAGAGCCATTCACTTTCTGGATTTCTGGAAAGTTTATCAAAAAGCCTTTCTCAAGAATTATCAAATGATTATTAAATCATACTTGTTACTTTTTGATTAACCAGATACATTCAGAAAGGATTAGAAAATAAAAACATTATTAATTTCAAAATACCTTGGGTAATAAAAATTTTGACAAGGAATTTTCTCTCCTAAATCATGTGATTTTAATAATTTTATTAAAAAATCTTGGGGCTGTACTTTTAGCTCACTTGATTTATGAAAACTATCCACCTAACCCCTCACTGGCAAAGTCAGTCTTCGCTATCAAACTGACCAGCCAAATCAGATTTTTTTCTCTGTCAGAAAAGATCTGACTACATTCTTCTATTCAAATAAACATGTTAAGATCCGTCCCCATGACAACCATCTCACTTCTGAATTCAAAGAAAGAAAGAGAGAGAATTTGTTCCTGAATGAAATAAAGGATGTAAAGTGCCATTCTATTTAATATTTTTTATCAATACCCCCCTTTTGTTTTCGGGGGGGCGTTATGCTATCACAAGACTCTTCGTCAGAAGTGATAGATTCTTTGACAATAGTCGGGGTGGAAAGGCTGAGATGTTAAATAAAAATTGTCATCATGTCCCTACTCTATTCTACAGTGTAACTGGCTTCAAAACATCCCAACAGGGGCCAAAATAGTCCATTCCAGATGCCACCTTTCATTCTTCACAGGTCATGTGTAAGTCAGGAAAAAAACTCAAGCCTGGATTAGAAGAGGCTTGGCCTACCTCAGTATTTTGAATGGCCTCTTTGGAGCCCTGGAGGTTTCTACATCCCGTGCAAGGTACAAGACGGGGACAAGTATACCTTGTTGTTTTATCACATGGGATAAGAGTGATTATGAAAGAGGAATTGAGAAAGGAAAACTGGCATAACACCTCAATACTCAGCGATTTCTCAGAGAAATCCTTTCTAGCAGAATCACGTAAGGAAATCAAGATCCAGAACCTGATTCCCTTAGAATTATCTGTGCCATCACACCTCTTGGAAAGTCTTTGTGTCTGTCTTTGAAGACCATTTGACTTATACCATTTGTTCCTCACAACAGCTCTGTGAGTTTGGTACTAAAAACAGCTGTTAATATGACTCTCGTTTAACAGATGAGGAAACTACCTGCAGAGACATTACACGAGTTACCCAAGGTCACCTGAACCCAGTTGGATCGACATCCTAGGCTCTCTCAGCAGAGCCCCTGCTTCTGCTCCACCAAGAGACCACCACACCACTTCAGCGCCATTTGCCTTTCTACCTGAAAAGTCTCTCTGCTCCTCTCTGCCTCCTCATAGACTGTTGGAGTAGATGACACTCAAGTTTCTATCAACTTCTCATTGAGACTCACTCAGCATGTTGTATCTCTGGCTCAAACTAATTTCTTCCCCAACATTTTATTAATAAAAAAATTTTAAAATACATGTAAACTGAAAAAATTTTATAAACCCACCTGCATACCCGTCATTTAGATTCCACCATTAGTATTTTACCATACCAGCCAGGCTTATTTTTAAATAAATCTTTGGCAGCTTACATTCCCCCCTTCTATAAAACAGGAAAATACCACTGTACCTTCATTCAAGGTGTTTTCAAGGAGTAAGGCTTCTGACCCACAGAAAACTATTACTATAAATTTTCTCATTCCCACTGGTTCATGTCATTCGTTTAGTCCAATGATACCAAACCTAGAAGTACATTAGAATCACCTAGGAAGTTTTAAAAACATGGCAGTGCCCGGCCCTATCCCACATCAACTGAGTCAGTCTCTGGGAGCAGATACAGGATCTATCATTCAATTGGCCAACAAGTAATTAATGAGAACCGATTACATGTCAAGTGGCATTTTAGGCATCGGAGTGAACCAGGAAAGTCCCCGCCCTCATGGAGCTCCATTCTCTTGCAGCAGCACAAAATTCCTTCCTGCACAGAGTGTCCCAGCCCCTTCCATCTAACTCTCCTTCCCTCTCAGACTTCTGGATCTTTGTTCAGTCCCCAAAATATTCTTCTTTCCCTTCTCTGACTAGAGAGCGCCTACTCAACCCTCCTCTGGGGTCTTGCCTGGCCCCCTAGCTCCATGAATCACTTCCTTCCTGGGAGTCCCACTCTGCTTTCTCATGGCGTCCTTATCACAGGATACAGCACATGGTGCGAGGGTTTCTGGTTTCACGTGTGGGACTCCGCTAACGGTGAAGAGGCAGAGGCTGTCGCCCTTGACCTGATGTCTTCACTGTGTAGGAAAGTGCCTAGAACATGGCACAGTTTCAAAATTTAAAACAAACAAAAGGCCAGTTGGTATTATATATATATATATATATATATATATATATATATATATATATATTTTGTGGTGGGGGGGGGAAGACCAGCCCTGAGCTAACATCTGTTGCCAATCCTCCCCTTTTTGCTGAGGAAGACTGGCCCTGGGCTAACATCCGTGCCCATCTTCCTCCACTTTATATGGGACGCCGCCACGGCATGGCTGACAGGTAGTGCGTCAGCAGGCGCCAGGGATCCGAACTCGCGAACTCTGGGCTGCCAAGTGCAAACCAAACCGCTACGCCACCGGGTGGCCCAAGTTGGTATTATATTGAATCTAACGTGTGGCGTGTCTCCTGAGACTCATTCTGAGTTCCTTCCAGATGACTTGTGTTAAGGTTTGAGAGATGCTCTGTTTTACTCAAAGGGACAGGAGCTAGACTTTGCGGTGGACAGAGCCAAGATAACGACGGGATCTGGAAGCTTACAAAGTGTGTTCTTGGATCTTTCTAAGTCCTTCATCAAAAACTCTTCAAAGCTCCTTCCCCCACCAACAGAATTCATAGTGGGGAATGTCCTAGAGAAGATACGCCATGAAAGAGTGCGCTTAGCTTGACAGAGGTAGTGCAGGCTTGGAAATCAGGTGGAACAGAGGACAAAGTTTCACCCCCACCCCTGCTATGTTTGACTTAGGCAGTTTACTTAACCTCTCTGAACTTCAGTTTCTTTCCCTATAAAATGCAGACAAATATTCTCACCTTCTCTGCACATTAGACTGCAAGCTTCCTGAAGAATCACATTAATAGCTAACAGGTCCTGACTGCTTCCCATGTGCCAGGCACGTGGCTAACTTTTTACAGTTCAACACACGGACCCTCCAAGGCTCTGTTACTATCCCTGCTTTACGGGTCATGAAACCCAGACACACGAAGTGAGTTGTCAATGATTATACAGCTGGTAAAGAGTGGATTCAAATCCAGACAGGCTGGCTCCAAGAGCTCACTCCTGTCCATGTCCTAGAGTCCTTGTTTGCTTTATTCACCCCTGATGTCCAGGTCCTAGAATAGTGGCTGACACATGGGTGCTAAAAATAACTGGTGAATGAATCAATCAATACCTTCTCGCAGTTTGGTTGTAAAGAGGAAGGAAGTAGTATTTATTGAGTTTCTACCATGTTTCAGGCTCTTTTATGTGTCTTATCTGGCTTAATCCTCCCTATGAAGTATGTGCTACTGTGAAATCTATTTTAATGAAAGCATACACAGAGGAGGAAACCAAACGGAGAGCCGTAAAGTAACTTGCCAGAGGACTCGCAACTGACCTTCAGCCTCTCAGCCTCCTCACCCCTGAACCTGCGCTCCTTCTTCTCTACCTGTGGTCTTAAATGTTGTTGCTCACCTCGTCCCTTTTCATGT
The DNA here is from genome assembly GCA_031878705.1 of Tapirus indicus. NCBI lineage: Eukaryota > Metazoa > Chordata > Mammalia > Perissodactyla > Tapiridae > Tapirus > Tapirus indicus. The sequence goes on along the minus strand of CM062922.1, from coordinate 4,304,902 downwards.
TGACATCTAGAATTTTTTATCATTAGTGTAAGTAATCACAAAGGCTATAATTTCCTGGATATTATAAATATTGACATTTCAAAACCATTGCATCACCTTTTTTGGGGAGGAGTTAAATTTTTTTATTCCTGATATCACTGCCACAATTTACAAATCAGGGCAACACGCCTGATGCAATAAAAAGAAAAATCTATGACATATAAAAGACTTCAGGAATGTACATCTAATTGACACTATATTGCATTAATCATCAGTTACCCTTTTTGCAAACTGTGGCTATGACGGTCCTGAACAAGAAGGGCTCCTGTTTAAGCTGCGGTAAATTGTCTGGCATTGATGATCATTGGTCCTTTTGTGACAGACTTTTGTAGTTCTTCTAACGCATTTGGGACAACTGTCTCAAAGCAACCTGCAACTTTCCTAACAACTCCTCATTCTCTCTCCTGCTAAGAACTGTAGCCCTTTTCTGCTGAATTTTTAGAACCTTCTACTACCATATCCACCACTTCTACCCCATATCCATAACCCCCACCGCAGAGACTGCTTGAGCTTCCTCCACCAAAACTGCCCACAATTTGATTGCTGTTGGCCACTATAATTTCCAAAACCATTATAATTCCTACCACCACCATGGTTACCACTGCCAAAATGTTCTCCTTCATTGTAACCATTATATCCCCTGCCACTGCCACCACATCCTCCACCTTGGTTTCCACATCCTGGTTCATCATCCCCTCAATTACTATAACCACAATCATGTCTGCCATAGTTGCCACCATCACCTCCAAATCCACTGTATCCACTAGTATGTGCTTCAGAATAGTGCTGTCACCACTTCCATCACCATGGCTTCCTCTTTCACTGAAGTTACCGCCATGGCCAAAGCTCCCTCCACAACCCGTAAAGGTGCCAGATCCCCTCCACAACCTCTTTGTGATCCAGCAGATTGTACTTGCTGTTTAGAACAAGCTTTGTTCACTTCACAATTTGCCCATGGTAGTGTAATATTTCTGAACAACAATCTTAACAACTGTATCATGATCATCAAAAATGACAAAAGCAAATCCTCTCTTTCTTCCACTCTGCTTGTCTTCCACAACTTCTATGGTTTCAGTCTTACCATATTTTTCAAAGTAGTCTCTCAAATTATATTCTTCTGTATCATCTTTAATATTGCCAACAAAAATTTTTCTTCACTGTTAGATGGCACCAGGCTTTAGGGAATCCTCTCTAGAAACTGTCTGTTTGGTTCTACTACCCGACCATCAGCCTGGTCTAGACACATTGCTGCACTCACCTCTTCAACTTCAGAGTAAGTCACAAAACCAAAGTCCCTGAACATTTTGTTTGGGGGTCTCATCACCACACAATGTATGTGAGTGCCACATTTTTCCAAATGTTCTCTTAAACTGTCATCTATAGTTTCAAAACTCAGACCACAAATGACAGTTTTCTCAACTACTCTGGCTCCTTTGGGTCCTGGCCCTCTGATGGCAGCTAGAGTCTGGCTGGGAACAACCAGGCAGAGATTTCGCCTCCATTTTCACACCAGGCTAGCCTCTTTCAACTTGAGTTCAATTTGGGAGGAAGAGCTGTGTCACCTTTTAAGTTATATCCAGTAGAATTTAAAATGAAAAGTGAGTTTGTATTCACATTATCTATTTTAAAAAATACATGAACAGGTCTATAATGGCTGAGAATTTTCTCTTTTCTCCTTGGACTCACATTTTTCTTTCACTTTTCCCTCGAAATTGTATTCTACTGTGATTTATTTTATGTATGAAAGCCATTTGTTGATAACCCTTACCCATAGGTTTTTTTAAACCATATATATTGAAATTTTGATAAATAATTATTACACATTAAAAGCAAATTTTATTGGAAATCTATGTTTCAACGAGCTGGTTATGTTTTTGTCTTTTCAATGAGTTCGTGGATCCAAGGATTAACATAAACTAATGCTAGTATGGAAAATGTTGTGTTTCAATTCTATTCCTATTTTTTTGTTTTTATGGCTGTAAGAGCTGAGAAACCTCTTCATATAAATAAGCAGATGGGAATGGAAGGAGTTTTATTATACCGATGTCACTCAGTTCTTTGAACTCCTTGTGAGTTGTATGTCAAGAAATACATAGTTATATGTGATCAAAAATAATTTTAATAGTCTACCAACTATTAACTTGATTAGGTTCTCCTTCAGTTTTGTTAAAAACAAAGAATTAGAAACCAACTGACTTGAAAAAGGAATTGATATCCAGTATTTAGGGTCATTCAGTTCTCAACACCTTCACAATATTTTGAATTGCCTCTTTGTTTGGATATTCTACACCTAGAGTGATGCACCACAATAAGATGGGTGGAATGCACATCTTTGTTTTCTTCAAGTGGGAAGAGGGCTGGTTGGGAAAGGTGATGTGGGAAAAGAGGACTTGCACCTCCTTCGGGTCACTTTCTTAAGCAGATCAATTTGGGACCAGCACATACGGAAGTTCAGGATTTGAAAATTTATTTCTTTAAAACTACCCACGCCTATGGCCTCCTTGGAAGTCTTCCTGACTTACGGGGGTACACATACCCCAGTTTGAAGACCGTTGTCTCTCTATAACCTATCTGGAATGTCAAGATTAGAAATAATAGATGTTTAGTGCATAAAGTGGACACACCATAACATCTAGCTATTATGACTTCTATTTTTTAATAATCCAGTTACTCAGAGTAGTGAGGAACTGGAAGGTGGAACTAGATAAATTCAGGGGAGAGGACCAGGCCCTGGGGGAATGCGCCCAAATGCAGATTCAGATGGAAGAAATTAAGTCTGGCCATAAAAAACAGTGTCCACAAGGACTAACAAGAGTCAGGACACAGTCAGGACTAGGTAAAAGATCTCAGGACAAAGAGGCAGATGTCCCACCAGGTGAGAAGGAAATAAAGACAAGGTGTCTGGAGTGGTAGTGGCTAACTTTGGAAAGGTTTACCAAAGGGCACAGTGAAAGTGAAATAAAGTCTTAATCAGAAGACTGCAATTTGAGTCACACCTCGGCCACCTACTTACTGACTGCATGAACTAACTCTTCAACCGCAGTTTTCTTGGAGGTGAAACAGTGATCTTGCATAATTGCAGTTTGAATCAAATCAGATGGCAGCATCTTATTTGCCTGGCATATAGTAAGTGCTCCATAAATGGTAGCCATTTGAATAGGAAATTCCAGAATTACCCATGTCTCCCAAACTTACCTATATTACACTTGCCCTAATGTCATTCTTCCTTTTCTTGCTGGAAGAGAAGTTCCTCTACCCATACAAAGTGAATTGGCCACCACTGCTCTGAATCCCATCCTCTCAACTGTCTCCTCTTTTGTATCTTCTACCTCTTCCTCTACTGGGTTCCCATTCTAATGACACACGTCAGCTCAAGTCTCTCATATCTCGAGTCCTCTCTCCTTTTCTAGCTCTTTCTCCTTCCCTTCTAGAAAGAATTGTGTTCGCTCCACGTCTCCTCTTCCTTATCTTCCATTCATGCCTTAGCCTATTGCAGTGTGACTTCTGCCCCAATCACCCCACTGAAATTCCTCTTAATAAGATGACCATTCAGTCACTTCCTCTCTCAACCATGTTTATTGAAGGCCTACTCTGTGCCAGGCCCTGGGAATACAGCTATCGCAAAACAAAATCCCAATACAACTGCCTGATGCAGACCCTCCCCCACGATTTCTTACCAACTTGCCAGCTTACCAGCTGGTCTCCCTGCTTCCAGTCTCTTACCCCCATCTGATCTTCTGCACTGATCTAGAGCGATACTTTCAGACTTTCCATTCTAGTTGGGATGACAGACAATTAACTAATAAATATTCTAATGTCCAGGAGACATGGGTGCCATGATGAGAAATTCATCTAGATAAGGGACTAGAGAGAGGTGCTATTTTAAACAAAATGGTCCAGGAGGGCCTCTTTGAAAAGAGGGCATTTGAGCAAAGATCTGACTAAAGTTAGGATGTGAGATGTGCAAATAGCTGGGGGTAAGAGGAGTTTAAGAAGGGGGAACAGCAAATGCAAAAATCTTGAGGCAAAGAGCCAAATGAGAAGGGAGAATGGACTCCTACTTCCTAATTCCAATCAAAGGGCTTTCCTCAATATTAACGTGGTTTGACTCTCTGTGACATTTACCAACTGTTGACTTCTTGCACCGTCTTGAAAATCCTTTCTCTGTTGGCTTTTGCCCTGTCATTCCCCTCAGTTGTCCTGCTTTTCCTCCATCCGTCCCTTCTCACTTTTTTGTTCTTGAGCTCCTCGTCCTCTACCTAATTCTTTTTTTGAACTTTATTGAAGAATAATTGACAAACATAATTGTATATATTTAAAGTGTACAATGGGATGATTTGATACACATATACATTGTGGAATGATTACCAAGATTAAGATTATTAATGTATCCATCACCTCACATAGTTAACTCTTTTGGGTGGGGAGGAATGCTTAAGATCTACTCTCAGCAACTTTCAAATATACAGTATGGTATTATTAACTATAGTCACCATGCTGTACGTTAGATCCTCAGATCTTATTCTTCTTATAACTGAAAATTTGTACCCTTTGACCTACATCATCCCATTTCCCCCTCCCCCCAACCTCTGTCAACCATGATTTTATTCTGTTTCTATGAAAATGGCTTCTTTTAAAAAAATAATTTTTTTTTTAGATTCCACACATAAATGAGATCATACAGTATTTGTCTTTCTCTGTCTAGCTTATTTAATTTAGCATAATGCCCTCAAGGTCCATCCATGTTGTCGCAAATGGCACCTAATTTTTAAACATGGGTCGTATTTTCCTACAGCTTTATGTTTACCTCTGACCTGCTTTTCTACCACTCCACATCCTCTCGTCGAGTGATCTCAGCCTTGATTTTGGCTTCAACTACCACTCACTGTTGATGGAGCCAAGGTTTGTATTTCTAACCCACATTTCTTTTCTGAACTCTAGACTCGTATATCTAACCATTATGCACACGTCTACTTGGATATATCCCAGGAATTTCAAACTAAATATGTATGTCTAAAGACAAGCCCATCATCTTCTCTCCTAAAGCAGCTTCTTGTATGGTATTCTCTATCTAAACTGGTAGGACCACTGTCTACCTAGTTGCCTAAGCCAGAAACCTAAATGTCTCCAAGATTCCTCCCACTTCCTTTCCCTTCATGTCTGAAGAGTCACAGGACCCGTTGATTCTATTTACTCTCTAGTTCTGCATGCCTAATGCAACTGCCTGATGCAGACCCTCCCCCACCATTTCTTACCAACTTGCCAGCTTCCTACTGGTCTTCCTGCTTCCAGTCTCTTACCCCAATCGGATCTTCTGCACTGACTCTAGAATGATCTTTATGGAATGTATATCTGATCTGGTCACTTCTATGCTTAAAATACTGCCCCTTTCCATTAGGATAAAACGCAACCTTCTTATCGAGGAATCTGGCCCCCGCCTACCTCTCCAACCTCATATTCCATTACTCCACACAGGAACCGTGCATTTCTGCTACTCTAAATCAATTATAATCACAACTTCAATATATCCTGTTCTCACTGATCTCCAAGCCTTCGTAAACACTGTACCTTCTGTACAGTCATTGCTGGCAAACTTCTATTCAATCTTATTAATCTCACTAGCCTCTTCTCACTGCCTGTACCCCCAGCTGTTGCTACGTTAGGTGCTTCTCCTCAGTGTTCTTTGTTGCCTTGGTACTTGCACACATCTCTGGCATTCCCTTATAATTTTAAGTCTACTGATTTTTCTTCCCCTTATTTGTAAGCTCTTTGAGGCCAGGGTCTGTGTCTTTCCTCTTTGTCTCAGAACCTAGCTTGGGGTCTAGCACACAGGAAGCATTCAGTAAATGTTCTTTTGAAGGCATAGAGGGGAGGAAGAAATAACCAAACACAACTGTATTAAGGACGAATGCAGAAATAGGAACAAGTCGAGGCCAGACACAATGGGGAGGACAGACCAGATGGCCTAGGTTCCCTTCCAACCTTGAGCTCTGATGAGTCTCTAAGGTGGAAAAACTCAGAAACAATCATGAGAGAGGACTTTTATTGTGCTTCGTGTCATTCGTCTCACTCCCTCTCCCCTCTGATCTGCAAAGGGAAGAAAGATATATTCAGACCCTGAACAAGGAATAAGCCAATGGTTGTGCAGGTGCCGTCATTAACTATTTGCCTATCAAAGTCCAGCAATGCACAAAGCATCTTTTTTTTTTGCCTCCTCTTCGTTATTATCTGCCTTTTCATGAAGGAAAATAAAAAAGAACAAAGGACTTACTGGAGGAAGATGTGGGTATTTAATTTGGGCCTCTCTTGTATCCTCTAATAACCCAGCAAACTGGTCATTCTTATTCCTCGCTGAATTACAAAGGATATATTATCCTTGCCCATTCTCCTGCAGGAGAATAATGGTGTGGGGAAGGAAGAGAATGGGACATTATTTTTCCAGGCTTCTTTCCCAACAAAGAGGAAAAAGCTGTCTCCAAAAGGCTATGTGTTTTGCTAGGCACTGAATCTTTCTCTCTGGTGATATCCAAAATCCTCAGGTGAACTCAGAAGTTTGACTTTTGGAAATCTCTTCTACTGAACTAGAAGTATGAATAAATATGAACACAGATACACAAGCCCTTTTTGCAATATTATTTGAAGTGGCCAAAAGACAAAACCACTGGAAACCACTTGGATGTTTATTACAGGTGATACACAAATAAAATATGGCATATCCAAACGATGGGTTTCATGCATAAAATAATAAGTTAAGGGGCCGGCCCAGTGGCATAGTAGTTAAGTTCACCTGCTCCCCTTCACCGGCCTGGAGTTTGCAGGTTCAGATCCCAGGCGAGGACCTACGCACCGCTCATCAAGCCATGCTGTGGTGGCACCCCACATACAAAATAGAGGAAGCAGGGCACGGGTATTAGCTCAGGGCCAATCTTCCTCAGCAAAATATAAATAAATTAATAATAATAATAATAATGTCAGATCAATGTGTATTTACCTGGAGAGGTTGAATGAAATACAGGTGAAAAACGCAAGTTGTTTTTATGAGTTTTAAGTCCCATTTAAAAAAATATGACAAAAATCTCTAGATCTGTGAACATATGCACATCCACATGCATACCCATATACAATGAGTGCATATTTAGACATATACACACATGCTCATAGGTAAGGGTGAGAGAAGACATACACCCAAATGTCCACATTTGTTACAAGGAGGGGGGGAGGTGGATCAAGCAGAAGGGGATGCTGTTGACTGTTTTACACAGTGGGGTGTTTGGTCTGTTGCCTCAGGCTGGCATTACTGTTGCAGGTCAAAATGAAAACCCATAGTGTACATACACACACATGCACACACACACACTCGAAAGATAAGTCCTCAACTGGTGCTTCAAGGCTAAAATCCATTCTGATAAGCAGGATCCCTTTGACTCCTCCTAAAAGGCTCCCCTGGTTAGCTTGTTATAATAGCACCCCTGGAGGGAAAAGGAGGCCAAAACCCTCTGGCTGGGCTGCGTACATCTCTTCTTAAATGACCAGCCCACTGCTGCGTGATCGCACTGAGGGCCGTGCAAGCCCTGGCTCTGGAACGGTCCATCAGAACTCTGTGTTCCAGGGAAGGAGAAAAGTAGAAAAAGGCAGCCTGATTGCCTCTTGGCTCTTGGCCAAAGAAGTTGCTAGTGGTGAGAGTGGAATTTTTCCATGGCAAAGGAAGAGGAAAAATCAGATCACATTTCCTACAGGCAGAGCCCTATTTACTCAGGAAGATCTTGGGGCCCTTGCTGTTCATAACGGGAGAATGTTCATTGGGTCAGGCCCTGGTTTCACCATTAGAAATCTTTTCTTTCTTTCTTTTCTTTTTTTGCCTTCAAGTTTGAAGGTGCTTCTCCCTAAAATGCAAATGCCCTAGAGAAGTGTCATGGATGACCATTATTATATTAAGTGCAGAAGGAAGTCAGGGCAAAACAAACATGAAGAACAATTGGTTCAGCAAGGAAAGTTACGTCCTCCAAAAGAATCAGACATTTCTCTCTTCTATAGCAAAACGAACTACATCAGCAGCTTTTGGGGGGCTTGAGAGCCCACACGGGGAGGCTGCTCTCCTTTGCCTCTTCTCCCACTCTCTCCCAGCCAGGGCACTTGGGTAGGAATCATGGACATTCAGAAACCATTTTTGTATAGTTTCACTTGGGAGCAAATTCTTTGGCAAACTTGGAACCACAGAACCATATACTTGGAAGGGACTTCATGGCCATCTACTCCCACCTCTGCCAATATACTAACAATACTTGACACCATTTCTGAGGCTATCAGCTGTGTGCTCTGTCACTTCATGTAGCCCACATAACATCCCTAGGAGCAAGGGGCTTCGTTCTCCCAGCTTACAGATGAAGAAAGCTGGGAAATTCTTCTGAATAGAAGACAGCCAGCAGAACCATTGGTCGAGTTTATACCTTCAAGGGCCACTCAGAATACATCTAATCTCTAGATTTTCTCTGTTATCGGTTCTTAGCTCTTCCACCTGCTCCTTCCTGTTTCTCACCATCCTGGTCCTACTTCTCTATATACTCTCCCGTTCGTCAGCCTCCCAAGGTAACCATCATGGCCAGAACTGAAAACAGTAACTACCCAGTTGTAAACTCCATGATGGCGGAGAGTGTATCTGTCTTGCTCTCTCACCTCATTCTGGATGCTTTCAAAGTTGGCTAATGCAGTCTAGCTCACTGTTGGCTTTATTGACAGTGCCCCACCCCGACACTGACAGCTCGCCCAGAGTTCGCTGTCAACCAAATCACTAAGACCTTAAAAAATACTGGCACATCACCAGGCAGGTCATCCCCAAAGCGTTTTGTAAAATAGACTTGTTTGTTTAATTTTCTGCCTCGAGAGACAGTGTGCTGTAGTGGAAAGAGCATAACCTTTGGCTACGTAGGTACCTGGTGGAGAATCTTGGCTTTGCCATCTACTGGCTGCATGACCTTGGATCAGTCACTTAGCCCCTCTGAGCCTCCATCTTCAGCGTCTGTAAAATGGGGATAGTAACACCTCTTTCACTGAAATTTTTTGAGGATTAGATGAGATGACAGATGCAAGGTACCTAACACATAAGAAATCCTTGAGAAATTGTTAATTTACTTAAACTAAAGTTCTATCTCAAGTTCTTCCATTATATATGCATCTTAATCACTCGAGGACATCGCATTCAGTCTGAAAAGCAGAGACAAAGAAGAATATATGAAACGCCTGGTGTTTATATGAAGAAAACAAGTCCTAGGAACAAAAGCAACTGGAGACATAGAGAATCCATGCTCCTCTACAGAAGACCGCCCTGGCAGACACCTCCCTGGCACAGTACCAGGCCCAGAACAAACAACCAGCCTGTGTCCTGAAACCTTGAGGGCACGGGGACCATTGGGTAGGTCAGGCAACATCGACGCCTCCAGACCAGGCTTCCATGGCGTCAGAAAGACAAACCCAAGGCGACAGAGCAGCCGCAGTCAGGAAAGAATCAGGGCGTTTGGGACTGAATCCAATCACTTCTTCAGTAAGCATCGCAGAGCACCCAGCGTGTGCCAGGGCTGCACTCAGCTGCTGCCTAGACAGAGAGGAGAGAGACACGCTTGGTGCCCACAAGCAGCTCGAAGTCCAGTAGGGAAGACAAGAGCACAGGTACTCGCAGGACGTAGGTAAGTGCGCAAACGACATGCACACCAGACGGTGGAGCCACACAGGACTGGAGAAGAGTCAAAGAAGTGACCCTCTTGTTTCTAAAATCTCACACTGAAGCAAGGGGCAAGATGTCATGCTTACAAAGCAGTGAGCTAGACTCAGACACGGGAGTTCTCGTCCCTCCCTGCTTCTCTTTGGCTTTACACAAATATTTTCTCCCCTTTGGGCCTTAGTGTCCCAGTGGAACTGCGTGTTTCTTAAGGCTCAGGCAGTGACCTAGGCTGTCTGTGTGTCCATGTTTCCTCGTCTGTAAAATGGGGATAGTCATAATCCTTCCTCATAGGATTAAATGGTGTAATATTTGTAAAAGTATCGAGAACAATGCCTGATTCACAATAAGCTTAAATAAAATAAATATAACTCTCCTAATTGTTTGTCCTCGGGTCCCTATTTTAAACCTCTTAGTGAAGGGAATGAAAGGACTTTTCAAGGACCCTACAAGCCCTGGCACAGGCAGTGAGTCCCCTATCACCAGACTGTACTGCCCCCACCTCCTTGTGCAGGCATCTCCCAGGGTCCGGCCCCGAGTCAGCGCCTGGTGCCCTATGACTCTCCCCAACACTCTTCCCGTCCTAATTCCTGTGACTTCTTTATCCATGTAGCTGATTCTTCCAGAGTCTTCGTCTCTTCCTCCTTTGACTTCCCATGTTCTCTATCCGCCTTGAGAAGCTCCTGTGCATGGGGCACACTCTAAACACTCTCATTCTGACTTTTGACAAAACATACTTTATTTTTACATTACTTGGGGAGTTCCCACTTATTCCTAGTTTGTACAGAGCTATGTGTAAAGTATAGATTTTTTTAATATGTCTCCAGCTTTTCGGATAAAGGGACTAAATGAGTCATAATGTAGCAGGCTGGGATAACACAGCTAATCACAAATTAAGTGAATCAATTCCATTCCTAAAACAGACATTTTATTTTAGATGTTTCTTAGTTGAAAGTTGCAGTCCTTGGACATTAAACAGGCAGTCTCTACTTAACAGTGAATTAATGGATGGGGGTGGGGAGAGCCTTTGTATTGAGTAGCTCAGAAAGAATCTATGTATGTCTCAAGGAGGATGTGATTTTATTATGGCAAGAGACAGAAAATCGATTCAGTAAGGCCTTTTCTCACTTCTAGAGTCTCCCATCCTCATGTTTACCAAGTTAAAATGTTCTCTAGCCCTGCTTGCTCCTCATCGTGGGCTGCTTCTCCCATGGCTTTCACCATGGAGTCCTCTAGCCATCCAGACAGAAGCGGCTCCTCAAACCCCAGCCCTAGCTGTGCTGGAGTCTGGGAATCTGGGATTGGGCTGCTCCCTGAATCTGCTAGGAGCCCTGGGCCCCTGCCCTAGCCCACCCTCAGATTCCAGCCTTCCGGAATCCTGACCCACTGACCCAGCCTCTGCAACTGCATAAGGGCTCCAAATTTCTTATTTAGTCTTGAATTCCTCACTGGGATGATAGCTGTTCTCTGAACCCCTGTCTACTTATTTGGGTCCTCACATCCTACTTAGCCCTTGCTGGAATCCCAACTCTGTCACTAGCTGTGAGACCTGGGACAAGTAACCTAAGCCTTCTGAATCTCCCTTTTCTTTTCTTAGTTCAATATATTTCATTTATTTTCAAGTACTTAAGATTTATGCTTCTCTCTCTCTGTGATCAATGGTATAAATCAAGACAACAGAAGAATGTTTTTCTGTGTAACTTTCACCAGGGATTGAACCTGCAGCCTATGCCACATTGAGAGAACAATGCCATAGTGAACTAACCAACCTCAAAGCAAAGAAAGGAAAGAAGGAAGGAAGAGGGGAGGAAAGAGGGAAGGAAGGAAAGAAGGAAGGAAGGAGGGAAGGAAGGAGGGGGGAAGGAAGGAGGGGGGGAAGAAAGGAAGGAAGGAAGGAAGGGGCTCTTGCTCTGTGCTCCGTCCCACAGGAATCAGCCTGCCAAAATGCCAAGGAAACACGTTCCTAGTCTTGGGAACAGCATGTACAAAAGTCTGCAGGCTAAAAATATCGTGGAGCATGTGGTATATATATTAACATGTCCCCTGTACTGCAATGATTTCTGTACACATCTGTCTCCCCTACTCGTCCTTGAGTCCCTTAAGGGCAGGAGCTGTGACTTGGTGGCCCTGTATTTCCAGCTCCAGCACCATGCCCAGCGTGTAGGAGGTGTCAGTAAGGATACAGGCGGGACGGCAACAAGAAGGTAGCTCTGGAGAGGGGTGTTTTCTGGGTTTAGCTCACTGTGCATCAGACTGGTGCCTTGGACTCCCTTCTAGAGCAGTGGATAAGACCACCCAGGGAAACAGGCTTTTTTAACTAAAGGAAAAAAATTACAGATTATGGCAGGTATATGAGTCCTCTGTAAGCGAAAATTGTCATTTAAAAACATCTACCTCATTCATTGGTAACAGTCAAAAGGCCGGGGAGGAGAAAGTTCAGAGGTGGCCGAATGTAAAGCATGAACTTATGTTTCTGGTTTTGTTGTCGCCCCAGTTTCAAGTGTGAGGGCGCATGTTCCTTCACTAGAGACTCAGACACGAGACTTGGCTACAGCCCTCTGTTACATTTCTTCCGCACACGGCTCAGAGGGGTGCCTCCTCGGCTCACTGCTGAGAAGGGAGTGAGGGGAGCCGGCTTGTTCTGGGTCCAGGAGCTGAAGTTGACGGAGCCTTGACTCCCGCCCCCTTTGTAAACTCATGCTGGGATTATGAATTTTAGAGTCCAACAGACATTAAAAGATCTCTTAGTCCACCAGTTTCCAACTTGCAGCCCTTGGCTCCATTAGAGTTACTACAAGAGGTCCAAGAATCTACACTGGCACCCGGCCCTGGGTGCAGACTGAATTATGGTTACACTTTGCACAAATAGGTTCTATTTTTCAAATCATAGAACAGTGGTTTACAACACTGACTCTGGAGCCAGACTGCCTGGGTTTGAATCTCAGCTCCACCATTACAAACCGTGTGCCTTTAAGCAAGTCATTGTCTGTGTCTCAATTTCCCCATCTGTAAAATGGGCATAATAACTATACCTCTCTCAGAGGATTAAATGAGCTATATTAGCATAGTGTTTAGCATCGCGACTGGAAGATAACAAGCATATAAATGTTGGTTAAAAGAAAACAAAAAATAAAGGTGGTTGTAGCATTTATTACAACTCTAATAAATAATTATTTGCACATATATTTAGCATTGTCTGTCTCTCCCCAGCCTGTAAGGGCATAGAAGGGCCATGTTGGCCTTTTTCTTAATGATATGACAGGGCTGGCCGAGTAGGTGGCACATAGTGTTCGACAGATACTCACTGTATCCCCTGCTCAAGAACCTATTATGACTCCCTATTGCTTACTGCAGCAAATCCGGTTTCTCTGCCTGAATTTCAAGGCCTCGGTAACCTGACCACATTAGGTCTCTCTGTCCATGCGTCCTCAACAAGGGCAATATCACCCCCAAGGGGGCAAATATTGATTCTTGGGGGTCGAAAAAAATCTTACCCTTTTTATGTACATATATAGGATATACACAGATCTACAGTCATAACAGATATCTAATATATCTGTGGTATCGAGATTTCATTAAAGGGGGTAATTAGGAAAAATGTCTAAAAAGGTTCCTGGGCAATAATGAAAATGAGTTTAAGAAACATTGATCTAGCCTTATTTCCCTCGAGAGAAAGAGCACTCACAGCATAAAGATGGACGAGACCATTTGCCTTGTCTTTGGTCCTCAGTTTCCCTTCCCTCAGATCTGACCGTGACCTCTGAGGCTCTTTTCGGCTCTCACAGTTGATGCCCCAAGAATCATGCTCACCAAGACGACACGCAGTACCCACCCAGAGCCTCTGCCCCTCTCGCCAGTGAATGTCATTCCCCGAAGGCCAGTCACCTCCCACACACTCCCAGAGCTTGTCTTCTCCTCCCCTTTTTGAGGCCCCACCTCCTTCGCATGAAGCCTCCCCTCATTACACTCCTGCCTCCTGCTGGCTGGGGTGTGGGAGTGAGGGTCGGAGTGAGGATGGGTCCTCAGAGCCCCAGGAGGTGACATCTCTGGCTGGCCCTCAGCTCAGTGCTCAGTGCATGAAATAGATGCTTCATAAGTATTTGCTGAGTGAAGATTAAACGAATGAATGAATGAATAATATTTCTGTATCTGCCTCCTTTCTCCCACTATCCCCTTTCACAATGTCCTAAACAGCAAAAAAAACTCACTGGACAGGCAGGGTTGTCCTAATTTGAGTTTCCCCAGTCGTCTATTTGGGAGGTGACCCGGGAAACACTGGCGGAGGAGTGGGAAGTGCGATAGGGGAGGAACAGACACCAGTGAAAGTTGTGATGTTAAGCAACTCACCACTCTGGACACCCAGGGCTAACGCGCCGGAGAACTCTGGGAGCCGGTGTAGTCCCCACCAGAGAGGAAGCAGCTGGGGCATTTACCCATCAAATCACATCAGACATGGTTGGGAGCTGTTCCCAGGGACATTAGCTCCCTGGTGGTTCCAGCCCGTGGCAGGTAGGGGCACAGCGGTCACCGGCATCTAGAGATGTCCTCTGGGAGAGACCGAGGTGGCGGTCGGTCTTCAGGCCAGAGACCGTGGGAGTGGTTAAGGCCAAGGGCCGTGGGGCACACTTGCAGCACCTGCTCCCGGGACACAGGGGCGGCGGGAGGGAGAGGGAACTGCAGGAAGCCTTCCACCCCCCTCCCAGGCCCTAACACACAGAACACATAAAAGGACTGTCGTGCATTTGAAAACCCCTTGCATCTTTTGATTCTTTCATCTTTCTATCATATCAGCCCTAAGGGGATACTCCTGGGACGTTGCTCAACTCCAGGGGGGCCCAATGTCCATCCTCGGATGGGGTTCCTGGAGTTACTAAATGTCCTGCCTCTCGGGACAGGAGGGCAGGAGCATGTGTGTGTGTGTGAGGGGTGTAATTACTGTCGTGTCCATGTGACAGATAGAGAGACCTTAACGCCCCCTAATTAGGGACAGAATGAACGAGAAGATAAGCACTTCCGCAGGGACCAGCGCTCTCCCGGCTCCGGGAGGTGCCGTGTGGAGGATGTTGCGGTCTGTTACAGGCTCTTCCTGTCTGGTAGGGCCCCCCGGGCCTGGAGGCTGCCCCCTGAGGCTCTCCGACCACAGCCGGGGGCACGAAAACACAGCTGAGTTGGCGAAGGCCCCAACCCTCCATCCTACTTGGAATGGGGCGGAAAGGGCCCCGAGCTTCCGACCCCGCTCTGCCGCTGACCCCCTCCTCGACCCTCTCTTGCCTCGTGTGTGAAAGGGCAGGGAGAGAAGGCGGGAGAAAGTGTTTGGACAGACTGCAAAGTGCTGTGAAAATAGCTGTTATCACTGTTGACAACGCCTCCTGTCTCCGAACTCCTAGTGTGCTCGTGTTGGAACCACACCAGGGCACTCACGCTGTCCTCCGTGGTGGCGTTGCCGCCGCGCAGGCCGCAGGGGCTGTGTCCTTTCTGTCTCCATGCCCATGCTCCAGCGTCGCCCTCTGCCCGGCTCATGTGGACCCCTAGTCACCTCTTACTCATCCTGTGGGACTCTGCTCCACTGACACTTCCTCCAGGCAGTCTTTCCTGATCACCACCCTCTGCAGTCTGAGTAGGATGTCCCACCACAACCCGTAACGGGGACCTTGCTCTTATGGCCTGAAGCAGTCCTCTGTGTGACACATCGAAGGTGTGCAGTAAGTGCTTGCTGAGTCAATGAATGAAGAAATGAACAAATGTGGGTTTTATGATTTTTAACCAGAGCATAAGCTCCTTGGGGACGAGGAAAGTACGCTGGATTGGGGCCTGGATTTTCCTTCTCTGCTTCATGTTCGCATTGGCGGGCACCATTCCAGCAGCAGCAGCAGCCAAAGACGCCCCTCGACCTGGGTCTAACACACTGCTCCTCTCCGGGAGCCTCGGAGATTCGGATTGTCTCCCAACGCCTAGAGCACCTGCCAAATTCCAGACCGTGAGCTCCAACAATTCCAACCCGAGAAAATGCCACTTGCTGCTCAAAAATTGATTGTTGCCTCGGTTTGCCTGCTGCGTTCTCTTCCAGCGAGAAAGCGCGTTCCCCGCAGGGTGAGCGGTTCTTCCGGAGCCGCTAGGTGATCAGCGGAGAACTGATTGTTTTCACTGTCGTAGCTTGATTAATCTTTAGTGTTTACTCAGACGGAATGTTTCAGATCCAACACATGAATTACGGCATCTTGGAATTGGAAGGTGCCCTGGAAATCGTGAGCTTTGGAGCGTTAGAGCCGAATTTGAAGAGTGCCTCTTTAGACAAACTCAGGTTTTCTCCTCTGTCTAATGAGAAGAGGAATATTTCACAGAGTTACTCTCAGTATGAAACAAGGTAACAAGTATATGGTGCATTGGATATAAGAGGTCTGCATAGCTGTTAGTTTTCTTCCTCTCTTCATTTGACAGATGAGCAAATCAAGGCCTGGAGGAGTCGAAAGCCCCAAGCAACATCAGATCACCAGTCTTTAAAACAAGCCAGAGTTTGAACCCTATATCTTCTGTGTGTGTAAGTGTGTCTTAAGAGCATTTAACACGAGATCTAAGTGTGCAAGACAGTATTGTTGACTGTAGGCACAAGGTTGTCCAGCAGATCTCTAGAACTTACTCATCTTGCTTCACTGAAACTTTATGTCCCTTGATTAGCAACTCCCCATTTCCCTCTCTCCCAGCCCCTGGCAACCACCATTCTACTCTTTGATTCTGTGAATTTGACTATTTTAGGTACCCCATATGTGGAATCATCCAGTATTTGTCTTTCTGTTACTGGCTTATTTCATTTAGCATAATGCCCGCAAGGTTCATCCATGTTGTC
The DNA here is from genome assembly GCA_031878705.1 of Tapirus indicus. Classification (NCBI taxonomy): domain Eukaryota; kingdom Metazoa; phylum Chordata; class Mammalia; order Perissodactyla; family Tapiridae; genus Tapirus; species Tapirus indicus. The sequence continues at coordinate 4,288,307 of CM062922.1, read as the reverse complement.
CCATATTGCAGGATGTCTATCTTTCTTTAAGACTGAGTAGTACTCCATTGTATGTATCCCTGATGTCTTGATTTCAAGTCTAAAACTATTTCCTTTGCCCTCATGCTTGATTTATAAAATCTTTTAACTGTCTGCTAAGGAAATAATTTTTCCTAGACAATGAACAGGTATCTCAGTTGGCGAGTCACCAAGTAAAGAACAGCAAACATTGGACAAAGAAACACACCAGCTTTCCATAAGAGACTAGTGTCCAACCCTCATCAGTCTCATGGACAAGCGAAGCCAGCTTCCCCGGAATGCTCACCCAGACTAGTCTAGCCAGTGATGGAAGTTTAAAGGCCTAAGGGTAAAATGGTGCAAAATGCATTTCCCCGTTGTAAACTTACGCATGCACCCCACCCTCAGCATCACTCTCCAGATGTTTCTGGAACTTTAGGCCGAGGATTGGTGCCTTCACTTAAGGACAGCAGCTGCCTCATTAGATTTCCAGCCCCTTTCCTATTGACATCAGAATTCTCTTTCTAGAACACACATCTAATCTTGTCACTGCTGTGCTCAAAAATTCGAAACGGTTCCCGATTTCTACAGGATGAAGTACAGACTTTTTAACATAGAAAAAGCGAGAGTATATTTTAAAATGCATGTACACATCTGGCCAGGTCGTACATGTCTTAGCTGGCTTGGGCTGCCATCACAAAATGCCACAGACTGGGTGACTTAAACAACAGACGTTTATTGTCTCACAGTTCTGGAGGCTGGAGGTCCGAGATCAAGGTGTCAGCAGAGATGGTTTCTCCTGAGGCCTCTCTCCTTGGCCTGCAGATGGCCACCTTCTTGCTGTGTCCTCACGTGGTCCTTCCTCTGTGTGTGCATGCTCCTGGTGTCTCTGTGTCCAAATTTCCTCTTCTTATAAGGACACCTGTCAGACTGGATTAGGGCCCGCTCTAACGGCCTATTTTAACTTAATTACCCTTTTAAAGGACTTATGTCCAAATACAGTCACATTCAGAGGTCCCGGGGGTTAGGGCTTCAATATATGAATTTGGGGGGGACATAATTCAGCCCATACCAACATGAGTGTATTAAATATGTTTTGAAACTATACATTCTAGAAAGTTTATTAAAGAGGTATCATAAATTAAATTATTTGATAAATTTTTATTTTTCAGATGTAAATATTTTTGGTGGGAAGACCAAGAAATACATAACTGGCTTGACATGGACATTGAGAACTGTCACAGTGGAACCTCCAGAATTACTGATTCTGGTAGGTCTCAGTCAGCGTTTCCACTGAATCTCAAACAATGATTCCAATCTTCCATCAACAAGATTGTGACCTAAAATCCCATCTTGTCTAACCTCGTATCCCCAGCCCGACACCTAACATGCATTCAGCCATTGTTTTATCAATGCAGTGAAATCAATCACCCCAGCCCTGCCCCTTCCACACTCCAGTTTTTGTTCTCACTGAACATCATTCTCTTCCCCAAGCATCTCTCTCACTCTTTTGTCTCTTGACGCATGGTCTTTCTCATCCTTCACTGCCATTTCCCCCTGAAAGCTGACACAGTCATTGAGACCTGACGTATATGGTGCAGAAAAACACTCTCCTTTATTCTCTCACTGCACCGTGTACGTCTTCCTACTTAGTGGATATAGAACATATTTTATAGGTCAGTTTTCCTGTCTCCCTCACTAGACTTATAGTCCTTGAGGCAAGAACTTTCTGTCACACAGTAGGCACTTAGTAAACGTTAGCTAGATGAGTCGGTCTGCAGTTCTGCACAGTGGCCTGGGTGGCCGTCAGACACATGGATGGACCCAAGGAGTGGGTTTGTCCTGGGTTTTTCCCAGACCCAAGAACATCCACAAGACAAGCCTGACTCCAAACCAAGTAGAGGAAAGAGGTCCTTTCATGATGTGGCCGTAGGACCCTCAGGTCTACCCCCAGAGAGTGCCCAAACCAAATTACAGCTTTGCAAGTTGACTACTCCACCGCCCCAGCCCACACCCCTTCCTCTAAGCCACTGTGCCTTGTGACCCTAGCACCATGAGCTTCTCAGCCCAGGCCCAGGCTGCACTGAGGAGTGAACAAGAATGATGTGTCTTTGAGACATGTACATGACATCTGATAAATGGGAGAAGAGGGGGATATTTTTGTTATGTATGTGACGGGAAAAGAAAACATAAGATTGCTAATAATTGTCTCTTGGAGGTGGTATTATAAGTGATTTTTACTTTCTTCTGTAGAATAGGTTGCATTGTCTAAATTTTCTACAAAGAGCCCATTTGGCTTGTATAATTAAAAATAAAGATACACATTATGAATAGAATAAAACCTCATCATGGCATTCTGGGTGGAGCCCACAAATTCAGTTGTGTAGAGTGTGGGGCCTTGGGATTGCGAGGTTACTGAAATGACCAGAGCAAACCTGAGCAGCCAGCCAGGCGGTACTCAGGGGTCAGTTGATGCCATTCAAATCTGTCCCTGCCCTGGCTACGTATGGTTTGGCACTTCCTACTGGTGGTGAACAACAGCAGCAATTTGCGGACTCTTCCAGTTGGCTGCCCTCATATTGTCACCAATACTGGGGACACTGGGCACCCTTTGCAAAACAGAGCTCTCTGCCTTCCTATGCATACCTCCTTAGAGGAGGGTGGGGAGATGTTTGTTGGAGAGGTGGAGATAGCCCCATTTCTGAACCTGTGTTATGGGGAAGGGTCATCACTTTGGGAGCTGGGGCAACACGGAGGTGCATCACTCAGATCTCCCTTCAAGAAAGAAGTTGCTGCTCGGCCGAAAGGAGTGCAGTTAGCTCACAGTTCCCGATTGTTGGCATCTTCAGGACCTGTCTCATCTTTTGAGCTGAGACCATGCTCTTTTTCAGCAGCCCCCAGCCAACAACTAAGCATGGCGGGGATACTAGGGCCTGGCTGTTTTTGTCCAATGTGGGACTCTTCTAAAGGATAATCTTTGTTCCAGAGCTCCCCGGTGCATTGTCCAAGATTTTCTCAGATTTACATCATGGTCTGAGGCTCTTCCTGGGCAATCCTGCTTCATTGCCCTTTTATCTTTTACAAACCTCTTGCACTCGTAATTTTGGCTCAGTAGACCCTACTGACAGACTTTTACATGCACACACGCATGCCCGCATGCACCCACCCAGGTGAAGGACCCACAAGTATGACTAACACCTAAGCCATTGTGCAGCATGGAAGGATCCACTCATTTAGCTAACATGCTAAGACCTCAACAAAGCCTGTCTAATGAGGGCGGCCCAGAGGAAAACAGACCAGCACAATACATTGTGATATCTTGGTGTAGACATGCCTGCTTCTAATGAGTTCCCAAAGTTCTCATCCTACTGTTTTCTTTAGTTGGGTGAACACTCCTCTCGCAATCTTGTTTATTATTTTGCTTTGCAAAGTCTTTTGCTACGGACACAACAAAGTTAAACTCGAATGCACATCCAATTGGGAAATTCTGATAAATTCTAAATTGGGGATTTGAATTAATGAGTTCCTGAATAACAGAGTTGACTATATTGTCCTCAGTATTCCAGCTGCTGGTGTTTTGTTGGTTTTGGCCCTGAAATGACTGATGATCAGCATATCTAACAATGACAGTAATGACTGAAGTCCAGAAATAATAAGACTTAAGCCATAGTCACGTTAAAGCCAATGATAATAATAATAATAAACCTCTACCCATATATTAAAGCCTTAGCTCTTTCATTGTACCTGTAACCCGAGAAACCACAGCAAGCAGCTGCTGAGGGGAGACCCAAGAACACCAGGGAGGAGCTAACACTGGAGCTTCGCAGCTGGATTTTTCTCTGTTCTAAGAAACTCTAAAAAGATTTGTTTCTCACAGCAAGGGAGAAGTTGGGCCGCATATTAGTTTTCTGACTTGCTTATAAAAGGGCCTGAACTGTGTCTTTGACATAGAAGTATCCAAGTATACCAGCCTTCTGGCATCATCATATATATGTGATACATATATATGCGTATGTGTATATACACACACATACATATATACACAGAGTATTTTATATATATACATGTAGATATTATTGTAGATATTATATGTAGATTATATATATGTATTAATCTGGGTCCCTGTTCTCAGGGCTGTGTGGTAGTCCAGCACCTCCCCAAGATTTCTGGGGGCTTCTCCTGGGGGGGACTTGGAAGCCTCCTTCCACGACTCACTCAGCCTCCCTGCCAGCAGTTTGATTCCTCTTGACCACCCTGTGCACCATCAGGCTCCTGAGACTGCTCCCCTTTCTGCCCCTCTGCACCCCTGCACACCCACAGTCTCTGTCCCCTCGTTCTCCATAGCGGTTCCGCCACTAGGCTCTTGTAGGCACCAACTGTTACTGATTGTATAAAAATAACAAAAGCGGGGACAGGGCAGCACAAACTGGAGTCAACTAAAGAACTCCTCCAAATCAATAATAAAAAGACAATCCAGTTTTTAAAAATAGAGAAAAGACTTGATTTCAAAACAGACGTTTCAAGAAAGATCTATGAATCACCAGTAAGTATATGAAACAATATTCATCAGTGTTCGTGTTGGTACCGTGTAAATTCGTGTGAATACCTCATTATTCCTCAGGGAAATGCAAATTAAAACCAGGAGATACCGTTTCTCACCAACCAGAATGGCTAAATGTTAAAGGAAGGACAAAATCCCAAGTGTCGGCAATGACGTGGAGCACCCGGGACTGCACACGCTGCTAGTGGGGTCTGAGATGCTGCACCCACTTCGGTAAACTGTTCGGAAGTTTCCTATAAAGAATATACCCACCCTGTAACCCAGGAATTCCACTTCTAGCATATACTCAAGAGAAATGAAGACACACGTCCACAAAACACTTGTACAAGAACGTTCATAGCATCTTTATTCATAATAGTGAAACCCGGGAACAAACCAACTGTCTGCCAACAGGAGAATGGATGAACAAATTGTGATATTTTTGTACATAAAAACGTAAGAAGAAGAAGAAGAAACTACTGACATACATACCAACATTGATGAATTCCAAAAATATTATATTCAGCAAGACACCGATGAGTACATATTGTTTGATTCCATTTATAAATTTCATATGAAATTCATAAACAGTCAGAACTAATCTACGGTGAGAGAAATCAGAACATTTGTTACCTAGGGTGGGGGTGGGACAGATGGACAAGAAAGGGACACTTTCTGGGTAATGGAAAAGTTCCCTATCCCAATTAGGGTGGTAGAGGATGAACAATTGTCAAAACTCATTGAACTGGACACCTAAGATCTGGGCAATTTATTGCATGTAAATTATACTTTTTAAAACATCCTAAGGCCTAGGCCAAACCCTAGTCCAATTAAATCAGAGTCTCTGTGGGTAGAATCTAAATAACAGTATTTTTTAAAGCTCCCCAGCAGGGCCTCACCTTCCACAACTAAAAGCTCTACCACGGTGTTTGCATTAAAAAAAGAAAAAACAGGGGCCAGCCCCACCGTGTAGTGGTTAAGTTCTCACGCTCCACCTTGGTGGCCTGGGGTTCGTGGGTTTGGATCCCAGATGTGGACCTATGCACTGCTTATCAAGCCATGCTGTGGCAGGCATCCCATATAAAGTAGAGAAGGATGGGCATGGATGTTAGCCCAGGGCCAATCTTCCTCAGCAAAAAGAGGAGGATTGGCAACAGATGTTAGCTCAGGGCTAATCTTCCTCACACACACACACACAATTTAATCCCCCCCCCCACCCGGCTCCATTCCTATTTTTAATGGATCGCTATTGACAAGGAGAAAAGAAGGAAGCGAACTAGCACTAACTGAGCACCCACCAGGTGTCCACACTGCCCTCTGGACTTTGTACACATAGTCTGATCTTTGGAACAGGATTTTTGGTAATTATTATCTCCATTTTGTAAAAGAAACCCTGAAAGTCCAAAAAGAGAGGTAATGTGCTCAAAATTAAAAAAAAAAAAAAAGGCACAACAGAGAATAAAATCCAAGTGTATTTGACTTGCAAGGTTTTATATTATGCTCACACAGATGCTCTTTAGAAAACCTGACACATAGTGATTTGAAAAAACTATGTCAAAAAAACCAAGCCTTGATTCTTAGTTGCTATAAGGCATTAGCTTTTGAATTGTTTTGTGGAAATCATGCCTTTAAGATCTGGGATTTCTTTTCCTACGACACATAGGAGTGCTGTGATTTGGGAGGCAGTATCTGGTTCTCACCACAGTGAGTCGGGATTCCACATCTCAGCTGACCATTGCGGGGCAGACTATCTCCTCCCAGAAACAGCATCATCATTGGTGGCTGCATTCCTGAGCTATGTTCTCAGCTCCAAATAAATTGAAGGAAAAAGCAGTGACAAAAACAAATATATATCTTAATAATCATTTTGAATAATCAAGCTGTGTTTCCCAGCCTATAAAATGTTCTCAATCTTTCCAAGGGCCCTCAGGGTCTTCTTATAAACTGTACATACAGCATATATATATAACATACCAGTCTAGGGCATGATAAATGAATCCAAAATTAATAACCTAGCCATAATATATATTAATTAAACATTTAAATAATTATTTTACTTGTATTTTTAGAATTTTAGAAGGATTTTAAAAGATGATTTAAATGAACCAAAACTGCGAACTAGCTATTCAGTTACCAAATATGTTGACGGAGGGAATGCTATAGATACAATGTATCTGAATATCTCCTTGCTTTTGGAAATATTTTGGCAGGAGGATGGAGGGAGGAGATTAAAACATGTACACAAGATGAATGTCAATAATAATCATTGTAACACATACTTATTGTCATGCACTGGGTTAAACACTCTATTGTTTCATTTAAAGCTCGCAACTTTGTAAAGAAGGCATTGTTCTTACAATTATTTTAAGACAAAGAAATTGAGGTTCAGAGAAGTTAACTTGTCTAAGGATGCACAGCTAGGAAATGATGAAGATAAAGGCCAGGCTGTTCACTGTGAAGCTGTTGCCTCCCCAGACAATGCTGACTCACCTTCTGGAGCAGATACTCTGTGCGAGGCACTGCTCTAAGCACATTAAAGGTGTTTAGTCATTTAATCCTTACAACAGTCCTATGAGTTGGGTACTATAATTATCCTCATTCTATCGCCGAGGGAGAAAGGAAGCACAGATAAGTCAATGTGTAACTCGCAGAGCAACCATTCCTAAAGAGGGCTAATTGCTGATCACAAGCAACCACAGGGAAGGTCTCCAGTGGCATGCCACAGTGATCTGCCCCTGCCCTGAGCTTTAGTTCAGAATTTACTTGGATGAAGACTGTGACCTACAGCCCAAATATGGGACAGCTCAAATTTGGTGCAATAAATTATGCTGGATGGCAGAAAATCAGGATGCAAAAAGATCTCAATAGCCTGGAATAATGAGCTGAATCTAATAGGATGTAACTGTGAGAGAACTAAACATAAAGTCCTAAACGGTCCCAAAAATAGATCAGTTGGAGGCTCAATGAATTAATAGTGATGCATGTAAGAGAGCTGTATAAAGTTCAGTTAACTAGAAGTGTGACTCGAGTAATGGATGATAACTGAGTGCTCACTAGATATCCACCCCCATCCCCGCACGTGTACTTGCACACACACACGTCATTTGGAAATTAAAAATAAGAATACCCTTTCAGAGCAATGCTATAAAATGGGTCCTGGATCAGGGCAGACAGAGACAGCATCACTGGAGACAGACAACTTCCTGGCAAAGATTTTACGTTAATCTGGTTAATTGTATTATCATATCTAAAAGGGACAGTATGGCCATCAGTAGGATGATTGGTCAACAACTGAAGCAAAGAAACAGGCACATCACAGATGCAAAGGGAAGAAGGTCCCAGATGCATGAACATTAGCACTTGGTTCTTGTGACGTGTCTATCTTTGTACGGGAGATGAATGTGGAAGATTACCATAGCTGGAGGTCAGGACTACTGTTAGTGGTCCTGTTACTGTTAGTTCTGGGCTTTAGGAGGAATGTACGGACACTCTATCCTACCCTCAGAGGAGGAGTGTTTGACATTATCAAGAGTAAGGATATTTTGGGCTATGGTGTCGGGTGCTAGAGGGAGCGAGAGGGTTGACTGAGACGTGGTGAGCAAAGACTTTCAAAGCTCTTGTGATTCTCAGGCAACACGGTCTTGTATGTAAACAATTGCAAAGGGAACCCTCGTACACTGTTGGTGGGAATGTAAATTGGGACAGCCACAGTGGCAAACAGCATGGAGGAGCCTCAAGAAATGAACAATGGAACTACCATGTGATCCATCAACCCCACTTCTGGCTATATAGCCAAAGGAAACAAAATCATTGTCTCGAAGAGCTCTCTGCCCTCCCATGTTCACTGCAGCATTATTCACAATAGCCAAGACATGGAAACAACCCAAGTGTCCATCAACAATGAATGGGGCTAGGAGATGGGGGAAACAGGGAGAGGCTGGTAAAAGTGTACAAACTTTCAGTTATAAGATGAATAAGGTCTGAGTATTTAATTTAGAACATGGTGACTATAGTTGAAAATACTATAACTGCATAATTGAAATTTGCTAAGACAGACAGATAAGTGTTCTTACCAAAAAAAAGAAAAGGTAAATATGCAAGATGACAGATGTGTTAATTAGCTAGATGGTGGGAATCCTTTCACAATGTCAAATCATCACGTTGCACATTTTAAATATTAAAGTTAATTTATTAGTTTATTAATTAAATGTTATTTAATTAATATTAAATAAAATATATTACAATTTTATTTGTCTATTATACCTCAATATGGCTGAAAAAAACTTTAAGTGCAAAAAATCTACAAAAAACTACTAGAACTAATAAGTGTGTTTAACAAGGCTGCAGGATACAAGATCAATATACAAAGCCAATTATATTTCTATAAACTATCAATAAATAATTTTAAAGTAAATTAAATAAATTCCATTCATAATAGCATCAAAGAATACAATACTTAGGAATAAATTTAACAAAAGAGGCACAAATCGGTATACTGAAAACTGCGCAACTTGCCGAGTGAAATAACAGAGGAGTCATAAAAATGGAGAGTGACACAATGTCCATGGGTTGGAAGACTCGATATTGTTAAGATGGCAATTTCCCCAAACTGATGTGTAGAGTCATTGTAATACTTATCAAAATCTCAGAAGGCTTTTTTTGTGTGGTGGAAACTATAAGCTGTTTCTAAAACTTATATGCAAGTGCAAAGAACCTAGAATAACAAAACTATTTTGAAAAAGAAATACAACACTGGAGGACTTCACTTGATTTTAAAACTCACTACAAAGCTCCAATAATCAAGAAACGAGACATTTAGATGATGGAAGAGGGCAGAGAGTCCATTAACAGACTTTCACATGTATGGTCAATTGATTTTCAAGAAAGGCGCCAAGTAACTCAATGGGGAAAGGACAGTCTTTTCAATGACACGTGTTGGGACTACTAGATAAACACCTGCAAAAAGAGGTGAACGCCTGAAACTCGACCCTTACATTTTACCATACACAACAACTAAAGGAAACATGGGATGAAATCTTTGGAGCCTTGGATTAGGCAAAGAGTTCCTATACGTGACACAAAAAGTATGAACAATCAAAGACAAAATCAACAGATTAGACTTTATCAAAATTAAAATTTCTGCTCTTCAAAAGACACAATGAAGAAAATGAAAATATTTGCAAAACATGTATCTGATAAAGGACTTGAATCCAGAATATATAAAGAAATTTTATAACTCAACAATAAGAAGACAAACAACTCAGTAAGAAATGAGCAAAATATTTGAATAATCACCTCACCAAAGAAGATATAATATATAAATGGCAAATAAGTACATGAAAAATGCTTAATATTATTAGTCATCAGAGAAATGCAAATTAAAGTCAAAATGAGATACCACTACACACCTACTAGAATGGCGAAAACAAAAAAAGCTGACCAAGTGTTGGTGAGGATATGGAGAAACACACACGTTGTTAGTGGGAATGTAAAACAGGACAGCTACTCTGGAAATCTGTTTGCACTTTTAAAAAAGTTAAACGTGCACTTATCATTCAACTTAGCAATTCAACTCCTAGGTATCTACCCAACAGAAATGCAAACGTATGTCCACATAAAGCCTGGTATACAAATGTTCATAGCAGTAGTATTCATAACAGCCCCAACTGGAAACAGTGTCTATCAACTGGTGACTGGATAAACAAAATTTGTGTATCTATAGAGGCCTAGGCCTGGGGTGGGAGCAGAGATGGATTGCCAACAGGCACGGGGGAACTTGTCATGGTGATGAAAGTGCTCTGAAACTGAATTGTGGTGATGGTTGTATAATTGTATAAACTCACTACAATCCAACAAAGTTTACACTTAAAATGGGTGAACTTTACGGTATCTAAATTAAGCCTCAATAAAGACATATTCCATAAAACAAAACAGAAAGCTGTTGTGTCTTCACGGCACCCTTTTGGTCTCACCTCTGAGATATCTGGCGCTCAGCACTTGGTGTAAGGTTCTCCGGCAGCTCTCCTCTCACGCCCTCCGAAGGCAGGCCTCGTAGGAGACCTGAAGGGGGGTTCAGCAAGCAGCTCCAACCCTGGGGGAGGGATCTTCTTTCTCTTGGTGGAGGTTAGGAGAAAACTGACAAACGGGAGCATGTCTAGAAGAACACGATCATGTGTAGAACATGACTGAGATGGTGAAGACCTTAAAACCACATCCCAGTCATTCATCACTCTTCTATCAAATACTTTTTGGTCTTTCCTGTGCCAAATAAATCCTGTGGCTATAAAATAATGAACATTACAGACAAGGTCCTTGCTCTCATGGAGTTTATATTTCTAGTAGTGTGAAACAGACCATAGATAGATAGATAGATACAGAGAGAGAGAGAGAGAGAGAGAGATAGGAGATACAGAGATAGATACAGTGATACAGAGATAGATGGATACAAAGATGATGATGATGCTGATGATAGATGATAGATAGATAGATAGATAGATAGATAGGTAGATAGATAAAAGAAAGTAAAAAGAAAACACCTGAAGTATTCCACAGAGTTAAAAGGGCACTATCAGAGAGTGACTGAACCACAAGAGGGAGCAGTCATGCAAACACCAGAGGGAGGAACCTCTTCTGCACCATTTTTTCACTGTCCCTTGCTCCTTGAGGCCCTCTGTTCCCTCCTTACTCAGCGTAAAATCCAGGGTCAATAAATATAATCACTCCCTAAACTCCTTTGGTCACCTTAATTCTGTCATACTGGTTGGCAAAATCACAACCCTGGTTAAATCCAACTTTCTACCTACATCAGTCTCACTTTAAACTTGTCACCAGGAACCGAAGAAGACCCTTGTGTTTCAAAGCTAACAACCTACATCTCCCTGGTCTATTCACTTCCCTCCATTCACCTCTGCTAAAGGACTGTTTCACACCCATTCCTCTCCTTCCCCCATTCTCACTCTCAGCTGGTGACTACTTTCCTCACCGAGAAACTGAAGAATCAGAAGAGAGCTTCCACTCACTCTTACCACAGCCACAGATCCACACAGGTGCACCCCTTAGACCCTGCCTCACCTCCTGCCAGTCGGGAGGCACTCTGCTCCTGTGTGAAAGCTTCCACGTGTGCATTACATCCCACCCTCTTGCAGACTCAAGAACACCAGACCAGCACGTCTCCCCTGTCTATCCTCCATCAAGGATTTTCCTCTACTGGATTGTTTCCATCAATATACAAACAAATCGTTTCAAGCACTTTAAAGACAGACAAACAAAAATCTCCCCTTGACTCTATTTCCCGAATTTAGTTACCATCTTATTTCTCTGTAATCCTTTGTAACCAAACAGTCTATACCAGCTGCCTCGAATTCCTCTTCTCCTGTTCTCTCTTAAGTTGTCTCCAATCTAGCTTTTGTGCCACCACTGATCTGAAACTGGTCTTTTCAAGGCCAACAAAACAAACAAAACTAAAACCTTACCATAAAGAAAAATGAATGAGGCAGCCCTCAGTAAAAAAAGAGGGTGTGGGGAGAGAAAATCCTGAATTCTAGTGGCTGGATTGACTACCTGTATCATAAGCATTCCTTAGATAATTTGTCTTCTTTCCACTCCATTTGAACCATACTTCCTTTCCATATATTTTCCTCTGGAATCTACAGTTGCCCAGCTTCTTAAAGCCGTCTGAATATCGGGTTAGCCTGCTCACCATTTAGGGAAAGGAGAGTAAAACAAAATCATCGCAGTGAGCGAGAGAGCTTTCATTTACATTTTCTCTCTGAAATCAATGTGAAACTTCAGGAAACTTAAAAGACTCTTTAACCCAACCAGGGATAATTTTAAAAGTCTGAGAAAGAATTGCCCCCAAGCAGTCTCCTTCTATTCTAAGATGAACATAGTCGCCATTTGTGATCATCTTGTAGCTATCCCTCTTTATAAACGGCCTTGCCAGGAATTTTATATATTAACCTGAGGCAGCTTAGAAAGTCTGGCTGCAGTAGTCTGCTTGTGATAACAGCAGAGACAACTCCTTTTGTGGGCAAGGTGGCTCCTATTGGAGACAGCACCAAATGAAATAGACATTTGACCAGTGACCTGGTCAGTTGGTTAATACAGGAAATCTCAATGGATAGTGCAGATCAATGTTTAGCAAAAGGCAAGTCACAACCCATTAGTAGATTACGAAATTAATTTGGTGGGTTGACCAATTTTTAAAAGATGAAATAGAAAATATTGGAGTTCATTACACACACTCGGGGTATGACATACTTTGTGAGACTTTGGTTTAAGTTATGAAGAAGTGTGTCCTGGATCATAAAATTAAATTTGTAAACATTAAAGCTGCTGGTCTAGATCCATTCATAATGTAATAGCCAGTGTGGTTGAAGGCATCAATCAAAATTAGAGGACATCTGGAAAATTTCCACATCATTTTCAGCATCATATATCACTAGGCATGAGCAGAAACAAGGAAAATCCAGATCACCCTAGAGAGGGGCTTTCATGCCCAGGACCAGGTGAAGAGCTTGACCTTAGTCTCTAAACGAAATCACCATCATAGAGGCTTTACACTCCACAAACCACTCTCACAGATCTGATCTCATTTGAGTGTCTTGTCCACCCTTTGTAATAAGCAAGACAGGAAGGTGGAAGCATCTGAACCAGGTTTCAGTGATCCATCCAGTTCAGGTCAGGAGCCCAGCTAACAGCTGGGAGAAAGGACTCAGCCCCACGGCTGCAGGGAGAGAGTCGGCAAGGGTGAAAAACCACGTTGTGGGTCCCCGCCAAGTAAAATGGGGCTCAGGGCAGAACTCCAGTTCCAGGAGGGAGAGTGGAAAGAATGAACAGGAAGCCCAGATATTAAACAAGGCACCCAGGTGGCCAGGCCCATGCCCAGCACCTTGGATTCCAAGCTCACACCTGCAGGGTTCCAGAACCCCATGACTGACTTTTGAAGAAGCCGCAGCAGAATATCATGTGGATAAGGGGCAGGGTGGAGAGGTTATCAAGCACTTACAGAGGCATGAAGAGGCTGGGGGGGAACGGCAAGCTAATCGTCAGCCTGGCATGAGTGGGGTTGCCAGATAAAATACAGGATGCCCGCTTAAATTTGGATTTCAGATAAACAGTGAAACATTTTAGTGTAAGTATACCCCATGCAATGTTTGGGACACATTTATACCAAAAAAAAATTGTTGTTTATCTGAAATTTAACTGGGTGCCCTGTATTTTTATTTACCAGATCTGACAACCCTACATGGGGGTCTCATGGAGGTTGAGGCTGGAGGGCATGGCAGCGCAAGATCACGAAGGGTCTCGTGTGTCCTGCTTGGCAAACGGGGAGCCAGGAAAGTTTTTCAGCAGAGAAATCATATCATCAGGTTTGCATCATAGAATCATCATTGTGGCAGTCCTTTCAAGAATAAAACAGTTCAGAAAGACAGGAACTGGGAGACCAGAAAGCTATCTAAATAGGCCAGGCTCTAGGGGAATTGAACATAACTTCACAACTCTGCCTAATGCTAGCAAGAGCCCCAGGTTCACTTGGGTTGTAGAGCACAGACTACTCTTTCAAAAGTTGCTCTTTGTTTTGAGGAACAAAAAACATTCTGGGGAATATATATATTTTGCCTTGCCCAAACCCTGTCAATCAAACACTTCTTGAGCTGGAAAGATATGTGTTTACAGACGGTCCCCGACTTACAATGGTTCCACCTATGGTTTTGACTTTACTATGGTGCGACAGGCATTCAGTAGAAACTGTACTTCGAATTTTGAATTGTGATCTTTTCCCCAGCTAGTGACATGCGGTATGATCGTCTCTCGTGATGCTGGCCAGGGGCAGCCCCTGTAGCACCCAGACAGCCCTGAGATCACACGGTAAACAACCAACACACTTACAACCATTCTGTACCCACACAACCATTGTTTTTCATTTTCAGTACAGTAGTCAATCAATTACACGAGATAGTCAATACTTTATTATAAAATAGTCTTTGTGTTAGGTGATTTTGCCCAACTAAGGGCTAATGTAAACATTCTGAGCACGTTTAAGGTAAGCGAGGCTAAGTTATGAGGTTCGGTAGTTTAGGTGTATTAAATGCATTTTCGACTTACGGTATTTTCCATTTATGATGGGGTACCAGGCTGTAACCCACGGTAAGTCCAGGAAGGTCTGTACATAATCTCCCTCTAGTAAGCTCAGGGTCTTGCTCACCACCACATCCCCAGTAGGTAATCAATAAACATTCATGGGATGAGTTCCTGAAGGGCAAAGTCTGTATCTTCATCATCTTTGTTTCTTTAGCACCTGACCCAGGGCTGGGAATAAGTTTCTCAGAAAATAGTTCTTGATTCAAGTGGTCTAATTAATTAACAACCAGAAGTGCTTCCTATTAACTACATTTCTCCAACATTACCTCCAAGGTACAACCTGGCATATTTTTCACACAAATGCAATAAAACCCTGCCTCTTACACTGGACCAGAAAATTGTTTTCAAAAACTTGAGAATTATATCGATTAGATGGAATTTTAAAGGTAATCTTCCTCACTTGCGTGCAAATGTGAGAATTTGTTTGTTTGGGGGAGGGCATTTTCCTAATTCCTTCCATAAGTTTTGCCGTTGCCCGGGTATTAATAAATCTAGATCTTAATTAACCATTTTTCAGGTAGATCATCACACAACGGTAGGAACTAGATGCTTGTCTTCAGTCCGCCGGCACCAGCACGGTTACTTCTGTACCGACGTATTTTTCCAAGGCTGAAGCGTGAACTTCCTGAGGGCAGGACTTATTCTGACTTACCATCACAGTCACAGAAGTTTCACTAATAGTAGGTTTGTTGAATTTTCAAGAGCAGGAAGCCAAAAGGGAAAGAATAATTCTAAGAGGTGCATGGGGTAAATAAAAGTACAATTAAAAAATTATTACAGCCGCTTGTTATGGAAGATTATGTTCCAAGTATCATGCTAGGTGCTTTACATATATTTTATGAAATTTTGATTAAGCTTCAGTCCTAAAAACTCCTCTTTGAGCTACGTGTTACGAAGCTCACTTTAGGAGTAAAGCAACTGAGAATCGGTACTGACGAGTAACTCGCCCAGAATGATACAGCTAATAGATTGGCAGACCTGAGACTACAACCTGACTCCAAAGTGCGTGCTCTCACACACCAGGAATTGTCATTCTTCACGTGTGTTTGGGAGAAATGGAAGAAGATCGCCAGAGGGCCCACAAGAGCTCTTTCATCAGCAGTGATGTGGTACCCCAGAGGACTCACGTTTGATCTTTGTAATGACATCTGAGTGCACGCGGGTGGAAGACAAGAGCTATGGAGGTATTTCCTTTTTGTTTTTATTTTTGAGCTATGTTCCTTTTTTCTCTGTCCAGCTTTGTATTTGAGGGAGCATACAACTTTACATATAAGTCGGCTTCATCTCCACCTTGCTGGAGAGTGAGATGGTTACACTTAAAATTATTACCACACTGATCTCGTCTGGGATGAAACACGTGGGCTGTAGACCTTACAGTCGGTAAAACCAGCTTCATCTGCCAGATCCGAAAGAATACGCACAGTTCGTGTTCAGATGTGCAAGGGAGCCTCAACGGTCCGGATGTGTCTCAACCCATCCGTGGCAATCCAGATCCTCCCCCGAGCTGTAAATGTGATGACATACATCAGAGGCTGCAGCCTTTTCAAGTTGCCAATGTGCACTTTTTGTCCAGAGGCTGACATCTTTTCAGCAGCCCTCTTCAGCGTGCTGACTGCCAGCCTCCTCACTTAGTTCACTAGGTTCCAGGAAGAATCAGTCCCATTAGGAATGCTGCCTCTGATAATTTGATTCCAGGCTGAGCAGGGTGAAATCACAGCTTACACTTCACCAGCCTTTCGGAGTCGATGGAAGCAAAAGTCAAAGGGCAAGCGTTGGCATAACTAATTATATGAATTAGAAAAAAAAGGAACCAAACATGGTAAAAAGAGGGGAGAAAACCCTTGGTTAAAAAACACTGAGAAAGCAAATTATGCTTTGCTTGGCTCTGTAAACTAGAAGCCTGCCCAAAATGGCCTGCAAAGGTGTAAGAATCAAAAGAGCATCTCCAGGGTTCTGTCTTCACCAGAAACATGGAAGGAATTTCCTGGAGATGGTCAAAATGAAATTATGGATAAAATCCTCATCAGGCCTCCATTTGCTCATTCATTGCCAGGCAGGGTGCTCAACACGGGATGTATTAAAAGAACATGACATGGCCCTCAAAGCTTTCCCTCTAGTTCCGGGGACACATCAACTGTTCTGCACACTGAAGTGTGAAAGGCACCATGAAATAAACACAAAAAGGACACAGTGTGTGGGGGAGCGGTCAACTCCTTGATTCTAATAAAAACAATGCATAACAATCATGTGGGGTTGTTCAGGGAGATGACAAACTCTCCCAGGGAAAGGTGAAGAGGAATCTGAATTAACAGACATATTAGAGGCAAATCATAAGAAAGGGGGTTTTGAAGAAGGAATCAATTCACACCAGTCTAAGAAGAGAATGATCTGGTAAGTGTTCTCCATCTTTAATTTCCAGGATGTTAATTTTACAAAAGAGAATTGCTGCCATACTTTACGAGGAGTCTCCTCCTCCACGCCCACCCCCACCTCCGCGCCTCTGAGAAACCAGGTGAGCGCAATCCAGTTCCCTTCCAGTGAAATGTGGGACCCCAGCATCTCCCATCACTGCTCCGGGCCTCGGTTTCTCCGCCTCTACACGGAGGAACCCTAGTCGACTCCAAAGTCCATTTCTGCTCTGAATTATGAAATAGACAAGAAACCAGAAAGGAAACTCAAGAGAAACAAAAGCGAAAGTGCCCAGAGGAAATACAGTCGTAAACAAAAGTACAAAATTTTACATCTCACCGGAAAACGTGGCAGACTTCCCAAAGACTGTTTTTTTCAGCAACCGTGAACACGAGACTTGGGAAAGAATGAAATGTCTATCACACCCTCTAAACGTAAGATCAGTGTAACACGAATCCACCTTGCCCCATGCAACTGTCTTCTTAAACAATGCTCCCTGATCCTAAACAACTATTTATTAAAAATTTCTTCCAAAATAAATCAGTCCGTGATGAAGGGTCCGTCCTCACATAACGAAGCCCCCTGGAACAGCACACACGGCTGGGTCCCGCTTTGGGAAGAGAGAGAAAAGGGAGAGCAGAGGAGGAGGAAGGATTGGAACCAACATTAGATTCCGGCGTTGCCACGCGGTTGTCATAAACAACAGCATCGAAGGAAACTATTTTAAAACTTAGGAAATACGGAGCCTTTAAACTTCATCATTTCCTCCCTTAGGATAATAGACTCCTCTGACCTAACCCAGAACGGTCCGCCTGCCCGGAGGAGAGCGCGAGCTCTGGGGTGGACCGGCAAGTGGAGGTGGCCAGAGAAGGGACCAAGCTGACAGCTTCGCAGAGCGTTGGCGGCGGGCGTGGAACCGGGACAGGCGACCGCCACGGCGAGCGGGCGCGATCCGGACCCCCGGGGTCACTGGGCTCCCCAGGTGGGAGGATGCTCCGGCTCCGCCGCGTAGCCTCCCTTCCCGGAGCAGAGGGGGGAGGGCGCGCACACACCCTTCCCCCGGAGTTGTGTCTTGTCTCCCTTTTGTTTTTCTCCCTTCCCGGTCATGAGACCCGGAAGTTTTTTTTTTTTTTAATCCTGTCTCTCTCCCTTTTCCAACCTCCCCCCCCATCTATCACATGGCAGAGATAGAATAAAAACAGAAAAATGGCGACGGTCACGTTGTGGCGAGCCTTGCTGCGTCATTAGATAATCCTCATGCAAATAGCGGGAAGAACAAAGGAAGGGGGGCCCGGGACCCCCGAGGGCGCAGGTGGGTGTGGGGGCGGCGGCCGGGCGCGGGGGCGGCGCGCGGGGCTCCGGGGGCCGAGCGTCCCCGTCCGGGCGCGCGCCGTGCAGCGCCGGCCGCCGCGCTCCTGGCTCGGTGTCGCGGCGCCGGAGACGCCCGGGGGCGCGGGGAGCCGCGGGGGCCCGAGAGCCGTTCCGGCGGCCGCCCCGGCGCGCGCACACGCACACGCACACGCCCCCGCGGCCGCGGGGCTCGGCCGGCTCGGCGGCCGCGCGGGGGGCGGGCCGAGGGCGGGCGGGGCGGCGCGGGGGCCGAGGGCGCGCCGCTGCCCGGCGCTGGGCGCCCGCCCGCCCGCCCGCAGCCGCCCCGGGGGCCCGCACGGCGCTCGCGGCTCGGGGTAGGCGCGGGCCGGGGCAGGGGGCGGGCGGGCCGGGGCTCGCGCTCCCGCTCGGACTCGGAGCGCGTTGCCGGGCCGGGGGTGGGGGTGTCGGGTGTGCTTTCTCTCCTGCGCGGGGAGGGGCGGCCTCGCCCTGGGCCTCGCCGCGGTTTCCCGTGGGCCCTGGCCGGGGTGTCCGGAGCGGCGCGGGGTGGACGAGGCGCGGGCAGCCCCCCGGAGGGGCGGGGCGGGTGTGTAAGTGTTGCGCACTCGCTTTTCCCCCACCCCCGCCTCCTGCCGGGGTGCTGGCGTGGGTCCCTCGCCGTCCGGCGGCCACTGTAAATAGAGCCTGGATGTTGTTTACATGAAGGATCCGGCGGGAGGAGTCTGCGAGGAGGAGGCGGAGGAGGAGGAGGAGGGAGGAGAGGAAGAGCGGAGTCCCCGCGGCGGCGGTCCGGGGCGAGAGGCAGCCCCGCGCGGCTCCCGGGGACCGGGCGCTGCGCCGAGGCCGGGACGCGGGACGCTGGACGCCGGGGTAGGAGGGCGAATGGGCGCGGGGCGGGGAGGGTCGGCGAGGGTGGCATTTTCAGCTTGCAACCTGCCACGCAGAGTCCCCCGGCTAGAGGGGAGGGGTGTGCAGGGAGGGCGGGGAAGCCTCGATTTCCCGGCACGTTCGTTCTCCGGTCCCCAGTCCTTTCCCGCTTCTCTCCGCGCTCACCTGTTTATTTCCATCAACCAGAGCCTGCAGTTTTTTATGTAGGCGTGAGAGGCTGTTTCTTTTATTAGAAACATTATTGGGGAGGGGGGTGCGTCGTTGTAATTTACGCCGGTCCAGGTCGGTTTTCAAGAAGGGGGAGGGGACTTGGCGGAGACCGCCTGCTCTTGGCCGCAGCTGACCCCAGGGCTTCTCCGGCCCAGGAAGCTTCCCTCACTCTGCTGTCCGCACGCCAGCTGCCAGCTTCTTGGAGAAGGACCACACCTGTGCTTATTCCCGCTTTGGAGGAGAGGTGAGCTGAGAAACCAGGGAATCCTCTGTTCCCCAGAGCTCTTAGCTAACCCCCATCCCAGCATTGGCCAGAAAGTGCTCCTTTCACCTGCTGATTGTACTGGGCCCACCCTTCCCTCCACCGTGGCAAGTTGTGGTCTACAGTTGTGTTGGGATTTCTCTTCCCTCTGGACCTCACCCTGCCAACCAGCAACTAGCTGCTGAGTTTAGATTGAGAGAGCGCGGTGACCCCGTTCGGCCCAGTGCGCCTTCTTTATTCCTCACTAGGTCCTCTGTGGGAATGTCTGCTCTCCCCACAGCCCCCTTCATTCTTCCCCTAAGAGCTTAGCCCAGAATCAGGCCTAAGCAGCCCGGCTCTGGCTTTCTTCCGTGGGCCCCACCCTGGCCCCTCTTGGTTCTAAAGAGCCAAACACGCCTCCCAAGCAGAAGGCACACCCAGCCCCAAATCTAACCGTTCCAAAAGGGAGGAGGAAACAGTGGAAGAGAAGAGACCCAAGGGTCTCCTTTCTGTCCTGAATGTCCCCAACAGCATTTCCCTCTTCAAGCTCCCTGGAGTTATAATTTCTTTATTCTTACCAGCTTCTTTACCCCTAATGCTATGATAGATATTTGGGGAGGTGGAGATGAGGAGTGGAGAAAGAGGTGGTCCCCCTTCTTCCCTAGAGTGGGGCATTTTCCCTCTCCCTGTCTTTTCATTTTTGAGATGCTTAACAAGTAAAATATGTAAATATGTTTGCATGCTTATTTGAACTTGTTTTCTTGCTGGTTAATGAATAGCTGGCACTCAAAAGGGAGATAGGGGAAAGAGACAGAAGTGAACATTGCCCCTGGTTTCCCCCTTATGACCATCCCCAGAGTTCCTGGAGAAGACCCTTCTGTAAAAGCCAGCAGTCTCCCTTCCATGACATCACCACCTAAGCCCTTCCAACTTTAGCTTCAGAACAGGAAGAAGGCTCAAAATAGAAGCACCTTAGGAATCCAGCCCCTTCAGAAGATCAACTTTTCAATCAGCGGCCGGAGGAACACGGAACTTGGACACAGGGAGAGAAAGCTGTTGTGTTTGTAATTGGTTCCTTTGGGAAAGGTGGGGGGATTCTTTCCCTGTATATTCAGAAAAGCTTCTCTCAAGATAACTTGAGTACCTGGACCGATGAATGATTAATAGGATGGTTGGAGATTCATTTATTGAATTATTCACATGTGTCGGTATGTCAACAATAATGAGCACTTTTCAGAATGAATTAAAGAGGCTCCTGGAATGTGCTCCGGAGACTCTGCTAGAGATGAGGAGGTTGTCGGGGAGCTGGGAGGGAGCACTTGAGGGAGACGAAGAATCTGAGGATGTAGTGGGGGCAGTGGGGGCTGCGGTAAGTGTGGAAGTTGGGAGGCTCCTTATAAACAATGACTGTAACTTTTGCAGGGTGACTAATATCCTGGACAAAGAAGTAACGGTGTCAGGATTTTCCACCTTTACTGCAGAAATGAACTCCGTGTCTTTGAGTCTCAGTGTCTCCCTTCTTTCCCTGAATTGAGATGAGCCTTTCTCTCTGAGCTAAAAGAGTTGTTCGGTCTTTGGGAAGGGCTGCTTCATAAATGATCATCGCTGACGTATTGACAGCTTAAAGATGAGTAGCAGGGCAGAGAGTACTTGGCATAACTTGAGTGCCTGGTGGGTGCTGTAGAAGGACTTGCTGGTTGAAGGGGAAGCATCTTTTAATCTGGTTCAGGTTTAAAAAGATCCAGGGGACAGAGACAGGGTGGTCTGTACCTGCATTAATACAGTGCCACTAGCCACGTGTGGCTCTCAAGCGCCTGAAATCTAGCTACGGTGATGAGCTGAATTTCAAATTTTATTTAATTCTTAAAATTGATACTTGATTCAGTTACTGGAAAACTTAAATATGTTTGGAAACAACCTGAGCATATGTATCTGCTTTTTAAACTGTAAATTCCATGAAATCTAAATACAGATTAAGTATTTCTGATGAAAATTTAGTGTTCAAGTTGATATGTGTTGCAAGTGTAAAATATGCTCTGGATTCCAAAGACTTAGTACAAAAAAAGTGAAATATCTCGTGAATAATTTTTGTGCTGATAACATGTTCAAATGATGATATTTTGGATATATCGAGTTAAATGAAACGTTAGAGTTAACTTCACCTGTTTAGTTTTTAATTTCTTAAAAATGTGGCTACTCGAATATTTAAAATTGCATGTGTAGCTTGCATTTTACTTCTTTTGGACAGTGCTGCCCTATGACATCGTTCCTTTTGGTCCATGGGTTAATTTTAAAGGAGATGACTGCATGAAATCCACTTATTTCATGTTTTTAAACCATCTACTTTCCTCTGCTATTTTCCACGTGGAGATTTGGGGACCCCAAGAGTTATCATCACAGTACGTGAGACCCAGTGGTGACTGCTTTGTAGAATCTGTGCGGGAGGCCTGCCCTACTCAGGAAGGTCAATGAAAATGTGCAGGATGCAAGAAGGGCTTGTAGGGGCGTCCTGGGAACATTTAGGTACCCACACATCTGGCTGTAAGCTGCTTTGGTAAAAGGCTCCTGGGCATACCAAAATGTATCAGAAGAGTGTGGAGCTCAGGCACAGTTGTGACACCTGGTGGCATCTTAGTGATTCCACTCACCACTCACCTTTGTCTTCTCTTCCTCTTTCGTTTACTTTCTAACCCCCCACCCCAGTCATACCTCCACTGGTGGTAATTGGGCCCACAAGGTTGCTGACCTCTTTCCTGCAAAAAAAAAAAGTGTGATGCTGACCTGAATAGAGACAGTGCTGTCTTTAGGGTTTGGTTTTGTCTAATGAGATTCGGTAATGGCCCTGGAAGGAACTTAGGGGCCATTTAGTACTCTCTCCTCATTTCATAGATGACAAGATGTCGAGTACCTGGCCTAAGACCGTACAGACACAGGCGGGTATTAAATATACACTTTTGTTGATAATCTGTGCAGAGAACCTGGGAAATGAAGAGGTCCATCAATTGGTCAATCAAATATTTGTTGAGCCTGCACTTTGTGGGAAGGACTGGGACTAGTGAAGGGACGTGAAGAAAACAGTCTCTGACTTTAGGAACAGGACTGGATTTGAGGAAATAAGAGGTAAACAGTGCCAAAATAACTTACAGGGTAAGATGCAGCGCTTAACGTTGGGTGCAGAACCACTGTAGCGTGTGTTCCAAGTGGAAGTGTGTTTGTGTGCAGTCCCTATTCAACGAGGAGTAGAAGCTCTGGGAGTGGTGGACTTGGCGGAAAGCGGCATGTGATTGTGTTTCTGGAACAGCCCAAGGCTCTAGATTTGGAGGTCAGTGCGAGTCTTTGGTGTTGCCCCATTTAGTTGTCCATTTAGAGAATTTGAGCATCGAAGACCCAGCATTTGTAAGTGGCAGTGTTGCAGTAATGAGGAAATCAGAGGTGAGTTGGAGACAGGGTTTTTAGAGATAGTTAGCGAAGGGTGGATCAGTTTGACTAGTTATTCTAAATGGTACTACAGAGGTGAAATGAGAATAGAACTGACTTGTAAGGGGACTAGAAAATCCAAAATCTGGGGGGGAAATGGAATCGAAAGCAAACTCAGAAAGTAAAATACCTGTGGAGCAGACAGTTGGACTGCAGGTGTGTGTGCTGGGTGCACGTGTGAGGGGGAGAGGCCTGTGTGATAGGATGGATGGGCCAGTCCATTTCTTTGTCAGTTTTTGTCTCCTGGAGCCTTTTTGGACTGAAATCCCCATGAGCAAGAGTGAGGAAGCTTGTTCCTCTCTACGGTATAATGTACGTACCTTCTGCGATAGGCTTTTTCCTCCAGGTGGACCTGCTGAGGTGATGCAGTGGGAGACTGTTTAGAGGCCAGTGCCCACAGTGGGTAAAACTGTGACACTTTTATGATTACACCCAGTTAATGCTTCTCTGCAGAGTTGGGGTGGACTTTGCACAGGACAGTGGTCCTTGGCTCTTTACCTTTTTAGCCAATTTCTTTCTCCTTGAAAAAAAAAAAATCTGTAACGCCCTCCCTCCAGGTTTCCTTCTAATCTTGGGCGTAAGTTAGTTTTTAAACACTCCTAATAGAGTAAAGTTTTGCGATAAAATGCAGATAGGTATTCTGTGTACTTTTGACAAAGCAGTAGTTGCTATTTGAACATCTTTTGTTGATAGTACCTTTTTATAACATCACAGTTTGATCAAATTTGCACATTTTATAATATCACTGAGTGGGATTATGATTTTCAAGTCAGAAAAAAAATCACACTTTAGTTAAAGACTGGTGGATTTAAATTAACCTATTTAAAGTATTTTAGTTTAAGAGTACTTTCAAATATTTGCATTGCCAGCAGCTTGCAAGGGTATCTCCAGACATTTACTGTATAATCAGACACTTAAAGGTTCAAAATCCTCTCTTTATTGTCAGCCCATAGAGAAGAGGGCCATGACGTGTGTTTTGTGGGTGCATTTGTACTACACTGGATTTAAAGCAAGTTCTTTAGCATACAAGTTTGCAGAACTATTCAGTTTTCTAGATGATACTCTTTGGTGCATGCATCATGAAGAGATTGTTCTCAGTTGTATCATTTTTATCATGGAAGAACTGAGTTTCATATCATTTTGTTCTCTGGAGGAAAGCATTTAACAGCACTATTTTCTTTCTCCTTCTCTTAGATTGCAGGATATGCTCAGACTGTAGTGTGAGCACCTGCAGTCCCCTGTTAAAATTAAACAATTCAGGGGCCGGCCCAGTGGCGTAGTGCTTAAGTTCGTCTGCTCCTCTTTGGCAGCCTGGGGTTTGCAGGTTCGGATCCCAGGTGTGGACCTACACACTGCTCATCAGGCCATGCTGGGGAGGTGTCCCACATACAAAATAGAGGAAGATTGGCACAGATGTTAGCTCAGGGACAGTCTTCCTCACCAAAAAAAGAAAAAAAAAACTTAAAACAACTTGATTTTTAAAAATATATATTGAAAAAAAATGTTTCTGATAGATTTTATTTTTTTATTTTATTTTTTATTTTTTTTGTGAGGAAGACCAGCCCTGAGCTAACATCCGTCGCCAATCCTCCTCATTTTGCTGAGGAAGACTTGCCCTGGGCTAACATCTGTGCCCGTCTTTCCTCTACTTTATATGGGACGCCACCACAGCATGGCTGACCAGCAGTGCGTCCGCGGGCGCCCGGGATCCGAACTCGCGAACCCCGGGCTGCCAAGCGCGGACTAAACCGCTGCGCCACCGAGCCGGCCCCAGATTTGATTTTTTTTTTTTTTTTTTTGTGGGGAAGACCAGCCCTGAGCTAACATCCGTTGCCAATCCTCCCCTTTTTGCTGAGGAAGACTGGCCCTGGGCTAACATCCGTGCCCATCTTCCTCCACTTTATATGGGATGCCGCCACGGCATGGCTGACAGGCAGTGCGTTGGCGGGCGCCCGGGATCCGAACTCGCAAACCCCGGGCTGCCAAGCGCGGACTAAACCGCTGCGCCACCGGGCGGCCCCCCAGATTTGATTTTTTTTAAAAGTGCACATTTATAAAGAATAATTTCCAAGAGAAAACAAAATTTACATTTTTGAAGTGTTTATTAGTGTTTATAAAATATGATTCTGAAAACCTATACTTTTCTAATTGAAATGGCTTTAGAATTAATCTGAGAGAATATTAATTTAAGTAACTAGTCACCGAATAACGACAATTTGCTTTTTCTTACTTGGTCTTTTGGCTCCCCCCGCCAATTTAGATAGAAAAAAATGAAATGAGAAAACTAAGGAAATATCCTTTAGTTATTGTACCAAAAGTATTTAGTTGTGTGGTGTTTGGCCGTGGCTAATGGAGTGAATTTCAACCTTGCAGTGTGTTACAGACGTTCATTTGCGCTGGTACTCAGTCTCTGAGGGCCGGTGTGACAACTGCTGAGTGAGTCTGGGTTACTTCTCGGTTCCCAGTCTTACCCACCCTCCAGGATCTCCAAGTGAGTATTCCTGCTTCCAAAGCTGACACAACTTGTGGCCAGGAAATGTTGGGTGGTAATCTCTTTATCCTTTCTGATGGATCAGCTATCTAAAATTTAATTCTCAAATAATCACAATATCTTTGTGTAACAGATGTTTATAATTTGGGTGAAAATGTGCAACTATTTCCAGGAACCTTAAGTTATGGGATCCAACTTTTTTTTTTTTAAATCTTCGTTGCCCTCTCGTGTTTCAGTTCTGTATTACATCAGTTGGCTAAGACCTGGGCAGTGACCTCCTTAACTTTTAGCTATTTTCGCACCTCGGAGAGTGTTGTTTTAATTTGTGTGTAGATGAATTGTTTCATTGGATGTGACTTTTCTGAAGATAAGGTCAGTTTCGTAGTGCATGAAGTTCATAGTTGAGGTAGACTCACCGAACTCTCCTATTTTCTGACTTCTGATCTAAAGAATTGATTCATCTATCTGACTTATTTGAAGTACAGTGCTAATATCTAATTTGCATATAATGAGTCTTCGAAACTGAGCAAATGCCTAATTGAAAACATAATTATTTTTCAAATATCTGTCAAGTTCCACTCATATTGAAATAACTTGAGACCTTATGACTGACATGGAAAAAAAAGAGTGAATCATGGTTTTAATAAGTTGATATTCTGAAGCCTGAATTCCAATTTCAGAATCTTTTTGTACTTTTTATTAGAAGTAAGAATCATCCCTGAAATGACTTCAAGGTACATCTCAAAGGTACCTATAATTTCAAAGCAAGTGATGTGTATATGTTGATTTCTTTTTTTGAAGGCATTCAAAAGATTGTCAACGATTCTTGCATCACCATAACTGTGGGATTGGCAAACTAACTATACTGAAAACCCCCTGCAGGTGAGCTAAATACATCATCTTCATCTGTGTCATCAATTTGAGTACATTCTTAGTGCTCAGAACAAGAACAGTAAGTCACTTTTTTTTGCTAATGTGCATTTCTTCTTAAAGCACAAAACCCCCACCAGTTTCTGCTTCATGATCTGAGAAAACAAAATCTTAAGCAACAAGTAGGTGTCTTCAGAAATCCTTTTGTTTGTGTAAACGTATAAACTGAAGATCCAGTTGATGGAGTTAATTGGCCAGGTTGGGGTAGAGAAAAAAACGCATTGGGTTCAGTCACTGACATGGATTTGAGCCCAGGTCTCCCATGATGTAGGGTATGATGTCGGGTAAGTCACCTAACCTCTCTTAGGTTTTTATTTTCTAGCTTTAAAATGGACTAATGATATCTAACCTATTTCCAGATTTTTTTTTTTTGCTGAATTAATGAATAATTCATTGGCAGTTCCGTAGGATTCTTGGGAAAACCAAATGAGAAAGTACATAGAAGGTTATTGAATGTTAGGCAGATGTGAAGAATTATTGCCATGTTAGATTGGGAGCACTTTGAGGACAGGGACCATGTCTTAGCACATAGTAGTCCCTCGGTAAATACTTACTGCAGGAGTGACTGAGGTCAAGGAGAGAGTCAGCGAATCCATGCACGGAAGAGATACACTGGGAAACTTACTGCATGTCGGGTGTATTATCAGAGCAAAAGCCTCATCATCCTCCTATTAATATGTATAAATCGTGTGTTCATTTTTCATCCTAATGTAATTCAGCTGGGCCTTTTAATATTTCAGCCTCACCACTTGCTGGGCTGTAACCCTACTTTTTCTTCTGCTTCCTGACATCCTGAACCAGAAGGGGATCTTTTAGTCCTTCACTTCATGGGGAGCTTTCAGAGGGAGTCACGCAGCCACCCGGAAAGGATGCATCCGGCCGACACAGTGACTGACAGGCTGCCCTGGCTCAGTTATCACAGTGCTGATGCTGTCAGTTCTAAAGGTACAGTACTGTGATAACTGAAGGATGGCAGCCATCTTGCCTTCCGTCATGGGAGTCCCATGGTGCTGGGAAGGAAGACAGAGGTGGAAGAGGCATGTGAAATGGGGCGGGGGCACCTCTTACCCTGTTCCCGTATTGTGTCTCCCCTAGAGCATAGGGAATGTTATACCACCCATCTTTGCTTTAATTTATAACATAGAGATAAAGAGGAGTTGGCTAGTTGTTTGTACAGCAACATGAAGACTGTTTTACTGAGCAGACGTATGTTAAGATCTTTGGAACTTTTTAAGAGGCTGATATTGGATAAGTGCTAAGTGAGAATTAGTATTTCTGGAGTGATATTCAGAGAAATGTGTGCCATTTTTATAAATGTAGAAGGTAACCTGATTAGAACAGCTTAACACTTGTCAATATTAGATGTTCAAAATTAAATTCAACTTAAATGGGGAGGAATAAAGCCCTACATGTTGAAGAGTATTGATATAATTACATGAATAAAATTACGTATTTGTGTTTAAGAAATGGGTAGGGACAAGTCATATTTCTTTCAGGAACATGAAAAATATTCAGAATCTAGTCTAATTCAAAAAATATTTGTTGACTACCCATGTTATGATGTTATGGCTGCTGCTGTTACCTTTACATGAAAATAAAATGTAAATAATTTTATTTCTGTCAAGTGGTTAAGGACTGCACTCGACAGTGACACCTGGAACAAATCCCTTTCAGGGATATGAAGCTGTACATGCCAACCCAGCATCAGGTTTGCACAGAAGACTAGGAAGTGAACAGAGCACGCATCTTCAACCTGTGTCCTACTCTGGAGAGTACCGTTGGGGTTGGGGGCAAGGTTCTCAGAGAACCCAGGGTTTCCCACATCCCTCCCCTCCTCGAGACTCCTAAGGAAGCTGTCCACGTGGAGCAGCGGCGGGTGAGAATCAAGGCTCATGACCTTAGTAAGTGTTAGATCACAGTCTGCGAGAAGGCTGGTCATTTCGTGTAGTTCAGGCTCAGTGCCTAAACAGAGACCTCTTCCCTCTTCCCAAGCTCATGTCTAT
The DNA here is from genome assembly GCA_031878705.1 of Tapirus indicus. Lineage (NCBI taxonomy): Eukaryota > Metazoa > Chordata > Mammalia > Perissodactyla > Tapiridae > Tapirus > Tapirus indicus. Next base: position 4,259,649 of record CM062922.1, on the reverse strand, counting down.
ATCTGGGAACCTTACCACCCCGTGGATGGCTGACTGGTGTAGAACCCAGAGTATGACCCATGTGCTTGGGCAGAGACATCAGAGCCTGCTGAGGTCAGGCCCTACTTGGACCTGCCTACCACAAGCCGAGAGGAGCGAGGGAAGGGAAAACCCTATGTGTGACATTTATTCAGAGACCTTATGCACTAATCAACACAGCCCAGTCAGTATGTCACACTTGGGCCAATTGTATTACCAAGTCCTGGCTGGAAGAGAGTGACGGAAAAAGGGGACTGGAGGCTAGTAGACAGGCATATCCTGCCTCCCCATCCAGAGAGGTTTCGTCCCGCCCTTCATGCACCAGCTCAGATGTTCCTGGTCGCTGTGTGTTTTTGTTGCTTCACATAATTCTCTTTAACCTCTCTTGCCTCCCCTTCTCTACCCGAAGAGGAACCATCCTAGGAGTGACCACTTGAGCCACACCTGCTTGGCCCTGGATCATTGTTTTCCACATAGCACTGACTACTTTATAGCCCAGGACCTTCGCATGTCTTCCTACATTCAGAATTTCTCTAAACTTCAGGCCAGATGATGTTTTTGATTAATTACAGGGATGGATGGCTCTGCCCAGCTGTGTATTATACCACCAGTCCTGAAATTCCTTGGAGTTTTCTGCTCCCTTAAACAGGAAAGGAATTTCTGATGGAAACCCTGGAAGAACTTCTAAGAAGGGAAAGTTCTGGAATTGGTGAATTCTCAAGTAACTGAAACACTCCTAGGTTTTAGTGTTATAGCAGGTGGAAAAAAGTACTTCAGGAAGTGATGTGTTGTGCAATCGTTGGCCTTGGTGAGAATTTCACCACCTTCCCTGATCTTCCTGTTTTCCCGTTACTGATTTCATAAAAATTCGGGTTTTATACTCACCCGACCTTGACCCCAGGATCCACACCCCAGCCTGTGGGATGTTGCAGAGCCAAGTGTTGGGTGTAGTTTGGAATCACCCCTGCATTTCTACAGATGGAGCCATACCAGGTCCTACTTGCTGTCAGCAGGAAAGCCTGAGGCCCGGTGGCAAGAGCTCCGGAAGACTTGCCTAGGCTGGAGGTCCTTGGCATCTTTGAGCAGTTTGTCGGTGTAAGGTGTCCCAACAGGTTAAGTGCGAAGTGGTGCAAGAGAAATCTGATTTTCCACTGCTTTGATTAAAACACACACAATGTGTGTTTCTTTAGTGTATTCATCACATTCTTCAGTTTGGGTATGTGAGAATGGGAAGAATGGAATTAATCACAGAAATAGCACGTGATCTGGCAGTTCCACCTTTGGTTATATACCCAAACAAAGGGACTTAAAACAGGTATTTGTATACCCATGTTCACAGCAGTGTTACTCACAGTAGCCAAAAGGTGGGAGCAATGGGAGTGTCCATCAATGGATGAGTGGATAAACAAAATGTGTATACGTAAAACGGAATATTATTCAGCCTTAAAAAGGAAGAAGATTCTGACGTGCTACAGCATGGATGAACTTTGACAGTATGCCGAGTGAAATAAGCCAGACACAAAAGGACAAATGTATGATTCCACTTATGTGAGGTTCTTGGAATTGTCAAATTCATCGAGCCAGAAAGTGGAATGGTGGTTGCTTGCGGCTGCAGAGAGGGTGGAATGGGAAGTTCACATTTAATGGGGACAGGGTTACTGGGGGAAATGCAAACATTCTGGAGATGGAGAGTAATGGGTGCGCAACAATGCAAATGTACTGAATGCCACAGAACTGTACCCTGAAAAATGGTTAAAATAGTAAATTTTATGTATATTTTACCACCAAAAAAAAAAAAGCATCTGAGAGTAACAGCACTGTTGGAGCCAACAAAGGATTTAGATTGCTTTCTTCCTCAGACAGCCTTTAGTGTAAAGAAAACTGCTGTTTCAAGTAAGCAATTAAAATGTAATTCCCATGTCTTTATGCATTTAAAGTTCTCTAATCTGTAGACTGTTAGACATATTTCCAGGGTTTCTGACATGGCATACCTTTAAAGTTTTGTAAAATATAAAGAAAACTGTAGTACCAGTGGAAGTACTAAAAGCAGAATGAGAGAAAGTCTCAACAAGAAGTCATGACGGGGCATCTCTTGCTAGCTTTGTGCCTTTTCTGGTGAAATTGGGCCACTCACTGGACCTATCTGTGCTCCAGTGGCCGCCTCTGCCCACCTCTTTGGAGTCGTGGTCAAGGTGAAATTATAAATGTATACACGTATGTATAATATGTATTATATGAAGTCTATATACACACACATGGGTATGTATATAAATATATGACCACTTGGATGACTAAAGCACATTCGAGTGTGGCGTATTATTTCTTATTCTCAAAGTGTAGACATACAATGTCTAAAACAAAACAGCATCAGTATTTTAAAATACAGTTTTTAAAAACATCCTAATTGGACTTGCGACTCAAGTATTACCAGCTTCATTAAAAGCATTCTCTAGCTTGCTCTTGACCATGAAAGATTTTTTTATTTGTTGTATATAAGTTTAAATTTGAAAATAAGGAAAGTCCAAGCATAGAGACTGAAAATAGCCGTGACCTTCTCTAAGGAATCACGTGTTTTATTGGCCCTGGGTGGAAAGCATTCACTTGTGGACCCTGTCTGTGTTACCAGGCTCTCACTTGGGCTCGTGCTTTGGGAATCAGATTTTAGTTGTAGGAGTGGCCGCCACCAGGTCCCGTGCAGTGTTCTACCATGGTCATGCCACACTCCATTGGAGCTGAGAGCAGTGCCTGTCTCTGCCACACCGATTTCAAATATTTTGCTATGCCTAGTACATTTTTAGCTTCTCTGAATAACCAGCCAATTATAAATGTCCCACAAGTTTTTCTAGACCATTCTTAAACTGATTTATTTCTTCCAGATCAATTGCTTTTTTGAGACAAGCATCTTGTGTTTCTGTGCTTCACATAGAGAAATTTTTTTCCCCTAAAATTGCTTCCTCAAAACTCTGCATTCGTATTTACAGTCTGTCCTCATCTAACATGGTCGTTCTCACCATCACCGGTTCAGTTCAGTTCATCCTTCACCACACGGTTCTTCATTAGAAGTAAGGGAGGCACCAAAAACCGCTTTGCATTTTTCTTCCACATCCAGAACCTGACGGTTGTGAGGATTCCCAGCGGAAAGAATGCCAAGTCCAGAAATGTGTGCCTGGGATAGTCTCAGCTGGGGTTCTTTATATTCAAATCGTTTGAAAGAGTTTTGGGTTGTAATACATGCCTCCAGTGTAACAAATGTTAAAACAATTCACATAATTGAAATGGAGTAAAGTAAGCTGGGTATATCTTGCTTTATGCATTTGGACTATTAGTGTACTTTTATTTTCCATGCAATTAGGACGGGATGGATAGCAATGTTAAAAAGTGGGAAGACGTAGAGAACAGTTCCAATTTACTCAGTGGGAAACTCGTTTTCATTTTCTGTTACTATCTTTGTAAATGAGATTCCAGACATATTAGACTCCCAATGCTTGCTTGCTTGCTTGTTTGTTTTTTTCACTGTGAAAATGAATATCTTTGAAACAGAAATATCTTGGGGTCAGATGGGGGTAGCTGCCTAGAGCACTTTTCTGAGAAGACTTCTGAGGCCACATGTGGGCTCCACAGAAAGGTGTGCTGTAACCACCCATCCACGTCTACCTGTGACCAACTATCAGCATCTGCCATGGGCATCAAGTTGAGAAGCAGTGGAACATTTGCTGACCTGTCTAGAATATAATATCTAGTATACGTGTTAGTATACAGGTTTAGATCCTCTGGGAAGGCAGAACTTCTCATATTGATAAGGACTAGATTTCTGGGAAGCTATGTCTTTAGGAATATAGAAACCCTTTTTTTTTATGGGAAGGGCATTATGGGCTTTAAATTAAAAAGTCTGCCAGCATAATGTATAGTGTTATGCCCAGACATAAATCTTCCTTCCTCATTTACTTTATTATCGCTCACTGATTTAGAAACAATTCCTGGGGCTGGCTCAATGGTACAGTGGTAAAGTTCACAAGCTTCGCTTCAGTGGCCCAGTTTGCAGGTTTGGATCCCGGGTGCAGACCTACAAGCCGCTTGTCCAGCCATGGTGTGGCGATGTCCCACATGCAAAGTAGAGGAAAATGGGCACAGATGTTAGGTCAGGGACAATCTTTCTCAAGCCAAAAAAAAAAGTCCTGATTCATCAGGTCTCAATTATTCCAAGATCACTGTTCTAATACCATAAAATTGGCCACTTTTTAGTAAATGAATTTGGGGCAATCCTTTGCATAATTTATATGTGGAGAATTTTGTTTAAGTAGTTGGATCAAATAGGTAGAAGAGACCCTTCCTGTTTTCTTTTTTTTTTAATTGACAGGATTATCTGCTTGAGATGAGTCAATATTTGTTGAGCACCCATGTGTTGGGCGCTCATTTCACCCTAATTCAGATCTTCAAGGAGCAGAAGAGTTCTGCGAGTTTCATGATGAGGCTGGCAGGGCTTCCCCACGCCACGCGGCTGGTAAGTGGTAGAGCAAGGCCGGGCGTGCAGAACAGGAAAGTGTAAGAAACCAGGTTAATATACATCACTCCAGCTTGGCCCTTGGATGTTGATGAGTAGGTGAGGCTTTGAAAGGGAATTAGACCCAGGAGATGTGAAAGTGCTTTAAAACTCACACCACGATATACACTCCATCCCCATCCACTCTGGCCTCCTGGTGCCGCCTCGGCTGTGCAGCCATAATTACCTTTTAAAATGAAAATTTGGTCATTGCACCACTTTCTTTGAAAACCGTCTGATGGCTTCCTTTACTATTGGGATCAAGACTACTGTCCTTAACATGCCCCATGAGGTCCTGGGCAGTCTGGTTCCCACCTGCGTCTCAAGTCCCACCTTTGGTCCAGGGAATCAAGCCTCTTTCTACCTCAGGTGCCTGGGACACCCTTACCATTCCCTTCACCTGGTTCCCTCTTATCCTTCAGTCTCAGGTTAAATTTTAATTCCTACAAGACCCCTTCCGTGACGCTTCCAGCTGTGTCCACTCTCATGGCACTCTGTTCCTTCAGAGCACTTGTCACAATTGAATTATGTAGATGTGCATGTGTTGGGGTGTGTGTGTGTTTAATGTCTTCTTAGATTGTGAGTCCACGAGGGCGGGGACTGTGGCTCCATCCACCGCTGTGTTCGCAGAGCCTAAACACAGCCTAGCACGTGGCTCGCAGTAGAAATCTAACGTGGTGGGAGATGCAGAGTGGTCTTTCCTGTTTTCTAAGAATGGGTGAGAAGAGTTCACAGCTAAAAACAAGGTGTTTACAATACCCCCTTTTGATGGTCAACTACAGCTCTGTGACCAGCATTTGCCTGCAGAGCTTTTTCAAAAGGTGTCATTTCGGCAGAGCCAGCTCTTGAATTGCCCTCAGCCCTCAGCCCATATGAGAGGGCTGGAAGAGAGAGAGAGATCACCTTTGGGGGAACCTCCCTCAGAGAAAGGGACCATTCAACTTGGAGTTCACCTTTTGTCTGAAAATTGGTGAGCCACTATCCCCTAAAGAGCTCCCCACGCCCAGGCCCTGCGAAGCTAAGAGATGGGTGGGGGGAAGGAGGGAGGAAGAGGTGCTGCATTTGGTGGGACAAGAATGTGAGGTTTCTTGGACAACATGGTCTCAAGCGAATCCCTAGAATATCTTGGAAAGTAAGCTTCCTGACTAGTGCCCCACAGGAGAGCACCCCCAACCCCAACCCATGAGTGACCCAGCAGTGCCTCTCAACAAAGAGTTAACAGATGTGCCCCCAGGAGTGAGCCAGGATATGGATGGTGTCCCAAAGGACAGGCCTCTGGCCGTCTGAAAACTCACCCCTACCGAGGTGGGGTGGTTCACACAGGAACTGTTTTTGAAATTCTTGAAGAGGGGCCAGTGTTTTCAAGCAGAGGTTTTTTGAAGGATGTCGTTTCAGCAGAACCAGCCCTCCTTCATGTGGATAGTCATGAAGGGAAACAACCGGGAGGATCCGCTCGGGGAGAAGGAAGGGTAGGAGAGAGACCACCTCACTGCTCCACCCCAGCCCCTGGAGACTCAAGCTCGCCTCAGCTGGAGAAGGTGTGGGGCTCTGTATTGAAAGTGGGATTAAAGTCTTCGTCAAGATTAAACATTCACCCATTGTGCTAAGAGCTCAATCTGAGATGTTCTTACTACTCAAGAGGAAAGGGGAGGTGAGAGCACAAAAATAGAAGTTACCGGAAATAAAATAATTTCATGTTTTCTTCACTGAGTTGAAATTCAAGAGAGTTAAGATTACTTGTTAAAGGATGAAAGGACTATAAAGTATCCCTTCAGATAGAAGTTTCATCATGTCAGTGTTTCTTTTCCTGGTAAGTTCCCTCACCCGCTGCTTCTAACGTGTGAAGGAATGGGAATGCCAGTTCGGTCCTGACACTTCCAGTGGCCTGTTGACTCCCACTGCCGTCCCCTCTCCCCTCTCCAGAAAACAGAAGGCAATTTAGTGAAACAGCAGGATCCAACAAGGGAATTTCCTCGGAACCCGTATCCTGGCACATTTGTCGGAAGCAGACTCACATGAGGGTGGGTAGGGGTTTATCAATGACACCTCAAGGTTATCACCCAGGAGAGGGAGGCAAAGACACCCCCATCTTGGACCATTCTTTGTGATCAATAGATTCACTAAGGACATACCAACATGGAGCCAGCTGGCTTAAAAAACAAGAATAAAAACTCATAGATGCACTTGCCTTGATTAATGTCAGTCCTGTTTAGAAATCGAGTTGTAAAGGACTGACAGGAACCTCCGGAGTAGTAGTTTGTCCCACCAGTATGCTGTCAAGGAAGGGAGCCCTGGAAACCATTTGCTCCAGCGTTTTTCGGACTGTGGGTTTGAAATCAAATGTCTTGACCAGCATTTTAAAAAATAAAGTGGGACAGAAACTATCAGCATAGCATGTGGTAAGGATAATATCATCTCACGAAACTAGGCAGCTGCCTGCCTGAGTGTGTGTGTGTGACTGTGTGTACTGGGACACAGGTGTGTTCTTCACTCTGGGTTTCTGTTAAGTCATACGTCACTGATGTAGATGTTAGATTCTAGATTCTACATCATAAGTCACTGATCTAGAAGTTAGATTTCATTATGTGTTGTAAACTTGGGAGCTAAAGCCCAGAACGGTAAAGACACTTGTCCAAGGCTGGTAGGAACAGAGTGGCCTCCCGCCCTGCATCTCAGTCTCCCGGTTAATGTTTCCTGTTCTCCTGGCCCGGAGGGAACAGCCGTAATAATAGCCGATATTTGGTGAGTGATGACTATGTGCCAACCCCTGTGCTAAATATATTGTCTTATTTCATGGGGAACCGGGTAAGTCGGCTTTGTGTTTTGTTTCAAGTAAATGTTCATGGCTAAACAGTGACTTAGATCAGTGCTGCAATCCATAGCGAGATTAAGTACAGAAGTTGTGAGTAAACATTTAGAATTTTTATAGCAATTTGACAGAGTAATTTTATGTCTGTTGAATCCAGTAATAAAAACATTGGCTTGCATTTGATGTCTTTAAGATTTTTTTCTAGCAATTACTTTTTATTGTGTTTTATAAAAGCATCAGTCCATGATGTATTGGAAATAAGAACAAACTGGTCCTTCATCATGGATAGTTTGAGAAGCACTGACTTAGACCCAGCAAAGCTAATACCCTTGTCCCTTGATGCCTCTTTACTCCTTTTGAAGTGCTGGGTGGTCACAGCTACCCCTGGAAGGGGCAGATGGCTGGACACAAGCCCCCTAATAGAGGGAAAGGGTTACTGTGCTATCTAGACTGAGTACGGGACTTCCAGTTCTAGAAATAGCTCCCCTTGTCTTGGGGATGGCTGGTGGGAAAGGCACTGACACCGATAATTACCCCAGAGCTTTCATTTACTTCAGAACTCACAGACGTGGGACCGATGGGATGTGACATCTGTTTTTTCCCCTCTGGGAAAGCCGAAAGAGCTCCTTTTTTGTAAAGCTGTCCCCTCAAGCAAAAGTTCCACACAGAACAAATTAAATTCTCCTTTCCCAAGACTGAGTCAGAGTGGAGGGCAGCAGAGGGCTGCCACCGCCGAGGTCTCGGAGAGCAGGGCTGGGTCCAGGGAGCCAGCGCATTTGCTCGACTCGCCGGCTCTGTGCAGGGACGCACACTTCATAAATCCTGTTGGACTGCTTTTTGGCTAAATCTTCAGATTTGTACAAAGAGCTGTTTTGAGTGAATCAGTGTGTCTTTGCATCTTGTGGAATTCTGAAGGCTGCAGCCAAGGAGTTAGCAAGGCTGAGCATGGACTGAGCGTTTAATCAGATGAACACTTCCTTATGTTTTCCTGGTTTGTTCTCATAACAAGTGACCTTAGTCCAGCTCCTAGCAACACATGATTGTGGAATGTTCCCTCCTGAGGAATACTGCCTTGTTTTTTCATTCTGCACATGCTGAAAATCTGAGAATTCAGATGAGTTTGTTTGGACAATGACAATAGTAATGTAAGCTGACTGTACCTGCTGTGCGCCCGGGACTTTGCATATGTCATTATCAAGTGTCGCAACAGCCCCGGTCAAATGGGGGAAAAACCAAAGGCTTGGAAATGTCAGGTCACCTACCTGATGTAAGTCAGTTCAAGCCCTGTTTTCCGCGTTCCTAAATTTCCTGCAGATTCTTACCAGCATCCTTGCACAAGGGAGACATTCCCAGAACCCGACGTCATGATGATTTCTTTGATTCCTTTCTTCCACCTGAGAACAATATGAGGGTCCACTTCCTTTTGGTTTTGACTTTGAATATACATCACCTATCCAATGATTCTGGAGTGGGATGATGTGTTTAACTGTAGGTCCTGCAAGCTCAGAAGGCCTCGTGGTCGTAACGTTGATTGAAGACATTCTCCTGAGCCTGTCTGCTGTGATGTTTACCCGCATTCCCATACTTGATCCTTCCACAGAAACCCCCTTCCCTGCCTATCCTTTTCCTGCTTTTTGTCTCATGACGCCCTTCCCTAGTATGTTCCCGCCAACACTTCAGTGTACTTGCTGGGTTTCTTGTGCCTCTCCCCACGGATGTAAGCTCTGTGAGGACCGTGTGCCTTTTGGCTCAATGAGGTGAGCCCCCAGCAAGTAGAACCCAGCCTGGTACTTAATAGGTACTCAAATGTTTGTTGAATTAATGAACAGTTCTTATAGGTAAATATCACTATCATCCCCATTTTACAGATAAGGAAATGGTCTTAAATAATGTGCTGCAATTGGAAGCAGTTATTTTTTGCTCCAAAGTCAGTTTTTAAGTGTCAGTGGTAAAAATAGCTTCCTTTCTCCACTATATTGAAAGAATGAAAAATTTATGCAAAAAAAAAAGGTTAGTTTGGCACTTCAGGTACCCTCCTTAGAGTAGATAAGTAGTATGTGTTTGTAGAATATGTATATTGGCTCTCTCATCCGCAGTAGTAACTATAGCTAGTGTGAAGGTAAATAAGATATCTTTCTCTTCTCTCCTGTTGTGGTGTCCCCAAGATTTATCACCCAGTGAAGGAGAAGGTTCACTCCCTTCTGTTGGAGCAGTTGTGGGCCGCACGTGGGACAGAACTTCACAGCTGTGAAGGATCTGGGGGATGTCTAGGCCAGCTACTCTTCCCCTCCCCCACAGTGCCAGATTCTGGGACTCAAGTCTACCTTCACTGGACGGCCTGTTCCCCTGATGGACAGCTGCGTTGTCAAGAAATCCTTTGTACTGAGCTGAAATTTATCCCCAGGTAACTTTTACCCATTGGTCTGAGTTCTACCCTCCAGGGAATAACAGAATAAATGAAATCATCCTCTCATATATCAGCCCTTCAAATATTGGTTCATTTATACTCATTCTTGCATTTCTCTTGTCCTGGTCCCTCAGACATTCTCCTATGGCATCTTTCCAGCCATTTTCCCATCCTGCTTGCTCCCTTTGACATGCTCTCCAGCTGGTTCACATCCAAATTAAATGTGTCATCCAGTCCTCCACATGGGGTATTAGGGTTACATCCATTGGTTTTTGGCAGTCACACCCCCTGGTTGGCTCATTCACACCCCCAAAGTCCTTTAGTATGAACGATTGTCGACTTCTGGCGGGAATAAAGTACTGCACGGATGGAACCAAGCATTACCGATCATTATGAGGAGGAATAGTGATGTCCGTGGACACTGTCCTCCGTTTCTCTGTGCACTCCTTCTGCCACGCCCAAGACAGGATAAGAACAACCATTGATTGCATTCAGACTCTGTACAAGTCACTGTCGTAGACTCTTTACATATACTACCTATCAACTTTCTAAATCACATTTGTAGACATTGCTAAACTCTATTTTACACTTGAGGCAACTGAGATTAGGAGAGATTAACTAACGTGCTGACGATCACGTAGCTTGTAATTGGTGGAGCATGGGTATGAATCTATGTTTCTCTGACTCTAAATCCCAAGCTTGATAAGATACATTTCCAGGAGCTACAAAGAAGATAAGCTTAGCTGTCCAAGCCTCCTGTTTTCATTCTCTTTGGAAAATATGCATAGGAAGATATGTTAAAGGAATTATGATATCTTCTTCCTAATTCTTTGAAGAAGGAGAAGAGAAAGGATCCAAATTATTGTGTTTCTACTCTGTGCCAGCTGTTCCATATCGATTTATCTCACTTAGTCCTCAGGACAATTCCATGAGGAGAGCACTGTTGTCATTTCCATTTTACAGGTGAGGAAACTGTGGCTCAGAGAGAATAAAGCTAGGTTACTCACACAGCTACCTGAGTCCGGAGGTGACATGCTTTCCTCTGCACTATGCCATTTCTCAGAGAAGGTTTTCAGCTCAGCTCTAACTGCCTCCCTCCCAGAGGGTATCTGGCTGGACTGTCCCCCACCCCGTGATAGTCTCCCCTCTCCTCTCCAGTGTGACCAACCTTAGTCACTTACTCAATTACCTAAGTGGAAAAGAAGGAAAAAAACTCTCACCAAATTAGATCATCCATTATTAAAAGCTTCCTGTATGCATAGCTTTGGGCCAAAATCGGCCATGGAAGCAAAGTAGGAAGGTGGCAGAAATTAGAGCTCAGCTTAGATGGGGCTCCTCGTGCTCCCTTCGTCTCTGGTTGTAGGACCCCAGGCATGAATTCATGGTGAGTTCAGGCAGCACCTGATCATTTAGCGATGCTCACTTGAGGGCTGTGGGCCAGGCAGCCTGCAGACTGAATTAACTTACTTGCCAAGTCATAGATACAGAAATTACTTATTTAGGGACCACTAGTAGGAATCTTGCCAAATCACATGACTAATCTTTGCGTTTGTATAGAACGTAAGTGTTCACAAAATACTTTTTACTTAGACTATTCCGTTTGTTCCTCCCAATGACCTGGTAATGTAGGCTGGACTAGGGCTCATTGCCTTGTTTTACAAATGGGGAGTCTGGAACTCAGAATAGACTTGCTCTGAGCCTCGCAGTCTTTAAGGGGCAGTTCCTGGACACTGTCCATTCAAGCTGTGAATCCTGCACTTGCACTCTGTGACTCCACTGTCCGCCAAACTTCTGGTACATCGCTGCACTTGCCGTTGGCCTATTGGCTATGAACAGTCACCAGCTGAGAAAGAACTGAGCTAGACCAAGCTGGAACTGCTCTTTTTTTCAAGCTCTATTTCCCAAGCCATCTGGGTCGCTCTGACTTGCCACAAAACAGATGCGGTGGTTTGCAGGTCGTCATCAATCTCCGCCATCGCTGGGAAGTCCAGTTGACTCTGCAGCACCAAGCTGCCGTAAACCTTATTGTTCCCCAGGCAAGTAACTGTGTATTAATCCTAATGTCACACTAACCATTTGAAAAACTTACAACTCCCCTTAATTTCTTGAGGGTGGACAATAAGCTGAGAAATTGCCCTGGAAGCCAGGGCTTTCCCATGGCTTGGTTTAATGAAGAACATCTGACCTAAACCTCGCTCTGCCCTTGACCACTGAGCAGAAGCAGCGACCTCCGCACCACCCAGCTCAGTTTGTAACGGTTTGGAACTGGCTTTTTTCCACTCAGTATAATTCCCTGGAGAGTCATCCAAGTCATGCTGTAGGTTTTTGTTTATTATCTAAAGTCCATACATTAACATTTAAAATTTTTTATTTGGTTTTAATTAATTTTTTAAGTTAACTAAAATCTGTAGCCAGGGCTACAGAGGCTAGCTGTGCCACTTCCTAGCCAGGAGACCTTGTGGATTGCTTAATCTGAGACTACATATCCTCACCTTTAGAATGAGCATAATGATTAGACCTTTATATTAGTTGGACTTTTTCAAGTTCCAAGGAGGAGAAGCATCCATATTCCCTTCATTAATCGAGGCTCATTGTAGAGATGCAAGACAATGTCTTCTTTAGCCACAACGTAACTCCAAGTCCTAGTACTTCAAAGAGGGGGACAAACAGCAGCCTTGTGCCTTATTTGGAGGGAGAGACATTCGATTCAATGATCCTCCTTTTCTGTGACCCTGTGTCATTCATATTGTCGAGGAGAAAGGATCTGATTGGGTTGGTTGGCTATTTCCAGTAGAGAGAAACTGTAATGGGCCCACACCAAACCCTTCCTTGAAGGTGTTGTCATCTTGCAGATGCACTAGGAGAATCTATAAACTCTCCTGTCTGGCCATCCGTCAGAACTAAGCAAAGATGGAGGTTTCCTTGGAGGTGATGCTCATGTCGCTGGAGGTATTCAGGCTGAAGCTGGTGGCCACGTACAGACATGGGACTAAAAGCAGAGAGTATAGCCCATCCCTGGTCTAATCCTCTGTAGACCACAGGCAGAATTTGTTTTATTCAACTTGGTGAAAAATGAAAAGTATCCATTCAGTCAACATTCTCAGAAGAGAACTCTGGATTTGAAAGTTCCTTAGGGCTTAGTGGACTCCCATGGAGGACAGCTGTTCCACAAGGTTGTTATGAGGAGCGAAATTCAATGGTGGAGAGCACTTTTGACCAACTGTAAAGCCGTGTACCAACACTAGTGATTTCACAGAGATGCCTGATTTGGCATGAATTCAGTCTCATCTAAGTAGCTTTTTGGTTATGTGCCACTGGAAAGGAAATTTCTGCGTGTGAATGTGTGTTATTTTTTTAAATAAGAGAGCCTGGCTTGTCATAACTAGGAAGGTTAAACAGGAAAATGAAAAAAAATATATATATGCATATATTTGCTTGTGTTTCTGAAAGGAGACAGCAGAGTTCAGTACAGAGCCGGAAACAGGTCCCTGGTTCCTGCAAAATGTCTGTGGGCAGAAATGTAGACTAAGGTGACAGCTTCTGGGTTTCTTGTGATAAGGGTGACAAAATGCCATCAGGTGAGGGACAAAGGTCAGTCACCAGGCACATCCGGGGTCTTGGGCTGTGATACAGTCTCTAGAACAAACATCAATCTTTGAAAGCTTACAAGGTCTGGCCGCTTCCTCAGACTCCACATTTGAGATGCAGAGAGGAACAATACTACATCTTTGTGTATTTAACAGTCTCTTTCCTTTTCAACTTTCAAAACAAGACCTTCTTTTAGGTGAGGGTCAGACTGAGGGAAATGCAAGGACCCCTACCTTGAGGACCCCACCCCCTGAGCACTGTCACAGCTTGTTCCACTTGGCAGGGTCCTCCTCACCTTGGTGACGAGGAGCTCCCGCTGGCTGCCACTGACCCTGGGCCGAGGCAAGGCCTTTGGGAGCACAGAGGGAGGTCTGTGTGTTCCTGCACCTCTCGGTCCCCGAGCTGCCCAGCCCGGCCAGGCATCACTGTGCACTGACACTTTAGGGAGGCCAGAGTCAGATCACGAGGCTCACTTCCCATGATGAATTGTGCTGTTGCGATTTTGTGGGTCTGTGATAGGAATAGGAGCAGTGAGATCCTCCTTTGCGTACCCTCCTCACCCCACCCAAGTCCTGAGTGCCCCTTCACCTCTGGTGCTCCCTTTTCTCCCAGGAGTTGCCATATTTTCTTGTCTTTCATGATTTTTCAGTGAGCTCCACTAAAATGTGAGTTCTTTCAGGGCGGGGACTATGTCTTTTTTCTTGGTATCCCCTGCCCCTGGCAAATGCCCAGCACATAATTGGTGCTCTATAAATGTTTGTTGATGGACACAGAAGGTGTCCATCATAGGAAGGTGAGCAGGATGGAGAAGGCCTTGGAATCTGAGTTACCTGAGGAACAGTGTGTGTGCATGTGTGTGAGGGCTGGGCAGGGAAGCTGTGCTGGGCAGAATAATGGGCCTCCAAAGATGTCCACATCTTAATCCCTGGATGCCATGAATATGTTACGTTACATGGCGAGGGGGAATTTAGTTGCAGATGGGATTAATGTTACTCATCGGCTGACTCTAAAATGGGGAGATCACTGTGGATTGTGCAGGTGGTCCAGGTAATCACAGGTTCTTATAAGAGGGAGGCAGGAGAGTCTGAGTTGGAGAAGGAGATATGATGACAGAAGCAGAGGTTGGAGTGATGTGGCCACAGGCCAAGGAATGCAGGCAAACTCTAGCAGATGGAAAAGGCAAGGGACAGATTCTCCCCAGAGCCTGGGGAAGGAACAGCTCTCTGCTGGCCCCTTCATTTTAGCCCTGTAAGGCCCATTTCAGACTTCTGACCTCTAGAGCTGTAAGATAATAAATTTGTATGGTTTTAAGCCACTGAGTTTGTGGTCAGTTGTTAACAACAGCAACTGGAAACTAAGGCTAAGCTTGGGGGTGGGGAACCTCAGGAAAGAACCTACCAGAGAGCATGAACCTACGGAAGGAAATGGCCACGTGGGAACAGCTCAATCAGCATCCAGAGGGGCCTCCCCAAGTCACCCCAATCAGATGAGCTGACAGTAAGACCAGAGTTGGTTAGTAGGTCAGTAGGTGCTGCCTGTGGCCTCCCAGTAGTGAGTGCTGCTGGTAACATGGGGGAAACCAGAGCAGAGCATTGCGGACCGGGTGTGAGTTCTCTGCCACCTGTAACTATGATCTAAAGCAAGTGACGTGACCTCTCCAAGCCATACTTTCTTTATCTGCAAACTGGGGATAAATCTGTTTCTTAACGAGGAGGGAGGATTGTCATGAGGATTAAATAAGATAACACACGTGATGTGCTTAACATATCGCCTGTCATGTAGTCAACAATCTTAGGAGCCTTTAGGACAACAGTGTTCGAGGTGTCCCTGTCCTCCGCTCTGATGAGATCACATGCAAAGTCTGTGGTGAGTTCTGGGAACAAAAGTCAGAGAAGAGCCAGCAGGAGGGTTAAAAGACTCACATTCAGGTCATAGAAAAAGAATGTCCAAATGAATGGGGAGGTTTCACATGAAGCTATTTGAAATATTTTAAGGACTGGCTACATAATTCATGGGGTCCAATGCAAAATGAAAAAATGGGCCCCCTTGTTCAAAAATTATTAAGAATTTCAGGATGACAGCAGCAGAGCATTGAACCCAGCATGGGGCCCCTCGAGCAGAGCCCTCTTGCTCAGTGCACACCCAGGAAGCCAGCCCTGAACATCATCGTGTGAGAAGTGATAGACCCATCCAAGGGGCAGTGGCAACGACAGCAGTGCGAAGATGAGCAAGTTGCAGGCCTTGAAGATGACGGTGGGGACCAGGATCAGAATGAAGAAAAACAGCACAAAGAAAGATGGTGAGAAGGAAAAAACAGTAAGACAGGAGTCAGGCCTGCAGCAAGAGGAAGGCTATTGTCCCTGGACCACAGAGCATCCCCACAGGACAATACACTTCCTGATGCTCCAGGAGAATCCCGGCTGTCCCTCCAGCCCACAGAGCTGTGAAGAGAATATCTAGCAGATCGGTACCTTTGCTTCTATGGAGCAGTTCTGGAGATTTTACAGCCACGTGGCACCTCTCTGGAATCTGACAGGCCACAGTGACTTCCATCTTCAAAGAAGGAATTAAGCTCATTTGGGAGGATGATATAAATAAAGATGGTGGCAGTAGATTATTTGGCTGTGGAAGGGTGTGGCATCCTGTTGCTGCAAGAATCTCATCCTGGCCATACGGGGGACAGTTCATGGTTGGGGAGGAGATCTGTGGGCCTGTGGTCTCTGTATGGTTTCAGGGGGACAGTATTTCAATATGGAGTAGACTGGCAATAACCCCATCCACCGCAACCCAAATCTGGACACGTGTGTGTGTGTGTGTCTGAAATGGAGGGGAAGTCTCCAGCCAGTCCTTCCATCTACTCTCTGAAGGAACATCCCCAAGCGACATGCTCCCTTTTTGCACTCATTCCTCAGGGACGGATTCTGCTAGACACTCTCCTGCATCGCTGACTTTATAAAGCAGAAAAATGGAAAACATGACTTTGTAATTGAGAAACTTTGTGTTTTAATGGAGTTCTATGGAGGGGACTTCAGCCTTTCATTTTGCCCTGCGATGTCCAGATGCCCCTGGGTGTTCCGTGCAAGAGGCGTCGTGACCACATGTACCAGCCAGAGCTGTCACCTGAGAGTTGTCAGTGTTATGCATGTGTGTGCGTCGAGGAAAAGCTTTTTGTTGGAGAGTCCCGGAATGGCTGTAAATGCTCTCTTCTAGTTCTGCCATTCAATTATTGGGATGTTTTCTTTCCCTGCTTCCCCAAGCCCACCGCTTTCTGAAAATGCATTACTGATTTTGTATAGCCTCCTCCCTCGTGCCCTCTGGTCTTCCTTCCTGTTGCACTCTCTTTCCTTCTTAGGCACTGCTGCCCTTGGAATTTTAAACCCAGTGGGCCACACTTGTTCCACTCAGGTGGCTTAGAAGGGGTGCCTTGGTCAATTAAACTGGAGCTGAATCCGGTTTGATTAGGAGCTAGATTATAATATATGTTGCAAGTGCAGGATTTGGAGCTGCGGAAAGTGACTGAAATCATTTTCCCGAGGAGCAGGGCCTGTGTCCAGCCTGTCTCTGTGGGTTCTTTCACGTCCCTCATTGAGAAGGGAAGTGGAAAGCTGCTTGTTGCCAGGCCTTAACATTTAATATGGTGGATTCTACGATCCTGAAAGTGGGACATCTGAAGAGATGGTGGCCTTGCTGGATGGCCGTGCCTGTCTGCAGTGGTTGGAAAACCTTTCACCCTCATCCCCTGGTACATATGTTAGCAAACGTGTGCTGATCCAGGAGGCCCAGAAAGAAACCTCTTGAAGGCTGACACAGGCATGCTTTAAAAATGACCTGTCACTCATCAGAGCACCTAGGATTCAATAAGTACTAATGAAGAGTCATACAGCAACCTCCAAGGAGCACTATCTTCTTTGACTCTTGTGGACAAAGATTGCAGCACCTTAAATTAAGGCCTTTCTTTGAAATATATCCTTGAAGGCTGGAGGATCCTTAGTCCCCTGGTCTCAGAGAAATCACAGGAGGGTAACAGGCATTTCCTCATTGTGTTTATATTGCTCTCTTCCTACTTTCCAACTGTGAACACCCTCTAATTACCATTTTTTCCCTAAAAGAACAGAAGAGTTCAGGGAACAAAAAGAGATGCTTCCATTACAGGTAAAGTCAGATTGGATAAGAAGATCTAGCAGTGATGTAAACTCCAGGACGTGCAGAATGAATTCTGTTGTCTGGACAATTGTGAAGGACTCTGGCAAGCATGGAGCAAACTCAAAGTGGGGGCAAAGGCTGCCTCCTGAGATGTGTTAGACCCCAGGGAGGTCTTCGCTTTCGCCTACACACAGATTTGCCATGACAAGTCCAAAGACAGCAGACTATGGATTGCCCTCCTAGAGTGTGTGTGTGTGTGTGTGTGTGTGTGTGTGTAGGGGTGATGATGTGTATAATGTGTTCATGAGAGTGTGTGTGTGTGTGGGGGGGTGATGATGTGTATAATGTGTTCATGAGTCTCGTCAGGCCGAGCGGTTAGGTGTATTGTTCATATGTTTGCTTTTTGGAATCTCTTATGTTTTCTAGAGCTACTCCTGTTTCCGTGTGTGTGTGTGTAGGGGTGATGATGTGTATAATGTGTTCATGAGAGTGTGTGTGTGTGTGTGTGTAGGGGTGATGATGTGTATAATGTGTTCATGAGTGTGTGTGTGTGTGTGTGTGTGTGTGTGTGTGTGTGTGTAGGGGTGATGATGTGTATAATGTGTTCATGAGTCTCGTCCGGCCAAGCGGTTAGGTGTATTGTCCATATGTTTCCATATGTTTGCTTTGTGGAATCTCTTATGTTTTCTAGAGCTACTCCTGTTTCCCTTCCCTTTTTGTCATTGAAGTTTTTGAAAGTTATCTTTTCCCATCAAAAATATGCTGACTCTATGCTGATTATCCCTGTTAGGCAGCATCTTACCCCGAGTGTTCTCCCAGATGTTCTGCTTCACAGCTTTAAATGGCAGATTGAAGAGTCTTTATCCAAAGCACCTGTTTTTTCCAAACTAGCTTGAGAGGTCTTTTCATTTATTTTGACTCTGGCCTCTGGGATGCTGGGATATGACACGGCTATGGTCATGGTATCACCTGTATAGACAAAGGGAAAGAGGGTGTGCTGGGGCATGGGGAGTCAGTCTCCCTGCAGTCAGGGCTGTCGTCATGAGCCTTTCCCTGGGTTTTCCACTGGCAGGTGGGCCTGCTGCCCTCCAGTGCTCTTCTCTTTTTATCCTTCTGTTTGTGTGCATATTTTCTTTTTTTTTTAACTGGATCATATGGTAATTTTATTTTTAATTTTTTGAGGACCCTCCATACTGTTTTCCATAGTGGATACACCAATTTACATTCCCACCAACAGTGCACAGGGGTTCCCTTTTCTCCACATCCTCACCAACACTTATTTCTTGTCTTTTGGATGATAACCATTCTAGCAGGTGGGAGGTGGTATCTCATTGTGGTTTTGATTGGCATTTCCCTGATGATTAGTGATGTTGAGAATCTTTTCTTTCTTTTTTTTTACTGCAGTAACATTGGTTTATAACATTGTATATATTTCAGGTGTACATCATTATACTTCTATTTCTGCATAGATTACATCATGTTCACCACCCAAATACCAATTACAATCCATCTCCACCCACATGTGTCTAATCATCCCTTTTGCCCTCCTCCCTACCCCTTCCCCTCTGGTAACCACCAATCCAATCTCTGTCTCTATGTGTTTGTTGTTATTTTTATCTTCTACTTATAAGTGAGATCATATGGTTTTTGACCTTCTCCCTCTGACTTATTTCGCTTAGCATAATACCCTCAATGTGCATCCATGTTGTCACAAATGGCGGGATTTCATTGTTTCTTATGGCTGAGTAGAATTCCACTGTGTATGTATACCACATCTTCTTTATCCATTCGTCCCTTGATGGGCACCTAGGTTGCTTCCAAGTCTTGGCTATTGTGAACAATGCTGCAGTGAACACACGGGTGCATGTATCTTTACTTATTGGTGTTTTCATGTTCTTTGGATAAATACCCAGCAGTGGAACAGCTGGATCGTATGGTAGTTCTATTCTTAATTTTTTGAGGAATCTCCATTCTGTTTTCCATAGTGGCTGCACCAGTTTGCACTCCCACCAGCAGTGTATGAGAGTTCCCTTCTCTCCACATCCTCTCGAACAGTAGTTTCCTGTCTTGTTAATTATAGCCATTCTGATGGGTATGAGGTGATATCTCATTGTAGTTTTGATTTGCATTTCCCTGATAGTTAATGATGTTGAACATCTTTTCATGTGCTTGTTGCCCATCTGTATATCTTCTTTGGAGAAGTGTCTGTTCAGGTCTTTTGCCCATTTTTTAATTGGGTTGTTAGTTTTTTTGTTGTTGAGATGTATGAGTTCATTGTATATTTTGGAGATTAACCCCTTATCACATATGTTGTTTGCAAATATCTTCTCCCAACTGTTAGGTTGTCTTTTTGTTTTGTTGATGGTTTCCTTTGCTGTGCAGAAGCTTTTTAGTTTGATGTAGTCCCATTTGTTTATTTTTTTTATTGTTTCCCTTGCCCAGTCAGACACAATACTTGAAAATGTGTTGCTAAGACCAGTGTCGAAGAGCATACTGCCTATGTTTTCTTCTAGAAGTTTCATGAGTTCAGGCCTTACCTTCAAGTCTTTAATCCGTCGAAGAGCCTACTGCCTATCTTTTCTTCTAGAAGTTTCATGAGTTCAGGCCTTACCTTCAAGTCTTTAATCCATTTTGAGTTAATTTTTGTGTATGGTGTAAGACAATGGTCTACTTCCTTTTTTTGCACATGGCTGTCCAGTTTTCTCAACACCATTTGTTGAAAAGACTTTCCTTTCTCCATTGTATGTTCTTGGCTCCCTTGTCGAAAATTAGCTGTCCATAGATGTGTGGGTTTATTTCTGGGCTCTCGATTCTATTCTATTGATCTGTGTGTCTGTTTTTGTGCCAGTATCATGCTGTTTTGGTTACTACAGCTTTGCACTATATTTTGAAATCAGGGAGTGTGAACCTCCAGCTTTATTCTTTTTTCTCAGGATTCCTTTAGCTATTCAGGGTCTCTTGTTGTTCCATATAAATTTTAGGATTCTTTGTTCTAGTTCTGTGAAAAATGTTGTTGGAACTTTGATAGGGATTGCATTGAATCTATAGATTGCTTTAGGAAGTATGGACATTTTAACTTCTAATCCAAGAGCGTGGAATGTCTTTCCATTTCTTTGTGTCTTGTTCAATTTCTTTCAACAATGTTTTATAGTTTTCAGTGTACAGATCTTTCACCTCTTTAGTTAAGTTTATACGTAGGTATTTTATTCTTTTTCTTGCGATTGTAAATGGGATTGTATTCTTAATTTTTCTTTATGCTACTTCATTGTATAGAAATGAACTGATTTTTGTATGTTGATTTTGTATCCTGCAACTTTACCATATTCATTTATTATTTCTAGAAGTTTTTTGGTGGATTCTTTAGGGTTTTCTGTGTATATAATCATGTCATCTGTCAATAGTGACAGTTTCATTTCTTCCTTTCCAATTTAGATCCTTCTTATTTCTTTTTCTTGCCTGATTGCTCTAGCTAGGACTTCTAATACTATGTTAAATAGGAGTGGTGACAGTGGGCATCCTTGTCTGGTTCCTGTTCTTAGAGGGATAGCTTTCAGTTTTTCACCATTGAGGATGATGTTAGCTGTGGGTTTGTCATATATGGATTTTATTATGTTGAGGTACTTCCCTTCTATACCCATTTTATTTAGAGTTTTTATCATAAATGGATGCTGTATCTTGTCAAATGCTTTCCCTGCATGTATTGAGATGATCATGTGATTTCTATTCTTCATTTTATTAATGTGGTGTATCACGTTGATTGATTTGCAGGTGTTGAACCATCCCTGCATCTCTGGAATGAATCCCACTTGATTGTGGTGTATGATCTTTTTAATGTATTGTATTCGATTTCCTAGTATTTTGTTGAGGATTTTTGCATTGATGTTCATCAGTGATATTGGCCTATAATTTTCTTTTTTTGTGTTGTCCTTGTCTGGTTTTGGTATCAGGGTAATGTTGGCTTTGTAGAATGAGTTCGGAAGCTTCCCCTCCTCTTCTATTTTTTGGAAGAGTTTGAGAAGGATAGGTATTAAGTCTTCCTTGAATGTTTGGTAGAATTCACCATGGAAGCCATCTGGTCCTGGACTTTTATTTTTGGGGAGGTTTTTGATTACTGTTTCAATCTCCTTACTGGTGATTGGTCTATTCAAATTCTCTATTTCTTCTTGATTCAGTTTTGGAAGGTTGTATGATTCTAACAATTTATCCATTTCTTCTAGATTGTCCAATTTGTTGGCATATAGCTTTTCGTAGCATTCTCTTATGTCTTTTGTATTTCTGAGGTGTCCATTGTAATTTGTCATCTTTCATTTCTGATTCTATTTATTTGAGCCTTCTCTCTTTTTTTCTTGGTGAGTCTAGCTAAAGGTTTGTCAATTCTGTTTATCTTTTCAAAGAACCAGCTCTTGGTTTTATTGATTTTGTCTATTGTTTTTTAGTCTCTATTTCATTTACTTCTGCTCCGATTTTTATTGTTTCCCTCCTTCTACTGATTTTGGGCTTTGTTCTTCTTTTTCCAGTTCCTTTAGGTGCACTGTTAGATTGTTTATTTGAGAGTTTTCTTGTTTGTTGAGATAGGCTTGTATTGCTATAAACTTCCCTCTTAGAACTGCTTTTGCTGTATCCCATAAATTCTGGCATGTCGTATTGTCATTTTCATTAGTCTCCAGGTATTTTTTAATTTCTCCTTTGATTTCTTCATTGACCCAATCGTTGTTCAGTAGCATTTTGCTTAATCTCCACATATTTGTGGCTTTTCTGATTTTCTTCCTATAGTTGATTTCTAGTTTCATACCTTTGTGGTCAGAAAAGATACTTGGTATTATTTTAGTCTTCTTAAATTTATGGAGACTTGTTTTGTGGCCTAATATGTGACCAATCCTGGAGAATGTTCCATCTGCATTTGAAAAGAATGTGTATTTTTGGTTTTTGGATGGAATGTTCTGTATATAACTACTAAGTCCTTCTGGTCTAGTGTGTCATTTAAGGTCAGTGTTTCCTGATTGATCTTTTGTATGGATGATCTATCCATTGGTGTAAATGGAGTGTTCAAGACCTCTACTATTATTGTGTTACTATTTCTCCTTTTTTGTTTGTTAATAGTTGCTTTATATATTTAGGTGCTCCTATATTGGGTGCATAGATATTTACAAGTGTTATATCCTCTTGTTGGATTGTTCCTTTGATCATTATGTAGTGCCCTTTTTTGTCTCTTATTACAGTTTTTGTTTTAAAGTCTATTTTGTCTGATATGAGTATTGCCACCCCAGCTTTCTTTTCGTTGCCATTTGCATGGAGTATCTTTTTCTATCCCTTCACTTTTAGTTTGTGAGTGTCTTTAGGTCTGAAGTGTGTCTCTTGTATCCAGCATATATATGGGTCTTGTTTTTTTATCCAGTCAGCCACCATATGCCTTTTGATCAGAGCATTTAGTTCATTGACATTTAAAGTAGCTATTGATATGTATGTACTTACTGCCATATTTTTACTTTTTTTCTTGGTGTTTTAGTAGTTCTCTGTTCCTTTCTTCTTCTCTTGCTCTCTTCCCCTGTGGTTTGATGGCTTCCTTTGGTATTATGTTTGGGTTCCTTTTGCTTAGTTCTTTTGTGTATTTATTATAGGTTTCTGGTTAGTGATTATCATGAGGTTCATGTATAATAATCTACATATGTAGCAATCTGTATTGAGTTGATGGTCTCTTTAGTTTGACTTCTGTCTAAAAGCTCTACTCTTTTACTCCCCTCCTCCCACATTTTATGTTTTTGATGTCATATCTATTGTCTTTTTTGTGCATTTGTATCCGTTACCCTCTTATCATGGAAATAGATAATTTTTCCTATTTGTGATCTTCTCTTTCCCTCTTAAATAAGTCCCTTTAGCATTTCCTATAGGACTGGTTTCTTGGTGATAAACTCCTTTAATTTTTGCTTTCTGGGAAACTCTTTATCTCTCCTTCCATTCTGAATGATAACCTTGCTGGGTAGAGTATTCTTGTCTGTAGGTTTTTTCCTTTTAGCACTTTAAATATATTGTGGCACTATCTTCTAGCCTGTAAGGTTTCTGCAGAGAAGCCAGCTGATAGCCTTATGGGGTTTCCTTTGTATGTAACTTGTCTTTCTCTTGTGGCTTTTAGGGTTCTCTCTTTATCTTTAATTCTGGACATTTAAATTATAATGTGTCTCTGTGTGGGCCTCTTTGGGTTTATCTTGTTTGATGCTGTCAGTGCTCTCTGTACCTGGATGTCTGCTTCCTTCCTTAGGTTAGGGAAATTTTCAGCTATTATTTCTTCAGATAGATTCTCTGCCCCTTTGTCTCTCTCTTCTCCTGCTGGGACACCTATAATACGGATGTTAGTGCGCTTGATGTTGTCTCAGAGGTCCCTTAGACTGTCCTCACTCTTTTTAATTCTTTTTTCTTTCATCTGTTCAGCTTGGGTGATTTCCTCTAGTCTTTTGTCCAGCTCACAGATCTGTTCTTCTGTATCCTCTACTCTGCTTTTAAGTCCCTCTAGTGAATTTTTCATTTCTGGTATTGTATTCTTCATTTCTGACTGGTTCTTTTTCATATCTTCCATTTCTTTGTTGGAGTTCTCACTGAGTTCATCTATTCTTCTCCCAAGATCAGTGAGCATATGTGTGACTGTTTGAACTCTCTGCCAGGTAGATTGTTCATTTCTGTTTCATTTATTTCCTTTTCTGGGTTTTGTCCTGTTCCCTTACTTGGAACATATTCCTTTGCCTCCTCCTTTGTTTCCTCTTTCTCTGTGCTTGTGTCTATGTATTAGGTAGGTCAGCTATGTCTCCTGATCTTGGAGAGGTGACCTTATGTAAGTGATATCTTATGAGGAACAGCAGTGTGCTTCCCTCTCATCACCAGTTCCAAATGTTCCAGGAGTGACCCCTGTGTGGCTACATGTGTCCTTCTGTTGTGGCAGGGTTGCTCTTGCCATAGGTGCCCAGGGAGGCTGAGCTGTCCCCCTGGCTGGCTGGTTGTAATGCTCAGCTGCGTGTGGTTGTTGTAGGCCCTTCAGTCTCTTTATTAGGTGTGGGGAGCCCCAGCACAGTTGGCTGCAAGGTCTAATAGCACATTCCTGTTGCAGTTTTTCTATTAAATGAGTAGGCTGCCAGCATGGCTAGTTGTTAGGCTCAGGGGCATACAATTGCTTTAAGCCTCCAGCCTATTAGGCTCTTGTCAGCTCTTTGAGGATTGCAGCTAGGTGGGGCTGGCTCCAGGTGTGCGAGTACCCAATTGTTTCAGGCTTTGGAGGGTGGGGCCAATCCCCAAAGTGGCTGTTTGAGAAGCACAAGTCTTCTGCAGCTGGGAAGCCCCACTTCCCATGGGGCCACACTGTGTGTGTGTATTTTCCCTGCAACACTGACAGTAATTTTCTACTCAGAGAGAAGCTTGTGGTCCATGATGCTCCGAAAATGAATTTCCAAATATTTGCCAGTGGAGAAGGAGTAGAGGCTGTGACACAAGAGTGATGGCATTTTCAGAGCAATTGCCTACTGCAGTGATAAATGGAAGTATCAGGGAAAAAGAAAGAAGAGACTTGACCCCAACAGAGAGAACTAGAATGAAGGGAAGAAACTATAGATGTAACAAAAGGGAGAACCTTGTGATAAACTAGAGAGGAGAAACTGGCCCTTCTGTCCCCAGAGGTATTCAGTTGAGGTGGGAAGCCACTTGCAGTTACTTTATACTGGAAGGAGGGCTCCTCATCACTAAAAGTGAATAAACATAGTATAATTTATTATTCCCTAGCTATTGGGTGGCTCAGTTTTTTCCAGTGCTTAATTATTATAAAGAGCAGTGCTCTAGATATTTTTGCACACACAGCTTCTCTTCGCTCTTGAAATATTTTATTAGTGTAATTAGATCTCGTTTGGTTGCAAATTACACAACTCATTGGAGCAGCCTAAGTAAAAGAGGCCTTGTTGCTAAGCATATAGGACAATCACAAAGTTACAGAGTGCAGGACACACACAGGACATGGAAAGTTGTCCAGCACTCCCCCTCCCTGGTCTTTTGTTTTCTCTAGACTGCCTTTCTCTGCCTACTCCTGGTTCCCTTACACTTTGGCTCACATGGGGCTTTGACTTGCCTTGGAGGCAGAGACCCCAGGTCTTCTGTTTCAAGAGTCCAGAGCTAACCCCTATCTGAGCAGAATTTCTGTACCTCTCACATCAGATTCCTGAGCAAGAGTCTGATTAGCCAAGCTTCCCTGACTGTGTGACCTGTGCTCTCCTCCAGTTGGTGGGGGGAGGGGATTGGCAGTGGGGGCAGGGCTCTGGAGTCTGCCTAGATTCGAATGAACTCTTCCACTTACTGGCCACGTAGCTTTGAGTTAGTTACTTAGCTTCTCTTGTGTCTCTATTTGCTCACCTATAAAATGAGGATAACACTGGCACCTACTGCAGGAGGTTATTGGGAAGATGAAATAAAATAATCCTTGTCAAGGCCTATAAGAAGGGCACGTAAGAAGTCCTCATTTAAAGAAATTTTGTATTATGGAAAAACATGCATAACATGAAATGTACCATTTTTAAGTGTACAATTGAGTGGCATTCAGCACATTCACCTTGTTGTGCAGCCATCACCACTATCCATCCTGAAAACTTTTTCATCACCCCAAACTGTAGCTCTTGCTTTTAAATTATCATCATCATGATTATTTCAAATATGGCTTCCTGGGTCCAACCTCTGGAAGCATGTGATGGGGATTCTTCCCAAAGAAAGGACTGTAGCAGGTAGGCACTCCAAGTGCCTGCTGAAAACATCATGCTTTTACAGTTCTTTAAGCCTTATGCTTTCACTTTATTTTATGCAGTCGTCCCAAGGAAGGACTTCTTGATAGGAAGGGGTTATAATTCTGAGACTGAGTTTCAGGAAATCTGACTTGCCCAACATCTCCCATCTTACTTGTAGAGTCAGGACTCAAGGCCAAGTCTTCTCACGCCAAGTTTGTGCCTTTTCCATGACATCTCAGAGATGTGATTACTCAACCAAGCTTTATACCCATTTGTTTATAATTCCTAATACATAGTCTATTTCAGATTATGAGAAGGAAGAGAAGAATTCTCAAATTGGAATGTGTGGGTGGGCTCTATCTGGAAAGTACAGGCCTACTAGAAGTCTGACAGCTGGTTCATTGACCAGTTTCCATCCTAATGTATAAGAAGCAGTAATAATTTAACTTTATTGTGTAATGTGGTGATTCTGTGAAAACCCAAGAGTGGATGGATTGGTTAATGGACCCCTTAACTTTTACCTTGAGAAAGTTCTGAAATATTTGCTGGAAACAAATGGCATTACCGAGCAGATTTTCAAAATGAGATAGACAAAAAGATATGGTTTGACTCGAAATGGGTGAATTTCTGAGGGTGTTTTATGGTTTTGATAGAGAAACATATTTTGTCTGATTGGCTTGATTAATTTTTTTTTAGTGAAAAACACCTTTGCCAAATGACAAAAGTCTTCATTTTATACAAAAACCACAGGAAGAAAGCTTGTATGGACTCAAGTTACCCCACAGCACCTTTCTAACAACTAGATTAATGTTTGCTATTAGGCAATCTTTCCATTAAAATAATGGCTACTTTTTTGAATTAGACGCTCTCCTTCCATTTGACACTCCAATTCATTTCCTTGTCACTTGTTCTAAAAGAAAATCACTTAGGATAACTGAACACCTTAGTGTGGTGTGCTTTTATTATGTCTGTTCTGATCATTCCTTTTGTATAAAACTTAGGGATTCTCATGTGCCCTTTCATCGCAAGTCACATTTCTTCTCTTTGGCTTTCAGCTGATCCCTCCCCATATGCTGCCCTGATCTCACCTGCTCTGTTTTCCCCAACTCTGCAATACCAGTTGTCTTGATTTCCTTGTAACTCTCAAGTATGTTATATTCAGTCAACCCCCATGTCTTTACCTGGGCTGTACTTGCCTTTCCCTGGATCCATGTGGAATATCTTTCCCCTTAGCCAGCTTGAAGATTTTCATCCTTCACTGCCAACAAACTCCAACTTATTCTCTAAGGCTTCCCTGACAGTTTCAACCCATATAGAGTTCATCTTTGTGAGTTTGTATAGCTTATAAATTACTACTACCCTTCATTTGAGCACCTAGTAAGTGCCAGGCCTATTATCTCTAGCTGCATTACAACTACACAAGGTAATTATTGTCATCCTCATTCTATAAAAGAGAAGACTGAGGTTCAGGGAGTTTTGGTAATTTGCCCACAGTCACACAACCTAAATTGCTAAGTTGAGGACTGAATGCAGGGGTGACTGATTCTAAAGCTCTTACTCTTTCCATCTGTGCTATCTTTTAACTATGTATGACCTAGAAGTGTTTTCTAAGTGTTCTGTGTGCACTAGTCTTCTCTCCTTTTAGTTCTTAAAATCGGGGACTACATACTTTAAGAATTGCGTTCAGGTGCTGGTTACAGAGATCTAGAGTGATGAAGGCTTCAATAAGATAGAGGTTGATTTTTCACTCACTTAAAAGGAGTCCAGAGAAAAGCAGGCCAAACTGATAAGATGGACCCCAGCATCATAGCCTGAGCCTCTTTTAGCTCTTCCCTCTGCCATCCCCAGGGATTGGGCCTTGGCCTTGTGTTTACAAGATGGCGTCTGGAAGTCTAGCCATCATATTTGTGTTCCCGGCAAGATGGAGGAAAGGATGAAGGGGAAAGGATAGGCCTCCCAGTCAAAGTTTAAAGACTTTTCCAGAAGCCTCACCTTACAACTTCTGTTTATAGCTCATCGGCCACCACATCTGCAAGGAAGACCGCGAAATATTTTATAGCTGAATACACCGATGCACCTAGCAACAAAAGTATTCTGTTTCTGAGAAAGAAGTGGATGTTGAACAGGTGACTAGTGATCTCTGCCTACAGAGACTCCTGTCCCAGTCGTCTTGTTTATTTTCATAGCACCTAGAAGGCACTTGATAAACAGTGGTAGACAGTCTGCTGTGGAGAAATGGAGAGTGTAAAAGTCAATTTAGAAAACTGATAAATGAAGAAACTGAAGAGACGGTAACCACATGTGATTTCTAACTTATAAATACTTCATAAGAAAATAAATACCCACAGTCTTCTCCCTCAACAATCTTGCTGCCACTCAGACTTCACATACGGAATGCTTATAAAACTAACGTCAAGATTAAGAAAATGAAGCCAAGTCATTGAAATGATTTTGAGTAGATTCATTGTGTTTCTTTCAGCCTTTATTCTTGGCATACATTTTATTTCCATTTATGAAATTGGAATAATAAAATGCTCTGTT
Source organism: Tapirus indicus (assembly GCA_031878705.1). Taxonomy (NCBI): domain Eukaryota; kingdom Metazoa; phylum Chordata; class Mammalia; order Perissodactyla; family Tapiridae; genus Tapirus; species Tapirus indicus. The sequence continues at coordinate 4,230,856 of CM062922.1, read as the reverse complement.
TTGCAAAAGGACTCATTGTAGACGAGCACTTCTGACAACTGACCAGTACTCAGGCAATATCTGATGGGCACTTAGAGAAAGAGTAGATTACATTTCCAATAGAAATTAGTGCTATGCATTTCTGGAACTCTGCTGAGTTTCTTATTTTGATTTGCAAAATAATATAAATGCCTGAAAGAAAAACCTGTGATAATTACCTGAAGTGTTTCCCTAGCCCCCAGATTGACACCATTGAGAGAGGGTCTCTGTTTAAGATTAAAAGCGCATTTTTGTAATTTTAAATTTTGATGCAATTTCAAATTTAAAAGAAATTTGTAAGAATATTACAAGAAACTCCTGCATCCCCTTTATCCAGCATCACTAATGGATTATAATTGGGCCCATTTTCTTTATCATTCTCTCTCTCGCTCGCTTTCCTTTTTTATGGTATGTGTGTACGATTGTTTTCTGACACTTCTGAGAGTAAATTGGAGACATCATATAATAGGGGAACCCTAGATACTTCAGAATATTTGCTGAGAAAAGGAAACGCTCTTCTATAACCACAGCAAAGTGATCAAAACAAGAACTTTAACATTGATACAACACTATTATCTAACAGATGGTCCATGTGCAACTGTCCCAATATGTCCTTTATAGCTAGTTTATCTTCCCAGGCCAGAATGCAGTCTCAGATCATGCATTGCACTTAGTTGTCACGTCTCCTTAACCTTCTTTGATCAGGAACAGTTTCTCAGCCTGTGTGACTTTCTTTAACTTGACATCTTAGAAGAATACAAGGCGATTATTTGGTAGACTGTCCTTCCACTTGGGTTTGTCTGGCGGTCTCATGATTGCTTTCTGGTCATGCACTGTTTGACAGGAATCCATAGAAGTGTGACATGTCCTTTTCAGTGCATCCCATGAGGAAGCACATGATACTGTTTTGTCTTAATACTGGAGATGTGGACATGGACTTGGCATCTGCCAGATTTCTCTGCTGTAAAGACACTATTTTTCTTTTGTAATTAATAAATAATTTGTAGGAGGGTTTTTTGGGACTATGTCAATATTTTCTTCCTCACCCAACATTCATCCACTAGTTTGAGCATACACTGATGATTTTCAAATTCCATCGTTCTTTGTTTTTATTAGTTGGCATTCTGCTATAAGAATAGATTTCTCTTCTAAGAGGAGGTTTCTGATGCTGTGTGGCTACATGCTTCAGAGACTTCGTCTTCGTTTTCTAGGGCTGCAATATCAAGATACTATACACTGGGTGACTTAAACAACAGACATTTATTTCTCACAGTTCTGGAGGCTGAGAAGTCCAAGATCAAGGTGCTGGCCGATTCAGTTCCTGGTGAGCACTCTCCTCCTGCCTTACAAATGGCCACCTTCTCCCCTCACACGGTGTCCTCACATGGCCGAGAGAGTGTGCTGGTGTCTCTTCTTCTTCTTGTAAGGGCACCAATCCCATCACGGGGGATCCACTTTTGTGACCTCATCTAAACCTAATCACCTTCCAAAGGACCCATCTCCTAACACCATCATATTGGGGGTTAGGGCTTCAACGTATGAACTTGGGGGAGGGGGACCCAAACATTCCATTCATAACAGACTTTATAAAGGAAAAAAATACACCCCATTGTAAGAAGATGGTATCTCCCTTGGACTGGGTAACCGTGATAGTGTGTGTTGAAGCCTGTGCATGGTAAAAGTAATTCCTTACTCTGTGCTCTATAATACGACTCTTTTTAAAATTTATTTTATTTAAAAAAATTTTTATTCTTATTTTTACCATCAGCTAGTGAGGGAATTTGGCCAATCTCCCCTCATTTAGCATTAAAGTCTGTTTCTGTTTGTTGCTCTCAGATAAATCTGGATTTAAATCCCACACTTCCAGTTGTGTATGTGATGTTGGGCACCTTCTTTGGACTTCAGTCTGCTTGCTCATACAATAGGGATGATTACCCCTGTTTCACAAATGTTGTTGGGAGAAGTAAATGAGATAATGTATGTGATAGCATGTAACGTGGTGTCTGATATAAGGAAGCAGTTGATAAATGTTTTCTGTCTTTAACTTAAAATTCCAATTTTAGTGAGACAGTTTTGCAAGTTTCTTGACTTGGAAGAGGTTAGATGCTTGACCTTCATCAAGACGTTAGATGATCTTCTTAAATATGAATCTGTGTCAGAAAGAGAAAGGTTTAGTGGTATCTACCAACTTTTAGATTGTGTGGTTATATCAACTTTATTTCTTCCTTTTTTCCTTCTTTCTTTCCTTTCATTTGACATTAATGGCATTAGCTATGTGCCAGTCACTATTGTAGTATGAGGGATGGAGCAGCACACAAAATTTCCTGGCCTGATGTGAATTATATTCTAATCAAAGAACACAGATGATAAATATAGAAACAAACTTTTTTAATGGTACGAGATAAGTACTATGGAGAAAAATAAAGCCAGGAAGGGGAATAAGGATTGTGAAGGGGTTGCCATGTTAATTAGGTAGTCAGAGGAGGACTCGGTGATGAGGTGACATGTGATTAGAGACCTCCAGAGGAGGGAGCGAGTCATTAGCGTGTCTGAGGGAAAAGCATTCCAGGCAGAGGAAATACTTCAAAGGGAAGAAATCTAAGGTGTAGAATGACTTCCTGAGAGTCCACCCAAGGGAGTCATAAAAAAACCCAAGGCAGTTTTGTGGAGCACAACAGCACCCTACCTCCATTTTGTGCCTATGACTGTAGGCAAGAGCAGACGGCCAGATGGATATTGGGGGTTGTGGCAGCTGTAGGGGGCACCACTCAAACACCTGCTTCAAGGAGTGCAGAGAGCTGACGGGCTCCAGCTGTAGCACCTTCTGGATCCACCCCAGCGTCCGAGGTGCAGCACTTTCTCCCAGGCAGTCCTCAGTCAGTGACTGAGCAGGGAGAGATCCTAGGGCATGACCACTGTCATGCAATGTGGAACTCCTCTAAGGACAGTCTTTGGGCCAGAGCTCCCAGTTAGGCTGCCTGTGGTGTTTCCAGAGCCACGCTGCAGTCTGAGGCTCTACTTACCTAATAATCCTTCCTTCTTCCCCTTTCACAAGTGTCAGACCTGCATCATGGGCTAAAGTCTTTCCCTGCTCACTCCTGCACCCTTTTCCTTGTTCCTTCCAGAGATACTACTCCTCAATAAGTTGCTTGCCCTTCTAAACCCCATCCTGGTGTCTGTCTGCTTCCTAGAGAACCCAGACCAACAGTGGGCAGAGTAAAAATGCCCATGAGGAAATTTAGCTCCGCCTCTGTTACCTACATAAGTCAGGTGCAGTCGTGGAGATGGAAAGAGCACAGTCCATAGTGGTGTCAAGGGAGGATCAAAGTTTCCAGATCGCCATCAGCCCTACCCCAAACCATCTCAAATATTATACAATCTGAGTGAAATCTACTTATTAAAAATGCAGCTTCAAAAATGATTCCTCTAGATACTCATTTCAGCCGGACTGCTGCCCCTGAGCATTTCTTATATAGAAATTCTGAGGCTACCAATGGAGCAGTTCCAAACCCATAACCAAGTTCTGAGGAATAAGGGGCCCACTCCTTAGTCACCAAATTAGAATCCAAGGGGCCGTGTGCATTGAGGGTGGGGGACGGTTGGCACTCATTTCCACTCCTGGAAGTCAAACCATGAGAATCAGATCTCTGGGGCATTTTCTAGTCTCCAGCTGAGATGATCGTCTCTGTCTTCCACCCCAGGCTCACAATGCTCCAGTGACATTCCAACCAGAGGTGACAGAACCGTGCTCTAATCACATGGCTGAGGTAACAGTTTGGGGCTCAGTGAGGCAATGGATCCAAAGATTTTCTGGGAAATCTCTAAAATCCCATCAGGAAAGCAAACACTAGCTGGGAAGGAAGTGGCTCTGGGGTGGGGTCACATGGAAGGCAGGTGGAAAAGAGTATGACCCAGGATTTCAGGGTGAATACCCTTGAGTGCCAGGTATTTTCATGTGTTTATATTTCCAGAGGCACCTTGTGGTGCCAGAATTATACTTTAAGGTAATCCCTTTTTTATGGCTTAGGAAAATGTGGTTTGGAAGGTTAAATGATTTTTCCAAGGTCATAGTGCTAGCAAATAGCAAAGCCAGGATTTAAACCAGGTCTTCTGACTCCACATGTAGTGATTTTTTTCCATGGTTTTACACTGGCTAACTTTATCAGTATGCCTGTATCAGTAATAATATTTTACCCTGTGGCCACTCCTCCTAGCTTAGATAAAATCCTGTCAACTTTTAGTCAGACCATGGTAGGGGAGCACTGTAGTGGACATTTGCTGGTTTTTGACATCTCCACATCCATTTTCCTCTTCTTTTGATAAACATATTCTAATCTCTTTCTGGAGAATTCCCCCACCCCCACTTGCAGTCCATGAGTTTTGGGTGGGCTCGAACTCTGGCTTCAGGAATGGGGCCAATGACTCCTTCTAAAGCAGTCAATGTACCCATTCCCTGGCCACTGAAATTGGGATCAGTCTGTAATCAGTTAGGACCAATTAGTCTTTTGCCAAAGCTGTGAGGAGAAAAGCAAGTGCTTCTTTCCAGTTCACCTGAACCCAGGAGAATGTAGGCTGCAGCTGCTGTAACTGTCTTGCCACTGCGATTGGAGAGTCTGTCCAAGAATAGTGCTTACACAGCAAAAGCAGAGCCAGAGGATGAAAAGAGCGAAACCAGGCCCGGTGTCATTTTTTTGGACTGGATCAGGCCATTCTTTTTTTTTTTTTTTTTTTGTGGGAAGACCAGCCCTGAGCTAACATCTGTTGCCAATCCTCCCCTTTTTGCTGAGGAAGACTGGCCCTGGGCTAACATCCGTGCCCATCTTCCTCCACTTTATATGGGACGCCGCCACGGCGTGACTGACAGGCAGTGCGTCTGGCGGGCGCCCGGGATCCGAACCAGCGAACCCCGGGCTGCCAAGCGCGGACTAAACCGCTGCGCCACCGGGCGGCCCCCTAGATCAGGCCATTCTTGAAGCCAAAACTACCCCTAAGAAATTCCAGTCCTGTGATACAATTTCCGTTTATATTTAAGCTAGTATAGGTTGTATTTCCTGTTACTTTCAACTGAAAGAGGTTTACCTGATACTACAGACTTCCTCACTTCAATTCAACTGGTGTTAAAAATTAATTAGGACTCAACAATAAAAAGACAAATAACCCAATTAAAAATGGGCAAAGGATTTGAATAGATGCTATAGACTGAATATCTGTGTCCCCCTAAAATTCATGTGTTGAATCCTATTCTCCCAATGTGATGGTTTTAGGAGGTGGGGCCTTTGGGAGGTGATTAGGTCATGAGAGCAGAGCCCTCATGAATGGAATTAGTGCCCTTATAAAAGAGACCCCAGAGAACTCCCTTGCCCCTTCCACCATGTGAGGATATGGTGAAAAGACTACCATCTGTGAACCAGGAAGTTTGCTCTCACTAGGCACTGAGTCTGATCTTGAACTTCCCAGTTTCCAGAACTATGAGAAATAAATTTCTGTTGTTTATGAACCACCCAGTCTATGGTATTCTGTTATAGCAGCCCAAATAGACTAAGACAATAGACATTTCTCCAAAGTGGATGTACAAATGGCCAATAAGTTCTTGAAAAGATGCTCAACATCATTAGTCATTAGGGAAATGCAAACCAAAACCACAATGAGATACAACCTTACACTTCCTAGGATGGCTTTAATCAAAAATACAGATGATAACAAGTGTTGACAAGGATATGGAGAAATAGGAACCTGTGTACATTGCTGGTGGGAATGTAAAATGATGCAGCTGCTTTGGAAAACACTCTGGCGGTTTTTCAAACGATTAAACATCGAGTTACCTTGTGACCAGCAATTCTCCTCCTAGGTATATACCCAAGAGAAACGAAAATATATGTCCACAAAAAGCCTTGCGTAAGAATGCTCATAGCAGTTGTATCCATAACAGCTAAAAATGGAAAACAACTCAAATGTCCACCAGCAGGAAATGGATAAACAAATTGTGATATATTCATACAAAGGAATATGACTCAGCAATAGAAGGAATGAGCTACTGACAGATGCAAAAACATGAATGAATCTAGAAACATGTTGAGTGAAAGAAACCTGACCCAAAATAATATATATGGTATGACTCCATGTATATGAAGTCCAAGAACAGGCAAACAATCTATGGTGACAGAAATCAGAAAGTGGTTGCCTCAGTGAGAAGGGTGTTGGGTTAGAAAGGGACCAAAGAGTCAGGAAACTTTCTGGAACTTTAGGTGCTAGTTACATGGGTGTGTATAATTGTCAGAACTTATTGAATTGAACCTTAAAATTGGTGCACTTCTTTTAAAAAATAATGAATACTATTTTTTAAATGTTGATTGCTTTTTCACTTCTGATGAGGAAAAAAAAGCACCCGCTGAACTTACATGGTCTGATATCGGTGAAAAGCTCTCCCATCCAAAAACATCTTTCCCCACCAACTTAAGAATGGACTGTGTTTCCCCGCCCCAGTTAGTTTCTCCTTTGACAGAAAGCATTGAAAGCCCTAAATAAAATGCTGCATTACATTTCCCTGATGGCTGTTTTAGCACTGCACTAATTTACGAGATTGATTCTCCTTCTCCTTCTCAGCAAGGCCTCTCAACCCACTATTGACCAAGGTGACCACGTTATTGAAGGCCCATCCCTCATCTTATAATGGAGTACGTTTAGAAACCATTCATTTCCAACCTCCACCCCTTTCTGATAAAGTTTTGTGACAAAGTTCTTCATTCCACCTAGCTTAGCTCAAGAGAGCAGGTGACTTTTATCTGAAAATCCAGAAATTTTAAAAAGATAAAGTGATAAAACAGCGATTACCATGTTCAAATCAGTAAGGTGAAGTGGCACTAACTCTTACAAAGTAAGCTTCCACTTTGGGTAACTCCTCCTTTCTTCAATTCTTTCTTTACCTCATCTCACCTCCCAGCCTTATGCCTCATCACTTACCACTTATTGACCAGTTTAATTAGCCCCACAAGGGCCATGGAAATCCTAAAATGCAGAGTCACTTACAAACTTCTCTAGCATGATTCATGAAATCCCTATGGGTTCACTGAATTGTCCATTTTGATGCTGTTTTATGGATTACAAAGAGCCCTATCGCCTCACTAGTATGGACTTCTCTGTGACCAAAAGAAAAAAAAGCAATATGAGGTCCTTTGGGGGAATGGAGAGGAGACATTACAAAAGAAAAATGATATTATTTTCCAATGCCAAGGAAATTCATTAGCAAACACATTAAAATGTATTAGAGTAGTCACCCCACTGAATTGTTTTGGAAAAGGTCCTGCTTTGGAAAAACACAGGCCATAAACATCTTCAGTCCTGCAACTTGGCACAATGAGACAGCAGGATGACAAATGTGTTTTTATTCCCTGTGGTGCCTTAATACTCAGAGGACATCTGCTCCTCTGTGTTTCTCCCTCCCCGAGTCACCTTTATCACAATCTAACACTACGTTACTGCTAGTTCCCGTGTCCACCTGTTGCAGTGGGGAGACACAGACCGACTCCTCCGGTGTGTGTGGGAAACAGGTGAGTCTTAAAGTCAGGAGGCGGAGTTTTTAGTCTCAGCTTTTGTACTAACTACGCAGTCTTAGGCAAATATCTCAAATTCTCTTGGCTTCAGTGTCCTCATATGAAAAATAGGAAGGATAAGACATGGTTCCAATGAAATGGAAGCTGACTTCCCCTGGTCAGTAGGGGTTCCTCAGGCCACAGAACCCACACATAGAGAAGGGTGATAGATCCTTATTAGCAGCAATTGGCTTGCTGCTGCATGGTGGGGATGGGGTAGGGAGGGCTAGTTTAGAACTCAGGGAGTCGATGGACAACTTCTTAGCGCTCCTTGGCCCAGTGGCCAAGTCAAGTCACTGAAAAAGTGCATTTGCCTAATAAAGATAAGACTGTCAATGCCTCATATTCCATGTGCATGAAGTTTAGGTGTCTCCAAACACACTTTAGAAAAGCAGGCAAAAGCATCTTTATTCCAGCAGCCTGGCACAAGGAGGGGGTAAAAAAAACATATTCAGCCAGAGTGTTGATGGAAGATAACAAGAACAGAAATGGGAGCTAAAAGGGAGCTTTGAGTACCAACTTAGACCTTGCAACCCGCTACAGAAGCGGGGATTGTACCAGCTGTGTTCTACATGATTTAGTCATTTCTCCCTCTCCCCCACACCCACCCCCTACTTTAAAGAAAAACAATGAAGGTGGCTGACATTTTAGGTTCACGTGGACATATGACCAGCTTGTCATCACTGCAGATCTACTCTCTACCCTTCTTTATGCTCCGCTCCCTAGGAGGCTGACTAAATGCACTGCATAGATAGTTTCTCTTGCCTTCAGATTTCCAGCTGGGTTCAACAACAGGGAGCACAGACAGATCAGAGGACAAAAGGGATCAGAGGATGAAAGGGAGACGATGGCCAGAGTATTTCTGCCCTGTCACTGTGCTGTGAGCTGGCGACTTCCATCCACTAGAGGTCAGAGCTCCTGTCAGGTGGCGCCTCACAAAGATCTATCTCCTGGTTCTAATAATGGTTTTCTTCCTTCTTCAAGCCTCTGTGTGGTAATGGTACTCCTAAGTTACTAATACTAAGGTGTTTTATTATCACTTTTGGATTCCTTACATCCTGTCCACACTTTTGTAAATAGTCCCTTTATTAAATTCTCCTCAAATTACCAAATTTGCATAAGTAAATTATTTCTTTTCTGGTGGGGCCCTGCCTAATAGAGACAGGTGTTTCGTAGGAACCACAGAGGTAATTGTAAGATCAAATGACATTTGTTTAAAATGTGTGTGAAATTTCTTTGAAGAATATAATGACTTTGTCAAAGTTCAAATGAAGCATATGCAATCCATATAGAAAAATGCATAAAACATGGATATACAGTTTAAAGAATAATTATAAAATGAACACCTATGTAACCAGGACTGTGATCCAGATAGAGCACATTGCTGGCTCCCCACCCCACGCCCCAGCTAAAGTCACCTTTACTCTAACTTTTATGGCAGTCATTTCATTGCTTTTCTGCATTTTACCAACTCGTGTATTTTATCAGCTATGTAAGCATCCCTTATATCTACAGTTTCATTTTGCCTATTATAGAATTTATATAAATGGAATCATGCTTTGTGTGTGTGTGTGTGTCTTGCTTTTGTTCACTGTTCCGTTAGATTCCTCACATTGTTATGTTTGGCACCCATGCCTGTAGCGCACTTTGTCCTCTTTCACTGCTGCATACTGTTCCGTTGTAACAATATTCAGCCCTTCATTCATCTATTCTACTCTTGATGAATACTTGAATTGTTCCCAGTTTCAGGCTATTGAGAACAATGCTGCTAAGAAAAATCTTGTATCTACCTCTAGTGCACAATGCAAGAGTCTCTCTAGCATAGTAGTTCTCAGACTTTTTGGTCTCAAGACACATTTATACTCTAAAACTTATTGAGGACCCCTTTTGTTTATATGGGTGATATCTAACAATATTTACTGCATTAGAAATGAAAACAGAAAAATTTTTAATATTTATTAGTTTTTAAAAACAATGAAAACCTATTACATGTTAACATAAATAATGTGTTTTTAATTTTAAAAACTGTAGGGTTTGGGAAGATAATATGGAAGAGTTTTTTTATATCTTTAGGATAGGGAAAGAATTCTTAAATAATATCAAGAGCAAAACCATAAAAAATTGATAAATTAGACTACTTCTATTCATGAAATGATACCTAAGAGACTGAAAACTGAAGGCACAGCATAGGAGAAGATATTACCTGTAGACATGACCGACAGAGGACTTGAATCTAAGACATATAAACACTCATACAATTAATATGAAAACGTCAGGAAACCCGGCAGACAATGGGCATAAGATTTGAACAGACGCCTCATAAAAGAGAAAGTCCACAAAGCTAATAAATGTATGAAGACTTGCTTCACCTCGTTCCCTTCAGTAGTGAGAGAAACGCAACAGAAAACCACAATAGGGTACCAAGTCCATATCAACGGTGGTGATAATGGGGAGTGATGGGAATTCTAGGCTGTTGATGGGAATAAAAATTAGTACAACCAGTTTGGAAGAGCGTGGCCCTTTCTAGTAAAGATCAAGTTATACCTCCCTTCTGACACAGCAGCCTCACTCCCAGGCTTGTATCCTAGAGCAGCGGTTCTCAAGGAGTGGTCTGTGGACACCTGAAGGTCCTTGATCTTCCTGGGGGTCTGTGAGGGCAAGACTATCTGTATAATAGTGCTAATATGTTATTTGCCTTTTTCACTGTGTTAACGTCTGTAGTGATGGAGTGAAAGCACTAGTGGGAAAACTGCTGGGCGCTTAGCAAGAATCAAGGCAGTGGCACCAAACGGTGCTGGTCGTCATTGTATTCTTCCACACCACTTACAAAAAAATGCCAGTTTTACTTAAGAATATCCTTAAGGGAGCAGTAAAAATTAATTTTATTAAATCTCAAGTACACTGTCCATTGAGTACATTTCTTTTTTTTTCTGATGAGATCAGTGGTGATATTAACAAGTGTGAGATTTTTGATATTATATAAGGAAATGTGCTGACATTTGGAAAATTTGCATAACTCTATGAATCAATATTTTCCAAGTGACCAATGCATGATGTTAAAATATCATGCATGGGTAGAAGTTTCATTCAAGGTAAAAGAGAGACCAATGAATTTTAATGTAACAGAATACAAGTTCACTAATGTGGTTTCAGATTCCACACTGCAACTAACTTTTAAGAAATTACCAGTGTAGGGGCTGGCCCAGTGGCAGAGTGGTTAAGTTCACATGCTCTGCTTTTGCGGCCCGGGCGTTCGAGGGTTCGGATCCCAGGCATGGACCAACACACCACTCATCAAGCCATGCTGTGGTGGCGTCCCATATAAAGTAGAGGAAGATGGGCATGGATGTTAGCCCAGGGTCAGTCTTCCTCAGCAAAAAGAGGAGGATTGGCAACAGATGTTAGCTCAGAGCTAATCTTCCCCACCAAAAAAAAAAAAGAAAGAAAGAAATTACCAGTGTAATGTTCAATAGTAGAGATGATAGCAGGCATCTTTTTATTTTTCCTTATTTCAAAGGGAAAGCTTTGCTATTTAGCATGATGTTTGCTGTAGATTTTCTGTAGATACCTTTTAATTGACTTAAAAGTTCCCTTTTATTTTGTTTGCTGAATTTTAAAATTAAGACTCCATATTGATTTTTTGCCATTTGCTTCTTCTGAATATATTGAGGTGGTCATATGGTTTTTCACTTTTATTCTATTAATGTGACAAATTACATTGATTCATTTTTAAATGTTAAACCAATTTTGTATTCCTAGGATAAATCCAACTTGGTTCTATATATTTTCCTTTTGAATTGCTGGATTCAGTTTGCTAATATTTTGTTACAGATTTTTCAGTTAATGTCCGTAGGTCAAATTAGTCTGTGATTATATTTTGCCATATTGTCGATGATGAGTTTTAGTATCTTCTTACGAATTTGGGAGTTGTTCCATCTTTTATTTTATGTTTATGTGAGAATACTTTGTTCCTTAAAAGATTGGTAGAACTCACATTAAAGACTTCTACTCCTAGAGTTTTCTTTGTGGGTTTTCTATGAGTGATTCAATTTATTTAGTGGTCATAGGATTATTCAGGTTTTTTTATATTATTATAGACTTTGCTAATTTTTACCCTAGGAAATGAGTCCATATAGACTACTTTTTCACATGCATTGGCATTAAGTCATTCATTATATCCTCTTGTGATCTTTCCAGTGTCTGCAACACCTGGAGTAATATGCTCCCTTTTATTCCCAATAGTTTTTTGTGTGTGTGTATATATTCTCTCTCTCATTGTCTCATAAGAGATTTGACACCTTTGTTAGTCTTCTCGAAGAACCAACTATTGACTTTATTATTTCTATTATGTGTTTTTTCTATTTCATGTATTTCTGTTCTTATTTATTATTTCTTTTCTACTACTTTCTTTCTGTTTATTTTATTGTTTCTAATATTCTGAAGTGGATGCTTGGCTCATTAATTTTTAGCCTTTTTTCTTTTCTAATATAACATTTAAGGCTATAAATCAACCCTCTAAGTACTTTTTAACTGTATCCTACATGTTTTGTTTTTTTTTTTTTTTTGTGGGGAAGACAAGCCCTGAGCTAACATCTGTTGCCAATCCTCCCCTTTTTGCTGAGGAAGACTGGCCCTGAGCTAACATCGTGCCCATCTTCCTCCACTTTATATGGGACGCCGCCACAGCATGGCTGACAGGCAGTGCGTCGGCGGGCGCCCGGGATCCGAACTCGCGAACCCCGGGCTGCCAAGCGCGGACTAAACCGCTGCGCCACCGGGCGGCCCCCCTACATGTTTTTGATAGTGTGGGAGATCAGAATTGGCCATCCCAAAATGTGTCTCTTTGGCTTGATTTTTTTTTTTTTTTTTTAGTGAGGAAGATTAGCTCTAAGTTAACATCTGTTGCCAATCCTCCTCTTTTTGCTGAGGAAGATTGGCCCTGGGCTAACATCCGTGCCCATCTTCCTCTACTTTATATGTGGGATGCCGCCACAGCATGGCTTGATAAGTGGTGCGTGGGCTCGTGCCTGGGATCCCAGCCTGCAAACCCCAGGCAGTGGAAGCAGAGCACACATGAATGTAACAATTACACCACAGGGCTGGCTGCTCCTCCCACCCCCCCATCCCACCCTTGATTATCTTTAAGAACAAAAGACTCTGAAAGAAACTTTGACCTCCCCCACAATTGCCTAAAAGAATTTAAAATAGAAGGGCCCATTCCAGGAAGTAGCTAATACCATAAGATAACTGTAATGTAATGTAAAATGTGTCTCTCGGGTCACATTGTCTATAGTTGACTCATTTACATTTCCATCTCCATGTAAATTGCCTTCCTCCCCTTGAAATCCCAAACCACTACCCCCAACATCCTCCTTTTCTTTAGCTGAAGACGCTATTTAAGCTGGCAGCTCAGCCATTTTGGTAAGTTACCCAGTTTTCCTGGGTTTCTCCCATGTATACATGTTATTAGACTTCTTTGATTCTTCTGTTATTCTGTCTCATGTCAATTTAATTCATAGACTAGCCAGAAGGACCTAGAATGGGTAGAGGATTTCTTTCCCTCCCCTACAATAGGTAGGGGTTTTCTAAAATCATTCAATTGAAAAAAATTTTTTTATATTTCCATCATGAATAATTTTCCAAAAATATGAGGATATTCTGTTTACTTTTTTATTATTGATTTATAGTTTGATCACATAATGGTCAGAAAACATCCTCTGTGTTATCTCGATCTTTTAAAATTTGTTGAGACTTGCTTTAATGATCTAGTATGAGTCTATTTTTGAAATGTTCTGTGTGGACTTCAGAATATTTATTCTACAGTTGTTGAATGTAATATATATAATCTCAACTAGGTCAACTTTATTAATCATCACTGTTTGAATCATCTATTAAGTGATTTTTCTTGTCTCTTCATTCTATCTACTGTTAACAGATGTATTTTAAAATTTCTCATATAATTGTGGATTTGTCTATTTCTCCTTGTAGTTCTTCTGATTTTCTCTGACATAGTTTGAGGCTATGTTATTAGGTGCATATAAATTTTATATTTCCTGGTGAATGAAATTGTATTGCTAAGAAGTGATTATCTTTATCTTAGTAAATTTTTATTGTGGTAAAATATAGATAACATAAAGTTTGCCATTTTAACCAATTTTAAGTGTACAATTCAGTGGCATTAATTTGGTTCACAACATTGTGCAACCATCACTACTGTATAGGTCCAAAACATTTCCATCACCCCAAATAGAAACTGTATAACCATTAAGCAAAAATTTCCCATGCTCCCCTCCTCGCAGCCCCTGATATGTCTACTTCTTGTCTCTATAAATTTGCCTATTCTAGATATTTCACATAAGTGAAATTATACAATATTTGTTATTTTGTGTCTGGCTTAATTCACTTAGCATGTTTTCAAGGTTCATCCATGTTGTGGTATATATCAGAGCTTCATTCCTTTTTATGGCTGAATAATATTCCATTATATGTATATACTGCATTTTGTTTATCCATTCATTTGTTGAATGCTTGGGTTGTTTCCACCTTTTGGCTATTGTGAATAATGCTGCAATGAACATGGTATACAAGGATCTGTTTCAGTCCCTGCTTTCAGTTTTGGGGGGTATATACCCAGGAGTGGAATTGCTGGGTTCTATAATAATTTTATGTTTAGCTTTTTGAGTAACTGCCAAACTGTTTTCATAATACTTTTTGCCTTAAAATCTATTTAGAGTACTATTAATTTAAGAATGCCAGCTCTTTTTTGTTTATATTTGCAGGGTATATGGATTTCCATTTTAAAATTTTGACCTGTATGAATATTTATATACTTTTTTATCCAGTCTGAAAACCTTTGTCCTTTAACTGATGCATTTAATCCATATATATTTTATTTAGTTAATTAACAATAACTAATATATTTTAAATCTATCACCATGTTTTCTTTATCTCATTTGTTCTATAATTCTTTTTCTCTTCTTTTCTTCTTTTCAATTGATTATTTTTATCATTCCATTTTTTCCTCTCTACTGATTTATAGGCTACTTTCTCTGTATCTGTTCTCTTAAAGGTTAGCTAAAATTTCTATATGTATACCTAATCTATCAAGTCCAAAGTCAGTCAATAATGTTATTTTTGTGCTAGATACTACAAAGACTTTAAATACTAACTTGGTTTACTGTCTTCCTAATTTACATGCTTTTATTTTTGTGTATTTAACTTAGTTTTTAATCTCATAGACGTTATTAATGTTGTGTTGTGCACAACACTGCATTGTTTAGATTTATTCATATACTTACCATTTTCTTTGCTCTTCATTCTTTCTTGCATCTCAGAGCTTCCCTCTGAGATCACATTCTTTCTTTCAGAATGACATCCTTCAGAATTCTCTTTTAGAAGTGTCTGGATAGTATCTGCGATATTGTGATTTATAAGAAATACATATATATATGGTCATTCAGATGACCAAAATATATTTCTCATGTATATTTGGTCTTCAACCACAGTTCCTGGCTCACAGCTCCCAAAACCCTTGGAATTTCCTGAGCAATAAAGCAATGGGAGCATCTTTTGTTACAATATTTAGTCTCTTGTCCCCAGTTCCTGAAAAGACTTCAGAGCCATAAAGGTGAAATGGGTGTCTTGCTATTCATGACAAGCCCCTTTCCCCCACAACTGGGTTTATGTTAATGAGGTGACTTTTGGAAAGTACCTAAGGATTGGGCCTGGTTGCCAGGGGAACCAACCATGAATAGAGGGTTAGAATTTTCAGTCCCACCCCCTGATTGCCAGGAGGAGAGAGGGGCTAGAGGTAGAACCAATCACCAATGGCCAATGAGTTAGCCAATCATGCTTGTGTAATGAAACCTCCATAAAAACCCAAAGGAGGGGTTCAGAGAGTTCCAGGCTGAGGAACCAGAATGCTTTCACATGCCGTCAGGCCGGGCCCAAGCTCCATGAAGACAGAAGCTTCTTCATTAGGGACCTCACCCTATGTATCTCTTCATCCTGTTGTTGATTCACATCCTTTCATATGCTTTGTAATAAATTGGTCATCCAGTGAGTAAACGGGTTTTCCTGAGTTCTGTGAGCTATTCTAGCAAATTAATCAAACCCAAGGAGGGGGTCATGGGAATCTCTATAGCCGGTTGATCAGAAGCACAGGTGACAGCCTGGGCTTGCAATTGGTGTCTGAAGTGAAGGGCGGTCTTGTGGGACTGAGCCCTTTTCCTATGGAATTTGATGCTATCTCTGGGTGGACAGTATCTGAGCCGAGTTCAACTCTTAGACATGGCTTGTTGGTGTGGGGGAGCCTCCACACACACACCTTGGAAATGGGTCCAGGAACCCTAAAGAGTAACAAACTCTGTGCTTCTATTTGTTTTTTAAATGTCTATATTGTGCCCTCATTCTTGAAAGGTATTTTCACTAGGAATAGAAATAATAGGTTACCAGTTTTTTCTTTCACCTGTGGAGGATCATTTTTTGTCAGCTGGTTTCCATTGCTGCTATTGAGAAGTCAGTTGTCAGTCTCACTGCTGTACCTTTGACAGTGATCTCCAACCATGCCCTACTCCAATCTCTTTTTCTTTGGTGTTCGTTAGTTTTATTATGATGAATCTAAGTGTGAAGTTCGCACGTTAGTTAGTTCTTCCCTCCCTTCCTTTTTTCCTCCCTCCCTCCCTTTCTTCCTTCCTTCTTTTCTTTCTTTCTCTCTTTCTGTTTAGGATTTGTTTGGCTTTTTGAGTGTGTGAATTGATACCATTCAATGGTTCTGGAAAAGTATATTTCTTCAAATATTGTCTCTGCCATATCATCTCTCTCCTCTCCTTCTAGAATTCTAATTAAATGTACATTAGACTTTCTTACTCTCTCTTCCATGAATCTTAATCTCTCTTTCATATATTCCATCTCTGTGTTGCATTCTGTAAAATCTTGTGACCTAAACTTCCTGTTCTCTAATCCTCTTTTCATGCTGTTAAACCACTGGTTTTTGTTTTGTTTTTAATTTCAGTAATTGTGATTTTCATTTTTAGAAGTTTTATTTGTTTCTTCTTCAAGATTTCTTGGTCGCTTTTTATAGTTTCCACTATCCTGAAGATATTTTCAAGCTTGTCTTTTATATCTTTAATAATAGCACACATAATTGTTTTACAACCTGTTTCTGATAATCCCAGTGTCTGAAGTCTCTTTGGCTCTTTTTCCACTATCGTTTCTTCCAGCTCTTGTACGTGGCGCTTATTTCCCTATGTGTCCTTAGTTGTTTTCACTGTGTGATGCTCACTGATCTTGAAAAATTATTTATGTAAATACATTGACATCCAGGATGCAGACAACTTCTCACAAAGGATTTGTATTTGTTACTTTCAATCTCCAAGGGCTTGATAAGTATGGCACCAATTTAAATTATGTTTATGGCTTAAATTTTTTTGGAACACCCAGTGATTATAAGTACAATAATGCCAGCAAGTGATTACAGATTTTAAAGGAAGAAATTGTGTCCTCCATTGTACTGTTCAGCAGTCCCCAGTGAGTGGCGATATGGGGAAAACGTAGCCTTCAAATTCTCAGTTCTATCAGTGGATTTCCTTTTGTATTTCACATTTCAGTTGTCGGTTTTTGTAGTCAGTGGCTGGGGTGAGCTGCTCCCTGGACTGGTGTCCACTGAGGTCTCACAGGTGCTATCTCTGGTTTTCTGCTCTTATCTATTGCTCCAGTCTATAGCTGGAGTATTTGATAGGATGGTCATTTTCACTTGGTCAGGATCTGGCGGTACACCTTGGCTGACTCAAGCCCACCATGGTTCTCATCAGCACTTCAGACTTCTTTGAATCTCTGCCACATCCTCCCTTCAGTGTCTTCATCCCCACTTCTGCTGTGGGGTCAGCTTGACCTCCCCAGGGCAGACCTATTATCTCTCCACTGAGCCATGTTCTGTGTCCTCTACAGGAGATTCAGGAAGATCTGAGTCCCTTCCTCACCACACAGGAGCCATTGGAAGCTCAAATTGGGCCCTCCTTTTACCTTCTACTCTGCTCTCTTTCGTCCTCTGGGCCCACCCCATTGTGCTGCTGGCTCATCTTAAACAGTGATTCCCTTCTGGAATCCCAAATAAGAAGTAGAGGAGAAGCCCTCTGGCCTTAGCCTTCCTCTCAACCAGTCTCACACACCTTCCCTTCCTGGGATCAAGAAAACTTCTCACTGACTGCCTTTCCTGACTCCAACTCCAGGTTCTCCCCACAGTCCACTGGAACAGGAAGAAGGGTCAAACATTCCACTTCTTCAACATCACATCCTTGTTCTTCCGTGGGACAGCAAGCTCAATAGTCTGGTCATCACAGGTGGACAACGTTGTCTCCCTAAACTGTAAAAGAGACTCCATGATCTAGTCTGCCAGGTTTAACCCTTGATATGTCAAAGGTGGTAAAAGGAATGTGGGAATCTTTGTCATCTTTTTTCTGGCTTTCTAAATAACCATTTTGATCAAATATCCTATTTTGGATGTCAGAAGCTGATTTTTAACCCTTTCTTTTTTAATTCCTGCTTTAACAGTCCTAATCTCACCCTCGACATAGCAACTTGCTTCCCTCAGAGCATCTGAGAGAGAGAGAGCAGGAAGCCATCATGCTTATTATGTCCGAGTCGCTGAAGTTACACACTGTCACTTTTGCTTTATTCTATTCATTAGAAATGGGTCACTAAGTCCAGCCCATACCCAAGGGAAGAGGAATTAGGCTCTACCTCTTAAAGGTAGTGTCAAAGAATTTGTGGATATTTTAAACCACCACAGCATTGAAAATCATTTATTGCCTCCTTCCTATGTGTCAGAGTGCAAAAACCAACAACAAAACAGAGATTCCTTGCATAGTGGAGCTGAAACTCTAGTGGGCACATGAACATGAAAATAGGCAATTACAGTACACTGAGATATGGGTCCTAGTTTTCCCTCATGTGACGTGGCCACAATAGGTGCTTGGGCCCCACAGATCAATACATGTGAACATGCTTTTGTAAAAGTGTAGTTTAGCAGAAGCCATCAAGAGCTGAGATTCAAGAGGCAGAATGCCTGCATTCAAATCCCAGCCCTGCCACTTACTGGCTAGTAACTCATCTTCTCTGTGCTCCAGTTTCCTTATCAGTAAGATGGGAGAATAATAGTAACTAATCATAGGGTCCTTGTGAGGATTAAATGAATTAGCAAATGGAAAAGGCTTAAAAGGTGCCTGAAAGAGAGCAAGAGTTAGTTATCACAGTTGCAAACTGCAACCTGCTTTGGAAATGAAAGTTAATATTATTCTGGTTTCTGAGACTAGGTACATATCCTTATGCTTGTCTTATTGAAAATGAAATTAACTTTTTTAAAATTTAAATTTTAATGATATATTTGTACTTTTTTCTTTTTAGGCATATGACATATGTAGTAAAATGTGAATGTTGCTCTTCACCTGCCCCCACCCACTCACCAACCCCACTTCCTTCCCCAGAGGAAACCACTCGAAAAGTATCATGAATGTTCTTTCGGAAACTTTTCTACCTACTTAAAAGCTATGTATTTTTTAAATACTTTAATATAAATAGAATCATATTATACATATTCTGCTAATTTACTTGCTTTTTTCTTTCAATAATTTAGCAGATCTTTTCATGTTAGTGACTATAGCTTTACATCATTCCTTTTAATGACTGTATTAAATTTTGTAGGATAGATATATCATTGATTCTTTAACCATTCTTTTATTGATTGGCATCCAGGTTGTTTCCAACTTTTTATTATTATAAACAATTGTGTAATATACATAAGCATTTAAATGGACTTTCTAACTTTCAAAGACTTCATGAATATGTTTTTCATTAAGACCTATGACACTCATCGAACCTATATAGCTCCAATGAAAAAGTCTACAAAATATTTAAACCTTTTAGTCATTTTCTCTGACCCTATCAATTCCAAAATGCTATTTACCATGACTGATAAATATCATCTGATAGTTAAACTAATTAATGTTGATAACAACTGAAATTGTCCTGAAATATTTTCTTTGCAAAAAATTCACACCAGTTATGTAATGGTGTTGAATGAAGTATGTAGTGTATTAAAAAGTATCATTTGCATCCAAAAAGGTTGTTATTCTTAAGATCTGTCTTGGAAAAGATGGTTTTTCTTTGATCAGATGCCTTTTCTCAAGCAGCAAAGCAGAGCAATAATGGGCCAACCATCTGTGTTTCTAGAGTTCAGGTTCAATAGCCTGGTAAAATGGCAAACTGGAAATTGCAGTATGGGAAAAAATATAGGAGATGATGCTTTGATTTCATGAACATTGTGTAGGATTATCATATCAGAATTCATATACTCTACCTAGCTGCCTAAAATTTCAAATTTTTTCTAGCAATTTGTATTCATTCCCACCTTCAAGATATCAGAGGTAGAGATGGGGTAGAGAAGACAGCAGAATTACAGAAGAGGATTGCCCCGTTTCAGAGTATATCTGGCTGATCTAAAAAATGAGACATTTCATAATTTGATCTTCTGTTGTGTCCATCGCTGGAAAACCCAGCATCTTCTTGGATAAGAATTTGCGCTCCGATTGTATTACTGTAACTGTATCATAGTCATCACTGTGGAAACCATTGTTGACAAACCACAAAAAAAGCGAGTTTTATTCATGATTACCACTTATACTTTTGATTCCTTTGATCTTCACATCTACTTCTTTTGACAATTCTGGTCCCTAAATTAGACGTTTGGTATATTTGGTCAGCTTTGAAATTTCAAAGACAACAAACTGTCCAGCCATCTGCAAGACGTCATTGAAGTCCCTGGTGCTCTCACAGATCGCAGCTTGTCTGTTCTGAAAGATGACCACCAAATCTGTTCCAAGCCTGCGTCCAGTCTCAGAGCAACAGACGGTCACTCGTGAGCCTAGCAGTTCCCACGCAAAACACCAACCTCAGTACTTAAAAAAGTAAGGTTACTGGGAACCTGATATCTTCCACATCATCTTGGTGCACTGTTTTCTTTCTTTCT
This sequence comes from Tapirus indicus, assembly GCA_031878705.1. Taxonomy (NCBI): domain Eukaryota; kingdom Metazoa; phylum Chordata; class Mammalia; order Perissodactyla; family Tapiridae; genus Tapirus; species Tapirus indicus. Next base: position 4,210,225 of record CM062922.1, on the reverse strand, counting down.
TTTTTTTTTTTTTTTGGCACATTTTGTGCGATTAAGAAGTGCTATTAGTTTATGGGAATAAGACAAAAAACTGCCTTGCAAATATCTTGCTTTGGCGTTGCCAAATTTAACCTATTGGATGCATGGATTGGATTTGGGGATTGTTGTTTTGTTTGTTTTAGATGCGTAGGGGGAGGGTGTGGAGTAGGCTTTGCAGAGATTACTGCAGAAGGCGTTTTATTTTCATAAAGAGGGAAAAATGCACCCATCTCATAATTTAAAGTATTTGGGGTTGAAACATGAGACAGATTCTATTCCTGTCTTCCATATTATTTAGGTAGGTGACCTTGGGCAAGTCACTTAACCTCTAGATTTCCTCATCTGCAAAATGAACAGCCATTTAAACCCCCTCCAAATATTCATTCATTCACTGTTCATTCAGGACCTACTATGCGCCATCAGTGCTGTTAACACTGTGATTCTTGGAGAGCTCTAGATTGTGTCTCCAGTGCCTTGAAGCGTCACTCCCATCCTCCTTTGAAACCAGCTCCTGAATTCTCCCCCAAATAGATCTCAACACTTTTTCTGTCTGAAAATACACACGGAGAAAAGAAACGTTGTCAGTTGCGTTCACCCGGCGCTAACCTAGAGCGGGCGTGCCAGCGAGCCGGGGAGCTTTCCCTTCTTTGTAAAGGGCAACCCCGTCACTCGAAAAAGCACAATGTAAAGGGCGCCTGGGGTCGGGTGGGGACACGCAACCGCTCCTTTCTCGGCTGGGAAACCTGGGAAACATTTTTGGGCTCGGTCCGAGTCACGCGGCAATTCCACGGCAGGAATTGTGCAATGGGGCGAGCCGGGCGGGCGTCCGGGGGTGGAAGGAAGCGGGGAGGCTTCCACCGGCCAACCCCTCCACCTCCCCGCCCCCGCCCCGGGAACTGCAGGCGCGACGGCGCGCCCGGGACGGCGGGGGCCGCAGGGCCGGGGCGGAGCGCGCGTGCGGGCCGAGCCGCCACCAGCCGCTTCCCGGACTCGGCGAGGGCCCGAGCGCGAGCGGGAATGGCGGCCGGCTCGCGCGCCGCCCGGCCACAGGGGCCGCCGCGCCGCCGCCTCGACCGCGCCGGGAACTCCGGGCGCGCACTTTCCGTAAGAGCCGGGGGCTTCCAGCGGCGCCCGCCCCCGCCGCGCGGCTCGCGCCCTCGGCCGGTGACGCAGCGGCGGGGCGCGGAAGTCTGCGCGGAAACCGGGAACCTCCGCGGCCGCTCCGCCCCCGGCCGGGCCCGCGCCCCGCTCCTCTGCGCCCGCGGAGCCCGCGCCCCGCTGACCCCCGGCCGCGCGCCCCGCGGCCCCGCTGCCTTCACCGCGCCGAGCGGTCCCTGGTGCAGGCTCGGCGATGAGCGTTTGGTCGCGTTCATTCCTCGGCTCCCTACCCCAGAGACGGGCACGCTCTTATCAGCTTCACCTAGAGGTGAGAAGCAGGCTCCACAAAAACCCAGTGCCTTCCTAGAAGTCACACAAGGCAGAGCTGCGAACCAAACCCAGGGGGGTCCTGCCGCAGCTGTCATCACACTTCCCTCGGTCAGCCAGCTCACGGCGTTCATTCCAGTGAGCAGCAACAGGTAGCAGGTGGGACAGGTAAACTGAGCCGGAGCCCCTTTTCCGGGGCGGCGGGAGCGATTTGCTTCTGGTTGGCGCTCGCTCCGTTTGCCCCAGGGTGCTGTAAAAATATTTTTTCCGTGTGTATCACGAAGTGGAAAAGGTTGGAAAGCACTTCGCTGACCTTGTGCCTTCACTTTCAAACTGTATGTTGGGACCAGGGACACTTACCATAAGGGATTGTTGGAGGATTAAATAAGACAGTATTTACAGGGGTGGTAGCACCTCGGGGACTCTCCATCCATGTTAATTCTCTTCTTTTTTGCAGCGTTCCCGGGACACGGGGTCACTCACCCTCCCTAACAGTGGAGAGGGGACGCAGTCATTCTAGGTTAACATCCTCGCTGGCCATGAGAGATTTAATCCACATCACAGGAAAATCACTCACCCCGTCGCCATCTAACTTAGTGACAGCGAGCTAGGGGTCCTGTCTCTTGGTCGCGCGCGAGGGCTTTTGCCACCTCACCTCCCTTTCCTCCCAAAAGCTTCAGAACAGCTCTGAGGCCAGAAACTGACTTCCTCGGAGACCTGATGGTGGTGACGTGGGCGGTGACCTCCGGGAAGGCTAGAGAGGAAGTCGAGTCACCCGCTGGCTCACAGCCTGCCTGCCCCCGGAGAGGGGTACCCAGCGCCTCAGGCGCGGAGCCGGGCTTGGGCCTCTGTTGGCCTAGGCTGGGCCCCTTTAGGGAACTCCGGGAATAGCTGCAGCCCAATAAAGGATAAAAGTTGTGTGTGTGTGTGTGTTTCCCGCCATGGAATGTCCAAGTAAATGTAGATGAAGGTAAGAAGGAATATGCTGGCTCTAGGATTCTCTCTTGGGTGGGTTAGAGTCCTTCCATGGCAAATCATTTCAGGGTCAGCACAGAATTTTGAGGGGAGTTCATCTTGAAAAGTGAAACAGGCTAATGGAAGTTTTCTAACATCGTGAACTCTTGGGAACCGGCCACTCCGTTTGTTTGGATTTTAAAATCACTACTCACTGGAGCAGCTGTTTTTCCCTTGCAAGGCTCCATTTTCTGTTGAAATGGCTGGGCAGCCCTTTCCCTTGGGCACCATGGAATGTCGGGACCAAAGGGAAGTGGGACCAACTGAAGAAGACGACTGTCTCCTTAAACACAAAACTTCCATTTTTTTAATCACAAAAATAATTAGTACTCATTGTAGAAAAGTTAGATTTTTTTTTTCAGAATCAGAAAGAAGAAAAAAAAAATTGAAATCCCACAGCCAGAAAACCATTGTGACAATTTGATGTGTAGCATTATAAGTAATCAGACTTAACACTGCTTTTTTCCTTGAACAACTTTTTTCCTTGAATAAAATATCATGAAATGCACTAAATATTTTCCATACATGTTTTAAATGGCTATTTAGTATTCCATTGTACATTTATTTAGCCAGAGCCCAGCTGAAAGACGTAAGTGTCCAGGATTTTGCTATTGAAACAGGAATTAAGGGCTGGCCCAGTGGCGTAGCAGTTAAGTTCACGGTTTGGCAGCCCAGAGTTCGCAGGTTCGGATCCCAGGAGCCACCGGACGCATTGCTTGTCAGCCATGCTGTGGCAGCATCCCATATAAAGTAGAGGAAGATGGGCACGGATGTTAGCCCAAGGCCAATCTTCCTCAGCAAAAAGAAGAGGATTGGCAACAGATGTTAGCTCAGGGCTGGTCTTCCTCACACAAAAAACCCAAAAACAAACAGGAATGAAGCGTGAGCCTTGTGGCTAAATCTTTGAGCACATTCTTAATTATTTACATAGGTCAATTTCCTAGAAGTGGTATTTCTGGGTCCAGGGATAAAGATTGCTCTACAGTGACCTTTTAAGCTTGATTTTTCCCCCAGTGTTTTCCCAGACTTTCTGTACCATTTATTCACTAAGAATTTAGTGAGCACCCATCACATGCCAGCCAAGAGATGAATACCTTGTAGCACAAGGTGCCATAGATGTTGTCAGAGAAAGCTTTGGGTAGCCAGATGCTCAGTTTGAGAAGGGCTGTGAACAACCATTAGACTTTCTTGAGATCAACAGATTTTAGGTGAGAGGAGGTTAGTGGGGAGCATTGAAAAAGGATGGGAGGAACAATGAGAGACTAGGGGAATTTCCTGTAAGAAGCATGGTGGCCTAAGAGCCTAGTATGTGTTCATATGTTTGGGGAAATTGTGAGTTGTCTTGTGTGCTTGTACTGAGAGTAGAGCTGGGAAGGAGAGCAGTGACAGAATGCAAATGAATAGCCTATTATGTCATGCTAAGAAGGATTGGACCTTATTCCCATAGCAAACGGAGGAAGTGATTTATGGAGTTCCATGATCAAGATGAAGCTGGGTCCCACCACTTAACCCACTGAAGGGCACTGTCTTCAGTGGACCCCCAAAATCATTCCTGGGAGAGAAAACAAAAGATAGGAAAATTTGCAAAGGAAATATCTTTATGTTGAAATGAAAACTGCAGAGAACCAACCAATTTCAGCAGTAGTTACTACCATGTCCATCACACTTAAGAGCATGCTATAGTTATCACTAGTAAATTTGGTCATGAGAAATTTTCTCTTCTCTGCTTTAAAGAGAATGGCCTTAATACTGGTGCATGTCTAGAGATTACTTCAGTTTCCTGTCAGGAAAACAAATTCAAGACTTCCAATAAGTCTGAAAACATGTAGCACAGATTTTAGAATGTGAAAGCCCTTTGTGAACTGTAACGTAATATTCAATGAAAGACATATTTCTGGAAGGTGGTTTAATAACAACTTTTACTTACAGACAAGAGGTCAAAAACTCAAATGCCTGCTGTGACTGGGTAGGTCACGACTTTCAACAATTCTGGAAAGTTCTCGGCTATTATCTCTTTGAATGTTTCCTCTCCCTCATTTTTGCTGTCTCCTTAGAGAGTGCTGATTACATGTATATTAGACCCTCCAATTTTATTGTCCAAGTCTTGCAATCTCTCGTATTTTGTACCTGCCTTTGGATGGTTTTTTAGCATCTGATTTCCAGTTTACTAATTCTTCTTTCAGCTGTGTCCAATCTCCTTTTGAACTTGAGTTTTTAATTTCTATTATTATTTTTTCATTCCTAGAAATTCTGTTGGACAGCTCTGTGTAGTCTCTTGTTTCTTGCTTATATCTACAGGCTTTTATTTCTTGAAACAAAGGTTTTAAAGGTAAGCAGATCTCTCCCCTGACCTCTAGGCCTCCATCAGCAGGAAGCAAGAGGGATCCCTGGTGTAACTTGAGCTTCAGATAAGAACATTCCTTCCCTACCCCTCACATAAGCCTTGTCAGGAGTGAAGAGGGAGGCCTAGGACTCTGTATGCCTTTGAGAAGAAATCCTCTCCCCACTGCACCCACACTCACAGTCTTACCACCGCTGTCTGCCCGAGACCATCATCATCCCATTATGCCTACGTCCCTGTTTGTGTCGGTCACACAAGAAGCCCAGAACTCTCAGGTCGTCCCTCATACCCAAAGCTAATCCCCATGTGGATCAAAGGACAATGAGATACCTCTGCTGTAGTACTCCATCTCTCTCTTCTGGCTTTGTTTTTCACCGTCTGCTGTACTACATATTGTATTAATTTGTCTCTCTCTCCTAGAATGTAAACTCCTTGAGAGCCAGGGTATTTATCTTGTTAGCTGTTTTGTCCTAAGAGCTTAGAATATTACCTGGCAAATAGAAGGTATTCAAAAAAATATTTGTTGAGTGAATTAATAGTAAACGTTCTTGTTTTATATTCTATATCTTGTTATTTCCGTATCTGAAGATTTTGCAAGTCTGATTTTTGTCATCTGTTGCTGCTAGCTTTTACTCACTGTGCCTTGCTTACTTGTGTGTTTTGTGGATTTTGACTCTGAGCTCTTATTCCTTGGATTTTATCTATAGAAATTCTTTGAGACATACATTGAAGTCACATTCATGTGTATTTACTTTTACTAGTTGCTGGGGGTAACTACTTACCCAGGACCAATTGGTATCTCTGCTTGTTTTTATTTTTGTTTTTTAACTGCAAAAGTAGAGTGAATTGGGCTGCAAACCCATGTGTGTGGATATAAATTATCAAAAGATAAATACATACATATATCTGTATATACATATAATTACACTATCCCCAGTACTTGGAGATCTCTCTCTCTATATATAGATATCTACCAATTGCCAAAGTCCAAGCAGGCAAGTTTCCTTGTTGTCCCTTTCTGTGCAGCAGGTTCTTTCCTGTCCATCATTATATTGGAAGTATAGCCCCCTTTGGGTTTCTAGTTTTATTAGATTTCCCCATCTTTGGTGGACTTTAGCTTGAGCTGATTTCTAAAAATCCAGTCTTCTTAGACCTTCAGATTTCTCAAGAGTAGCTTGATTTTTATATGAAATCAGCAATTTTTAATTGTTGGTAATCAATTCAATTTTTTTTAAGTGCTGGACAGAAAAATTACCCTGGGCCATATTTGAGCTTCAGTCTACCAGTTTACAATCTCTCTTCTAAACAGACTAAGCAATCAACCCATCAATCAACCCATGTGTGTTGTATATAAATGATGCAGAATCCATTCTGTTAGAATGCATCTGTTAGATACAATAACCACAGATTTGGAGAGAAAAGTTTGCTTCTGCTTCTTTTTCTCTGTAAATGTGCTTGCCAGATCATGTGTCCAGATTTTTTGTTCAGGAAATATGGTCACTGTGTCTACAATTTAAGGAAATATAGAGCATATAGAAGGTGAATATAGAAGGAAATATAGAAGGTTAGAGAGTTAAAGAAAGAGGAGCAATGAAGAAGTCAGTGGCTCAGTCTGGGTCTGCTTTAGAGGAGGAAGGGCTGGGTGGGTGTGATGGTGCTTGAAGGGAAGGGGCAGATATCAGATCTTTAAAGGAAGATGGGATAGGAGTTGATAACTGAATGAACGTGGGATAAGAACAAGGGAGAAATGGTATTTGCGGTTATGTAATTGGGAAAATTCTAACAAAGCATCATGTTTCATGACTGTCCAAAAGGTGCCTTCTGTGATTATTTTTAAGGGAATAAAAAAAAAGCCCAATGTCACTTTGTTTTGGTTTGTTCATTTCTTGTAAACCAAAGGCCATGTGAAAGATTTTCTCATTTATAAAAGGCTCAACAAATGTAATCAATTTTTATATAATAAGAAGAAGGAGAAAAAAATCCAAGTATCGGGAAATATTTTAGCTGATATATTCATGTATGTTATCCTCTTCTCATACCTTCTTATTGTTAAAGGATTACCTTTCTCCTTTAATAAACAAAAAAATGTGCACAGGCTCATCACAATTTTAAAATATCTATAGGCTCCTCATGTTGGAAGGCTTCACTGAAATAGACCGTCAATATTCTCCTTAATCAATGCTATTAGTTCCACTTATGGCATTTCACTGGCGTCTGATTGTTTGAAGGGGCTATAGGGAAACTGATGACATTAAGTAAGATAGATTATGGATCACATTCAAGTCTCATCTCTCGGTGGGCCCAGCAGGCATAACTCCCATTATTGCTAATGGGAGTTTTGAGCATAAGCCTTTGTGTACTTAAGAGTTTACCATTAAAAATCTATCAATCTCCTAATGCTTGCAGTAGGTTGCAAATGGGCTTTAACTTTAGGTGTAATTGATTAATTGGTTGGGACAATGGCCTGATTGTAAATGATTAACACCCAACAGGTTTTCCCCCACCTTCTGCCCCTTTCTAGTTCTAGAATAAAGAGGCATTTATCAACAGCTTAGAAGAAAGACAACACTAGGAGAATTTGGTTGTTTATGTAGATTCAAGATACAGTGCAGGATCCAGGTAGGGTATGTTTGTAGCACTTTAGAGTTACCATGCACGTTCACATGTATCACATCTGAATCTCACTGCAGTTCTGTCCTGACAGCAGGTTAGTGTCTTAGTTTGGGCGGCTATAACAAAGTAGCATTGATTGGATGGCTTATAAACAATAGAAAATTATTTCTCACAGTTCTGAAGGCTGAAAATCCAAGATCAGGGTGCCAGCATGGGCGAGTTCTGATGAGAACCCTCTTCCGGGTCATAGACTACCATCTTCTCATTGTATCCTCACCTGGTGGAAAGAGGATGAGAGAGCTCTCTGGAGTCCCTTTTATAACAGCATTAATCCCCATTCCTGAGGGCTCCACCCTCATGACCTAATCACCTCCCAAAGGCCCCACATCCTAATACCATCCCATTGGGGGTTAGGATTTCAATGTGTGAATTTGGGGAACACAAGCACTCAGTTCATTGCGGTTGGGCATACCTATCATACCAGCGCAGAAGACTGATTATCAGAGTTGCCTTGAATTTCTTGTCCAGTGTCACAAATCTCACACATATGAAAACTCTGACTATGATAAATAAGTGGCAAGCAATAGGATATATTGGAGTATATGAGGAAGCCATTTAGTGTAAAACTAATTTGGCCTGACCTTGTTTTTCCAAAAGGGCCTGACTGGCCTTTGAACATGCGTTGTATATCTGCTTTGAGCATTTACCATGTCCCAGAGACAAAAACAAATGCCCTTAAGATAAGGATGCAACTTCCCCTGCATTGGCATTTCCTTAAGGATAAGCATTTCTCCCTAGGCTAGGATTTGATTGTTGTGCTCATCCTGTGACCACCCAGCTCGACACAACAGACCTGCTACCTGCTGTGCCCATCAATCGCTGTGCCGACGGTAATCTTGTGACTATTGTAAAAAGGACATTGCATTCATATGTGATATATGGTCTTTGATGGTATATAACCACTCTGTCCACCCCACTTCTTTGGTGCCCTTCCTTCCTTGGGAAGGAAAGCCCCAGGCTATATGGTCCTCAAATTGGCTCATAATAAACTCACCCCAATTTTGATTTATAGATTGGCTATGGATTATTTGCGTCGACAACTAGAACCTCAATCTTATGGCAATAGATCCATTGCTTTTTCTAGGGTCCCAAATTACTTCTCAGCCATTCAATTTAACAAGTGTTCCATCAGGGCCCATTACATGTGTGACTTCATTGGGCTCTGAGGGTGGCAGGGGTGCACAGCATTGCCACTGCTCTCAAGGACTTAGAGTTTATTTGATCCAAGTTTGTGTACATATAACATGGCTACAGCATGAATTGTATTTTCACGAAGTATTTTAGGAATGCAGAGAAAGGAGAAATCATTGTGGGCTGTTCATTGGGGAAATTTTCATGGAGGAGGCCTGTGGGTGCTCATGGATGCTCTACAACGCACAAACTAAGGAGCTAACCCTTTTGAGAACCTCATCCGTGTGGGGCACTGTACCTTCCTTCATTTAGACCTCACCATAATGCTCTGAAGTGGGTGTTATGCTCTCCACTTTGCAGATGAGAAAGTCAGTGCTCAGAGAGGTGGAAGGCACGCTTGTCCAAGGCACACAGTAGGGCAGAGCCGGGATTGGTCATAAGGGGACACCGATGCCCCACCTCTTAACCACTGCTGTACACGATTTTATATTAAGTAGATTTACAAATCTGACTTTTGAAAAATGTACGCAAAATTGTGTCCAGTCCCCCAAACCGAAAACACAATTAGAGTTCCCCTCTCCCTTGACATGTGGGCAGAACTGTTGGATAGAACAGAGGGAGGGGATCTGTTATGTTCCAAGCTCTCACTGTGTAAAAGAAAGTTCTGGCCCACAACAAATACTCCTAAGCTTCAAGATAATTGTGAAAATGCCAAGTAGTCAATCAAACATTTTGCCAAACTTAGGAAAACAAAACGGGAGAGACTCAGTACAGAGGACATTAAGGGCTCAGCACCATAAGGGCTGGCCTGCACTGAAAGACACCGTCTTTGTGGCCTAATACTTGGGGACAATCTACTTCAGGAGGTCGAGGTGCCACAGCTTTGTTCCCTGACCATTAAGGGAAGTGATCTGGAGAAAACTCCATCCCTGGACAAGTTTGTAAAGCTATCAAATACGGTTTACCTATGCTTCTAGAACTTCTATTCATTGTACTTGTTGTACATACATATTTACAATATGTACCTATTTTTGTACTCATTTTATTTTATTTATTTATTTTGTGAGGAAGACCAGCCCTGAGCTAACATCTGTTGCCAATCCTCCTCTTTTTGCTGAGGAAGACTGGCCCTGGGCTAACATCCGTGCCCATCTTCCTCTACTTTATATGGGATGCCGCCACAGCATAGCTGACAGGCAGTGTGTCGGCAGGTGCCCGGGATCTGAACCCACGAACCCTGGGCTGCCAAGCGTGGACTAAACCGCTGCGCCACTGGGCCGGCCCCTGTACTCATGTTATTTTAAAGCTTTTCCCTAATGCCCTATGTGCTGCGCCAACAGTTTTGTCAACACTGTGACGGTCGGCCGGCACATGGTGCTGGTTGGTGCTCCCTTCTCCACAGGCGTTGCCAAATGTACAACGTGGAGGAGAAAGGCTTCAAGCAGTTGGGAGAGAATTGGGCAACATTAGGTCACTGGGCTCAAAGGAGGAGGATAAGAAGACAGTGAAAGATTAGGGGGAGGGTTGACAGACAAGAATAGTTTAATTAGGGTTTTTGTTATTGTAGTGAAATATATATAATACAAAATATGCCATTTTAACCAATTTTTAAGTGTACAGTATAGTGGCATTATTCATAATGTTGTGCGACCACTGCCACTATCCATGTCCAAAATTTTCCATCACCCCAAACAGAAACTCTACCCATCAAGCAATAACTTCCCATTACCCCTTCCTCCAGCTCCTGATAAACACTAATCCACTTTCTGTCTCTATGAATTTGCCTATTCTAGATATTTCATACAATATTTGTCCTTTTGTGTCTGGCTTATTTCAAGGTTCATCCATGTTGTAGCATCTATCAAAACTTCATTCCTTTATATGGCTAAATATTATTCTATTGTGTGGATAGACCACATTTTGTTTATCCATTCATCTGTTGATGGATACTTGGGTTGTTTCCACCTTTTGGCTATTGTGAATAATGCTGCAATGAACACTGGCATGCAAGTGTCTGAGTCCCTCTTTTCTATTCTTTTGAGTATATACGAGGAATGGAATTTCTGGGTCATATGGTAATTCGATATTTAACTTTTTGAGAACCTGCCGAACTATTTTCCACAGGGACTGCACCATTTTACATTCCTAACAGTGGTGTATGAGGATTCCAATTTCTCCACATCCTTGCCAACACTTACATGCATTGTTTAGATAGCCATCCTTGTATGTATGAAGTGGTATCTCATTGTGGTTTTGAGTTGCATTTCCTAATGACTAATGATGTTGAGTATTTTTTGTATGCACTTATTGGCCATTTGTATATCTTCTTTGGATAAATGTTTATTCAAGTTCTTGCTCATTTTTTAGTTGGGTTGTTTGTCTTTTGTTGAGTTGTAGGAGTTCTTGTATACTTTGGATACTAAATCCTTATCAGATATATGATTTACAAATATTTTCTCCCATTCTGTGGGTTGTCTTTTCATTTTCTTTTTTTTTTTTTTAATATTAGCAAAGTTTTACTTCAATTTTTTTTTCTGCTCATGAATAACTGAAAAAGCTGATATGCAAAGGGCTAGCATAGCTGTTGTCTAAAGGCAACGTGGAGACCACTGAGAACGTCTCTGAGAAGAGGCACTGCTCAAAATCCCCCAAGCTGGGGGCCAGGGCAGGAGGAGGGGGTAGACTCTGCCCTGGGGGCTGGCCCCCATCCAGGAGCCCAGGTCCCCCTCCTCGGCACCCCCTCCCAGTGGTAGATCCGACTCTGCCAAGTTGACAGCTTGGAACTTCCAGAGCTGCCTGAATGTTTGGGTGTGTTGGGGAAAACGCTGGGGTTTCACGATGGCCAGCACCCTCTTCCCAGACTCTTCCCTGGCCTGGCCAGGCCTACCTGGGCCCTGGGTGGGAGGCAGCTTCATCCCCAGCTGTCCTTCCTCTGCTGACTTTTTGGTGTAAGCGTCTTCTGTAGTGTCAGATGCTGCTTGGCCTCAAGGTAGCTCTGAGGCAGACAGTGAGGGGTGGCAGGCAAAGGTCCCAGGACCGTGAGTGGGGTGGCCCCTGACCCCTGCAGCTCTGGGCTGCCTGGACATTTATGTTTATTTCCAGACTGTGGTCCGCTGCAGGGAGAGGTGGATGGAGCAAGGTGCCGGCAGCCTCAGCCCTGTATGGGGCGGGGGCGTTGGGGGGTTGGGGGGGTGGACGGAGGGAGAGACGAAGAGTCATGAGGACAGGGACAGGGCGGAGTGACAGCCAGACAGGAACTTACCCTGAAGGTGGCCAGCTGTGGCCCGCCTGAAACAGAACTCTGCTCCCAAGGGGACCCCTCAGGTCAGCCCAGCTGTGTGAGCACGCAGGGCACGGGCAGTACAGGCGTTAATGAACGACGGTGGGGGAGGACTGGGTGCGGACAGGCACGGGGAGTGGTGCGCGTGCGGCATGTGTGCCCTGGCAGCGGCCCACGCGTCCGGGCTGGGCAGGGGGGCGCACCACTCAGTCGTGGGCGGGGGCACTAGCGGCTCTGCCTCCGGGGGGCAGAAAGTGGTCCCCGGTCACGTCCTTGTTCACGAAGCGCTGGCTGCAGTCCCGGGCTTCAGGGGCTCAGCCCACCGTGTACCAGAGCTTGAAGCAAGTGGAATGTTCATTCCTCAGTTCCTCCAGCTCCGGCTGCAGCAGTGTGTCCTTTTTGGTCCGACTGGCACAGAGCACTTGGCATACGGTGTGGTCGTCCGGGTCCTTCATGATGGCACGGATCACCTGCAGCCTCCGAGGCATGCCCGTTCCTCCCGCCATCGCACCAGACTTCACCGTCTTGACCGTGGAGTTGGATTTCTTGTCTGGACAGATGGCAAACTTTCCTTTGCCTTGGTAGACTAGCAGCCCATTTGGGCCCTGAAACTCCATGGTATCTCCAATCTTCACGTTTTCCAGGCACTGGCACATCTTTCCCTCCAGTGGGAAACTTGAGATGGGTGTCTTTAAAGTAAACCTTGACGACCAGGGACTAAGCCCTTCTCGTCATGGCTGGAGACGGGTGTGTTGGGTGGAATGACCAGGTTTTGGTGGATTTGAGGGGAAAGGTAGATGTGCTGGCCAATGGGGAGGCCCAGGATGTGATGGGGCCACAGCAGGGCAAAGTAGAACCCTGTCTGTTATGGTTGACCATCTCCTTGTGGATGAGCCACAGTGGATGCTTGATGTCCAGACTTTCAAGGATGATGGCTGGGGCCCAGTGCTGGCTAGCTGGGCAGCCTGTCGAGGAACCAGACTGGGGAGAGCACCATGTGGCTCAGTGTGCCTAGCAGGACCCTGTGGTGGCTGCTGCCCCGGCGAGGACAGTTGGGCCTCCTCTTTTCACTTTCTTAATTATGTCCTTTGATGGACAAAAGTTTTTAATTTTGATGAAGTCCAATTTATCTATTTTTTTCCCACAGTTCCATTTTTAGTTATTTGTATATGATGTGAGGTAGGGGGTCCAACTTCATTTTTTTGCATGTGGAAATCCAGTGTGCCAGCACCATCTGTTGAAAAGACTAAATCTTTCTTCATTGAATGGACTTGGCACCTTTGTGAAAAATCAATTGGCCATAGCTGTGTATGGGTTTATTTCTGGACTCTCAATCCTATTTCATTGGTCTAAATGTCTATCCTTATGCCAGTATCACACTGTTTTGATTACTGTAGCTTTGTAGTAAGTTTTGAATTCAGGAGATGTGAGTCCTCCAATGTTGATCTTCTTTTTTAAGATTGTTTTGGCTATTCTGGGTCCCTTGCAATCCCATGTGAATTTAAGGATAGGTTTCCCATTTCTGCAAAAAGACTGTTGAAATTTTGATAGAGATTGTGTTGAATCTGTAAATCTCTTTGGGTAGTATTGCCATCTTAACAATATTAAGTCTTCTGATCCATGAATATGAATGTCTTTCCCTTTATTTAGGTCTTCCTTAATTTCTTTCAACCATGTTTTACAGTTTTCAGTGTACAATATTTCACCTCCTTGGTTAAATTTATTCTTAGGTCTTTTATATTTTTTGATGCTATTTTAATGTAAGTGGAATTACTTTATTTCGTTTTCGAATTATTCATTGCTGGCGTATAGAGACACAACTGATTTCTGTATGTTGGTCTTGTGACCTGCAACTTTGCTGAACTTGTTTATTAGCTCTAGAAGCTTTCTTGTGGATTCTTTGGGATTTTCTATATGTAGGATCATGGCATCCATCTGCCAATAGAGATAGTTTTACTTCTCCCTTTCCAATTTGTACTCTATTTATTTCTTTTTCTTGTCTACTTGCTCTCACTAGAACTTCCAGTATTGAATAGCAGTGGTCAAAGCAGGCGTCCTTGTCTTGTTCCTGCTGTTAGGGGGAAAGTTTTGAGTTTTTTAAGTATCGAGTATGATGTTGGCTGTGGGTTTTTCATAAACTCCCTTTATCATGTTGGAAAAGTTCCCTTTTATTACTCGTGTTCTGAGTATTTTTATCATGAAAGGGTGTTGGATTTTGTCAAATACCTTTTCTGAGTCAACTGAGGTGATTTTTTTAACCTTTATTCTATTAACGTAGTTTATTACATTGATTTATTTTCTTATATTGAACAACTCTTGCATTCTTTGGATAAATCCCACTCAGTCATGGTGTATGTTTTTAATATCCTGTTGGATTTAATAGCTATTTGCTAGTTTTTTGTTGAGGCTTTTGCATGTATAAGGGATAATGGCCTGTAATTTTATTTTCTTGTGATGTTTTTATCTGCCGTTGGTATCAGTGTATTGATGGTTTCATAGAATGAATTAGGAAGTGTTCCCTCTTCTACTTTTTGGAAGAGTTTAAGAAGAATTGATGTTAATTCTTTTTTTAAATTATTATTTTCTTTATTTATTTCCAGGTTTATTGAGTTGTAATTGACATATAACATCATGTAAGTTTAAGATGTACAATGTGTTGATTTGACACATTTATATATTGCAAAATGATTACTACCATAGCATTAGCTAACATCTCCATCCCATCACATAATTACCATTTCTTTTTTCTGGTGAGAACATTTAAGATCTACTCTCTTAGCAACATTCAGGTATATAATACAGTTTTACTAGCTATAATCACCATGCTGTACATTAGATTTCCAGAATTTATTAATCTTATAACTGGAAGTTTGTACCCTTTGACCAATATCTCCCCATTTCCCTCACTCTCTGATGTTAATTCTTCATTTAAAGGTGTGGTAGAATTGATCAGTGCAGGCATCTGGTCCTGGACTTTTCTCTGTTGGGAGGTTTTTGATTAGCAGTCCAATCTCTTTAATTGTTAAAGGGCTATTCATATTTTCTATCTCTTCTTGAGTCAGTTTAGGTAATTTGTATATTTCTAGGAATTTGTCCTTTTCATCTGGGTTATATAATTTGTTGGCATACAATTGTTCATAGTATTCTCTTATTATCCTTTCTATTTCTGTAAGGTTGGTAGTAATGTCCCTAACTTTAATTTCTGTATTTAGTTATGTTTTCTCTTTTCTTTTTTTTGTCACTTTAGCTAAAGGTTTGTCAATTTTGTTGATCTTTTTAAAAAACTAACTTTTGGTTTTGTTGATTTCCTCTGTTTTTCTATTCTCTATTCCACTTATCTCTGCTCTAATCTTTTTTATTCCCTTCCTTCTGCCAGCTTTGGATTGAATTTCCTCTTCTTTTTCTAATTCCTGAAGCTATATAGTTAGGTTATTGATTTAAGATCTTTCTTCTTTTTAAATGTATGCATTTACAGCTATAAATTTCCCCTAAGCACTGCTTTCCCTGCATCCCATAAGTTTTGGTGTGTTATATTTTCATTTTCATTTGTCTCAAGGTATTTTCTAATTTCCCTGGTGATTTCTTCTTTGACCCATTGTGTGTTTAAGAATATATTGTTTTGGGGGCCAGCTCAGTGGCATAGTGGTTAAGTTCGTGCTCTCTGCTTTGGTGGCCCAGAGTTCTCAGGTTCAGATCCTGGGCACAGACTTGCGCCACTGCTTATCAAGCCATGCTGTGGCAGGCATCCCACATATAAAGTAGAGGAAGATGGGCACAAATGTTAGCCCAGGGCCAATCTTGCTCAGCAAAAAGAGGAGAATTGGCAATAGATGTTAGCTCAGGGCTAATCTTCCTCACCAATAAAAAAAATGTTGTTTAATTTTCAAAAAATTTTGAATATTCCAGTTTTCCTTCTGTTGTTGATTTCTAGCTTCATTCCATCATTGTCAGAGAAGATACTTTGTATGCTTTTGGTCTTTTAAAATGTACTGAGACTTATTTTGTGGCCTAGCATATAGTACATCCGGGAGAACATTTCATGTGCACTTGAGAAGAATATGTATTCTCCTGTTGTTGTTTGGACTGTGCTGTATATGTCTGTTAGAGCTATTCAATTTATATTGTTGTTTAATCTTCTGTTTCCTTTTTGATCTTATGTCTAGATATTCTATGCATTATTGACAGTGGTGTTTTGATATCTCCAACTATTATTGTACAACTGTCTATTTTTCCCTTTCATTCTGTCAGTATTTGCTTCATATATTATGGAGCTCTGTCATTTGATGCATATGTGTTTATAATTGTTATATCTTCTTGATGAATTGATCCTTTTATCAATATATAATGTCCTTCATTTTCTCTTATAACAGTTTTTGACTTAAAGTCTGTTTTGTCTGATATTAGTATAGCTAGCCCAGCTCTCTGTTGGTTACCATTTGCTTGGACTATCTTTTCCCATCCTTTTATTTTCAACTTATTTGTATCTTTGGTTCTAAAGTGAGTCTCTTGTAGACAGCATACAGTTCGATCATGTTTTTCTAAATCTGTTTTGCCAGTCTGCATCTGATTGGGGAGCTTAATCCCTTTACATTTAATATAATTACTGATAAGGAAAGACATAGTTCTGCCATTTTGCTATTTATTTTGTGTGGTTCTTATACCTTTTTTGTCTCTCATTTCCTCCATTACTGCCTTCTGTTGTGTTTGGTTGATTTTTTGTGTGAACCATTTTGATTGCCTTCTTATTTTCTTTTGTGTATTTTTAAAGATATTTCTTTTGTTTTTACCATAGGGATTACCTTTAATCTTATAACTATCTAATTTTGAACTTATATCAACTTAACTGCAATAGCATACAAAAAATCTACTCCTTTATAGCTCCATCCTCTCTCCACCTTTATGTTATCGTTATTGTCGTCACAATTTACATCTTTATACATTGTGTCCCAAATAAATTTTTTATGAGTTTGTATTTTAAATTATGTAGGCGAAATTCATATTTTAAATTATGCATGAAAAGTGGAGTTACAAACCCAAAATACCATAATGCTGGCCTTTATATTTGCCTATGTTGTTACCTTTACCAGAGATCTTTATTTCTTCACATGGCTTTGAGTTCCTGTCTAGTGACCTTTCATTTCAACCTGAAGGACTCCCTTTAACATTTCTTGTAGGGTAGATCTAGTGGTCACAAACTCCCTCGTGTTTTGTTTTTCTGGAAATATTGTAATTTCTTCCTCATTTTCAAAGGACAGTTTTGCTACATATAGAATTTTTGGTTGACCATATTTTTCTTTCAGCACTTTTTTTGTGTGTGTGTGAGGAAGACCAGCCCTGAGCTAACATCCGTTGCCAATCCTCCTCTTTTTGCTGAGGAAGATTGGCCCTGGGCTAACATCCGTGCCCATCTTCCTCTACTTTATATGGGACGCCGCCATGGCATGGCTGACAAGCAGTGCGTCCGCGGGCGCCCGGGATCCAAACCCGCAAACCCTGGGCTGCCAAGTGCGAACGAAACTGCTGCACCACCGGGCCAGCCCCCTCTTTCAGCACTTTTAATACATCATCTCACTGCCTTCCGACCTCCATGGTTTCTGATGAGAGACTGACTGTTAATGTTATTGAGGATCTCTTGTATGTGGTGAGCCACATCTCTCTTGCTGCTTTCAAGATTCTCTCTTTGTCTTTTTCTTTCAACAGTTTGATTATAATGTGTCTTAGTGTTACTGTCTTTGAGTTTGTCCTACTTGAGTTCACTGAGCTCCCTGGGTATGTAGATATATATCTTTCATCAAATTTGGGAAGTTTTCAGCTATTATTTCTTCAAATATTCCTTCTGCCCCTTTCACTCTCTCTTCTCCTCTGGGACTTCCTTATGCAGACTGTGCTAGGTCCCTTCTTCAATGCTTAGCCAGACATTGCTCCTCCACCTTACAATGTTTCGAGAATACCCACTGCTTTTCTGGCCTGGGTTAGTTCTCAGTTAGACAAACATGGATCAGTGCCTTGCACTAATCATTCAGGTAGCCCCAGACAGGTTAGAACAGACCTACACAATAATTTTCAAATAAGGTCTGCTCTGATACTTCTGGAGCTGGGGACCCGGCTCTCACACTGACAATGTGGGCCCCTATCTTCAAGACTACTGCAAGCCAGGAGTGTGTGGGGTAAGGACAAGTAAAAATGCCACAAAATTTTCCTACCCTTTTTAAGTTGACCTTTTCTTGATTCAGGATTCACTTGGTTGCTGTGAGTGTTTGACTTTTTCCCAGAGTTATGACAAAGTTGCTTCTGCTTGTTTTTTGATATTTCTGTGGGGAGAAAGAAGCTTGGAGCCACCTACTCTGCTATTTTGCTGACCTGATTAAGGTTTTGAAATCTTAAAATTAGGATATGAGATAGACATTTTTTTCTGAGATGTAAATTTTTAAAAACGAAATGTGTGACAAAGCTTTAAATGGTTAAGTGCATAAACTTTGGAAGGAGACAGTGTGAATTTTAATTTTGCCTTTGCCACCAAAAAGTTTGTAATAAGTTATTTAGTTATTTAACTTCTCTAAACTTCATTTTCCCATCTGTAAAATAGGACTGTTGGGAGGACTAATTGGGATCATTCTTCATAAAACCAGTAGTGTGCTGGTAAATGTTTAGCAATAAAATCTCAGAGGATGTAGGGGTGGGAAACCCTGATCTGTAGTGTTTGCCAATTTCCATGGTATAAGTACTCCTGCCATGGCTGATTTTAAGATGCCAATGTGAAATCATCTAATGTGGAGTTGAGAAGACATGCACATAATCTGCTCTAGTGAGCCAGTGGAAGCTGACTCTAACACATCACTTCTTTAAAAAAAATTTGAAGTACATAAGAACTGATCAATAAATAAATATCATCATTTTCAGTTGCCACTAACAAAAAGAGTAAAATAAAGTGAAAATGGGATAATTTCTGAAGAGTTAAGATATATAATCTCCCTCTATATTGCCCTATGTTCTAAAATATTTTATATTCTAGATACTTTGAAATGTTATCCTCAAATGGTCTATCTTCTGTGGGAATCATATTTCGTATTGCCCTTCTATCTCTGGATTTTGCATCATTGTTTACAGTGAGCATAATCACAGGGAGATGGTCCTTGCCCACAAGTCTGTCTGCCCTGCTGGCAGTTGACGACACCTGGAAGGACTTGTTGCTCCTAATCGCTCAACATATTAACCTTGAAGGCTGCTGGAAAACTTAGAGGCATCATTCTGCCTTGGCTCCCTGGTTGCTAAGGTGTTCTGTCTGATAGTGGCCCTGCCAGCAGCCACCAGCCAGTCATGCTTTTCCTGGAAGGCACACGTAGATTGCCCAACCACCCTGGTCAGGCAAACAATTCTTCAAATGTCATGTCCTCTACTCTTCTGCTCAGATCCAGGCTTAGGAAGATTTATGAAGCAAACAAAGACTATCTTACCCTGTCCCCTGGGTACCTAGTCCTAATCCTTTTACTAAGTCACTATGTTGTCCCATGTTTCTTATCCATCTCTTCATCCATGCAAGACTTACAGAGTGCCTATGGCTGCAAATACAAAGATACTATACAGTCCCTACTCTCTATAAACTCGCAGCCTGGGATGGGGTAGAGTAGAGTGGAGATAAATATGCAAACAAATAGTGAGAATAAAGTGTGATGAGGGAAAGTACAAAAGAGTATGCAAAGTACTCTGGGAAACTAGAGGAGGACTTCTGCTTGCCTGGGGGAGCTAAGGAAGATTTTTCAGAGTGCATGCAGGTAACCATAGGGTAAGGCAGAGGCTTGGGGCCAGATTATGATAGACCTTGACCGTGGCATTGGACTTGATCCTGCAGCAACAGGGAGCCTTTCTCTCCTTTCCTCTTTTAGTGCTCTGCATCTTAGAACTTCAAGGCCCTGGTCCTTGCTAATAATAAAATAATAACCAACTTTTTAGGACTTACAATGTGCCAAATACTGTACTACGTGGTTTACATTCATTATTTAACTTAATCTTCAAAAGAACTTTAGATGACTGAAAATATTATCATCTCCATTTTACAGATAAGAAAACTGAGATTTAAAACAGTAATGTACTCAAAGTCACATGATTCGGAATAGACAGAGCTAAAACTCAGCCCTGATTCTCTGCCAAGCCTGTGATCTGAGAAACACAAGCCAGCAGGACTTGCGACTGGGAAGAGTGGTTCCATCCCCCGAAACTGGCCCCTCAAAACTTCCCCACATTTTATAATCCTCATGCCTTTAACCCTCTTACCTCCTACCTGGGCTGATAGCAACAATCTGAAGGCACCTTGTTTAGGAGGCAGTGGTAGTTACTGTGGAGAAGGGCTTCGAAGGATGTTGTTGGTGGTGCCAATTTACCTCCAAGGACTGTGGTTGCTGCTGGGTGATGCTGAGTAATGATTAATCTGCTCTTGTGAGTTCAGCTAATGCCCCTCCCAAATAATGTAATGTGTTAACCCAATTAACAGATACCTGCCCAGCTAAGCTGAATGTCAGACCTGAGTGTCAGCTCCCATTTTACACTCTGTAAAAGGAAGCAGGAATTCCACTTAACACTGCTTGCCAGGTATTCTACATACATGTTATTTAATTTAGTGTTGACGTCAACTCCGTAAAATTGTATGCAGATAAGTAACCGGAAGCTCAGAAAGGTGAAGCCACCTGTTCAAGTTCATGGAGTCAATTTTCTTTCTACTATTCCAGGACTCTGCCTACTGGGGTGGTCTTGTTTAGTTGTATCCTAGTGAATAACTGCCCTTCTTGTTAATAATGAGAATTTGAATGTCTCTAAAGGAGCATTCTTATTTTAGAGACGTGGTGTAGTGCAAAGAATGGGAGTTCTGAAGCTAGGCGTCGTGGGTTAAAATTCTAGTTCCCGCTCTGTAGTGGTGTGACCTTTGGCAAATCACCTACTCTCACCTCAAAAGACGACTGTGCGAATTGAAGCAGATGGCTGGTCCCCAGGGGTCCTTCCGTACACGTCTGTCCTTTTCAGCTTCTCCTTGGTGTAATATGAGTGGACATCCAGCTGTCTCAAGCAAATTAGTTAAATACTCAATACATTCTTAGAGGCATTTTAGTTAAAACAAACTCCTGCCCTGTGGCATTTTTAGGGGAAATTTAGGGTAAGTATCTTGAAACTAGGCAAATCGTAATGCTCCCGCAGGTTGAGACTCAGCAGACCAATCAGGGAGGCCCACTGCCCACGAGAATTCTGGGGAGGAATGAGAAAAGCCTGCTGTGCTGGAGCAGCAGAAACTCTGGTCAAGGAGAAAAAACACACGGACAGATGGAAAGAGAAACAGCAATAGAAGGCAGCAGAGGACAAGTTTGCAAGGAGGGATGCAGGCAATAAATGTGTGAATTTGGAAGGGAGAGAGATCACTTAGAAGGGGCCGAGAAACCCTCATGACCCATTTCCTGCACTCTCTCCTTCATCGTCCCTCCATTCACTTTGGGTTTCTCTTAGAGTCACCAGTGCACTTATCTCTTTGTAACAAGGTGGAGAAAATATCACTCTCTCTTAATAGCTGGCGCCAGAATTCCTCTTGGGGATATAGCGTTTGGAAAATTAGGTATAATAGAATAGCTTGCAGAGTGCTTGAGGCAGAAAGTTGAGTCCCAGGGACCTGGAAGTTAGAGGAGGGGCAACTTGCTGTGTACTGCGGGGAGAATTTGGAATTCGTGGAGGCAATCTGGGATGGAGAGTGTGAGGAAAAGAGAGGAGAAGGGCAGAGGGTGAAAGGAGAGAGCGGCTAGCAGTGCAGCAGAGCTGTGATTCCTACCCACAATTACCAACATCTCCAGCGATGGCTACCAAACCCAGGCAGCTTTGTGGGAGTGCCTTTGATGGGAAAACCAGGAAGGGCAGAGTTTCATTTCCACATTGTGCAGAACACATTAGACATGAGGAGGTGGAAGTGTCCCTCTGAAAGTCACCCAGCTCTTGAAAGGGCTTGTACTTCCACAGGCCAGGTAACGGGTTAGGGTTCAAACCAAGTTTACCCAGATCTTTGAGAGGCAAAGGGGCCTCAGCTGACTTCTGAGTTATATCTCCAGTTCCCCTCTCTTTCCGTCTCTACCTTTCCCTCCCCTCTAAAGCTTACTCAGTGCAGGGCCTGATGTATTGTAGGCACTCTGTAGGTTTCTGTTGTGCTGAGTCAAATATATTGTGCCTAAAATTGAGTGAAGACAACACAAATGTACTTCACACCTAAAAAGAAACCTAATCTTAACAATTTTGGGAAGGATATACATACCAGCTAAATAGGCCTAACACTTTCCCACCTCTTGGTTTTTCAGTATCCTTCAAGGTCCAGCTCACATCTCATCCTCCGGGAAGTCCACCTGGATTTTCAGTGATGTTTCCTGTCTCTGAAATCTTATGACATTTCCTACCTGTATTAGCCATTTGACACTTGACCATTTACTTTTTGTATGGATGTCTTGCCTTTTCCACTATATACTACAGTCCCTGAGGGCAGGAAGAGTGTCCACCCTTGCTAAGGGCCTACTATAGTACCCTATATAGATAGTGTTCAGTTAATGGTTGCTGACCATATGTGTCCTGCATCATATTCTCAGAAACTTGCTTGGCACATACTGGTGCTGAATAAATAATTGTTGAATTGAGTTGAGTTGTTGGGTGCGATACACCTCTGAGAATATATGATTCCTAGATATCACTCTCCTACCAGAATAACAGAAAACTAGAACTTGGGAAGAAATTAAATCTACTTCTTGTTAAGTTATAATTTGTTTTCCTATTGCTTTTGGGCATGTAATTTAAGGTTTCCACTTCAAATGCAAATATGATTTCTTGGTCAATAACTTTTACATGGATACTGTGAGGTTAAAAAATAAAGATGCACAGTGTTTTGATGCTGACAGGTATCATAAAATCCTGTGATCTAACCCAGGAGAAACGTGAGCTCGGAGAGCTAGACACACTGCCTTACGTGTCTTCAGCTTGTTGCAGAGCTCGCGTAGCATTCCGGTCTCCTGAGTTCTGGTCCAGTGTTCTTTCCAGGGCGCTAAGCCTGGTTCTCAGAACGGAATTTCTTCACAAAGTGTTTTCATTATTAATGCAGCATACCAAGTCCCTGGGGTAGAATAAGCCTCGTTATTATGGCTCGTAAGTCAATCCAGAGCAATCTGATATTACTGTAAAACTGAATACATTTGACGTAAAGCATCTTTGGGCTCACTGCCTTCTGAGGGGCCAGCATCTTGTTTGCCCTATATAAGAAAAAAACCATAAATGAGCCCTCCTGTGTGTAAATTCATTATAACTTAGCTTTATTGATTCTGTTATAGTGCTGTTAATTACAGGAACCACAAAAACCTTCAATTAGATTAAAACTGTAATAAATAAGATTAGTGATACCTATTCTGCTCTGTATATTGAATGTTTTTATAATAAACTGATATTTATCTTTTCAGAGATTACTACACTGACATCTTGTAAAATAATTATATCAGATGTTTTGGGTGTTTTTTAGGCAAAAACATTTGAATGTCTTCTAATAACTAATGATATTAACTATCATTATTAATCCTCAGGATAACCCTTTAGAGTGGACTTATAATTATCCTCACCTAGAGATGAAGCAATCAAAGCTTATAGAAATTTGGTATCTTGCCCAAGATCCCACAATAAGGGAAGTCAAAATTAAATGAGATAATATAAGTATACCTAGCACAGTGCTGGGCAGGGAGTGTGCTGAATAAATGCAAGTGAAAGAGTCCGTGTGAAGTGAAAATAAGTGAAAGAAAAGATGAAGCTGTTGTGAGGATAGTACATAAAGTGCATGTTATAAGTTTCTCTAGATTATACCTATATGACTCAAATTTGATTCTGAGCTTCCTAACAATCAAAGAGAGAGAGACAATCAGTTGCATAAGTGATAAGTACCCTTGCCCAAGAGAAGTATAACTGTTTCTGGAGCTCATAGCTAAGGGCCCTTTTTCAAGACACAGAATCTAACACCCTAGCAAGAACCTTAGAGAGTGAGGCAAACCCACCATGAGATTGCTGTTAGAAGCCTGGAAAAGGTGATGGCCAGACCTGAGTGAAGGGGAGAAGCCTGAGTGGCCCTGGCAGAAGGCAGAGGGAGGATTAAGAAGTTGAGGAAAGGGGCATGCTAGAATGGAAATAGTACGTAAGGTCAGAAGACCCAACAGAGGATTATGTTCCATGGGAGGCCCAAAGGATACACCATTCACCAAGCTCATTCAGAATGTCCTGCAGAGATGGTACCAGCGTCACTAAGAAGTGCAGGCCACTTCTGAAGGCCAGGGCTCAAAGTAGGAGAGTGGTTCCAGAGTTGGGTTCCTTAATAGCCATGGGCATGATGGGGCTCCTCCCAAATAATAGAGACCAACTGGAAGTGCTTAACTACCAGAAGCCAAGAGGCCACAGTTACCACAATAAGCAGTAGGGTCAGAGGGGCAGCCAAGAGGGCTTGATCTGCAGGATTGTGGAGAGGGTTAATAGCTCATCGTGTCCCAAGGGCCACGTGTAGCCAACAAAGATACTACATAAAATCCAAAAAAGAAAGGGCCCATGACCGTGAGGTCCTCTGGTCATATATATCACATACGACACCCTCCAGAGCAGCCGACCTCATAGAGTACTGGAAGGCCTTGGAAAGGCACCAGAAGTGACACATCAGAGGCAGCCCTCTGAAAGGCTGGGTTGTCTTCCTGCAGGATATACTTTAAATCAGAGACCTCCATATGACCCTATGTCCACAATTAGAAGAATAAATGTATCCAGGCACCAAGGGATCAAAGTAGGAGTCGTGCCACTCACTGTCACTCCTAAGGACCCACTGGGCAACTTTGTCCTTCTTGTCCCTGCACTCTGGACTCTTCAAGTGTTAGAGGTCCTGGGCCCCAAACAGGGTGTAGCCAGAGGATATAACAAGAGTCCTATGGAACTATGAATTATAGCATCACTGGGCCCTTGGGGTTCCTTGTCTCCGGAACCAGCAGGGGAAAAGAGTCACCATCATGGCAGGGAGAATCCGTCCTCGTCAGCAGGAGGAGTTAAGAGTTCCTTTTACACAGTGAGGATGGGGAGGAACACGTGTGGAACCCACAAGATCCACATGGGCCTCTCCCGGTGCTCCGTTGCCCCATTGGAACTATGATTGGATGTGTATAGCACTCCTGACCTGAGAAGGGTGTGATGGCAAAGGGCTCAGACCCCTCAGGAATGAAGATTTGGGGGGTTACTTCACCAGGATCTGCCAAAGTGCCAGCTGAGGATGAAGGGAATTTAGAATGAACAGAAGAGGGAGAGGATGAGAACCAGCTGTTGCTCCAAGTTTGTCTGTAGTGTGTTGCATTAAACATCTTTTCTAAGTTTCCCTGCAGAAACAGAGGTCTGTGGACCTGGGGAAGTTCTGCCCTCCGCACCTGCATGTAAAAGTGGTTCTGAACGGTGCAATGGGTAGGATGTAGCTGCTGTGAAAGTACACTGCTCAGGTCTCCTCCTGTGGGGAGCATGACTGAGGGCTCCAGCTGGGCCCTCTGTGCTTCCACCACCATGTGTGTGTGGAGACTGGGCTTCCCATGCCAGTGACTGAGCATGGCAAGCTTACTAAGGGAGGCCAATTCCAGCGAGCAGTGGACATTTTGGCTTGAGGACTCCCAGTTGGCCTACCTGAGGCTTTCCTGGAACTGTGCTCTTCCTACCCCATTCTCCCTTTCTCTTTGCTTCTTCCACAGATATCAGAGCTGCATCCTGGTCTGGAGGTTCTCCTCACCTTCTGCTCCCTGTCCCTTCACAGGCACTTCTCCAGTAAATCGCTTGCATATCTAATCCTGTCTTACTTGCATCTCGATGCACCTAATGTATGCTCCCTAGCTAGGGCCTAGCGAATTAAGTGCAATCCATGCACCATAATGTAATTGGAACAGTGAGTTTGTATATACCTTCTTCCCTAATCCTCATAATCACTTATTGAGGTAAGTGGGGTGGGTGGTATGATTCTAATTTTACATATGAGGAAACTGGGGATTAATGTAGGAACTCGCCTGGGGTATACAGCTAGTAAGTGGCAGAGCTCAGCTGAAATTCTAACTTAGATCTGTATTACTCCAATGTGACCTTTACTACTCAGCTTGGGACAGTCGGGCTGAGAACAGAGTTGACATCTTATGAGAGCTGAAGTATCTGAGGAAGAACCTCATGTAAGAACCTCATGTCTTAAAGGAGTGGGCTGAGGAAGTTCTCCAAATCAGGGCAATAATTTTAGGGCTGTACCAGTACTGTACCAAATGGATGACAGATGCATCCCAGTTCTGGACTGTATTCCCTCAGTAGTTTTAGTCTGAAAAGGTTTTAAAGTGGGCATTCACAGTCATACATATATGATTTGATTGCTTTCATCTTTTTTCTTCCACTGAATTATACTTTTAGCAAATTTCTATTGAACTTTTACTGTATGTCATGCATGATTCCTTTTAGGTAAAAAATTGTACACATTCCTTTTCATTCCCAGTACATTTAATCAGACTCTTTTTTTTTTTTTTTTTTTTTTTTACTTTTAATCTGTCATTATGAGTAAGTATTTTTGGTGGCCTACTGTTTTTGTGGTACTAAGGATTGGGAAAGGATCTCCTTCTTATAACGGTAATAATATCCCCACTTTAGATGGAGCCTAATTCAATGGATTAGAGAGCATACAGGGAAAGACCTGTCCAGTTACCATCTAAATCTAGTTCAGAGGTAAAAGATTTAATATTTGATTTTACTTTTCCTTTTTTTGGAGGGTGGGATGAGGGAAAGGGATTGTGAAATAAGGGGCAAACATTTATTGAATACTTTTAAAAATAAAAATGACAGTGTTGATTTCAAAAAATAGCACTTTAGACATTTCAGAGCATCCATTGAAATTTCAGATGGTTTAAATATTGGATATTTAAAACATGTAGCTGTATAAAACCTAGAGTAATGTAGAATGAACATCTATGCCATTCCCCCTCACTCTTTATCCCTTAAGTCCCTTTTTTTTCCTTAGCATGTATCACTATCTGACATTATTCTAATTATTTACTCTTTTACTTGTGTTCAACCATTCTCTCCAACTAGGAGCCTTTTCTGTCTTATTTTGCTGCTGTATTTGCAGTGCGGAACAGTGCCTGGCACCTAGTTGGCACTCAACAAAGACTTGCTGTATCCATTTATCTCACCTAAGGAGAGAGGATAACTCCTTAAAGGATCCCAGATGAAATCCCAGGGCAAACAAACAAGCAACAAATGAAACCCCACAACAATTCATCACACTTGACTATGAGAACATGGAAAACAATTATAAGCACAATATTTTAGAGTAAATAGTATGCTGGAAAAATATATATCAGAAGTAGGACAGAAAAAATATTGCTATCTTTTTAAAAGATCTCCTTATTACAAATTGATAGAAGATGTTATGACCCCATTAGAGAGCAGCAAAGAAAGAAAACAGTAGTTCCCCTCCACTCCCTGCACACACATTGATAAATTAAAAGGAAAATGAAAAATAGAAACTAGTGAGAAAACATACTGAAAAATATTAATTTCTTTAATAATCATGGAAATTCAAAATTAAGGCAACAAGGTACATTTTTAAAACATTAAAGGTATAAACCATTAAAAAATTATAATGTCCATTGTTACAGAATCTGACATTGTGTCCATTTTTCAGGGCAGTGTAAATTTGTGGTAACTTCTTGGAGAGTGACTTGCCAATGTGAATCTAAAAATATGCAGTCATTTGACTCAATAATTCCATTTCTGTGACTCTCTCCTAAGGTAATTATCTAAATGTTACATATTATTATTTAAGTTATTTGCATGAAGAAATTCATTAGTGATGAAGACTTTTGTAGTAATATGGAAGAATGCTTGTAAATTAAAATAAGTTTAAGGAAAAATTTACAAAATTACATGTACACCATGATTATACTTATATTAAAAATATGCTTAGTGAAAAAAATAACTGGAAGAAAATATATAATATGGTAAGCACATTTATATTAGGCTTGGGAGATTATGGGCGATTTTATCTCTCTTTAGTTTCCAAGTCTCTGTAATTGAATTGTGTGATTTGTACAATGGAATTTTAGTTTAGTTTTGTTCAATACAAACTTTTAAAGGCAAACCTCATTGTTTGACTCTAATATATTTTCCATTGTAATCTAGGCAATAGCGTGCAGAGAAATTGGTGAACAAATGCTCTTTTGATGAAGATTTATGTGTGAAACATGTGTGTATGATTGCTGGTTGGATGGGTTTTTTTTTGAATTTCCGATTAAGAGGCTTCTACTTCGTTACATTCAGTTTACTTCAATTTAGATGAATGTTTGTAGCAGGTTTGTAGGTTTCATACCACATATTACATGTTAGAAGGAAATCTATGTATTCTTCCTTTTGCACTGTCCTCTGTCTCTCACCCCCCCTCCTGTATGTTCTCTATAGAGTGACTTTAAAAATTTTTTCCATTCTCAAACATAAAATTGAATTCCTCATCCAGTTTACTTGGTGATATCCTTGATCAGCTTGTCTACTAATTCAGAAAATTTGGGAGTCACGTGAGATTCCTCCTTCTGCCTCAGCGCCCACATCTAATCAGTCACCATGCACTGTCTACCCTATCTCCTCAGGCTTTTGACATCCTCCTGGGATCCCTCCCTAGTCCACTGCCTTAGATATTGTTCTCATCACTTGCAGCCTGCAGCACTACAATGCTCTGTGATTAATCTCCTTGCCCTCCAATCCATCTTCTACATTATCTCTAGATTAGTGGTTCTCAATGGGGGGGATTTTTGTCCCCCAGAGGACACTGGCAATGTCTGAAGATATTTTTGGTTGTCACAACTGGGCCAGGAGAGGGATGGGGGCTTGAGGGGTGGAGGAGGAATGAGGGGGATTGCTACTGGCATCTAGTGGGTAGATGACAGAGATGCTGTTAAATGTCCTACAGCGCACAGGACAGCCCCTCATAACAAAGAATTTTCCAGCTCAAAATGCCAATAGTGCTGAGGTTGAGAAACCCTTCCCTAGAGTGATTCTTCTCAAATAAAAACCTGCTTAAATACCTCAAAACCACACTATTTCTTTTAGACAAAAGTTTTTGCATAAGAAGCACCTATTCTTACTCTCTAGCCACACAGCATATACTTATTACTGCCTGAATATGCCACGTTCTCCCTGGCTCCTGTGACCTGTCTGCTGCTTGCAGCCTCTTCTTTTCTTCTTGATTTCTTTGGGCTGGGTTGAGTGATTCTCCTCTGGTATCACTTTTAGAAGAGCATGAATCACACTGAATTGTTGCTTGTCCATCTCCCCCTCTCCACTGTGAGCATCCAGAGGGCAGGAACTGGGTCTTTTTTTCTGGGAATCCTCAGTGCCTAGTGCAGTGCCTGGAACAGAGGAATGGATCTAAACTCAACCAAGGCCCTCTCTCCTTGTTCCATTTCAGGAGCCCTGCAGAGCAGTCAGATTCGTTTTTGACCACAGTAGGATCATTGCTGCCTTCCTGACTTCCCTTTTCCTTTATCCTTTGCCTAACCTGAAATGTGGTTCTTTCATGTGTCTGTTTCCATTCCTATCACTCCCAGCCGTCCTGTAAGGCCCAGCTCAGTAAAAATCATGATCACCGCATGTGCCAGGCCTGCATTATCTTAGTTCACCTTCAGCATAATCCCAGTGGGAAGGTATTATCCCAACTTAACGGTGAAGAAAATGATGCAAACAGCCCTGAGTGGCAGGTGAGGCAAGACATGCACAACACCCACAATGTAGGCAGTGAGGCCACAACCCTCCCTGCTTGAGTCTCCTGTCTGCTAGCTTGTCTGTCTCCTTCCAGAAGGCCCTTTGGAGATCCAGTAGTCCACCCCTCATCTTTAATAGGTAAACTGCAAATTGTTTAGGGTAACCCAGGTGGTTAATGGTGGGAGCCAGTCCTAAACTCCAGGACCCTAGATTCAAATGCTCTTTTCACTCACTAGGTACCACGGCCAGCACCTCTTCCTCAGTATGAAGTAACTTGTAGTCACCCCTGAAGTCATCAGGAACTCTCCAGCAGGGTCAGTGGAGTCAGGGCAGGTGGGGCAGCCTCAGTCCACAGTGACCTGAGCTGCGGCAGGCTGACCATGCATGGCCAGAGGATTTTCATCCAAGGATTTTCAGGGGGAAGGCACTGGAGTGTTTTAAGCTCAGGAGTGAGTGGAACAGATTTGAGGGTTTTTTTTTTTTTTTCTGAGGAAGATTCGTCCTGAGCTAACATCTGTGCCACTCTTCCTCTATTTTGTATGTGGTCACCGCCAGAGCATGGCCTCTGACAAGTGGTGTAGGTCCACGCTGCAGAACTGAACCCAGGCCACCAAAGCTGAGCATGCCAAACTTAACTACTAGGGCTTGGCCCGCCCCAGATTTGAGTTCTTAAAAGCTCACTGTGGAGAATTAATTGGAGACTGGAGTGATGCAGAGTGACAGTTTAAGAGGTGTTTGTAGTTCTTCAGGTGAAGATGGTGGTGGCTCTGATCATGTCGTTGGAACACTTAGAGAAGCCAATGGGCTGGAGAGAGATTTAGGGTGTAAAACTATCAGGATTTGGGGTAGACTGCCTACGGGGTGTGAATCCTGGCTCTAGTGTTACCTTGATTAAGATACTTAAGCCACAGTTTGTTTCCTCTGGATAAAACGACGATAATACCTACTCTGAGGGATTATCAGTAAAAAATGAAAAGTGCCACATACACATTAGATATCAAGTGTTCTCATTACTATTATAAAGAAGTTTTTTCTTAATTGAAAAGAGCTCTTTAAATACGGAATGGGTTGGATCTAAGTAAGTCGTCAGCGTGGGAAGGGTTATTTCTTAAGTCCCTGTTAGTGGAGGGGTCCACGAGATCTCCTCCTGCTCCGTCAGGTCAGGGGCGGAGGACTGCGACAAAGGCTTCGCGGTGCCCAGGGACGTGGCGCAGGATACTCCAACTTGGGAGGGGTCAGCCTACGGCCAAGGGGGACCATTTTGCTTCCCGCGCTGGCAGAGCTGTCATCCCTAGACTGCTGTTTCTAGAAGACACGGCGAAGGACGCGAGTTACGGGCGGGGGCGGGTGGGGGCGGGGCGGGGAGGAGGCAGCGCCGGGGCCCGCGCCCCCGCCACCCCCTCCCCGGCCCCGCCCCTTTCCGGGGCCGCCGCTCGTGACGTCACGGGGCGGGGCGGGGCCGGCCGCGGGCAGGGGGCGGGGCGTCGCCGAGGGCAGGCCGCGGCGGCCGCCGAGTACACAGCAGCGGCGGACGGCTAGGGCCTGCGGCAGCCCGGGTCGCCCACCGGCGCCCCCTCCTCAGCCGGGCGCGCGCACGCCGGGGCCCTGCGGGGCGGCCGCCCAGCGAGCGGGCCGCGTCCCGAGCCGAGGCGCGCGGCGCCGCGAGCCCCCGGCCCGCGCACACGGAAGTGGTGAGCGTCCTCGGGGAGGTGGGGAGGCTGCGCGGCCGCGGGGCGCGGGGCCGGCTGAGGGACGCGGCCGCCGCTGTCGCCCGCGCGGGGGCGGGCCGGCGGGGATTTCCAGCGGCGCGGGGCCAGGCGGCGGGCGCCGGCGGGAGGGCGAGGTCAGGGCCGCCGCCCCCTCCCCCGGGCGCAGCGCGTTCTCATAAACAGGCCCGGGACGCGCCGACATCCTGTTTATACCGCAGGCCGCGGCGGCTGGGGTCTGACGCCGCCGGCCGTCGGCGGGGGTCCGCGAGGGACCGCGGCCGGGCTCGGGCCGTGCTGGGGCCGGGGGCGTCTGCGGGCGCAGGGACGCCCCGCCCCAAGAGGGGGGCGCGCGGAGGGCGAGCCCGGGCCCGGCGAGCCGAGCGGGGGGCGGCCCCGGCTGGCTCCGCAGACCCCTGCGCGGGTCCCGGCCGAGGGGACTGGTCAGCGCCCCTCTCGGCTCGCTCCCGGGGCTCCGGGGAACTTCTCCAGCGAGCCCGGGTAGAGGGTGTGATTCCTGCCAGGTGTGGGTGCACAGCTTTTTGGTTGTATGTTCTCTGAATTCCCGTGTGTCGCTGGGGAAGAGGACTCCGTCCTCCGTGCCGCTCTAATACGTGGCTGTGAGCTGTCTGCTGCCTCTGGTTGCATACATGTTATGAACATTTTTTTCTAGAGTCAGGCTTTTTCTCGGTGGCAGGAGTTCACAGCTGTATAAAATTGTCAGTACTTCTTTAGGGGAGGAAAGCATTAAAAACCTTGGATAGTTAAGGATGGGTAAAATACAGAAACGGTTATATGTAATCATGGAGTCTTTGTTGGAGATTTTTTGAGAAAAGGGTTCGAGTTATGGGCATGTACGCAGTGGGAAAAGATGTTTTAAGATGACCATTTTATATTGATTACATCTTTGTTCCTCCCTTTCCAAACCCCATTTTGTGTTGTTTCTTGCTTTTCGTGACTGATGTTTCCAAGACCCGGGTGTCGTTTTCATTGAAGGACCAGTGTATTCTTTTGTACTTTGTGGTGAAGGTTAATGGAGACCACGAGGGTATCAGACACTTATGGTACAATATGCTTTGTAATATGGAGAAAATGTCTCCTATGTATAGATCCATCACATTTAAAGACGGAAGTACATCATACCGGAGTGATTGTGGACAGTATGAATAGATGTAATCGCAACCTCTTCTTAATTCTACATATCATGTTAACTAAACACTTTCACTGTATCGTAGTTTCTCTAAATAGTATCAGAAAGGTATTTTTTAATACTAGGATTGCAGTGTGACACTCCACATTGAACAAAAGCCAGTTTAAATAGTATCCGTATTCCACAGTATACTAATTACTTACTACCATTGGGAAATGATGGTAGAGGGTGATAAATTATACATATATAGATAAAATAATTCAAACATTTTCCAAAATATAACTGCATTTCAATTTGCTGCAGTTTCTACGGTCTTAATATCGGTTTGGCTAATGCTGTACTTGTAATTATCTTTCTGATCATTGGGTATCCACTCTTTACAGATTTAACATGTTAAGGGGAATTAGCTTGCAAAACCTTTTCAGTTCAGGCATTTGCTAAAACGCAGGTGAAAATAAGAAATTTAGAGGGTGGAGTTGTACAGACTCAGATTAAATGGCACAAAGAAACTTAAACTGAATGCTTCTAAATAGGGTTGTGAGTTCTGCCAGTTTAGATTCTGAATTCACAAACACTAGTGGTTTCAACTGCAGACCACAAATTCTAATAATGTTCTGGAGTTAACCACTTAATTTCTTCTGAACAGCTTTAAGTAACACATATATTTGGACAGAAATCCAGCTGAAGCAAATATTGAGAACATGTGTAGTTTTATACTCATTTTTATAGAGGCAATACTAAGGAATTACTGCATTAAAAGGTTTATTAGCAAAGACCAAGATCTGTGTTTTCTAACTCCTCTGATAAGTGTTTTCCCCCCTAAACACACCCATTGTTTTGTATGTCTTTATTATATATGTCCTTATTATGTTCTAATGAGATAATATGCTTTTAGAAGATTTATCATTTGAGATGTGAATATTCCTACAAGGAAATTTTTCTTGTTCATTTCCACATTAAGAAAATTGTTTAAGTGGATAGAGAATTTGTTAATTAACTGAATCTGGCTAAGAAAGCAGCATCTGATGCTCAGTGGTTTATCATGGCCCATGGTATCTGGAGCCTTGTCACAGAGTAGAGATGCCAGAAGGAACCTCTTAGATTCTTTCAGACCAGTGTTTCTCAACTGGGTATGATTTTGCATCCAAGGAGATCTTTGCAGTTTTTGGAGACATTTTTGGTTGTTTCAACTTAGGGGGTTGGTGGGAGGAGTATTCTCCCACTCCTGCTATTGAGTGGGTAGAGGCCAAGGATGCTGCAAAACATCCTGTAATGCATGGGGCAGTCCCTTAAACAACGAAGATTATTTGGCTAAAATGTCGATAGTGCTGGGGTTGAGAAATCCTGTTTTAGAGTGCCAGATGGGAAACAAGAAGACCCAGCTTCACTTCAGGTCTCTATTTTCCTCATATGTAAAATAGAAATAAAAATATACCCCTTGGCCATCTCACAAAATTCTTGGGGAAAATCAGGTAAATAATGCATGGAACCTGTGAAATACTGCACAAATTATAGCTATTATGAAGGCATGATATATATTTTTTTGCAGGGAAAGATTCGCCCTGAGCTAACATCTGTTGCCAATCTTCCTCTTTTTTTTTTTTCCTCCCCAAAACTCCAGTACACAGTTGTATATCCTAGTTGTAAGTCATTCCTAGTTCTTCTGTGTGAGCCACTGCTATAGCATGGCTACTAATAGATGATTGGTGTGGTTCCGAGCCTGGGGACCAAACTCCCGGCTGCTGAAGCAGTGAGTGCCGAATTTTAACCATTAGGCCATCAGGGCTTGCTCAAGACATGATCTTTTTTTTTTTTTTTCCCCTGTGAGGAGGATCAGCCCTGAAATAAAATCTGTTGCCGATCTTCCTCTTTTTGCTGAGGAAGATTAGCCCTGAGCTAACGTTCGTGCCGGTCCTCCTCTATTTTGTGTATGGAATGCTGCCACAGCATGGCTTGATGAGTGGTGTGTAGATCCACGCCCGGGATCCAAACCCACAAACTCCGGGCTGCTGAGGCAGAGTGTGTGAACTTAACCACCATGCCACT
This sequence comes from Tapirus indicus, assembly GCA_031878705.1. NCBI lineage: Eukaryota > Metazoa > Chordata > Mammalia > Perissodactyla > Tapiridae > Tapirus > Tapirus indicus. The sequence continues at coordinate 4,175,657 of CM062922.1, read as the reverse complement.
GGGCTGGCCCCAAGACATGACTTTTTATAAATGAGTTGTTAGGGCGATATACTGGTAGTTGAGGAGGAAAGGGATTAATGGAATGTGTTGAGTGAAAAGACTGGATGGTTTGGTATTGAATTCTTTGTTATTTTTTGGGGGAAAGGATTTATTTAATGTAGTTTTCTTATTAGAACAAACTTTTTAGCTCTATAATTTCTTTTAACATAAAGATTATTTTCTCATTGTAACAAGAGGAAAAATTCACTGTAGAAATGTTAGAATATATAGGAAAATAGAAAGTAGAGGCGAAAAGGCATGCATAGTCCACGCCTTTCCCATTGAACGATAGTCAAGTTCTTCGCAATTTCCTTTCTGTTAGGGTCATTAAACTTGGAGGAAGAGTTAATGATGGGAGGGAGGAGCAGCTGGTGACCAAGGAAGGTGTCATTTGTTTCTATGTCCTTTATTTTCTCTTTTTTAATAATTATGATGCACAGGTCAATTACATTATAGGAGACATTAGAGAAGTTGGTTCCTTGTTTTTATATTTTGTGGCTCACCTCCCAGCCACAATCTCGTTCTGCTTGCCATTTCCTCTCTGCGTTGTGCTTCCCCCTGTGTTCAGCTAGGTGTGCCACTGTTGCTTCCTGTCTTGAAAACCCTGTGGTAACATGGGCTTTTAAACAACTGCCATGTTGAAATGACCAGGTTTTGGGGGCAGGAAACTACTTCCTGTGAATAGTCTTCCCTCTGAAGGGCACCAGCCTTTCTGGCAATTTGAGGCAACAAGAAAGCATAAAACATGAACTTCATTTCCGTGGTATATTTACTTCTCAGGTTTTATGATCTGTGATTCTTAGCAGCTGGCAGTGGGCACGCATTTTTCCTTGGTGCTCTGTGAGCAAGTTGCCCAGTCCTGAGGCAGGACCTGCTTTAGAAGCAAAATGAAAATTTCTTTAAGTTTACTCTAGCCAGAAGACAGAGCTGGGCTTTGTGGGGATATTTTAATCTGTGGTAACTGAGTTGACCTAACAGTCGTGTTCACACAGCACTTTGTTCATTCGTTTATTCATTCAGTAGAGACTTGTTGGGCTCCTGCTCTGGGTCTCAGGAGTGAATAAACAGACAGAAAACAGGCAAAAGTCCTTGCCCTTACGGAGTTGACCATCTAATGGGAGACCCTTGGGCCTGTTCATTCAGAGTTCCTCAGTTGCAGATTGTACACTTACGAATAAGTAAATTCTACTTTGTGATTGTAGAGTGTTTCCTAGAAACCTTCGTGGCTCTCCTTTAAAGTCTGAGGACTAAAAAGTAGCTTCTCCTTTTTTTATATTATGGATTAATTAACTCATTCTTTGTATATACAAACTCAGTACCTACTAAGTTCTTGACAGATGGATAAGACTTAACGTGGAAATAAGCCTGCTGTATGTAGCTGTAATGCAGTATGGGTGATGTTATAGTAGAGGTTGGAATTAAGAGCACAGGGACCCCTGAAGAGAGCTAAACCCTGCTTGGAGCCCTTGTCCAGTGCTTTTTGGAAGAGGTTTCATTTGAGTTGGGCCTTGAGTGAGGAGGAATTCTCTTGCTTAGGGGTGGGAAGGAAATCTAGGCAGAGATACAGCATGAGCAGAGGCGCAAAGGTGGGCATGTGCCTGGTGTGGGGGACACCCTTGGAGGCGGCCACTGCCGCTAGAGCAGAGTCCTGGGAGGCAGCAGAAGGAGGTGAGGCTGGACATGCAGGATGGGGTCAAGCATTGAGGACTGTGACTCTGTCCACAGGTCTGTGAGCAGTGTCAGGTCAGGGACTGTGGCCTGTGTTGAATGAATGGGAAGCCATTCATAGTTTTTGAGCTCATGAATAACATCATTAGCAAATGGAACGACTGTGAAGCGCTGAAAGTTCTAGAAAGGGTCAGCTTCATTTGATCATTGTGCTACTCTTTTCCTCCTCGCCATCACAGAAAATATTTCTTACTTATCTACCACTTATCAACTATCCAGAAGACTGCTAGGAAACAGGAAATGCTTAGCCGAAATAGATGTCAGGAGGTCCGTATGTGCTTTCCTTGTAGTGGAATAAAACGTACTTTGATTTCCTTTTAATTTGTAAAGGACTTGTTGATAGTCTAACTGGTTTTCAAGTCAACAGGAGATTAACAACAACAAATGTAAGAGTTGTTGAGAGGATGAGTGAGGAAGGCACATCCTCTGAGGCAGGCAGTGTCATTTTTTTGTCTTGGAAGTGAATAAGGAGCAGAAGGTTGATGAAAAGCAGAACCATAACTCAAAAAGTGAAACAGGATGAGTGGGGCCATTTAGTGGAGGGGCAAGTGCCATTGTAAATACCCTGGCAAGTTGGAGGTGTGGCTGTCACAACACAGTACAATAACTGGCATTGGTAATGATGACCAAGCCATTAAGAAGAAGTCCAGTTGTGGAGCATAATGGAAATGAGGCGAGATACGTGTGGTCTCTAGCAGAATAGGGCAGCTGTAGAGGTTGGGAGGTTGGGAGGTGTGCAAGTGGTGGGGGAGGTGGGGGTGGAGTCGGAAGCTGCTGTCTGGGTTGCAACGGGATATGCTCAAAGAAGAGGTTTTCTTCAGAATGAAAAACCAGTGAGGAGGAATCTGCTCCACAGAAGGTGCTTTAACTCTTCAGGGAAAGAGTTGCTTAAGAGTGATCTGCCAGAGGAGGCTGCCTCTGCAAAGAAAGCAATAACTTGAACCCAGATTGGGGGAGACTAAATCAGGACAACGTATTACACCTCTAGATAGAAAACACGGATTTATTGTATTTTAGCCTTGTTTTTCATAATCTGTGTTTTTGGGAGACTCTGGAGCCAGACTTCTTGGTTTGATCCTAGCTGTGAGAATTTCCTTATCTATACAATGAAGATAAGGATGGTCCCTCATTCCAAGATTGTTTTGAGGATTAAATGAGTACACCTAAAGGTTTTTGAATGGTGCCAGACACAGAGTATGCACTAAAAGTTTGTTAGTTTTTTTTTGATTGGTGAATATGCTTTGTGTTAAAAAGCAAAATAAAGAGCTCAAATTATATTCAGAGTTCTTTAAGATGGTAGGGAAGTATGACCCATTAAATGTAAAGCACGGTAGCCAATACGTTCTGTATTAGAAAAGCTTCAATTAGAAATGGAAAAATCAAAAAAGTTAGGCACTTAAGGGAGTTTCTCAACTCTAGAAGAGTTTATTATGTACACAGCACTGAAGGTGATAGATTAATTAGGTTTTACTCTATTTTTAAGGAAAAATAAGAAACAAAGGTGCTTTTTTTTTTTTTTTTTTTGGTGAGGAAGACCAGCCCTGAGCTAACATCCGTCGCCAATCCTCCTCTTTTTGCTGAGGAAGACTGGCCCTGGGCTAACATCCGTGCCCATCTTCCTCTACTTTATATGGGACGCCGCCATGGCATGGCTGACAAGCAGTGTGTCGGCGGGCGCCCGGGATCCGAACCAGCGAACCCCGGGCTGCCAAGCGCGGACTAAACCGCTGCGCCACCGGGCCGGCCCCCAAAGGTGCTTTTTAATTTAACGTTAAATGCCATCCAGAGTATATAATTTGGAAGGGATGTATTAGATTTTCTGGGACGGTCAATATAGAGATGGTGGGTTGCTCTCACTGATTGAGCTCACTTTGGTGGGCTGTTGGCAAGAGGCACAGGCATTCCTGTTTGTAGAATGGTGTCTTCAGAGTTGTATGGAAATTAAAAATCTTATAAATCGGATAATGTGCCAGGGAGTTTTGTTATTTAAGGAATTATAAGAGATTAAGGGAACTCTAAAATATATATTCAGTTTCCTCTGAATGCTGTTTTATCAGTTTCCATTTCCATATATGTATTGCATTTTCCTAAAGCAAGATTTGCCCCAAATATAAAATTGTACAAAAAGTTGGCTTTCCTTCTAATCATATTTTAAATATATCTTTTAGTTCTTTCCCAGTGGTGTTTATGTTGCATTGATTCATGTTTTCAAGAACAGGAGTTGCCGCGCGGTTGGAAAAGAGCTCTTGGTGGTATTCTTCCCCGTGTGCTTTGATAGCAAAGCCGTTAGCTGTATCTTTTCCTTGTCTTCCCATCTGAGAAGGAAAAAGACAGCAAAACTCCTTAATTTGTATTTGGAGGGGGCAGTAGGTAGGGAAGTCCAGCTCAGATGGTGAACAGGCTCACGTCTAGGTATTTAAAAAATAAACTTAGGTCTACTCTTTTCAGGTACATTGGGTAACTCAGACAAGTTCCAATGTATAAAGTAGAAATAGATAAGAGCAATTTGTAATTAATGCAAATCTTGTTTTTAATGGTGTTTGAAAGGGCTTAGGAGTATGAAAACTGACAGCAGTTCATTCAGTTAAGCACAATTATACCTGCAGGCTTACTTGCACAGTTCATTTGCTTAGACTGTAGTGTAGCAAGGCTATAATTTATTGCAATTTTTTTCAGCTAGTAAGAGTTTAAAATAATCTTTTATGGTATGGTAAGAAAGAAGACAAAAGAAAACAAATCAAGGAGAAAACAGTCTGCCAAATGCATGTTTTCCCAGTGGAAACCCTGTCATTAACCTAGTGTGATGGATCACGCACAGGGAGGTGGACAGGTGTGATTCGAATGGTAAAGAGGTGCGCTGGCGCTCTTGCCAGCCACACCTGCACGCCCATTGTAGGGCTCATTCACAAGGCACAGACCTTAGAAAGTAAGATGCATAATGCCTAAATTTAAAATTCTGACCGATTTTGTTCAGTTAAAGCCATTCTGTGAAACTTTAGGCAGGTCTGCTAATCCCTGTATCAGTTATCTAATTGGGAAAATCATTTGATGTATGGTGGTGTCTCCAAAGAACCCCATCTTTTTAGTTGTTCGGGATGACCGGTTGCTCAGGTTGGTTAGGAGTGGGAGGGGCTTACAGTATAAATCCTAAGCCCCCTTGATGTGGATTTAGGAAGTGACCACTTGGGATGCACAAACCGGCTGAGATAAAAATGCTCTTGGGTTGTCATGTTTACTCCTTTATTTAACAATTCTCTGTGGCTCCGTATTATGTGAAAACAAGACAGGCCTGATTCCTGCCCTCAGGTAACTTCCTTGCCAGTGGAAAACACAATTCAACAATTATAGAACTATTTGTTAGAATTATAGTACGTACCAGGAGAAATGTCTTAGTTTGCTATAAAGCAGAGGTGGGGGGCAGTAAGAAGAGGGGGGTCTCTGTGGTACATTTTTTTTGTTTGTTTTACATTGAAATCTGAAGGGTGAAAGAGTTAGGCAGGTTAAGAGGGTGACATGGTTTTCCAGCCAGCGGAAATAGCATGTGCAAAGGACCTGAGGTGGAAGCAACACTGCAGATGGCACAGAGAGGACAGAGAGGCAGGCTGGTGGGGCAGGCAGGAGCCTGAGCAAGCAGGGCCTCATGGGCTGTGTTACTTTGGGCCTTATGATACAGCAGGCGAAATTGAAGGCTTTAGAATTGAAGGCAGTGACATGATGGGACTTATCAATATGAAAAAAGAAAGAAGGATCCCACCCCTCATACTGCCCCTAGAAGCACCTCCTTTCTGCCCCCTCTGCTGCCAAATGCCTTGAAAGCCCTTGCTTCCTCCCACTCACTTGTTCTTTAACCCTTTGCAACCTGACTGCCACCTCCACACCCTTGAGACTGCTTCTCTGAGGTCAGCAGTGACCTTCTTGCTGTCACATTTTGACACCTTTTTTCTGCTCTTGTTGTCTAAAACACTTGATGCTGCTGAACACCCCCTTCCTGAAAGATGTCGCACAGCCGCACTGCTGTTTGGCTTCTGAGACACAGTACTTCTTTCTGTGCCTTTATTCTCTTCTCTTTGGTGTCTTCTCTTCTTCTCATCTCTCCCCTTCGCCCAGTGAAGAGTTTCCTGAGGTTTCTGCGGATGGCAGATCTCGTTTGTTCCTAAAACTGTGCAGATGACCTGCTTTGCCCTGAGCCCCAGCTCTCCCTTTTATTCCTATGCCTTCTGCTCCACTCCCTGCCTCCGCAGGTACTGGTTGAGCAGCTTTAGGCACTGTTGAAGGCACTGGGGGCACTGTGGGAACAAGAGGCAAGGCCCCTGTGCTTAAGGAGCCCACATTCTAGGATATTAAGCAGGTCACTAAAGAAACAAGATCATTTCAGGTGGAGATAGTGCAATAAAGAAAATTAGTGAGGTAATGGCTAGAGAATGCCTCGGTGGGTGGGAGAGGGCTCTGAGGAATTGACATTTGAGCTCAGACCTGAGTGACAAGTGATGAGGAGCCAGGCCGTACCATGCCATGATCTGGAGGAAGAGTGCACCAGGCAGGGGGACAGCAGGTGCCCAGGTCCCACATGGAATGATCTTTCCATTTCATGCTGGGCTCCCTACCTTATGTCTGTTGACACCTCCTGTTTAACTGCTCCAAAATTGATAGCATCTCTCTTTCTGACCCAGACATAACAATGGGTGATTTCTCTGTTCCTCTTAATACCGTCTCGGTCTACCCGCAAAACCTTAGACCAGTGGTCAAAAACTTTCTCTGTAAAGGAAAAGACAGAACATATTTTCAGCTTTCAGGGTCCTGCTGCTCTGTCACAACTACACAGTTCTGCCAACATAGACGATGTGTAAACCAGTGAGTGTGGCTGTGCTCCAGTCTGACTTTATATATGGACGCTGAAATTTGAATTTCTACTTGTCACAGAATATATTTTCCCCCAACCATTTAAAAATGTAAAAATTTGTATAGCTTCTTGGCCTTAGACTCATTTCGCTTTCTCCCTTGCCTATTCTCTTACGCTCTTTCAGCAGTCTGCCGTGCCCTCTCAGTGCTCCCTCCTGGTCCTCTCTTCCTCCTACCCTCCTGGTGCTCCCTCCAGCCCTCTCGGTGCTCCTTCCCGCCCTTCTGGTGCTCCCTCCAGCCTCCTGGTGCTCCCTCCCGCCCTTCTGGTGCTCCCTCCAGCCTCCTGGTGCTCCCTCCAGTCCTCTCAATGCTCCCCCCCCGCCTCCTACACCTTTGCCTTCTCACCATTCCCTGAGCTGCTTTCACCCGGGTGGTGGCAGTCGTCATCTAGTCTCACCATGATCTCCCATCTAGTCTGCCTACTTCCCACCTTTTCCCTCCAGTCTGTCCTCCACACAGATGTTGAATAATCTTCCTGCAGCTGACTCAGGTCATATAACTTCTGTGACCGTAAGCCTGTGGAGCCCCCATTGCCTACAGAAACTGTCCAAACTCTGCTGAGTGTGGTATTCAAGGCTCCTTGTGATAAGACCTCAACTGTTCAGCTTACTCTCCTGTTTCTCTCCTTCTACACTGCCAAAATAGATTATTCACTGTTTTGCATTCGAGCATCAAACACTTCTCCTGTTTTTCTGTATTCTTCCTCTTTTTTTTTAAATGCACTTTGCCTGTGCCTTATGTTTTCCATCTCTCACAATTCTGTAACTTTCAAGGCCCCTTCAAATGTCCCTGCTCACTCCCTGCCACCCCCAGTGAGAGGTGTGCATACAGAGCACTTTGGCGGGGTGCACTTCAGTAATGTGCATGTTTTGGTGGTGTGGGATCCTCTTTTCTAGGGCATCATGTTCTGCCTTGTGCTTCAGTTCTTCTGTAGACTTACCCACCCTGTGCAATTCCAAGATCCTGGAGGACAGGAACTGTCTCGTTCATTGTAATACCCCTTTCACAGTAGCCACATGGATGTTTATTGAAAAATGCTAAATCCTGTGCAGATATGTACAATTCTTAGAGGTTCAAAGTGGGAACATTTTCCTGAAGGGAGTTTGGTGAGATTAAATCCTTGATTCTTACATTAAGTGGTACAGTTTTGTGAAAGATCACCAAGTATTTTGGAAGACTTTGGTGGTATTCTTGGTCCTGTCAGTGGCTTCGATGAGTAAGTTCAGACAAGTTATTGATGTTCCTCTTCGGGAATTGATGTTTCCTTTTTGAAAAAGGAAAGAGTGCTCTGTAATTCATAAGCTTTCCTTGCCAGAAAGCTCAGGTCCAAGTTTTCGGCTTGTTTTAGGTTGCTGTCTATTTTCTTACAATGCTCTCCCTGCCTCAGTCTCCTGTCAGACCCTGGTCATGTGTACTAAGTCCTTTTAATGAATACTTCTCTTGTATATGTCTTTTATATTTATGTAGGTAGCCTCAACTTTTTTTGTGATAGAAATATAAATAATAAATCCTAGCCCGTTGGTTTACCCAACCCAAGTTGACACCAAGGTGGTAGCAGATAAGTATCTTGGCGGAAACAGGCAGAAAGGCCCTGGGGCAGTATGGGAATCATGATGTAGGTTTGGAGGAAAACAAAGGTGCTTTGTAGGTGTCTTGTCATCTTGTGCTTAACACATGCGTGGTGTAGGTCGGGTCTCTCAGGCCCGTGGGTGTGTGGCATATCTTCCCAATGGGAAGGAGAGGGAGCAGGAGGATGCGACTCAAGGTTAGCAACCTTTTCCTGTGTCAGCTGTTGTATGTGCTTTGCATTTGATCTTTTAATAGCCAGAGAGTTGGATCTTAATGGTGTCATTTTCCAAATGAGCAAACCAAGCTAATAAATGGCAGAGCTGGAATTCAAATTTGGAGCTCTCTGACATTAAAAAAAAAAAACCAAAAAACATTTCTACTCTTTTTTCCCCCCGACTTTACTTAGGTATAATTGGAAAACCCTTCTACCCTTTTTTTTATGAGGAAGACCAGCCCTGAGCTAACATCTGTTACCAATCCTCCTCTTTTTGCTGAGGAAGACTGACCCTGGGCTAACATCCGTGCCCATCTTCCTCCACTTTATATGGGACGCCGCCACGGCGTGGCTGACGAGCAGTGCATCGGTCCACACCCGGGATCCGAACACACGGACCCCGGGCTGCCAAGCGCGAACTAAACTGCTGCGCCACCGGGCTGGCCCCTCTTGTGAAAAATTTTTGACAGTTCAAATCACAGTTGATTTATTTACTTTATATTACCTGGTTATTATATAACATGTCTGTGTTTACCTGTCTGGTCTGAGTGTGCTGGGTGTGTTATGGAAAGCATGCTGGACTTGGAACCAGGAAGACGCGGGTCTGAGGCTGTCCTCTGCCACTTAGCAGCTCTGTGACTTTGGGCTCATAATTGATCCTCAGTTTTTCTCACCTGTAAAATGGACGTAACAGGACCTATCATGAAGGCAGTTTTGTGAAGGTTAAATGAAGTAGGAGATGTGGAATAGCTTCAGACGTGCCTGGGATTCAGCAGCATTTAATAAATGTTAATTACCCTCTCCCACCCCAGATACTGAACATTGCCAGAGAATCTGTAAGTGATTATGCAATGTTTACATGTTTGTAAGTGGAACTTTATAGATAGGTATTCTGAAGTTATGAACTTCTGATGCGGGAAACCCCTTTGTACAAATGGTTAGGTTCCCACTACCACAGAAGCATCAGGATAAGTGAGTGGTTCAGACTCCCAAATCTGGAATCAGAGTCTGTGGGTTTGAATCCTGCTTTATTTTACTAGCTGAATGATCTGGGCAAGTTATTCAGACTCTTTGTGCCTCAGTTTCCTCATCTGTAAAGTGAGGATAATAATAGCACCTAATATATTATAGGGTTGTAAGGATCAAATGAGCGCACGTGTGTATATGTGTATACCAACACCTTGTTAAGAGTTTGCCACTACTGTTAATTACTATCCCTCCTGTCTTCTCCTCCTTGTGTAGACAGCCCATAAGTCATCTGGAAGTTCCCTGGAATTTCCCCTCATGTCTTCTCGGCAGGGGAATCCTCTGTACCGCACACACCTGTCTCTTCCCTCTGTCTTCAGTGCCTTCCTAGGTGCTTCATCCTAAGTCAGGTTCTCCTTTTCTCAGATCTGACACACTCTCAGCAGTCCACTTTCTTGTATGTTTCTTGCCTAGACACTTTGAAAAAAATCTGTTTTTAGTTTATGTTAAACTGAACATTTTCTAATAATGACTGATAAACCCAGCTTTGTGTTAAGGACACTTAACAAGGAAGGTGAAAGCCATATAGTCTCAAGCAAGTGAAAAAAATTTATAAAATACTTGATTGTTTATTGAATGCTTACTCTGTGTCAGACATTCAGATCAGTAAACTGAGGCTTAGAATGGTTGAATAACATGTTTATTAAAGGCACCCAGCTTTTAAGTGGGGGAACTGGCTCTGGTTGAAGCCGGACTCCCTGGCCCTTGGTCTCAAAATACCTGAGCTTAGTTGTCTTAGAGCCTGCAGGCAGCTCCTCACCACCCCATCTGCACCTCTTATTACCCTACACTTTGCTTTCCCTCCAGCTCCCGCTTCCGAGATGACAAGATCACTCACGGTTCTTTGGCTGCAATAATGTTTTCTGCTCTTTTGGCAGGGCAGATGTATAGTGTTTCAGATACTTTGTGTGGTAAATTGGTCTTCTGTGTGTTAGCTGGGAAGCCTAACCACATTCGTAGTAGTGTGAGTTGGGGGAAGGCTTGCTCTAAGTTTCAAACAACCGACTGGGAATTAATTAAATTTTTTTTTTTTTTTTTGCTTGGGGAAGATTAGCCCTGAGTTAATATCCATGCCAATCTTCCTCTCTTTTGTATGTGGGATGCCTCCACAGCATGGCTGACGAGTGGAGCAGGTTGGCACCCGGGATCTGAACTCGTGAACCTGGACGCTGAAGCGGAGTGCACGGAACTTGAACCACTCGGCCGGCCCCAGGAATTAATTTTTAAAGAGACAAAACTGTTGATAAACTAGAGACTACCAGTGTATTTGTTTGAGTGTATTGCATGCATTGGTATACTTTAAAGGCTTATGTGTCATGCCTGGCACGTCATGCCTGACAACCAGGCACATTGTGGAATGCATACACGTTATTGCACTTATTTGCTTAGCCATCTGTCCTCATTTGTGGCTGACCTTTGTATCCCCAACCACTACAGTTGTGCTTGGCACATGGTAGGAACCCTATGAAGAGACCTATTTAGTCCTCTTTAAAAATCAATGGTTCTCTATACTTTTCTGTATGCTTGATACATTTCAATAAGAAAATCAATGGAGTAAGGGTCAGGCAACATTGAAAGAGGAGCATTGCCACAGCAGTTACCAATCAGATGGGAATACTGCTTATGCTAGTATTTTGCTAAATTGAGACATTTAAAGGTATTTGGGAGCCAGACATTTCTGAGAATGTTGCCTTGAGTATTGGGAGGTGAAGAAAGCAGTCAAACGAGTTCTTTCTTGGCTTGGCATCTTGTTTACTTTTCCCAGGTTAGAACTGATAGCTCTAATGGTTTTGAGAGATCATGGAGACAGGTCTGCCATGAACCCCAGCATATTTGGTTCTAAGTTTATAGACATTTTCTAGTAAGTGCTGTTTAAGGGTTTGTAGCACAAAACGATCATAAAATCTTATAATAATTTTAAGAGTTGGAGGAAATCAAAGTAGCCCAGGGACACTTCCTTCCCCAGTTTTACAATAGAGAAAACCAGGAATCAGAGCACTTATGTGACTTGCCTCTGTGGGCCACCACTTTAGTGTTTTTTTTTAAATACAGCATCATGCTGGATTTGTGATTGAGTGATAAAATGGTATAGAAAATAGTCACACATAGAATTTAGGAAACTAAATACTCATTTGTTCAAGTAGTTCTGAGAAGTGTAAGTTGTATTTGTAGGTAGGAGATTTAGAGATTATTTAAAAGAAATTAGGATTATGTAGCGTCCAGCTATTACCTTGGACTTTATGAAGGGCAGTGTATTGTGGGAGAAGAGAGATCAAGCTGCCCTCTCTGGCCCTGGCCACACTGGACGTTCCAGAGGTTAGGGACCAAGTCCTTCTTGCTTATCCTTCTAGTTCAGCCGCGTGGTTGCTATCGAACAGGTGGTCAGTAAATATTGAACACGTGAATGCCAATTGTAAGAAGCTAACGATGGGTTTGTCATGTGGAAGGTCTATTTGATTGTTTGGCATTTCTTTTTTATGTTCTTCCTTTTATCAGGAGAAAAACCACTTTACAAAGCACCCCTAGCCTAACTAGACTTTAATGGAGGTAATGGTTATTAAGAACAGCAACAACAGGCTGTTGAGAGCTGTTGCAGATAAAAAGGCATGCTCTTGTATAACTTCCATTTGAGACTTGAGCAACTGAGGTTCAGAGAGGTGAAGCCGTTTTGAGCAACCCTCTATCCTTGTACTCCCCACTGAGCCCCTGGCTGTGCTGCTCTTGACTGGTTTTGGGGAACAGCACAGCCTGTGATGCCTCCCCGGGTTGGAGTCTGCTGCAGTCTATCTACTCACTGGCTTCTCTGCTGCCACCAGGTTCTGCAGAGCCTCCTAGAAGCTAGGCCTTCAGGCCTGTTCCCTCTGGTCACTGTCAAGGCCCTGACCACATACCTGAGTCAGAGTTACCTGTCCTTGTTTTGTTCCTGCAGTGGGGCCTGCCTTCAGCACGTTCTCACTGTGGGAACGAGGCCTGAGGAAGTAATTCAGTCTAGGTATTTATGGCTGGGACAGGGTGCCTCAAAGGAGACAGTCTGCTAACCCTGACTTGGGCGTCTGTGGAGTGAAAAGTTTTTATTTCCTCTTTTCTCTTGACCTTTTTCGTAAGTCATTAAAAAGCTGCAGTCTTAAATTAAAAATAATTGTAATCTTTGATTGTGTACCAGAAAGATACATATTTTATGGAATCTCTACTGATCTGTATTACGTTTAGTTTCTATAGACATTAGGCACTTGCATTTTTAGTTGTTTCTCTAAAGAGTTACTTTTGAATTAATTTTAGATAATTTATTTATCCAATCTATGTTCAACAAGTAGTTACAGTTTCATACAGAATACTGTTAGCCATTCTTGCATTTTCTTTCAGAGAAGTCGGGATGCAGGCCTGATACTGGCCCTTCTGAGGCAATCATTTGAAATTTGATATAGCTCCTGAATTCTTCTTTTAAAATTTTATTTAGCATTTTGAAGAAATTAAGCAAATAATATATTTGCATTTTAGAGAAATTAAGAAAAAAATTGCAAGACTTGTCGCTCAAATAAACATTTTTGTTAATATTTTAATACTTATTGTTTCAGACTTTGTTTCATGCATTTATAGGCCTATAAATTAAAAAAACGTTTCAAGGAGATCATAGAATATAATGCTGTTTTGTAATCTGGCTTTTTCACTAAGTGACTCCTCCCGATTTTAACCCCCGTAAGGTAGTAACTCTTGGTCAGGATGACATAACTTCTATAGTTTTCTGTAGTATGGATGAATGAAAGTTATTTCCTGAACTCTCTAATGCGGAACATAGATAGTGTTTATTTTTCCTACTATAAATAATCCTGTTATAAACATTTTTGTGTACTTTTCTGATTATTTCCTTAGGAGGCTGTAAATCGTGGTGTTGCCTGAAAGTTTTTCGTATTTTAAGATTTTGAATACTTACCTATCCATGATTTAAAAAGCACACACTGTGCTTGAACTGCAGTATCATAAGTCTGCCCGGTTGGTTGTCTGGGACAGTAAGTTCTGTTGGTTCCTTGGTGAATACACGGTCCTGGGGACTGCGGGATGCCTGAGCGGTGTTTCTAACGGTTAGATTTCCCCCAGAGCACCAGAAACATTCTCGGCTGCCAGATGCCAAGATTTGCTCTGGAGGTGTGAGGCGGAAGCCACCTTAGATGGCGGGGAGAGAATCCTGGGGGAGAGGCAAGCTTTATCAATTGTGTTTACCAGGTATGTTGCAGCAAACCTTGAAAGCCCTTCTTTTTTTCCCCTTATGATTAAAATACTGGCTGCTAATCTTTCATGATAAAGAGAGAAACCCAAAAACAATTTCAGAAGGTGAATCTTTTACTGATTAGTGGTTATGAAGATTTCACATACGTAGTATCCCGTGTTCTGAAGTTATTTTATTGGTCAGATCTGCATCAGAAATCAGCAAGGCCAGTGTATCTTTGCAAAGACTTGTGACAACAAGCTCATAATTACACTCCCTGGAGAGTGCAGTTCACTTTTAAGATTTTGCTTCAGGCATCTTTCTTCACCTTATGCTGTGAGCCTTTCAGATTCCAGATACAAAACTGGTTTGACATTCATTTCTAGCGTGACGGCTTTTTAGATACCCTCTTCGCGTTAAGTCAGACAAAATCTGCAGAGCTAGCACCATGCTCGGCACATTAATTCCTTCTCCCTTTATTTGCTCCTTTCTACATGCCTCCTGGCTCATATAAGAGAATCATTATACTTAGGCACTCATAAACATTTATTGATTAGATTTGTATTTAATAAAATTGAATCTTGTCAATAACTAGTGGAAACTAAACCAAGAGAACCTGTAGTTAATGGAGCATTGAGTTGAAGAACTGGGAAAGGGCAAATTTCTTCACATAAGGCACAGATACAAGATATTATCTGTGTATTATCCTTCTATTCTTTGACTTAGTGTTAGAATGTTCCATCCAAAGCCTCAGTTTCAGGGTAATATTTAGGTGCTCTCTTCTATATTATACTTCAGGAAATTTAGAAACATTTATATTTCTAAATCTGTCCATGTCTATATAAACCTTTTATGCATTGTGTATCTCTATATGTAATCTAGTGTAGATTTAGATTGATAATGGTTTTTAAAAAAAATTATTTTCTTCAGAAATGTAGTAGTATTCTGGCCTAACATAATGATGTATTTCCCAACTGGAAAGGTTATGTTAAATTTGAAATTGTACTCACTAAATTATGGAATTGTGTACTGCTGTTCCAGTGAAGGTATGTTATGCTGTAGATGACATTTCAAAAGGAGCTGTATGGAGAAAATTCTTGTTCAGGGACCTTTTGCTCAGCAAAGTTGCTTTTCTGTTGGATGTCTATATTAGTTCCCTTTTGGTGACTTAAGCAAAGCAAAAAAAAGGTGTTGGGATTTATTGGCCTGTGTAACCAGAGCCTCTTAAGGGGAGGAGGGAGAACCCGTGAGCTCCAGGGAGATTAAGGCATGACCCCTTCATTAGGAGGCCTGCTTGTTTTTGCTTTTCTCTTATTGGTCTCATTTCTTGCCACAGCAAGATTTTCTCCACATGGCTTGAAAGAGAACCCCTGGCTGCCCTAAGATGATGTTCAATCTGACTTCCACTTATCCAGTCTCCCTGAAGGACTCCTGCTTGGATCACCCCTTGGTATTGTAGGTGGACAGTGGTTGGTCAGGCTTGGGTTGTCGCTAGGGGTCAAGCAGGACACTGTGATCTGTAGTCCTAACAGAACCACGTGGGATAAGAGGTTTCTAGACAGATAAAGACAACAGAGTTCTACCATAACATCTTGAACTGGCAGTTTAAAAAATTTTTTTAATTGTGGTAAAATATACAACATAAAATTTACCATCGACCATTTTTAAGTTACATTTTAGTAGTGTTGGGCACGTTCATATTATTGTGCAGCCTATCTCCAGAACTCTCTTCATCCTGCAAAAGTGAAACTACCCGTTAAACAACACCCCCGCCTTCCTTTATACTCTGGCAACCACCATTCTACTTTTTGTGTATGAATTTGCCTCCTCTAGGAACCTCATGTAAGTGGAATCATACAGTATTTATCCTTTTGTGGCTGACTTATTTCCTTTAGCATAATGTTCTCAAGGTTCATCCATGTTGTAGCATGGATGAACAAGTCAGAATTTCCTTCCTCTTTAAAATTGAATAATATTCCACTGAATATATACCACATTTTGTTTATCCATTCATCTGTCAATGAACAGTTCAGTTGCTTTCACCTTTTGGCTATTGTGAATAATGCTGCTATGAACATGGATGTACAAATATCTCTTTGAGACCCTGGTTTCAATTGGTTTGTGAACTGACAGTTTTTCAGACAACTCACTCAAACGGGTCCAAAACTAAGTTCATCTTTTCTCTTAAAAACTGCCCCTTCTCTTACCCTCCCTCTCATATCACTTTCACTGGCCACCTAGACCAGATCCTGGGGCTTATTTTGACTTTCTCATGGACTTTTAGTCACCAAGTTCAATTGATTTTTAATTCCTAAATATCCTTTTAAACTCAGTGCTTCCCTGAGTATGTTTGTTCTCAATGTGTTCTGTGAATAAGGAATTTCATGGTCAGATAAGTTCGGGAATTATGTGATATTGTTTAGTTTATCCTTTTCATGGAGAACCAAAATATATGTTAACATACTCAAGTCTCAAGAAGATTTACAGTAAAGAAACTATTGAATGTTAATCAACTGTTTTCCAAATGTATTTGATCATGGATCCACTTTTTCACTTAACACTTACTAATATGAGATTGAGTAAGAAACAGATTCCCACTCCTGCTGCCTTCCTTTATGTTTCGTCTCTTGCTTGGACTGTAGCCCAAACCTCTGAAATCAGGGCTTTTCAATATTTTTGTCTCATTGATCCATTTGCAGTGAGTTGAAGCCTCCTTCTCTTGGGATAAGAGAACATACCCAATTAAATACATAAGATTGCGAATCATTCACTTATTTACTAGAGGAGAACTGTCCTCTGGTTCGTCTTCAGTTGCTGCAGGCTGGAAATGCTCCGGGGGAGACAGTATGGTATGGTGGGGAACAGTGTGGGTGGTGGAGTTAGGGCAGTCTCTGTGGGCAAGTTATTTAACTTCTCTGTCAAGATTTACTCATCTGTAAACGAAGATAATAATAGTGCCTACCCTATAGTGTTGTTAGAAGAATTAAGTGAGCCCTTATATTTAATACACTTAGAACAGTGACTGGTATATATAGGTGCTCAGTAAATGTTAGTTGCTATTTCATTCCTCCCTCATTTTTATCATCTTATTAGTGTCATTTAGCATCATTTTTATCACCTTATGCGAAAGATGATTTACAGTCCTTGTGAAGGTCATTCATTATTCAGAGATTTTGCATGCATTTCCATAGTTAATCCTCAACAGAGGAAAAAAATGGAACTGATAACATTACTCACAATTAACTTTTTTTGGAGCTTAATAAGTGGAAAATATAGAACATCCATTTGTTAGTGTAGAATGTTTGCTTTATTTAACAAACGCTCTCACCTAGAAAACAGAGAATATTAGAGGAAACACTGTGGAAGGAAATGTGGTTATGGGTGAGTGGCTGACTTAAAGGATTTTATTTTTACTGAGACTTAAATATTTTCCTTTGAGAGTTTCAGCAGGTAAGAGTATGAGTCCCCGTTACAGCCCTGTGACTTTGAGCACGTTTCCTAATGTCTCCTCACCCTTTACTTATTTACAGAAATGGGGCTGGTTATGCCTACCAGGGTTAACTTGAATATTACTCAAGATAACATATGCAGAAAACATAGCCTGTGGTAGGTGGTCTGTAAATGGTTTCCTCCCTTCTCTCTCTCTCCCTCCAGGGAAGTAGAGGAGGATCCCTGTGTAATCTTTTGCTCAGCCCTAATGCTCCTCACTCTGGGTGGCAAGTCTCCCTTTTACCAGGGCTTTCTTGGCAAGAGCTTTTAATTTTCTATAATTATCATCATCATTGGTGGCGGTGTTGATATTTTGTTTGGCATGGGTACTATATTCACATGGTTCAGAAAGCAAACCAGCATAACAAGGTACAAATTGAGAAGACTTGCTCCCATCCTTGTCCCTGTCAACTTCCTTCCCTGTCCCCTTAAGTATTCTCCTTTATGAATTTTTTGTGTTCATATACAATTAATACAAGTATATATTCTCTGTTTTTGTACAAAAGGTAGCATACTCTGTATACTGTTCTGTACTTTGCTTTTTTCATTTTACAGTGTATCCTCCTCTCTTTCCTTATTAGGATATAGAGTTATTTCCCTATTTGTATATCTGTATGTTTGCATGTATTTGAGCTCTGGAGTGTTCCATTGTGTGAATGTACCATGCTTTACTTAACTAGTCCCCATATTCATGGACATTTGGTTTGTTTCCACATTTTTGCTATTGCAAACAGTGCTTCTTATAACTTCTTATGTACAAAGTTGGATAAATTCCCAGAAATGGGATTGTTGGGTTAAAAGATAAATACTTTTATAATTATTTTATTTTATTATATTTTTTGCAGGGAAAGATTCTCCCTGAGCTAACACCTGTTGCCAATCTTCCTCTTTTTTTTTTTCCTTTTCCTCCACAAAGCCCAAGTGCATGGTTGTATATCCTAGTTGTAAGTCCTTTTAGTTCTTCTAGGTGAGCTGCCACTACAGCATGGCAACTGACAGACAGGGGGTGTGGTTCCGTGACCGGGAAACGAACTTGGGCTGCTGAAGCTGTGAGATCGCTGAACTTTAACCACTTAGGCCATCAGGGGTGGCTCTATATTTTTGTTACTATTGTAAATTGCTCTCCGTGGGGTTTGTACCATTTTGCATACATTGGCGTGTGTTTCGTTTTCTGCATTGCAGCCAGCTCTCGCTCCTCCCTCCATACCTTCTTGTGAGCTGCCCTCTTAATGTAGAGGGCGTTGTGCAAGTGAGGGAGGTCCCATCTCATGTCTTCTGAGTGGTCCTGGGCTGTTCAAGGGCAGTGTTCTCCAAGCTGAGTGCAGGGTCAGAGTGTGGTGTGAGACTAGGCTGTCTGCCATCCCGACCCTCTCTAGTCCCTGTCTTGGGATCTGAGGACGGACCGGCTGGGTGTATTGTGTGCCTGAGGCACCAGGTGAGTCTGGGGGGACACTCAGTTGCCCTGGACATAAAATGTTATTGGCTGCTGTCTCCCTTCCTTAAAAGTTATTTATTTTTTTAAAAGAAGTTATGTTCACTGCTTTTTGCAAAAGTTCTTCCTATTTATTGAAGGTTTAGACTCCAGAGAAAAGAATAAAAACCACTGGGAATCCCACAACCGTTGTTAGTGTTTTGAAGACTATCCTCTCAATCTTACGTGTGCATCCCCAGCATAAATGGCGACCATGCGTGGCATGATGTTCTATAACCTTTCTTTCACTTATTAGTGCATGATGAATGTCATTCCATCTTCCAGTAGTCACACACACACACACACACACACACACGTATATATCTGTGCATATGTATGTATGTGTCTGGAAATATATATGTGTGTGTATATATATATACATATATATATATTTTTTGGTATAGAATTCTGTTGGATGGCTTCCCCATGATTCTATGTTCCTGGGTGAACATTTAAGATTGTTTTGGTAGTCATTTAAAATAACCCTATGATGAGGATCCTTGTGGCTAAATCTTGTATGTCATTGTTATTTGCTTAGAATAAATTCCTAGAAGTAGAACTGCTGGGTCAAAGGACATGTACAGATTGCTCTCAAAACTAACTTGCTGTTTATATTTCTAAATGTGAATACTTGCTTCATCACATTTAATCAATTTGTGGATATTATAATTTTTAAAAATTTGCCAATCTCTTAGTTTAAAAAAAAGGTAAATCTGTATCTTACTCTGTACATATTTGATTATTAGTACTTTCAAACATTTTTTTCATGTTTGAGAACTTGTATTTTCTTTGTGGACTGTCTTGTCAAGCCCTTTGCCCATTTTATTATTGGTGTGTTTGTGTTTTTCTTTTTGATTTTTTAAAAGCTATATATGTTAAGAATATTAACTTTTTGTCATGTGGTACAAATATTTTTCTTCAGGTTGTTTGCTTATTTATTTAGGGTCTTTTGATACAGAAGTTTTATGTTTTCATGTACTCGAATCTATCAAACATTTCTTTATAAAGTTTCTACTTTTGATGTCATGTTGGAGAGACCTTTTGACTTTCCTAATTGTATAAGTATCTCTAGTTAGACTTAGTATTTGTTATGTTTGGTATTTTTAAATGATGGGACATTTATTTTAGTATATGGTATAAGATGAATGCTGTCTTAGTATTTTTTCTAACTGGCTGTCTCACTGTCCCGTCACAAAAAAGTATCATTCTTCCCACGGATTTGAAAACCATGTTTTTAAAATTTGTTCTGTTTTCTGAAGCACACGTGAAAATTTATACTCAAGTTTTATACAAATGGCATTAGAGCTCTGGACGGTTCAGGCCGTTGGTGCGGGGTGATGTTGAGGAGGTAGCTTAACCTCTCTGACTCGATTTCTTCTGAAATCACATCTGACTGTTGGCCAGAGTTGTTCATGAGGATCTGATGGGATAATGGATATAAATCAAGAGGTACTATATAGAGAGTGTTTATAATGCTGTTAATTAGGAGGGCCAGGTATTCCTGAGGTACTATAATCATAGTTAAAACTAGTAACACGATGTCATAAAAGGTTACATTTTGTCTTTTGGAGGAATTGGAAAAACTGACAAAATAGCTTCTCTGGCTTTTGAGTAATTTCCCATTAGCCAAATAGAACCCAATCACTAAAATAAAAATAGGCATGTTATACTTTTTTTTTATCTTGACAGGGATTAAATACAGTATTTAATTTCCTTAATGATTAAAAATAGAAAGCGAATGTAATGCACTTAAGTTTTCACATGATGATATTCTTCATTTGGTCTTTTCTTTTCCTTTCTTTTTTGAAAGTTAAGACAGTTACTTTATTTTGAACAGGAGGATGGTATAAGCAACTGAAAGTGTGCCTCATAATATGAGAGGTTCTTCCTCCATTCTGCTCCATACCCTGAGATATAATTTGGGGAGAAAAAATGTCTTATATTTGTTAATTGGTTAATTATGTTATGTACTATTTCTCAGTTCTTCTAAGGCAGGCATGGCATTGACTGATATCTGGCTTAAAGTCTAAGAATCATGTCCAGATAGAGCATGCTGAATAGTTACATTTTGGGAAACTAAACTTTGGGTTAATGTTGAATGCATGTACTAACACAGGGCTACTGAACCACTATTCTTGATTTAATTAAAGAAAATAAATGTGATTTGTCCACATTTTCACAGTTCCTTCCATGTAAAAATCAGTTTTATTGTTCCTTTTACTAAAAATAGATTCTGATGAAATAGTCTTGTAAAGGAAAGATAACCTAGCCTTCGAGTTTTCTAAATAAAAACGCAAGTGAGTTTTCTGCTCAGTTATGTTTAGGACCTTTACAAGTAGTGTATTAGTCTCTAGAGAGCACCACTATGCTGCTGTGCCAAAAATTTCGTGTATTCTCCTTGAGCATCACAGTGATTCATACTGGTTCTCCAGCAGACAGCTGAAGAAAAGAACATAGTTGTTTTCCTTCAGTGTGAAGCAGTGATAAATTCCTGCAGGAAGTGTTAGCATGTCTTCTTTCTCCGTGAAAATCTGGATCCACTTCTTTTCTTTATCCTTATATCAGAATATCCTCTTCTATCCAAGATATATCAAATTTCATCATTCAACTGTTCCTCATAAAACATCTTAATCTTTTCTTCTATTTTGTTAGTTTGTTTTTGCATATAGTTATTATGTTCATCCAGAAATAGTTTCTCTCTTTTTGGATTTTATCTAATTCTGGATCATTATATTTATCAGCAGTGTGTTTTCAGTAAAAGACACCAAGCTGATACAGTTGCTCCAGGCTGTCTGGACTTCAGTTGGTAGAGCTTCCTCTGATCCCTATACCACACCTCCATCATCTTCCCTGCCTCACCTGGAGAATTGCCTGCAAATCCTGGGGAGCACTGTTGGGACACCGTGACCTCAGGCTCTTCATTTGGTCTTTAGATTCAGACATTGCCACTAAACTTACAGAGTCAGGTACCTGGATTCGTGGTGGGGATCTGAGAGTAACAGTTGACTTTGAGACCATAGTTAAGTCATTTCATGCTTCTGAGCTTTGGTTTCTTCATTTGTAACATGAAGCTCCTTTGTAGGAATTTGAATGTAATATCACAGCTCTGAGGCCTTCTTTCCTGATAGGAGGAGCAGAGGACTCTGAAAGGAGGCCAGTTTTCTGTATTCTAACCATGGAAAATTTGAAATAACTGTTGACTGACTTCATTTAATGTTTTTGTCCCTAAAATACAAGACAGATGATCTTCGTTTTACCTTTCATCTCTGATTATTATCAGAGTAATAAGCAGATAGGCCTCAATGAAAGCCCCAAATGAAAGAATTTCCAGTAATGTTGTTGCATTCTATATTTAAAAATGTTTCCATAGAATTAAGGAATGGATTTTTTTTTTCAGATGTGGATGCAAGTTACAGTAAATTCTTGACTCTTTGGAACCCTTAGGAATGAATCATTTTGGGATAACCAAGTTTTCTAGATGGATGAGAGTTTATTTTTGTAATCACCACATTTAAAAAACTTTAAAGTCATGTGCCACATAACAACGCGCCGCATATGTGGCAGTGGTCCCGTAAAATCAGTGCCATATAGCCTAGGTGTGTAGTAGGCTGTGCCATCTAGGTTTGGGTAAGTACTTTCTGTGATGTTCTCACAATGACGAAATCGCCTCATGACTCATTTCTCAGAATGCATCACTGTCGTTAAGCGATGCATGACTGTACTTTGAAAAAATTTGAAAAAATATATTTGCTATGTCTTTGCACTGAGGTAACTGAATACAGTTTAATTTTCTTAATCGGGTTCAATTTTGAAAATAAGTTGTTGTGCTGAGCACTGTTCTTACAGGGACATAGCATGGTTTGGAGTAGAAAGACCTGGGTTTAAGTTTTACCACTTAACTAACTCCGTTGCCTTGCAAACCCCTCTTAACCTCACTGTCCTCATTTTGTAAGAAATTCAGATTGAAAAACTTGGTATAGAATAGATCTTCCATAAATGATAGCTCTTGTGATTATTATGATAGGGAAGCCCTCCAGGGTCTATTGAGTTGTATATATATACACCACACACACACACACACACACACACACACACACGCACACTCACACACCCCATACACACAGTGTATTTGTTTCATACTCACTACCTTTGGACTAGAATTCTTGTGCTTTCTGTATTTTTTAAATCAACTTCCCTGTTTTCACTTCTTGAAGCAATCAGTGTGCCTGTGTATAGGGGCTCTTCCCATAGGATTTACAGGCTTGTTGGCATCTAGTGACTCTTCACTTGCGTTGTGTATGAAATAAAAGGCCTGGCAACATGTAATGTTCATGAATAATTGTGTGAAATTTCTGCA
Organism: Tapirus indicus; assembly: GCA_031878705.1. NCBI lineage: Eukaryota > Metazoa > Chordata > Mammalia > Perissodactyla > Tapiridae > Tapirus > Tapirus indicus. The sequence goes on along the minus strand of CM062922.1, from coordinate 4,152,661 downwards.
CCATTTCCTTTGGTGAACTCATATTTTATGTGTGTTTGAAAACAATTTTGCACCATTAAAACATAAGAGTATATTTGCGTACTGGCCTTTATTTAGAAAAGAATAGTATTGAACCACCCAGTAGGGAGATACATAGTCTAATTTGTTTTTCTCTTATTCCTCTACACCTTTTATTGGCTTGTGTGGCATGCATACACTAGTGGTGTAATGTGTCTGAGTTTCAGAGTACAGATTGAAACCATGTGGTTTTCTGTGAGTGTTTTTTCAAGTCTTGTATAGGGATTATATCCATGAGCTTGACCTTATAAATTACACATCTACCATGTGCCCAACCCTTGTGTGTTGGATGGTATTATCCCTGTTTAAAAATGAGGAAACCAAGATTTGGAGAAATTAAGTACCTTATTCATTTTATGAATGAGTAACTCTTGTCTTACTTCAAAGCTCATGCTTTTTACCACTAAACATGCTGTATGTTAGCTCCAAACTTCTGCAAACTGTGAAGCTCTTGTGAACTTGGGGGGATGTATTGGAGTTGGGGTGGGTTAGGTGTTTGCACTTCTTCCCTTGTCCTGTGAATGAGTAGTAAGCTGCCATCTGGTCTTCCCAACTGCATGGTCACTCTTGGAGGTGTGTGTTTTAGCTGAGAAACATGAAAGTATGTGGTCTGGTGTTGAGAAAGGGTTTACTAACTAGTTTCATTTAGAGCTATTACTGTTTTGGGCTTTATAAATGGTTCTGGTGTTGAGGGAAGTAGAGAAGATAAATAGTTTTGGTGTTGAGGGAAGTGGAGCACTCAAATCAAGCTGAAACATGGCCATTAAGCCCCAACTAATCAGATCATCTGTGTGCCTTCATATAAGACTGATTGATGGTCTTGGTCTAAGCCTTCGCTTAGTTCATGTACTAACATGGAATCAGGGGTTCAGACAAGTACAAGTGCTTCTGAGTATTTGTTTCTAACTAGCCCTGGTTTATAGGCCAGAGAATGAATCTGCTGCTATCCCATTATTACTCGGCCAGTAGTTGAAAAGAAGCTTTCTGTTGTTAATGGAAAAAAAGACCTAAAATCCCACAATGCATCTAAAAATTTTGATTAAAGTTCTTTACTTAAGGGCCATTTCTTATGTTTTTGTGTAATTAAACTTAAAAAAAATTTTAAATTTTGAAATAATTACAGATGGGCAGGAAGTTGCAGAGATAGTACAGAGAGGGCCTGTGTTGTTTAATTGAACTTTAACATAAGTGGTATGCTTCTCTTTCTATTTTTTAAAGGTTTTAGACTTATAGAAAAACTTTCTAAGATGAAAGGTGCTCAATGTTGGGTCTCTGAAACTTCCTTTGAACTAGTTTTCTGAATGACTTCAGGTACAACTGGAATAATGGCTGAAGTCCAGGTGGTGCTGGTCGGGACTGTGACTGTGTCGTAAACGTGAAGTGGTCCCCCTGGAAGACAGAAGCACCGTTCGAAGAAGAAGAATGCTGTGGAGTCCTCTGGTTGCTACAGCTTGGTCCTCTTGAGCCTCTGAGCTTCCTGCTGGTGCTTGGGGTTTTGCCAATACACTTGTCAAAGTAACAGGTGGTGGCTGGGAGCCAGCTTGGCAGCCAGTCAGCTCCCCAAATAGCCAGGGTTGTTCAACCTTCACGAGGTCCTGCAGACCAAACTAGGGGTGGGGAGGGTCAGCCCCACACAGATATTTGATCTTTTTTAACAATCATTTGAAGGATTTTCTGAAAAGGCCTGAGCTGCTTTAGGCACTTTTAGGATGAATTAAAATGCACTGCTTTGTGTTCTTATTCATACTTATTTGACTTAACCATATGAAATTGCCATTTTTGAAGGTTAAAAGGTGGGCAAATGTTGACAGTTTCATGTGATTCAACCTAGTGTTTTCTGCTTTCACACTGAAAATTCTTATGGATGTGAAATAGCATGTTTTCAAGGAAACGTTGCCTTCACCTCTTCATTTATGGAGGAAATATGGCACTTACTGTTTTAAGTAGATTAACTAACTTCATCCTCTGAACAGCCATGGGGTAGGTGCTAGTATTTTCCCCCTTTTTGCCATCATAGCCAGTGAGTGGGGGAGCTGGGTTCACACCTGGGCAGTCTAATCATGAGGCTGTCCTGCTTCTCAGCACCTCGGTCAGCTCCACCTCTCCCATCATACTGGGCAAGTCCTGGGTGGGCAAGTGACATAGATGCCTCTCTTTGACTTTATGGGAAAAAGAACTTCATTTTCCCCTAAAAATGAATGAATTCTTCCACAATACAAGAGTTTTGGGGACTTAACAAGGATACTCTTGCAGTTTTGGGGCTTCTGGAGTTGAGGGTAAGGCTAGAGACTTATTGGCCCTAATAGAGAAAATATATAGTCAGGTGTCACTTAATGATGGGGATGTTATGAAAAACGCGTCGTCAGGTGATTTCGTCGTCATGCGAACCTCATGGAGTGTACTTACAGCCTGCTACACACCTAGCCTGTGTGTTACTCGTCTTATCGACCACTGTTGTATTTGGGGTCCATTGTTGATGGAAACGTTGGCTCGCGGCCATGACTGTAGATGGTTATTGCCTTGGAAGAGGAAGGTGAATGTTTGTTTGGTAGAGTCCATTCCAATCTTGAAATCCTGTGGTTCTCTAATCAACTCCTGCCTCTCCTCTGCATTGCTTAACCTCTTTAATCTTGAGCATGGAAGGGAAGGAAGCAACTCAGCCTGTGAGGTAGTTTTATTTAGAAACTGCTCAGTGGCCTCTTGCTTGCTGAGTCCCATATTGATATTGGTGGAGTAAGCCTGGGGGCTAGAAGACTAGGCCCCATAGGAGATTTGTGCAGTAACGAGAGAAGGGATGTGTCCTTGGGCCATCTGTTTCTAGGGCAGCTGTTTTAGGTATTGAGATACACAGAGATCTGTTCTAGGACAGTCCTCCTGGATCCTATCAAGTCACACTCCAGCCTTTCCTGATTTATTTGTGCATCAGTTATGGCTCTGACATCCATTGAACAAAACTGTAAAGGCTTACTCAGTGGCTTTCCAAGGACTTTCCCTCTTCTCCCTAAGTATCAGAGATGAGTGTCATGGTTGCAGATGATTCTGTCATCAGCATCTCAGATATTCTGTCACAGCAGGAAAGTCTGGACAAACAACAAGTGACTACCAGAGACCTGGGTGAATTCCCATTCAGGCTGAGTAGGAGGAAAGGACAGGTTATTGAAGACTTGGTTTGAAATGAATTATGATCACTCTTATTGGTTTCATCCTCTGATGGGCAGGGGAAGAAAAAGGTCAGAAATCTATTTTGTAGATATTTTTCATCACCCTCCAAGTCTGGTGCTTTAGTTTGGTCACAGTGGATGTGACCAGTTTAATTTGTTTGGTGGTGTCATCCCCTAAGATGTCAGCTGCATCCACATTCCCATTCCCATTTCTAGAGGGCGGTCAAGGAGAGGCTCCCTCATTCCTATTTTAGAGGGAGTAAGGGAGGCGTGGTATATATTCCCATGGCTAGGATTGGGTTGGCCTTCAGGTAAGTTGGTATCATAAGTTGATCATAAATCTTGCAAACTGTTATGTTCTTGGGAACTCTGGATGGTCCTGCTGGTGGACATTCATTCATCCATTGAGTACCTACTGTGTTCTAAGCTCTGACTGTGAGAAATAAGAATGAATAAAAACACAACCTCTGCCCCTGGTATACTCTGGTGGGGGATATTCACAATGCAAGCAGGCTAAGGTTGTAATGAACATGTTTAACCAAGGACTGTGGAGGCTCAGAGAAGGTGAGGATGTTTGTCTGGGGAAGGCAGGAAGATTTCACAGGGAAGGGGAGGCATTTGAGCTGGACTTTGAGATAATGAAACAGAATTCTTCAGGTTCCAACAGATGGGAATATTTTCAGAAAAATCTCAGGAGGACAGAGTTGGGCACAGCCAGGATTGAGGGGGCTCTCTTGGGGGCCCATGACCTGAGGGTCCCCGCCCTTCTCGTTTTGTAACTTGAATGCCAAGCTCTCCCTTTACTGTGCTTCTCTTTATTCTATGGATTCATTGTGATGAATCACTGCAACTTCTGTTTGCAGTGATACCAGGTACTGCTGGTGAGAAAACATCCCAGCTCTTCACTGCCTGGTCCCCCTGGTTGGGGCTGCCCCCCAGCCCTCCACTCTCCCTTTCTCAAAACCAGCCCCATATGTTGTGCTTTTTTGTCATTTATCGAGCAGGTTTCTCAGGACTAGACTGGAGGACCTTTGAGTGATGCCTCGTGGGATTCCCCTGAAACCCTTCCTCACTAATCTTAATTGGTGACCAGGAACAAAGGCTGCGTATGGTCCTTTCCCATTTCTCCGTGTGTTTTCTTGCTTCCTTCCTGGATTTTGGTCAGCATTTATCTTTCCTCCTGTTTAGAACTCGTAATAGTGTCTAGGCCACTTTCTGCCAGCTCCCCCATTCCAGAGGTGGACCTGAGAGAGGCCCTTGGCTGTGTGTCTAGCTAGTGTGTTTGTATTACTTGAGAGGATCCATATTTATATAGTAATTGTGAACTCTGTGGTGCCTGAAAATCCCAAAGAGCAAGGCAGGTTTGAATGATTCAAAGTTAGTCACTTCGGTAAGAAACAAAGTGAGTCTAAAGGCAAACCGAGGATTCTTTGAAAGCAGAAACTTTCCTCAGAGCCCATGTTTGATGAAGCAAATAGATAGCTTTTGTGGTGCCAGGAATATGCTAGTCTCTTCTTACAGTCTCCATCCTGCTGTGTTGCGAGAGATGTGAAGATCCTTTGAAGTGAGTTCTAGCACCACAGTTTTATGGAGACGGTGTGACAGAGAAGAGGGGGTGTCCAGTCTGTCCTTTGAATTTCTCTTGAGGAGGAGCATCCATCCATCAGCATGCTGCCCACATCGATGGTGAGGGGAGGACGCAGGTGGGAGATGGGAATGTCTGGGGCATTGTGAAAACATCTGTGAAAGAGCTTTTGTAATCCTGCTTTTAGGCAGTGTTGTGCAAGTCCCTGAGAAGTTTCTTCACGTCCCCTGGAAACATGTGCTAGAGAGGGATACGCCACTCTTACGCAAAGTTTACTCAGGCTGAAAATCACTGCCCTCGTGAATAGTTTTGCTGACCTGGAGATTGGTCAGATCTGATGTCTAGATGGTGGCCACTGTTGTTAAAATAGCTTCCTGGGTCCAGGAATTTAGAAGTTCAAAGCAGAGTGTGGGAGCCCTACGCTCCCCTTCTTCCCAGGCAAGGGAAGTGTTGTACTAGCTGTTGGACTTTGAGTAAAACTGAATTTCGTTGCACTTGGGTTCACTCATCTGTAAAATGAGGAGAGTAGTGGTGCCCACCTTATGAAATGGTTCAGGGCTAAATGAGTTCGTGTAGGTAAAAGGCTTGGCGGGATGCCTGATACATGTAGCTAACCCTGATGTAGCGTTTATTTTCCTCTTATGGTTCTTTCTTATTTGAGGTTTCCTTGAGGTTCTGTACTCACTTAAAAAACATAAGTCTTTCTGTGGCTTTAGGCTCCATCAGCAGTGGCTTAAGAATTCTTACTGGGAGGATGAACTTTTGGTTTGTGGTAGTTTTTAAAATTCCCTTCCCTTGCCCTTGGGGTGGTGCACGGGAGAGGGCAGTGCGGAGTCAGATGTCAGTGGGGAGCAGAGGTGTGTAGTCGCAGGTGGAGGCATCAGCTGCAGCTGCTTACTGCCTGGCGCATAGTTGGGCCGCTGGGATTATTTGATGATGGAATCAATGATTGTTCCATTTTGCCAGTTAAGAAAATGCCATAGCGTTAGTATTAGGAGAAGCTGAACAAAGGTGTAGAGAGAACTTGCTATACTATCTTTGCAGGTCTTCTGTAAACCTAAAATTAATTAAAAATAAAAAATTTCTAAAAATCAGGGGAAACTGGGAGTGATTGAATGGTTATAGAGTTTCCGTCACGCAAGATGAAAACAACAATGTGCAGTTACCAGTGTTGTAATGTACACTTAAAAATTAAGAGGGTAGATTTATGTTATGTGATTTTATCACTATAAAAAAAGAAAAAGAAAAAAGGCAAAAAAAGAAAGCCCTAGTAACAAAGCTGGCATGCAGCCCTGTGCCTGGCACACACTAGAGGCTTAGTAAATGCTTGTTGGATCAAAGAGGAGTGAGTGAGCTTTGAACCTCACCCTGACACTTAATAGATAGGTGACCTTTGGCTAAATTATGTCTTTTATGAATCTGCTTTGTAATTTATAAGGTGCGCTAATATCTCTCATATAGTTGGTGTGAGCATTAAATGAGATTAAAGAACCTTACCAGAGGATCCAGTATATAGCAAGTGCTCCACAATGTGGCTATTATTATTGTTATTAGTGGTAGTATTGATGTACTCTGGATATCCGTCTTTTTTTTAATCCACTGTCCACTTTTTTGTACATTCAGGTTGCTTTCAACCTTTTGCTGTTGTGAACACCACTATGATTAATAGCCTTATAGCTCATCTCTGTGTGCATGCATTATGTTCTCTCAGAATATATTTCAGGGAGTCACACACTACCATATTGCCTCCGAATGGTTTGTAACAATCTGGCATTCCCCGCAGCAGTGCAGAGAACGGATTTTTGATAGAGGTGGTGGGGGCGGGCAGGAGTGGCCTCTACGCACAAGAGGGGCCGTCCTCACAGTAACATTAAAGGTTGAGGCCCTCTGAATGCTGGCCTGAGTTTCCAGAGGGTGGTCCTCCAGGGCACAACCAGTCAGCCTTGTGCCAGATAGCTGAGTGCCCCACGGCCATGCTTGGGGAGGCTGATCACTTTCACCCTGTCACTGGGGGATAGGAGACCTGGATGACTGGCACCCAGGGTGGACAGCTGCTCTGGCGGTGCAGAGCCTTACTGTGGACAGATAGGGAAACAGAAATGGAGCATTTTTGCTTAGGCCCTCCCTCACAGGCAGACGTGTAGTCTGCTTGGAGTGTGAGTGAGCGAGGTGGGCAGGTGATACAGACCTGATGAGAAATTGGCTTTCCCTATGACTGTTAGAGGACTTGAAGGG